>CM046670.1:42562758-43162758 GCA_025594165.1 Tamias sibiricus
CCACAATAACAGTATAAGCTGTAATAACACACAAACAGAAAACAAGCCCCACCATTTAGGATTACTAAAAACCACTGCCAATTTAATCCCATATTGAAGTGGCAATGAAAGAATTTCTCAACCATGTCCAATTGCCCAGGCACGTAGTCTGGATTCACTAGGGCAGTCCAGCAGCAGAACTCATAGGTACTTCGGTGCATACCCAGCAGGCAGAGGTGTTTGTTACTCTGGTGTAGGTGTGTGCCCAGTTCACAGTGATGTTTGCAAGGACACACCTATGAATGAAAGGACAAAGCAGTTACAGGCACTAGTACCGGAAATCCCATCCCTCCAGGGGAATGCATGCCAGCTTTGAGTCCCAGGAAAGCACAGTGGCCACCTGTGGCAGCTTCCCTGGGCAGTGAAACCACTCATACATCTTGATCCTAAACTTCAGCAGGCTCTGTGTGTACCAGCTATGGAGAACTCATAACTGGCTAAAGGGAAATAACAAATGTGCCCTTTAAAATCTGTGCCCTAACTGTGGGATCCAGCCAAGCCACATGTATGGGATGGGAGAGCTTTCACTAGTCACCCATGGTATCACAAGTAGATCATATTCCAAAACTTTTCCCCATGGGTCTAACCAACAAAAGTGGACAGACTTTATTGTCCAGGGCCATGTCTAATCCACAGTTTTCCCTATTTTCAATTTATTGGGAGCAGGCAAAAGAACATTACCCTGTTTCCTAAACCCAGGCCTAAGTACAACATCCTTTGTTGTCACCTGGACCTGTATTGGGACTGCTGTGCAGTGCAGCAAAGCATTCACAGGAGTTGGTCCCCCTCATCGGGGATGCTCATTCAGAGCTCTCAGAACTATCCACAGATGCTGTGCCTACACCTTCATAGAAGGTGGGTTGACTGCAGTCCTAAGTCCTTGCTTAAGCGGGCTATTATATTTCTCATGCCTGCAGCCTGTGGGTGGTATAAGACGTGCAGCTCCCACTGAACCTGTAACCAAGTTGCCCATCGCTGCACATCATGACTCATTAAATGGGTGCCTTGATCACTCTCCGTTGTGATGGGCTGACTGTACAAAGCCATTAACACTGTCAGGGTGTGAATCGTAGTATGCCAATTCGCTTGACAACTGGGCCAGGCCAACAAGCCTATAGCCATATTGTTATTGTCAGGGTGTCTAGTTGGGGTCCAGGTCCTTGGTGTCCTGAACAAAGAATTGAGAAGGACATGCACAAGTAACAGGCGAAGTATGGATTTATTGAAGGTGAAGGTAGTACTCCATTAGACAGAGCAGAATGGGCTGAGCAAGAGAGAGAAGCTCACAAAGCTCCTGTGTCTGATATTAGTGTCTTAGAATTGATCTATGAGGTGTTCTTTTCCCTATACAGACCTGATTGAAGACCTTATGTCATTTACTCCCATTGGTTACCTTATGATACCTGATTAGAATATTGTCCAATTCCCCCCCCCCCATTGGTTACTTTAGAAAACCTAATTAGAATATTGCCCCATTTTAAAATACCAAATGAACCTGTAGGAGTTGTCATAGTAATGGGACTTATTGTAAACAGGGACATGACTCCTCTCTGTCTTGTCCTCCAGCAGCATCTTTCTTATACCCTGCCTCCATATCTTGGCATCCTGAACTCCTACCTAACAGTATCAGTTGCTGTCAAGACAAATATGGCCCCGTCTGACTTCAGTATAGGGCCAATGTAGTCAATCTGCCATTGTGTCAAGTACACATCCATGCATTACCAGGCCATCCATGGCTCCAAGGTGTCGGGGGTGTGGATACTCCTGAGTACAAACCACACATGCCTGGCAGGCATCTACCAGAACATTCTTTGTTAAACACAGGCCCCATTGTTTGACTACATTCCACATAGTTTTCACACCTGCATGCTGTGGGCAGCAGTGCAACCAAGCTGCCAGGTTGGTGGGAGGCACCCACTCTAACCACCACACCCCAGCCAAAGGATCTGCTTCATCATTTCCTGGGCTAGTTAGGGGATACATGGCCAGTAACATGCCCTATGTTCAGCTATTCCTGGTAGCTCAGTTCCCGGAACTCTTGCAACAGAACTTTCACCCAATACACAGCAGAACTGTCATACATATCACTGTGGGAATACTTCATTTGCTATCACCATTTATCTCAGCTCACTGGCTATTTTGTCTTGTACTGATATCAAAGCAGACAGTGTCTCCACACACACAGCTCTACACAACTGCGTTATTAGTGTACCACACACTGAACTGTATACTTGACTTACCTCCAAGGTATGGGCTTGTTTCTGCTTCACCCACATAGGTCACAGGCCCTAGAACCTTCTGAAGTCTCTTGACCCCTGCCAGCTCCTACCACATCTGAGTCATAAAGTTGTGCAGGATCAATAACATGAGGCATACAGGATGTCTTGCACCCATGCCAGCTCCTGGCACCCCTAAATCTCATAGGACTAACAATAAAGTGGCCAGGGTCTTTCTTGGCCTTTGTCCAAATTATTTTCACAAGTCCACCAACTCTGCTTGACAGGGAATGTGGTGAACTTGGTTACCTGGGCCAGCCCTGCTGGCAGCTGTCCATTGGAGCCATCAACTGCTGCTCTTTCATTTTCTGCATTATCACTGGACTCCACCAGCACAACAGGGGAGGCCTCAGCACTATAGGGGAGGTCAAGGGTTATTTTTAAGGTATGGAGATCCACCTCTAGTGACTGTACTCTGGCTCCCAAGGCCTCTTTCTTATCTTGGAACTCCCTCATCTCTCCTAAAGCTACAGTTTTTTGCTCACAGAGCTGTAAGAAACATGACTAAATATGGAGGAAAGTATCAAAAATTTACTAAGGACATTAATAGAAATAGGGAAGTCACAAGGCACTCATTTGGGCAAGCAGATAAATAATTCAATTTGGGATATATTATGTTTTCTGTTACTTCATGCTGAAGACAATTAGAATCTAGTTGTTAGTACATGTGTTTATATAGAAGATTTGTAATTCCATCAAGCATTAATTAGTAGTGAGGAAACAGAGAATGTCACTTATCAGCTACAAGTAGGACATACTCAAAGAAAATGCACTTGAAATAACAGTGAGAAACTTTTTCTTCTTGCCTAGCCAACTGATAAAATGTGTTGAAAATAACCTACATTAGCAAAGATGTAAAGGAATGGATACTGTCACAGTGCTGGTGGGGTGGGACTGTAAATCGTTACAACTTTGGGAAGATAATTTTATATTACTTAACAAAAATCTTAAAATAGTTAGACTTTTATATTTGGCAATCCCAAGTCTATCTTAAAAGTATATGAAAATATTTAGAAAGTTTTATTAAAACAATACATACAGGTGGTATTTTTTAAATTAATTATTCTAAAAACCATCTAGCCTCTGCTCCATCTCTTAACCATACTGTTTTTAACTCTGCCTTCCACAAAAATTTTTATCTGTTTTACCTACTATTTTATCTCTTTGTGTTTAAATAATTTGCTCATTCAATCTTTTCTTGATTTATCGATTTAAGATAGTGTTGCCGGGCACAGTGGAGCACATCTATAATCTCAGCAGCTAAGGAGGCTAAGGCAGGAAGGCTGCAAGTTCAAAGCCATCCTCACCAACTTAGCAAAGCCCTAAGCAACTCAGTGAGACCCTGTCTCTAAATATAATACAAAAAAAGGTCTGGGGAAGTGTCTCAGTGATTGAGTGCCCCTGAGTTCAACCCCCGGTACCAAGAAAAAAAAAAAAAAGATATTGTGTATTGACATCCTGTTATGGTAGTTGAGGCTGTAGCTCTTTTACTCCGTCTCCTCCTCCACTTCCCTTCCCCACATCCTCTCACTATAGTTTTATCATAATCTTTTAGTGTCACATGGCAGGACTTTTTGGCAAAAACATCATAGGGAAAAATGTTTCAATTAATTTGGTAGTTAATATTTATATAATTATGTCTATGTCAAGTTTTCTAAACATCAAAGGGCTAACAATATTTTATCCAAACCTTGAAGCACAAAACCATCTAACAATCTGGTGGTTTTATTTCCCCCACCCCACCCCACCCTCACAACTTCCATACCCTTCTGTCTCTCCTGCCTTTTTTTTTTTTTTTTTTTTTTTTTTTTTTTTTTGGTGTGTGTGTGTGGGGGGTGGTGGTGCCAGGGATTGAACCCAGAGGTGCTCAACCACTGAGCCACATATCCCCAGCACTTTATTTTTTATTTTGAGAAGGGTCTTGCTAAATTGCTGAGGCTGGTGTTGAACTTGGGATCCTTTTGCCTCAGCCTCCCAAGCCACTTGAAGGCTGTCCTTATTTTTTACTGCCCCATTTACAGGTGTGTGCCATCACTGGGCCCCTGCCCCATTTTTACTGTGTTGAAGATCTAACCCAGGGCCTTGCCCATGCTAGGCAAGTACTCTATTACTGAGCTATCCCTCTAAATCCCTTCTGTCCCCTTGATCTAATCAGGACTGGTGACTCCCTAGGCTTGGTCATAGTTGTCATTATAGAATTTCCCTCACCATCTTCTTTGTGACTTTCCTATTTCTTGGACCCCTTCTTCTTTCTTGGATTACTCTCATGTATTCTTGAAATATTCATTTCCTAAGAAAGGGTATGTAAAGGTACTATTTTGAGTCCTTGAGTCTCTGAAAATGTGTTTATTCTACCCTCATATTTAGTGGTGATTTAGCTGGATATAAAATTCTTATCTAAACATAATTCCACTTCAGAATGTTGAAGATAATACTCCATTGTCTTCTAGAATTCAGTGACACTGTTGAGAAACCTGAAGTTATTATTTTCCCTTTCTTTCAATGGAATCATTTTCTTTTGTTTGGAAGCTTCTGGTCTTTATTCCTAGTACTCTGCTTCAGAATCATGTGCTTTATTTACTGAGCTGGATATTCTGACCTGGAGACCTGGAGCAGCTTTTTAAAACAAAAATTATGCTAACAGGTGATGGTAAAGGCACAGAACAGTTCTCATACATTATTGATGGGATGCAAAAAGGTATAGCCACATTGCAAAACAGTTGGCAGTTTTTATGGAGTTAAACACACATTTACCATGTGACCAAATAATTGTACTCCTAGAAATTTTACCTAAGAAAAGTAAAAGTATATGTTCATACAAAAACCTGAATATGCATGTGTTCATAATATTCTGAACCAGCCAGGCCCTGTGATGTACACCTGTAATCCTAGTGACTTGGGAGGCCAAGGCAGGAGGATCACAAGTTCAAAGTGAGTCTCAGCAACTTAGCGAGGCCCTGTCTCAAAATTTAAAAAACAAAAAGACTGGGGATGTGGCTCAGTGGTTAAGTTCCTCTGGGTTCAATTCATTAAAAAAATTTTTTTTTTTTAATTAATATCCCAAACCACGGAACAATCTAAATCTCCCTGTACCTCCATGCCATGAACTCTGCCCAGCAATGAAAAGGAATGAACTATTGATACACAAAACAATATGGATAAGTCTCAAATGCATTATGCTAAGTGAAGGAAGCCAGACTAGGGCTATAGACTATATAATTTCATTTATATAACATTCTAGAAAGATAGGGAAAAGATTGATGTTTGCCACAGAGTTAGAGGTAAGGAGACAGGCTAATAAATAGATGGAACGAGGGAATTTCTTTGTTTCTTGGTTATGTGATTCTGTGCATTTGTAAAAACATATAATGCTATGTACTAAGAAAAAGTAACTTGCATATAAATAAATAAATAAATACTTTTAAAGCACAAGCATATATTAAAAAAGAAAAACCTAAAGACCCTCATGTTTGGAATGCAGAGATAAATCATGAATTTTTTGCACAAGATCTAGTGGAAACTAACCACAACAGTATACATCCATATTACAAACAGAAAATGACTAGTCCTGCATGAGAAGTATAAAAAGACTGCTTTTTCCTTTAATTTTTTTAGTTGTAGATAGAAACAACATCTTTATTTTATTTATTTTTATGTGGTGCTGAGGATCAAACTCAGTGCCTCACACACTGTAGGCAAGCACTCTACCACTGAGCCACAACCCCAGCCCATACTGCCTTTTCTTATTAGGGAGGTCAGAGATTGCTGCCAGGATTCAACTGCATTTTTAAAAGGGTCTTCAAAGAAGAGATCAACTCTGAGTGATCATGGGAAAGGTGGGAAGGGTCCAGGGAAAACAATCCTACGAAAGGAGAAAAACACAACAAAACAAAATGAGAATTTTTCTTATAAACAATATGGAAATAGGGGAAATTGCTATAAGCATGTCAGCTATTACCCATCAGCATCATCACTATTATTTGTACATTATTTGACAGATCAGCCACTTTGTTCACCATGCTAATTTGCTTACAACTTTATTTATTCTAAAGCCACTACATTTTCCAGCAGAATCTTGAGTGTTAGCCTGAAAAAGTTCTTGTGTTCTAATCACCTGAAACTTAATTATGGCGAATTTGTCATTAAATACTAAAATATGTGATTGCTCAGTTAAAAACATGTATCTTAGCCAGGCATAGTGGCACATGCCTGTAATCCCAGCAGCTCAGGAGGCTGAGGCAGGAGGAGCTCAAGTTCAAAGCCAGCCTGAGCAACTTAGTGAGGTCCTAAGCAACTTAACAAGACCCTGTCTCTAAATACAATATTTAAAAAGGGTTGGGGATGTGGCTCAGTGGTTAAGCGCCCCTGGCTTCAATCCCCAGTACCAAAAAAAAAAAAAAAAAAAAAAAAAAAAAAAAAAAAAACCATATATCTTATGTCAGCCTTTTTCTCCATGACCCCTTTGTCATTGTGAATAATAAAATGCCACATGAAATCGTACTTCTCTGTTATTCTCATTAATATTAAAATTTATTTTAGGTTCTCTTATTCCTGTATTGTTCAACCAGATAAAATGGAAGAACAGATCAATTTTCATGAGCCTTCTGTAATTGCAATCTTCAATTCCTCAATCATGCCCTTAATACTCTCTCTTTTTGCAAGCTAAATAATCACTTAGAGTCAGTTGCTGCAGTGAAACTTGAAACCTGATCGTTGAAGAAGCCTGCAATTTAGCAGAAAACAAGGCACACCAGGATCTTCTGCTCCAGCTGCATATTGAGGAGTTCAGTCTCTTTTTAAAAATACTCTTACACTTAGCCGGGCGCGGTGGCGCACGCCTGTAATCCCAGCACTTTGGGAGGCTGAGGCAGGAGGATCGCGAGTTCAAAGCCAGCCTCAGCAATGGCGAGGCACTTAGCAACTCAGTGAGACCCTGTCTCTAATAAAATACAAAAAAGGGCTGGGGATGTGGCCCAGTGGTCGAGTGCCCCTGAGTTCAATCCCCGGTACCACAAAAAAAAAAAAAAAAAAAAAAAAAAAAAAAAAAAATACTCTTACACTTGCAGTTAGTTTAGTTCTACAATGTAATTCATTCCTTAAACAATCTTGCAAGGTTGTTTTTTGTTTGTTTGTTTCTTTTTTGTTGTTGTTGTTAAGAATATTATACATTCCTACCTACCCACACTGCTATATTGTTCACTATGGTCTTACAATATAACACTGCTTCACCATAATTTGTGGGAGATGACATATGTGGGTTAAACGAATTTTCTAGTGACAACTTTATCTTTTGATTTCATTGCATGATTCAGAATTCTGTGTGGTTTCATTTCTGAAAATCATGCTGTTATTGAGAACAGGACTTGTGTGGCTAGCTGCTGCTTCGATGCTATTTTGTTGCTGTTGTCATTTGTCTTTATGCTAAGGACAAATCCTTCCTCTCTCTTCTTCTCCCCTCTCCACCTTAAATGTGTGTAACTGGAGATGCTAATTAATGATCACTAAAGGTTCTGGTTAATTTGGGGCTTTACTGTCAGATTGAATACTCCAATCTAAAAACACCTGGAATAAATTCCCTTATTTTTCTTCTCCCAGTCACTAGTTCTTCTAAACGAAAGAAAGAAAGAAAGGAAGGAAGAAAGAAAGAATGAAAGAAAGATAGGAAGAAAGAAAATACACAAAGCCATATCTCCCAACTATTTATGAAAACATTAACAGCTGTCACAAGTGCCTCTCTTCTTAAATTTGCCAACTTGATATTTAGTAGTTCTGAATGTACCAGGTCCCTTTGGTTATCAAGAGAAAACACAGCCTATGGGATATGAAGGAGAAAGGCAGATCTACTAATGATTTTCATAGTCGCAGGCCCTACTCAGTGGGGAAAATGGATGGTGTACCAAAAAGGCACCATTGCCACCATTAGTTCATTCAGCAATTTTTTTAAAAGTCAGCCACATGCAAATCATTATACTATAGTCTGTTAGTCCAATACAGAAACTAAGAAGTAGCTAAACTAGTAGCTGAACAGAACCATTATGTCATAAATGCCATGTTCATGGTTCAGGAATTAAATGATATGACACTTCAGAGGAAGAGGATGTCAATTCTGGTTACATGATAAGAGAACATTTCCTAAAAGAGATGACATCTGAGATTGAAGAAAGGATAAAATTTTAGCAGGCAGAGTTGTTAGAAAAAGAGATAGGAAAGCCCAGGTGTACTCAGGGGCTGTAAAGAAGGATGCATGAAAGGGAGCAACAAAAGAAAGTCAGATGAGATATCCAATTAGGGTATCCAATCTAGGGTTTGAAGCATATTCCAAATAAATGAATATTTTTAACCAAGGTAGCGGTCAGGAGCCCAGATTTAGTGTCAGATAGATTTGAGCCTGGATCCTGATCCCATTTACTAAGTGCGATCTAAGCCAGTCACTTTGCCTTGCCTTAACTCTCCAAACTTCAGCTTGATCATCTCTATCTTACAGGTCTGTTATCACAATTAAAAGTGACTGGGGCCGGGCGCGGTGGCGCACGCCTGTAATCCCAGCACTTTGGGAGGCTGAGGCAGGAGGATCACGTGAGTTCAAAGCCAGCCTCAGCATTGCGAGGCACTTAGCAACTCAGTGAGACCCTGTCTCTAATAAAATACAAAAAAGGGCTGGGGATGTGACCCAGTGGTCGAGTGCCCCTGAGTACAATCCCCAGTACCACAAAAAAAAAAAAAAAAAAAAAAAAAGTGACTGGGACATAAAGCACTCACTCATTCAGAAAACATTTATTGACCCTCCACCGTGTATGCCCAGATGCTGAGCTTTGTACTGGTGATACAGAGATAAAGACAGAAGCCCTGCCCTCAAGAAACCCATGGTTAAGACAAGCAAGTACACAGAAAACCACAATATAGTATAAGTGAGCTAAGGGTCAGAGGAGCTCAATAACTCTGATCACGGAAGGGGATGGTAAAGAAATCCTACCAGAGGAAGTAGACCCAGCTGCAGCTGAAAGGAGCCTTTACAGGTAGGTAAAAATAGAATCTATTTTCCAAGATCTGATTTTTTTAAAAAAATTAATCCTTATGATACATTGTAGTTTCTAAAAGAAACAAACATTTAAAACTCAATGGATTTTTGTTGTTTTTGTTATTTTTGATTCATTGTTTGATTATTTGGGGGTTATTTCAATGTCAGAAAAATAGAAGTGAAGTAAGGGAGAGTATTGATGGAAAAAGAGAAGAGTCCATTTGCACTCATGATAGCAGTGAAGGAGGTGAGCAAGCCAAATCCCTGACATGGTATATAAAAAATTAAAAGGAAGCAGTAAATCTGGGTTTTCACTTGCAGGAGACCTGTTAGGGACATTTGTTTTGTGTTCAGCTCACATTTATTTCCTCTTCTGAAATGAGGCCACAGTTTTGTTTTGCTTCTAGAGAACCACATCTTTCTCCATTCTCATTTGTGTGTGTGTGTGTGTGTGTGTGTGTGTGTGTGTGTGTGTGTGTGTGTTTTCTGATGAAATTGACCCCATTTGATTTTGACTTCGGGGCCTGGCTATGATTCAGACCTGGCCAATTAGGGTCTCACATTGGCCCTGGTGACTGAGTCAGGAATGGATGTATGACCCAATCAGAGCCAGTGAGAAGCAATCTGGAACTTTGGAGAGCTTGTAAGACAAGGATGTGTTGGCTTCTACTGGTTTGAATATGGAAAGTTGTAGATTAGGAGCTCACTTGAAACCTGAGACTGAATCCACCCAATGTGGAGGAAAACAGGGATCTCTACAGGAGAAAATAAAGTTCATGAAGACAGGAAGCCTGACTTTATTTTTAAATCTTTTTTATTGACACACCATTCATGTGGAGAAAAGATATGCACAATACACATGTTTGGGTCAAAAGTCATCATTAAGTGATAACTCATTTATTATCACCCAAATGAAGTAATATTACCCATTCAACTCCCTCTCAATCATTATACTCTGTCCTCTGAACTATTAACACCATAGTTTTGACAGTTTTTGAACTTATGTAAAGGTATATCTGGTTTCTCTCACTCAATATTATTGTAAATGTTTTTGGTATACATATGCTTACATTTTTATTGGCTATATTCCTAAGAGGAGAATTGATAGATCATAGAATATCTGTAGGTTTAGCTTTAGATGATACTGTCAAGTTATTTTCAAAAATGATTGTACTAATTTGATCTTCTACCCTAATCTGTACCTGTTGCTCCTCATCCTAGGCAACATTTTGTATTTTCAGTCTTTTAAATGTGGATGTGCAGTATATCATATTGCATTTACCTAATTATGAATGAGGCTGAATACCTTTTCATGTTTACTGGCAATTTGTATATCCTTTTTCATGAAGTGCCTATTTGAGTGTCTGGTGAATTTTCTATTGAATCACCCATTTTTTTCTTTTTTGATTTGTAGGAGGTTTTAAATTTTTATCTTCTAAAGTATTTCATGTATAAACCCTTTTTAGTTGCATGTGATGCAAATACCTTCTCCTACCCTTGCCTTCCCATTCTCTTAATGCTGTCATTTAATGAACAAATGCTCCTAATTTTAATGCACTCAAATGTATCCAACTTTTCCCTTATGGTAGTTCTTGTATGTCCTAGAATAAAATATTCTTCTATGTTATCATCTATAAGCTTCATTATTTTCCCTTTAACATTTAGATCTACAATTCATATGGACTTAATTTTTTGTGCAGGGTATAAAGTAGGGATCAAATTTCTTTCTCTTTGCCCTCCCACCCCCATGTTGCTGAGTCAGCACTATTTATTTGAAAAGACCAATACTTTTTTACTTCTCTGCAGAATCGTGCTTTTCATAAATCAAGTGTTTATATATTCATGGGTATGCTTCAAGACTCTCTATTAGCAGGGTGTGGTGGTGTGCACCTGTAATCCCAGAGGCTCGGGAGCCTGAGACAGGAGGATTGTGAGTTCAAAGCCAGCCTCAGCAAAAGCAAGGCACTAAGCAACTCAGTGAGACCCTGTCTCTAAATAAAATATAAAATAGGGCTGGGGATGTGGCTCAGTGGTTGAGTGCACCTGAGTTCAATCTCTGGTACCAGGAAAAAATTTTTAAAAACACTATTGTCTTTGATGAATCTATTAATACTTTACTATATTAATACCATGCCATATTACATTATAGTTTTATAAGAAACCTTGATGACCAGTAGAGTAAGTCTTCCCACCTTTTAAGAATGTTGTGGCTATTCTTGACTGAATGCATTTTCATATACATTTTAGAATCAGGTTGCTGTTGTCCACACACACATACACACAAAACCAGATGGGATTTTCAATGGGATTGCATTGAGCCTACTGATTTCATTTGGTGAGAGTAACCTATCTATAGTTTTGACACTTTCAATCCATGAACAGGGCATACATATCCATTTACTTAGATTGTCTTCAATTTCTCTTAAAAAAGTTATATGGTTTCTAGGTAAAGGGGTCTTGCACTCTTTCACTGGATTTTTTTCACAGGTATTTGATATTTTTTGTAGTTGTAACTAGCAACTTAAAGTTTAAAAAAATTTTTTTGTTGCTAGTAAATTAAAAAAATAAATTTTTGCATGTTGACTTTATGTATTAGTTTCCTATTTCTGCATAGCAAATTATCACAAACTTCACATCTTAAAGAACACAAATTTATTTTCTCAGTTTCCACGAGTCAGTTAGTAGTGTGGGAACAGATTACCTCTATCAGATATCTGCTCAGAGTCTCACTGGACTGACATCAAGGTGTCAGGGTTGACTGTGATCTAATCTCAGGCTCAGGATCCTCCTCCAAACTCACTGGTTATTGGTGCAATTTGAGTCCTTACAGTTGAGAACTGAGTTTCCTCTTTCATGCTGGCTATTGTTTGGCATCTGTAAGTCAGGAAGAGAGCCTTTGCCAGAACCAGACCATGCTGGAACACTAATCTCAGGCTTCCAGCCTTCAGAACAGTGAGAAATAAATTTCTATTATTTAAGCCACTTGTATTATGGTAGTTTGTTATGGCAGCTCAAGCTAACTGAGACATCTGTCTACAGCTCTTAGTTTTTGCTACCACCTCTCTGGCCTAACATCTAGACCAGTTGGATACTCTCAACTGCTGGTGCCACAATTTCTCATGGTCACCCTCACTAATTTCCATTCTCCACAGAGTGGTCAAATTGATCTTTTAAAAATATGCTTGTGACATCGTGCCTAAAGCTGTATTATATCTTATAATAAATTTCAAATTTCAATATGATCTAAATAAAGCTTCCATATGGTCTGGTTTAGGCCTACTTGTCCCCTTGCATGCTAGTCACACCTGTCCTTTCCCTGTTTCCGCTGCTCACCTAGCTCCCTCGTGCCTCAGAACCTTGTTCTGGGAGCTGTTTCCTCTGCCTGGAACTCTTTACCACTACTACTCTCTTCCCTGGCCAAGTGTTATTTCTTCAATTTAAATGTTGCTTCTTTGGGCAAGTGTTCTTCTCCATTCACCTACATGAAATTATCTTTAGAAGATTTCATCACTTTTACCTTTCCATGACACATATCCTAACTATTGTCAAACAATTCCTACAACTGTTTAATGTCTCTCTTCTCTCAGTTTGTGAGTTCCATAAGAGCATGCAGTGGATCAGTCTTGCTTACAGCTGGTATATAAGACCCCAAAAGTCGTTGATAAATATTCATTGGATATTCTGGATGTCTATTTGAGAATGAGGATGTGTGCCAGAGGGGTAAGGAATACTGATATAGGAAGAATTTTTCTAACTCTTCATTATAATAAGAGATTTAGAATCGGAATCAGAATGCTGGTTCCACCATCAAAATGAATCATAATTTTGACAAAAATTAGCCTTATTTTGGGCACAAGTAGTGAATAATTGAAGTAGTCTCTAACATACTGGGGCAAAAATCAGGTATTTTAGGAAGGCAGTGAAGAATAAGTCAGTCAGAGTGGAGAGCATTTCCCTCTCAGATGCCATTAACCAGAGAGATGTGCTGACCATCCGGAATGGAACTCATTGGCATGCAGCAATGAGCCAGTTTAATCATAAAGACAAAGCCATTTATACAAGCTTTTTGTTTGCTCACTGATTTGATATATGCCTGTTGTAGAGATCTGTGGGGGGAAAAAATCCTGTCAGTAGTCTGTCTTTCCATTTGTAGTAGACACAGAAATACTGATGCTTTTAAATGTGTCTCTTAAGCTCATTTTACCTTTTAAAAATATTTTTTTGCTATGCATAATGATCTGCAAAGTAATTTGGGATAAACTTAGAATAGAAATAGGCTTTTACATATTTATAAAGGAGGAATAAATGAAAATAAGCTATGCATTTTCTAAAACACTGGATTTTTGCAACCAAATATGGGAACTGTCACTTGGATTTAAGAACTAGTAAAGAGTACTTAAAATAACAAATTAATCTGCATCATTATTTCCTGAGTTATTAAATCCTTATTACCAAGTAAAATCCCACTATAAGGTTTTGTTTTTACAAGTGGTGAGATGCTTCATATATCATATTTTAGTGAAAGCCCTAAATTTTCCTTGGGAGTTGGGAAAGGAACCTGATAATTTTTGGATTCAAATAATAGGAACATCCACTAACTAAAACTCTCCACTTCCTCAGTAATTTGTTAATATAGCATTCTCTTGGTAGAGTGTGGGACAAAGAGCACTGGACCAAAAAAAAAAGTCCTTCAACCTGGTTTCCAATTGGAAATTGACTTTTAACATTAAAATGTTCTCTCTCTCTCAGCGTTTTGGACCTCCTTTTCCTCACCTATTCCAAAAAGTCTGACTTCAGTGTTCTCCTTCTTTTATTATTTTTATTTTATGTAGACCCTTACAAGCTAAAGTGTGGAAGAGAAATATGTGGTTCTAAATCTAAAGCTAGATTATTGGAAGTAAGACTTCCAAATTGAAATGAGATTCAGATTAAGAGCTTGTTTTTGTTGTTGTTGTTTTAAATTTATTTATTACAGCTCAGGAATTCAGAGGAGTAAAAATATAAGGATAGAAAACATGGATATTTTATTGCTTTGGTGGAGCAGGAACCAAAATGATCAGTAGCTTGAGAATTAAATGATCTTTTTAACACATTTAGGTATCCAGGGAAAGTGATTATGTAATTGCAATTCATTGTTATACTAATCTTTAACTTGGAAATATGTTGTGAAGTTTTCCTAGTTTCATGATGCTCACTAATGTTTTGTCTGTTTATTTTGCTTGTAAAATATTTCCACACTATGGGCTAGGATTGTGGCTCAGCGGTGGAGCGCTCGCCTGGCGCGTGCATGGCCCGGGTTCGATCCTCAGCACCACATAAATGCATTGTGTACAACTAAAGCAAATAAATAAATATTAAAAAAATATTTCCACACTGTTTGATATTTTTTCTCTATTTAAAAATATCACATAGTGGTGTAAGAATTTGTATTCTGACTGCTCAGGAAGTTCTTTCTGAGCAATGACTGGTGTTAAGTCACGTACACAATGGTAATTGGGAAGAAGCTAACAATCAGTGAGGTGAATAGAGAGCCAACTAATTGGGAACAAATATTTAATACATGCACATCAGATAGAGCACTAATTTCTAGAATATATAAAGAACTCAAAAAACTTAACACCAAAAAAACAAATAACTCAATCAATAAATGGGCTAAGGAATTGAAAAGACACTTCTCAGAAGAAGATACACAATTAATCAACAAATACATAAAAAAAATGCTCAACATCGCTGGCAATTAGAGAAATGCAAATCAAAACTACTCTAAGATTTCATTTCACTCCAGTCAGAATGGCAGCTATCAAGAACACAAACAACAATAAATGTTGGAGAGGATGTGGGGGAAAAGGCACACTCATACATTGCTGGTGGGACTGCAAAATGGTGCAACCATTATGGAAAGCAGTATGGAGATTTCTTGGAAAACTGGGAATGGAACCACCCTATGACCCAGCCATCCCACTCCTGGGTCTATTCCCAAAGGACTTAAAAACAGCATATTACAGTGACACAGCCACTTCAATGTTTATAGCAGCACAATTCACAATAGCTAGGTTGTGGAACCAACCTAGATGTCCCTCAGTAGATGAGTGGATAAAGAAAATGTGATATATATATATATATATATATATATAATGGAATTTTACTCAGCAATAAAAGAGGATAAAATAATGGCATTTGCAGGTAAATGGATGAAGTTGGAGAATATAATGCTAAGTGAAATTAGTCAATCTCAAAAATCCAAATACCGAATGTTTTCTCTAATATAAGGAGGCTAGTTCACAGTGTTGTTGGATGGGGGTACATAGGAGGATTAAAGGAACACTAGAATGGTCAAAGGGAAGGGAGGGGAAGGGAGGGAGCAAGGGGGTAGGGAGGGGGGAAAAAAAAAAGGTGGTTGAATGAAATGGATATCATTATCCTAAATGCATGATTGAAGACCTGAATGGTACGAATATACTTTGTATACAAACAGTTGTATGTAAAAAGATGCTATATATGTGCATTGTGAATTGTAATACATACTAATATTATAAATAAAAAATAAATAAAATATATAAAAAATAGTAATTGGGTATAAAGGCGTTCTTGTGGAAATCCCTTGAGAAGCTTTAACTTTCCTTGGATACCTAAATGCATTATAATTCTCAGGCCACTGATAAGATTGGTTCCCATTCCACTGTATATTTTATTTTTTCTGGAAAGGTATGGCTTTTAAATTGTCCATAATTTTCATAGAGAAATTTTAGATGAAATTTTTCCTTTTTCTAGACAAGTTTTAAATGAGAGAAACTATTTCTATAAATATTTGATTCTCTGCCTTTACACTTCTACTTAATTATAGAATTGCATATTTTAAAAATTATTTCAAGTAGTTATTACATAAAATATTCCAACTGTATATAGAGTGCTTGCCTAGCATGCGTGAGGCCCTGGGTTCAGTTCCCAGTACTGAAAAAGACTATCATTTTTATCACAAATCTAATGGATGAATAATGGTTTGCCAAAATCTTGAACCCTATAATATCATTAGCGAGTTGTTTCAAGACATTTGACTATTCTATTTCTTCTGCTTAGTGTATAGAAGAAAATAGTTTATATTTAGAAGAGCCAGTATGTCTTTATCATTCATTCATTACTTTAGCCAGTATTTATTGAGTACTTACTTGCATCAGGCATGGTTCCAGGTGTTGGGGGTAAAGTGATAAACATAACAGATACAACTACCTATTTCAGTGTGCATTTATATGGGGGAAAGACAAAAAGTATGTAAACACAGTGGGTGAGATAATAATGAAAAACTAAGGCATAAAGCATATAGAGCATGGTGTTGTAACGAGAAACAGGGAAGTGAAAAATTCCTCACTAAGAAGGTGAGGTGGTTTTTTGTTTGTTTTGCTTTGTTTTGTTTTGGTGTAGGGGATTGAACCCAGGGCCTTGGGCATGCGTAGCAAGTGCTCTGCTATATTCCCAGTACCCCCTTAATCCCCCCTCCCCTGCTTTTTTAAAAGACAGGCTCTCCCTAAACTACCCAGGCTGGCATTGAACTTGCAATCCTTCTGTCTCAGCTTCCCAAGTAGCAGGGATTACAGATGTGCACCTCCACCACATCCAGCAGAATGTAGAATTTCAATAAAGACCAGAAGGGATTAACTGTGTGAATATCTGAGGATATGGGGCTGGGGGGCAGATTCCAAGCAGAAAGAAGAACACATGCAAATACTCTTAGGCAGGAGCATGGCTGGCATGCCCCAGGAAGAGTGAGGAGCCCAATGCAACTAGTAGAAGAGTAAAAAAATGAAGGAATAGCAGGAGATGCAGCAATAGAGGTAAAAGTGGGTCAAGGGCTTTGCAAGGATTTTATCTTTAACTCTAAATGAGATGGAAGCTTCTGGAAGGTTTTTTAAAAATATTTATTTATTTGCTTTAGTTGTACACAATGCAATGCATTTATGTTTACGTGGTGCTGAGGCTCGAACCGGGCCGCGCACGTGCTAGGCAAGCGCTCTACCGCTGAGCCACAACCCCAGCCCCTTCTGGAAGATTTTAAGCAGAGAAATGACATGATCTGTCTTAAGTTTTAACATAATTGAGCTGCTGGATTGAGAATAGACTGGTAAACTGAGTGCAGTGGTGCAAGCCTGTAATCCCAGAGGCCCTGGAGGCTGAGGCAGGAGAATCGTGAGTTTAAAGCCAAAGCGAGACACTAAGCAACTCAGTGAAACCTAAAATACAAAATAGGCAGGGTATGTGGCTCAGTGGCCAAGTGCCCCTGAGTTCAATACTAGGTAGCCACCTCCCCTCCCCAACCCCACCCCACGCCCAAAAAAGGAATAGACTGGTAAGGGACAAAGGCAGAAACAGAAAGGGGATGGTAGGAGGCTTTTGCAATAATCCAGGCTAGTAGGATCATTGCACTGCACAACTCCAGGAAGCAACATTCACCCTGCAGTTTCTGTGAATAGTGCTTCCTGTAATGAGCAGGGTATTATAGTCCAAGAGCTGCAGTCAGAGTCCCTGCAGGCAAGATGGCTTGGATCAGGGTGGTACTACATGAGAGGTGAGAAATGTTTAGTCTAGATGTATTTTACAGGTGGCACTAATAGGATTTGCTGACCCATTAGATGTGGTGTATGAAAGAGTCAAGAAGAATTTCAAGGTCATCCATTAATTTCATAAATCATTAAATATTTGTTAAACCAACTACCATTTATATAAGGAGGAGTAATTCATATTTATTTTCTAATTCAATAAGCATTACTGAAAGTCTGCTATATACTCTACTGTTCCAGATTCTATAGGGAATCTTAAAAAGTACAATGGCAACAACAATAATAGGAAATCCTATCCTGGAAATATGTATAATTTAGTTTGTTAGAGAAAGTCTTCCTAGATAAAAGAACTAAAGACAGTGAAAAGCAACATAAAGCAAAAGTATGATAACAGAATTAGCAAAATGATATATAAATAATTCTCTAGGGAAATGGTCCGATTTTATTTTATTTTTAAATACTGGGGATTGAGCCCAGGGGCACTTTACCTCTGAGCTACATCCCCAGTCTTTTATTATTATTATTATTATTTTTTAAACTTTTGAGACAGGTCCTCACGAAATTGCTGAAGATCTCATTAAGTTACTGAAGCTGGCCTACCAACCTGGGGTTCTCCTCCCTCAGCCTCCCTGGGATTGAACCCAGGTTTTTGAACATGCTAGCCTAATATTCTACCACTAAGCCACATCCTCAATTGTTATGAGAACTTAAAATCTTGTGGCTTCTTATGCCTCATTTCACCCACTTCATTCATAGCCGTATCTCTCAACTTCCTATTTTGTGGGGTTTCCTAATATAACCTTCCTAATAGGAATGAGGTAGTAAAGATTATAATGATTATGATCATTACCACTTCTTAAGTACTGGCTATGAGTTAGGTGCAGCTTTTATGGCATTTAAGTAAATTTTAAACATAATCCTCACAGCTTGCCAATGAAGTGGGTACTATCATGTCCATAAAGAACCCAACTTTAGAGAGCTGAAGTAACAGGCCTAAGGTTACTTAGCTAGAAAGTGAAAGAACTGGGATGCAACCCAGAGCCCAGCAATAATATTATGCAGTAACATGTTCTTTTGTAGCTTATGCATATTGAATATGATTTAAGAAGGAGAAATTAAAGCCAATCTCAGCAATGTTTTCTAAATTCTCAAGGACTCTATGTCTAATAATTATCTTTCTGATGTTATGGATTTGTCATTTTATTAATTTTGCCAAGCTCAAGTTGGATATAACATTTACAATAACATCAATCTTGTTTTGTTGTTGTTGTTGTTGTTGTGTTTTGTTTTTGTTTTTGTTTTGTGTGTGTGTGTGTGTGTGTGTGTGTGTGTGTGTGTGTGGTGCTGGGGATCTAACCCAGGGCCTTGTGTGTGCTAGGCAAAAGCTCTACCACTGAGCTATACCCCCACCCCTCAGTCTTGTTTTTAAAGTTATTAAATCTAGAGTTGGTTTTGAATGACCCTTGATACCAGTGTACACACACACACACACACACACACACACACACACACCAACCCTGGACACAGACTAAATAAGTAGAAGTTAAGAGGCTTGAAATAATGGGGACTTCTAATTGATCAAGACCAAAATAGAAAGAAAACAGGAAAAGTCTGAGGAGAAAGAAAATTAACAAGGGCTTATTGAGCATTCCATGATATCAGTTATTATATTAAAATGCTAAGTTAATCTTTATAGCAACTCTGTTTTGAGTCTCATTTTACATGAGAGAAAAATAGTGTAAAGGGTTATTGCCTCACTGGGCATGATGGTGCTCACCTGTAATCCCAGCGGCTCAGGAGGCTGAGGCAGGAGGATTGCAAGTTCTAGGCCAGCCTCAGCAATTTAGTAAGGCCCTAAGCAACTTATTGAGACCCTGATTTAAAATAAAAAATGAAAAGGGCTGGGGATGTGGTTCAGTGGTAAAATGCCTGTGGGTTCAATTCCCGGTACCAAGAAAAAAAAAGAGGTTATTGCCTTTCTTCACAGATAAAGAAACTAAGAGTGAAAGACTGCTGGGTGGGGTGATACACGCCTGTAATCCCAGCAGCATGGGAAGCTGAGGCAGGAGGATTTCAAGATCAAATCCAGCCTCAGCAATTTAGCAAGCCCCTAATCAACTCAGCAAGACCCTGTCTCTAATAAAATACAAAAATAGGCCGGGGATGTGGCTTGGTGGTTAAGTGTCCCTGGGTTCAATCCTTGGTACCAAAAAAAGAAAGAAAGAAGGAAAAAGACTAAGATGAACAAAGTCACATAGTTAGAGTATCATAGCTAGCTGGAAATCCAAGGTTAGCAAAATTCTAAAACCTGTGACATTAATCATTGCAGGTAATAGACATAGTTGAGCATAGTCCACCACAGTTCTATCTCATGTTGTTCACACCTTTGTATAAGAGCCCCAACTGCACCCCCCCCCCCCTTGAGTGAAACTTGTGGTCTGCTTTTAAAGCACAGACTATGGCAGAAACAAAGGATATCACTGTTTGGCTAGCAGATTAATTTAGAGAAGTTGAAGACATTCCTCATTGGGTTGCTGAAATAAGCACCTATGTTTGAAAGACCCACAGAGCAAGCACCTGCAGGTGGCCTCTAGGAGCCCAGAGCAACCTCTGGCTCATAAGAAGCCAGGACTCTCAGACCTACATCTGAAAGAAAATTAAAAATGCCAATAATATGGATGAATTTGGAAGGAGATTCTTCACCAGTCAAGCTTTCAGATGGGAATACAGTTTATTGCTTTTTTTTTTTTTTTTTTTTTTTTTTTTTTTTTTTTTTTGCAGTGCTGGGGATTGAACCCAGGGCCTCACCCCCAGGGCCTCACCCCCAGGGCCCCACATGTGTTAGGCAAGTACTCTATCACAGAGCCACATCCCCAGCCCTTGGCTGGACCTGGATTACAGCCTTGTGAGACCTTAAGCAGAACATAGGCTATTACGCCTGCACTACTGACTTACAGAAACTGTAACATAATAAATGTGTTGTTTTAAATTGTTAAGTTAGTAGCAATTTGTACACATCAACAGAAAACCAATTCACCACACTACCTTGATTTTTCCCTATGTTTGAAGGGCAGTAAATTCTTAGTAAATGGTAGCTGCTATTATTAAGATAATCAAACAGAAATTTGGAATACCAGAGTCAAAATAAGAAAGGTAATCGAGAAATTAAACAGAGTTAAATAATTGCTTCCAAAGCAATCAAGCAACTTATGTAGAAGAGAGAAGCAGATGGCATATTGAAAACTTAGAATGATTGAGTGCATTGTTATCAACTGAAATATTATAAAATTCCCAGTGGTGCTTATACCCACATTTAGTTTTAATATCCTACACTATACTAAATGTAAACTGGAAAGTTCTCCTATCTTAAGATAGTCCTACATTAGATATAAGGAAACATTAAAACATAGTTTCACATTAGTCATACTGACACATACTATGACAGTTTAAAAACATTTTTTTTTTTAATATTTATTTATTTACTATGTTTTACACAAAAACATTTTATGTTTATAGGATCGAACCCGGGCCGCGCGTGTGCGAGGCGAGCGCTCTGCCGCTGAGCCACAACCCCAGCCCCTAAAAACATTTTTAAAACATTTAAAAATAGGGGCTGGGGTTGTGGCTCAGCGGCAGAGCGCTCGCCGTGGCCCGGGTTCGATCCTCAGCACCACGTAAACATAAAATGCATTCCATTGTGTACAACTAAAGTAAATAAATAAATATTTTTTTTAAAAAAAATTTAAAAATAGTTTAAATGTGATAGATAAAATAATTCAAGACATGGAATCAAAAAACCAACCCTGTCAGCATAAAACTTTCAGTTCATGAATGAATGTAGATTTTGCTTACCAAAGATTATTCACACTAAATAGACCATATAATTATACATATTTGGCTGAGGAATAGGTTAGAGAACTTGAATGAGTTTCCATTTGATAGATTCAAGGTTTGTTATTGTGAAAAAAAGAGAGGCTAGTATTCAGATCTTACTAAATTACCAAATGATTTTTCTGTTTGTTCTTTGTATCGGTACCTTCTTTGTCCTCTGTATTTATACTGGCACATGGGTGTATAGTTTCATCAGTAGTTTCTGTCAAATGAGTCATTAAAAATGACAGTGTTTGGGCTGGAGGTATAGCTCAGTGGTAAAGCACTTCGCATGTGTGAGGCTGTGGGGTTCGATCACCAGTACTGCAAAAAAATGGCAGAGTTAATTGATTGAGAAGATGTGTTAATTTCACTACTGTCACTCACACAAATATGTACCAAGCATATAGTAAACATATTCACAGGCCTATATAGTGTTAAGGCATTAAAAAT
Source organism: Tamias sibiricus (assembly GCA_025594165.1). Lineage (NCBI taxonomy): Eukaryota > Metazoa > Chordata > Mammalia > Rodentia > Sciuridae > Tamias > Tamias sibiricus. The sequence continues at coordinate 42,584,967 of CM046670.1, forward strand.
TGTGCTATTCTCCCTCAAGTGAGAATATATGACCCTGGTGACTATTGTCTTTGATGATTCTTAACAAGTATAGTACATGTGCCAAGTACATAGTTTAGTATTAGTAATACAGTAGCTCTATTTTCTTCATATTTGCTTCTTGTGAGGTCAGTGATAGAATCTTCTGTCAGTTTTTCTTAATTTTCTGTCATCCATAATTTCTGGAAATGAGCACTAATAATATATCTATCCATATTTATTTGTAATTTGGCATTTCTTTCTACTATTGAAATGATTCAAATGATAGTAATTGAACCTATTATTTTGAAATTTATCTACCTTTAAATAAAATTGTCTAATTTACACATTTTTGTTTCCTGTTTGGCAAACCTTATCAGCATTTGCTTTTTTGTTTAGACTCAAGATTATGAATTGTTTGTGGAAAGGTAAAAGTAGCTGGGGACAGTGATACATGCCTGGAATTCCAGCGATTCAAGAGGCTGAGGCAGGAAGATTGTAAATTCAAGGCCATTCTGGACAAGTTAGCAAGACCCTGTCTCAATTTAAAAAATTAAAAATAAAAAGTAAAACATTGTGCTGGATTCCCGAGAGAACTAAGTTCAATACTCTGCATTTTCTTCTTGTAATATGTTATCAACAAATGGATAATGAGGAAGCAAACCGGTTTGTCTTGTTCTAGCATCCTGGAGACACACAAGGAATTCAAGTGCAAACTAGAATGACTGGAATCATTTTGGAACCCTTGGTCCAAAAGTGATTCCAAGTTGTTCTAGTTTACACTCATATATGTGTACATTTATACATGTGCATACATATATATATACACATATACATATATATGCATATATATACTATATATATACATTTATATACTATATACACATATATATGTATAAATAGTTTTGGGGATTTGAACCCAGGGTCTTGTGAATACCAGGCAAGCACTCAATTACTGAGTTACATCTCCAGCTATTAAAAAAAAAAATTATTTTCAAACAAGATCTCGCAAAATTTGCCCAGGCTAGCCTTGAACTTGTGATCCTCCTGCCTCAGCTTCTCCAGCCTCCTAAGTAGCAGGAAATGTAAGTGTTCACTAAGCCCAGCCTCACAGTACTTTTTAAAAGGTCAAACCAGCCAGGCTTAAGACAGCTTTTAAACTATTGTTGACTTCCTGATACAGGTTCAAAATACAGAAAGTTGCTAGATCCATTTCTTAGTATAATTTATGAACAAATTCTAGATATTAAGTGAAATTATTTTCATTTTTGGCCTTTGGTAAAATTTGGTTAATCCTTTCTTTAGTATTTTCTTTTTATAACCAGGGATTGAACCTAGGGGCACTTAACCACTGAACCACATCCCCAGCCCCTTTTCTGTAGTTTATTTAGACACAGGATCTCAATGAGGTGCTTAGGACATCACTAAGTTGCTGAGGCTAGCCTGGAACATGCAATCCTCCTGCCTCAGCTTCCCAAACTGCTGGAATTACAGGCATGTGCCACAGCACCCAGCTAGTATTTTCATACTATATATTCATCTGCTTAAAAATTAAAAATACTTTAAAATTGACAATTACATAAAATTATGGGATGTAATAGGCTGTTTAGATGCATGTATACATTGAAGAATGATGGAATCAAACTAGCAGATCCATCACTTCAACTACTTATTATTTTTTAAAAAATATTTATTTATTTGCTTTAGTTGTACACAATGCATTTTTTATTTTTTTGCGTGGTGCTGAGGATCAAACCCAGGCTGCACACATGCTAGGCGAGCGCTCTACCGCTGAGCCACAACCCCAACCCTCAACTAATTATTTTTTATGGTAAGAACATTTAAAATCTACTTTTATCAATTTTGACATACACACATTGTTATTAACTATGGTTACTATGCTCTGCAACAGATCCCTAAAGTTTATTCCTTTTAACTGAAACTTTGCTATTCTTCTACCCCCACCTCCGTAGCCTCTGGTAACCATCATTCTGTTCAGCTTCCATTTAAACTCATCTGGTTTTATAAGAAATAAAATCAGGGACTTAAAAGGACTTCTTTATTATTTTATAGATATATTTACTTCATATTAGGGATTTTCTCACCCTTATTGCAAAATTATAGAGAACTGAATTTAGAAAAATACAATGTATGACTTTCCTCTCAATTATTTTTGTCCTTTCCTTTTCTCTCCCAACTTTACCTTTTTGATGAGTAAATTGCAAAGAGCTGTTTGCGGTTTTCAAAAGTGACTTCTTAGAAGTGAAACTTGCACCAGTTTTGTTTTTGTTTTTTTCAATCTCCACCTGCAGGAGTTACATTTTGATTTTTTTAAAGTGTGTATTTAAAAAAAATTTTTTTTTAAGTTGTTGATAGACCTTTATTTTATTTATTTATATGCAGAGCTGAGAACTGAACCCAGTGCCTCACACACACACGCCAGGCATGTGTGCTACCCCTGAGCTACAGGCCCAGCCCCTACATTTTGACTTTTGATTTGTTAAAAACATATCTGATAAATGCTTGAAACTTGTTTTGAGGCAAATAAATAAATAAAAATAGTGTTGAGATGGAACAGAATCTTAAAATTAAGGCATAGATTGAGGCCTTTTAAAAAATATTCTAAGACATTCCCTTTCATTGGGCATGGTGGCACATGCCTGTAATCCCAGTGACTCGGGAGGGTGAGGCAGGAGGATTGTGAGTTCAAAGCCAGCCTCACTAAGCAACACTGTGAGACTCTGTCTCTAAATAAAATACAAAATAGGGCTGGAGATGTGGCTCAGTGGTCGAGTGGCCCTGAGTTCGGTCCCTAGTACCCACTTCCCCCTACAAAAAAAAAAAAAAAAAGATTGCAAGCCTCTGAAATCAGGAAGACTGTTAAGAAACAGAATAAATAAACAAAATACTGCAGTTTCTGTCTTTGGATGAAGGAAGTATGGCTTCCAGGGCTTCATGGAGTAATAGTGTAGGTGAGGATTCCCTGTAGCATGAGCCCCAGGAAAATTTGGTTCCAGAGATTTTGGTCCCTGTATCTACTCAAGTAGCTGTCATTACAGGAATGAAGAAAGAGTTTTGTTGTGTGGAGCTAGCTGTTCTATTTTCTAGGAATATAGATTCCTGGTCAGGTGCAAAATACAAGGCAGAGGTATTGTCTGAGAATAAGGTATTAAATAGAGTCTGGGACTTGTTAATAATTGGGTTATATTCTGTTGAGATCCCCTGTTACTAGACTGTGGGTATTGAGGTCTTTTCCAAAGGTTATACTTGGAGGGATAGGCTCTTGCATGAAGATAAAATTTTTGAAGGTAGTTATTTTCCCTGCAAATCCTGTATGGCCTTCAAGAGCCCTAAGAAATATTCCATAAGGTGGTTGTTTAACTTGGAAGGTATATCAGCAATGTTGGTGTTCTATGGTTTTGACAAGATGAGCTTTAGGTAAGATTAGGGAATATACAGCATGATCAATGGGATTATGAATTAAGTGGGAGAAGAGCATTCCTTTAGGTGGTGGGTGGTCCCAGGTACTAGTAGGGTTGTTTTATATGCTATAATCTGCTCATTGTTGGTTTGAAGGTTGGTAATGGCTGCAACAACTCAAGAGTTATAGGCTCTTGAATTTTGTGGAAATACTTCCCCATAGTTGCCACAGGGCTGGTACATGGTACTCCCAGGTGTGAGGATATACATAACCAACAAGGCTAATTAAGTTTTAGAGTCAATGCAGTAGTGTTTTCCAATTGTAGGGCCTCATTGGCCAGGGTTGGGATAAAGTATGGGGAAAGGAAAAATAAAACCTTTAATATGGTAGCAGCCTTCTAGAGAAGTAACCCTAAGTTAAAGAGACAGTAAAGGGCCCTATACTTGAGAAAACAATCTCAAAAACAGCAGAACCATGAACATAATAGATACACAGAGGAAAATAAACCCTAAAATGGAGTCCATCAGAGTTACCAGAAAACCAGGAGTTCTTTCACTTAACTTTTAGGTAGTTTCATCTTGAAGAGTCTGAAATTTTTCATTTGTTCACAGAAACGGGTCTCCTCTGACTGATTCAGGTTTGGGTTTGGATCTGTGGAGGTAGGGGCAACCTTTACACACACACACACACACACTTTTTTGGTTCTGTTTAGTCATATACGACAGTAGAATGTATTTTGACATTTTATACATACATGGAATACAACGTCCCATTCTTTTGGTTGTACATGATGTGGCATTGGTCATGTATTCATATATGAACATAGGAAAGTAATGTCTGATTCATTTCACTATTTTTCCTTTTCCCATTCTCCCTCCCTTCCCTTTAGTCCCTTTTTTCTAATCCAAAGTACTTCTATTCTTCCCTAGCTTCCACCCTTTACTGTGAGTTAGTATCCACATATCAGAGAGAACATTTGGCCTTTTTGGGGGGGTAGGGTGGGATTGGCTTATTTCACTTACTGGCAAATACCATAATTTCATTTCTCTTTATGGCTGAGTAATATTCCATTGTGTATATGTACCACATTTTCTTTATGCATTCATATGTTGAAGGGCACCTAAGTTGGTTCCATAGCTTGGCTATTGTGAATTGAGCTGCTACAAACATTGGTGTGGCTGCATCACTGTAGTATGCTCATTTTAAGTCTTTGGGTATAAACCTAGGAGTGGGATAACTGGGCCAAATGGTGGTTCCATTGCAAGTTTTCTGAGAAATCTCCATACTGCTTTCCAGAGTGGCAACCTTCACTTTTTTATTTTAATATATATATATATATATATATATATATATATATATATGTATGTATATGTATATATATATATATATATATATATATATATATATATATATACTTGTAGTTGGACACAATACCTTTATTTTTATTTATTTTTCTGTGGTGCTGAGGATCGAACCCAGCGCCTCCCATGTGCTAGGTGAGCTCTCTACCGTTGAGCTACAACCCCAGCCCCCAGCAACCTTCACTTTTGAGAGATATAACCAGCTTCTCATTTCTGCAAACCTGACAGCTGTAGAAGTGGCTAGGATTACTTGGTAGAGTCATTTCCACTGAGGTTTTAAGTGGTTCTCAGGAGATCCTTTCTTCCAGGTTTTTACTAAAATATGTTCCCCTGGATTTAGAGGACCTCTGGGGACAGGGGCTGGAAGGAGTCGATTTTCTAATCTGTATGGCCAATTGAAATGGTCCTAAATCCGTGAGATAATTTGATGAGTTGAGTTATCTCAAGATCTGCCACAAGGTCCCTGGACAGGAAAGGAGGTCATCCATATAACATTTTATAGGGACTCAGTCTAGTCCTGGGTGCATTTTGAATTCTCATGAGAGTGATGGGTAACATGGTTACCCAGGTGTCAGAGGTTTCCTGGCACAGTTTTCCTAAGGTGTGCTTTTAGAGTTTGGTTTGTTCTTTCTACTTTTTCTGATGATTGTGGTCTCTAAGCAGAATGTAAATAATATTTGATTCCTAGAGCCTTGGTGATCCCTTGAGTGATCTGAGATATGAAAAAAGGTCCATTATTACTCTGTAGGTGATATCCCTAAATCTTTGAGGGAAGACTATCCATGTATATTGTCCTTCTTTGTTAAAAGTGTTTTCCCATTGGAAAGCAAAGAGGTATTTGGATGCTGGTTCAGGGGGACTGAAAAGAAAGTGTCTGAGATCTAGCACAGTAAGCGAGGTGGTGTCTCCCACCACCTGGAGAGGTAGAGCATAAGGGTGAGCAACCAAGGGGTGTATAGGAACTACAGCCTAATTGATAAGTCTTGGATCTTTTTTTTTTTTTTTTTTTTTTGTGGTACTGGGGATTGAACTCAGGGGCACTCGACCACTGGGTCACATCCCCAGCCCTTTTTTGTATTTTATTTAGAGACAGGGTCTCACTGAGTTGCTAAGTGCCTTGCCATTGCTGAGGCTGGCTTTGAACTCGCGATCCTCCTGCCTCAGCCTCCCAAAGTGCTGGGATTACAGGTGTGTGCCACCGCGCCTGGCAAGTCTTGGATCTTACATCAGTCATTTGCTGCTGGATTTTAAGAGACAAAATGGGGTATTGCAGGGAGATTGGGAAGGTCTAGGAAGTCCATACTGAACTAGCTCATCTGTGATAGATTGCAATACCTTCATTTAAGGGATGTTGTTTACTATTAGGGTAATAGTTGGGACTATTTGAGGTTATTTGTCCCAGGTGGTCATAAATTGCCCTCCCCAGCCTCCCATTATACCAGGCCAATGGGTTTACTTGTAAGTCAAGGTGCTCAGCATGGGACTGTTATCCCTAGCTATGAGAACAGCTTGGGGTTTATATCCCAGTTGCAAGATAATTCTGTTTTTTTCCATTATGTCTCTGCCCAGGAGAGGGCTTGGGCAGCTAGGAACTAGAAACTCATACATAAAAAGTTTTTGTCCAAATTGACATGATACAGAGGGATAAATTAGTTTTGTTTTTTCTATCTTTGCCTTCCACCAGGGTGGTTTGGGAGGCTTTCCTGCAAAGTGGTTAGAACTGAGTAAGTGGACCCTGAGTCTAAAATGAATCAAATTGGCTTATCCATGATGTCCAAGGTTACCAGGAGCTCTTTGGAGGTGATGATGATATCCTTTGGTGGGGGCTTTGGCAATGGGCCTGGTGTCCTCCATTGTTCTTGGACTCTATCTGTGCCACCTGCGCAGTGAGTCTTGGCTGACTGGGTCCCCTTTTTGGAATGAGGGCAGTCAATCTTCTAGTGGCAGGGGTCATCGGAAGAGTTTTCACATATGTGACAAAGACCAGTCAGCGGTTTTGTGCAGTCTGTGGCCCCAGTGTCTGGTATCTTTGCACTTAAAGCAAGAGGCTTTTCTTGGGGCCTCTCCAGCTTTCCCTCGAGACAACTTATGTGTTCTGAGGGCATTGCCAATTATGGCTTCTGTAAGTTTGACTCTGTCTTTCCTTAGTCTGGTCCTTCTTACTTTCTCCAGATGTTTGTTGTTATAGCCCATAAAAGCAAAATCTAGTAGTTGGTTTCTATTAATCTGGAGTTCCATCTGGAGTTTTTGAAGTTTCCACCTAAATTCTGGAACTGAATGACTGATGAGATTTTGACCTAATAAAACAGTCACTTCTCCAAAGAAGCAGATATATATTGGTATACTTTCAGAAAGCTTCCTATAGCCAATCTTAACAGGCTGCTGGATTTTCGTGCTTTTCCTGGGTAATACTTCTTAATCATAATTAACAGGCTTGTTTGGCCTTTTTCCATTTCTGCCAAGAGTGCTCCTATCATCTGTGTCTGTTTTGTCATGCCTGCTTGTTTCGGTGTTGTAGTTCCAGTTGGGGTCATTGGCTAGGCCAATTTCCGCCTTGGGGTAATTTCCAACTGGGGTACGGGCAATGATTTCATCAGCTTCCCCGCAAGCTGTTTCAATAATTTCCTCTCTCTTCAGAGGGGTATAACACTGTCAAAATAAATGAATGTTCCTTCAGGATAAGTCAGAGGACATCAACAAACTTGTTTGGGTTATTTGGGGTATTTTCCCAGCCTTTCTTTACATTGTTGGATGTCAGTGACCAAGAAGGGGACCTGTACTCTTCTTACTGTCTTTTTGGCCCTGACCACTTCCCTTAGGAGTAGGTGGCCCTACTAGGATTATGTTGGGAGCTTAGGATATTTGGAGGAGAGGGCTGGTGAGCCATTTCTTCTGGTGAGTGATATGGAGGGGGTTGTTGGTGTTCCTTGAGAGACATGGGGGCAACTCAATAAAAGGTCATATTTGATGTCTAGATTAGAAGTAGAGGCAGAGGCTCCTCAGGAGACTGGTAAATTTTTATCTTTTCATAGTAAGGGGTTTTGATATAGAGCCAGTAAGACCATTTGCTTTGTTTTTTGCAAACCAATCCAACTGATGGATAGTATAGTTTTAGCTATTGTTAATGGGCCACTGTTTTAAGTCTCCTAACTTATACTGGATCCAAGTTGTATTGCAATAGAAAATGAGGTGTCTCTTCCTTAGGTCATCAGGATTGAAGAGGTCCCAGTGCTGGATTACACAGCTGAGAGGAGACTCCTGTGTTATGGAAGTAGTTCCTCTCATGGTTGTCTGTAAAAGAAGGAAACCCTAAGGATCTAGGGACTAGATTCCAAAAAATCCCTTGGAGAAAAGTGGGATCTCTGATTTAGATATTCCTGGGTACGGTATCACTCTGGGGATCCTGGCTTAGGTGGTCAGATGTCTCTGACCCATAGTGGGCACCAGGACCACTATTGAATGTTTCCTGGAACATATTCTTTCTCTAATCCTGTGAGTATTTCTGGCTCCTAAATCCCTCACTGAGAAGATGGATGCTTCTGTAGACTGGTCTACTAGCAAAGAACTGATTGCAAAAGACAGGGAGTTAAGTGAAATTTAGTGCTGGAACAAGTGTTAAGAAGCTGATACAAAGGCCCCAGAAGAGTAAATCCCAGTTTGTTTTTCCGGGGTTCTTTCTGTTTTTTCCTTTTCTTTTTAAAAATTTTTTTATTTGTTCTTTTTAGTTATATATGACAGTAGAATGTATTTTGACATACCATATATATGGAGTATAACTTCCCTTTTTTGTGGTTGTACATGATGTGGAGTTACACTGATCATGTATTCATATACAAACAGAGGAAATTTATGTCAGATTCATTCTACTATCTTTCCTATTCCCATCCTCCCTCCATTCCCCCAACATCTCCCTGTCCAATATGGTGAATCTCCACTCCTCCCTCCTCCCAGCCTATTGTGAGTCATCATCTGCATATCAGAGAGAACATTTGGCCTTTGGTTTTTTGGATTGGCTTATTTCACTTAGCATGATAGTCTCCAGTCCCATCCATTTTACTGGCAAATGCCATAATTTCATTCTTCTTTATGGCTAATATTCTTTATCCATTCATCTTTTGAAGGGCATTTGGGATGGTTCCTTAGCTTGGCTATTATGAATTGAGTTGCTGTAAACATTGATGTGGCCACGTCACTATAGTATGCTGATTTTAAGTCCTTTGCGCATATGCCAGGGAGTGGGATAACTGGGTCAAATGGTAGTTCCATTCCCAGTTTTCTGAGGAATCTCCATACTGTTTTCCAGATTTGTTGCACCAATTTGCAGTCCCACCAGCAATGTTTGAGTGTACCTTTTTCCCCACATCCTTGCCAACATTTGTTGTTACTTGTATCTTGATAATTGCCATTCTGACTAGAGTGAGTTGAAATCTCAGTGTAATTTTAATTTGCATTTCTCTAATTGCTAGAGATGTTGAACATTTTTTCATGTATCTGTTGACCTATTGTGTTTCTTCTTCTGTGAAGTGTCTGTTCATTTCCTTGGCCCATTTATTGATTGGATTATTTGGTTTTTTGGTGTTAAGTTTTTTGTGTTCTTTATATATCCTGGAGATTAATACTTATCTGAGGTGCAGGTAGCAAAGATTTTCTCCTTTTCTGTAGGCTCTCTGTTTATGTTCTTGATTGTTTCCTTTGCTGTGAAGAAGCTTTTTAGTTTGATACTAACCCATTTGTTGATTCTTGATTTTACTTCTTGCACTTTAGTCTTGTTGAGGAATTCAGTTCCTAAGCTGACATGATGGAGATTCAGGCCTAGTTTTTCTTTTAGTAGATGCAGGGTCTCCGGTCTAATGCCTAGGTCCTTGATCCACTTTGAGTGGAGTTTTGTACAGGGTGAGAGGGGTTTAATTTCATTTTGTTACATATGGATTTCCAGTTTTCTCTGGGGTGCTTTCTTAACCTAAGGATGAGGTAGAATTTTTTCCAAGGGTGGTGGCTAACAATAATGGTGGGGACTCCTGGAGTAGTGTCTGACTTTGGGCATCCTTATAACTATTTTCACGAGTCCAGTGAAATTTGGCCTCCCTACACAAGAGGCTAAGGAGCACCCAGCCTGCTTTATCAGCTAGGGACTGCCTGGCTGTATTCCAGCAATCCAAATCCTGTTTCCACTTTTTCATCAAATTAAAGTAATAAAATGAATAGCAATTTCCATCTGGTCTGGTCCGTGTTTTAAGTATGTGAGAAAGAAACCACCACATCCAGTAGGTGCCAACTGTTCAACAGAGGTAGTGAGGTGCTAACAGTGCAACCTGTCTCCAGGAGGAGGTCTTGAGCACATTTCAGGAGAGGAGGAATTGGTAGTTTTGAAGTAGAGGCATGTACTTCCTTTTCTTGACAAGGAAGAGTATGGAATCAGGGCTGGGCTTAATGCCCACAACAGAAAGGGAGGTCTGATATGATTTGCCCTGGATGGCCACAGGATTGGGGTAGTTGGATTTTTTTTTACTATGTGCCTATGATGGTGAGCTTTGTCTTGAGTCTGGCACAGGCTAATTCTAACTGTGGCTCACAACTAGGTTATCCTGTCACAGGAGTCTTCAAGTGGTAGGCACTCTACTGACTCTTAACTGCCCATCTGGTGGCCACTAAAAATGTGTCCTTAGGCAGATCACTGGGAGATACAGGTGAAGTAATATTAATTGACACAAAAGTATCCAGGAAAAGTAGACCTCTGCCCTACCCGGCAAATGATAGGAGAACACCCTTTTCCCTGGATCTTTGAGTCTTCCCAGAGAGTCACCCTGGGATGTTACAATTTCTGGGGAATGGGGTCTTCCATCCAAGGATCTATCAGAGTCTTGGGTTCTCCATCCTATTGGGCTAAAGATTTTCCACTGTCTTAAAGAAGTGCTTATGATTGTCCTCAGGGGAAACTGTCAATAGCTCCTCAGTCCCCGCGTGGTACCATTGGAGATTCTTAGAAAAACAGATAAAGCAGAACAGTGAGGGATTCAGGGGGCTTACCAGAAGAGTCAAGTCAATGTCCAAGTTCTTAGGGTCTGGAACAAAGAATTGAGCAAGACACACAGAAGTATTTATCGAAAGTCAACGTACACTCCTCAAAACAAGCAGCAAAGTGGGAGAGAATGGCTCAAGGATCCTAGAGAAGGAGCCCAGTGTCTTATATCTGCCATCACTAGGGGATTTCCAGAAGGGGTGGCACTTGGCTTCATTCCACTTCCCTTGGTCCTATTGATATCCAGAACCGGAGTTTCCCATAGCAACATGGGTGGTCCTATTGAACACAGGACAGGGGTGGGGGGGTGGTCCCATAGCAACTGTGGGTGGGCCTATTGAACCCAGGCGCACGCGTGTGTGTGTGTGTGTGTGTGTGTGTGTGTGTGTGTGTTCCCATAGTAACTATGGGTGGTCCTATTGAGCCCAGGCCGGGAGTTCTCTTGGCAACGTGGGTGACGCAAGCAGGTACAGAGTCCTGTGACCCGGCCGACATCTTGGCATATTCCGCCATCTTGTCATCCCTAACTTCCTGCTTCGGTGGGGGGGAAGGGTCGTGGGGAAAAGTGGAGTTCAGCGAAGATTTTTGTCTTTGCGTATAGGACTATCAAAGGAGGCGTACGGGAGCCGCGCGGGGTATTCCCCGTCCCGGGGGAACGCGGTTGCGCCCGCGGAGGGCGCGCCGGCCCGCGCCGAGGCCCCTCTCTGAGGCTGCGGCGCTCCCCCCAGCCCAGGCCGCGGTCCTCCCGCCCCGGCGGAGCCGCGCGGTGGATTGTGGGCTGGGGGCTGCGGCGGCCTCGCGGCAGCCTCCGGCGCTGTCTACCCGGACCCTGCCGGGCCGGGCCGGCGGGGTGAGGAGAAGCAGTGGAGCAGGAAGCAGAAGCGCCAGGGGCAGTGGTCGCTACGCGGCGGCGGCGGCGGCTCCCCTGGAGGCCGGGGATGTGGGAGAGGCGGTGGCAGCAGCGGCGGAGGCGGCGCTGCGGACCCGGGGGAAACTGCTGGCTGACAGGACACCCGGGAGAGACGTGAGGGAGCCGCCGCTGCCGCCTCTTACCCCCGAGCGGAGCTGGGCTCGAGAGGGCGGCCCCGTGCTCCCCTGGCCTACGGGCCAGTCGGCGCCAGGCGGAGGCGGGAAGCCGGGCTTGGCCCGGCCAGGCTCCGGGCGGCCGCGGCCGCGGAGCAGCAGCCTCGGCGCAACGTGGAGGGCTGGAGGCGGCGGCGATGCACTAGGCCTCTCTCTGGGGCGGCTGCCCGGGACCGCAGGTAGGTGTCGAGCCAGTCCCCCTCTACCCACTGCGCTTCAGTGCCCTCGCTCATCCAGACCTACTGCGGAGAGAGGGACCGAGACCCCACCCCCTCTGTGCCCTCCCTGGCCCGAAGCCGACTGAGTTTCGGTCAAAAGTGACCAGCTCCGAAGCTTCCATTCTCTTCTCCGCCACCTTATTTTCCTTGTCACTCTCTGTTTGGGATCCCGGCCCGCAGCTCTGGTCTTCTGCTGTCGGCGGCCGCAGACGCCGCTCTCGCCCCTCTCTGGGATCCCGGCTCTGGAACTTCCATCACTCCTTTTACATTCTGATCCCAAACTTTTCTCGTCTGCTTGCAGCCGGGCCCTTTGGCCCCTTTTGGAGCCTACTGTGATAATTTTTATTATATTTTTGAATTTCCCCTCAGCTCTGGGGAAAACTAACGTAAATAATAAGTCGGTGTTTTGCAGTTAGGTAATTTAAGCTCGCAGTAATTGGTTCAGTAGTTTTCTCCAGTTGTGCGTCCTTCTCTCTCTGCCTTCCCTTCGTCGTTTGGGAACTTTTGCTTGACCATTATAATTAGCCATTGCTCTGCCCATGTGTTGAGTTCAGGATGGTATTTTTAGAATTTCGGTCGACCAGAGTTGCAAAATTTTTTTTTTTTTCTTTTTTAAATTCCCTTTTAGTCAGCTTTATTTATTTATTTATTTATTTATTTATTTATTTATGTATTTTATAGAGGCTCCACTTTTGAAGAATTGTTTGAAGTGTTTTTGTTTCTAATTGGCTCTAGTTCTGATTTGTCAAACCCAGGGCAGTCTTAAAAGTAAATGCTTACTTGGCAAGTAATATATTAAATTATTTGTAGTATATAGAGAAATATATTTTATAATTTTAGCTGTAGATCTTGATGAACATTCACTTTTACAAATCTGATGGGGAGTTCTAATTGGGAAAGCACAAGTACTTTGAGAGCCTAATTGATTACTGAGCAGTTATGATGGAGCAGAAGGAATGATGGGATTTGTTTGTATTACAGTCAGAGTCTGATTTCCTAGAAGTGGGTATTGGTGGTTCATAGTGATCATCATTGCTCCTGATAAGTTTGAATATGTAATTGATAATTTTGGTTTGGGGGTAGATGTTTGCAATGTTATTGTGATTTGACTATTTTAAAATCATGTTCTGGTAATTTTAGAATTATTACATGATCAGTCTGTTCACAATAAAACTGTAAAGTCTATGCTTTGTTATTGATATTCATATATTGTTACTACGTTTGACTTTGAAATGTTTTTCATTGTTTTCAAAATTATGACTGGTAAAATTAATCATATTTTGCAAGGAAAAGATGATTAAATTTTCATATATTTGTTTTCTGGAAAAGTTAAAATTTATTTCTGGATAAAATAATTAAGTTTTTATGACACAATTGAAATCAAATCTTACACAACCCCTGAAATGGCAAACTGCAGAATTTGTGTTAATTACACTTCTTTTTCTATCTATAAAAGTTTATTAAAATTCCTTTTTTCTGCTCTTAGCTTTTTCTTCTTTTTTCCTTTTTGGTCCTGGTGACTTATCCCAGGGCCTCACACATGGTAGGCAAGTGCTCATAGCTTTTTAAAAACAACTTTTTTTGAGTTATTAATAACATACCATAAAATACACCCATGTAAAATGTGATTCAGTGGGTTTTAGCATATTTACTGAGTTTTCTGACCAGCACCATAATAGAATTTTAGAACATTTTCATCACCCTGCACCCCCCAAAAAGCCTTGTACCCATTAGCAGTTACTCCCCATTCTCTCCATACCACCTGCAGCTCTAGGCAACCATTAATCTACTTTTTATCTCAATATTTGCCTAATGTGGGCCTTTCATACAAATGGTATTAACTCAACATTTCTTGAAGAGTTATGCTTTTAAAATCAATTTACTTGTTTTAAATTATTTATTTGGGTCAGGGAATAAGCAAACCATCACCTGATATTTAAAGGGATATTATAAACAACAGATATACTGTTTGGTCAACATAAGTACAAAATTTGGAGAAAGAAAAAAGCATCAATATGAGGAAATCTGAAAGGTAGAAGCTTGAATCTCTAGGATGCTTGGCTTAAGAACCACAATGTGGCCCTGTAAAACAAGAAATGGGGAGTGTGGTTGGGGGTGTGTTGGTTGTTAGAATTGTTTAGATTCTTGTGTGTATTTGACATTTTGCTAGCAGAGCTTGGAAAGAACTTGGGCATTCTTCCAACTTTGAGGACAAGAGGGTGACTAAAGTATCCATGTAAATGAAATGCTTTACCTAAACATGGCAAATATATTATTTAGATAGCTTCTCGAATTTTTTTATAATAATTTTTTAAAAATATATTTTTAGTTGTAGGTGGGCACAATATCTGTATTTTATTTATGTGGTGCTGAGGATCAAACCCAGGGCCTCACACATGTGAGAAGAGCTCTCTACTGCTGAGCCATAGCCCCAGCCCCTCCCGTATTGTTAACATTTTTTTAAAATCCAAATTTTAAAAAGAATTATTTTTTAAAAATTGTAACTAACAAATGATTGTAATCTTCCGTTTTCAAAGATCCAGAGCGCTAACATGGTTCTCCAAGGGCAGTTTGCCTCCCAAGGGACTTTTTGACAGTGTGTGGAGACATTTTTGGTTGTTAGAACTGAAGAGGGTACTGTTGGCATCTAGCCAAGGATGTTGCTAGCTATTGGACTGTATTAAAAGACATACCCCATCCACCCAACAAAGAATTACCCGACTCAAAATGTCAATAGTACTATTATAAATCTATTGTTTGTATGATTCTGGTAAAGGCTGGGAATGGTGTTCATGACCCTTACTTGGTGAAAAAATACTCTCCACTTAACACTTGAAGTTTTCTAATAACTCTGCCGGGAGGGAGGGAAAAGTGAAAGGAAGTCTATTAATGACATAAAGAATATGTATATTCTGGGGCTGGGGTTGTGGCTCAGCAGCAGAGCTCTCGCATAGCATGTGCGCGGCCTGGGTTCAATCCTCAGCACCACGTACAAATAAACCCATTGTGTACAGCTAAAAGCAAATAAATAAGTATTAAAAAAAAAAAAAAAAGAATATATATATTCTTTACTCCGAAGTTGTCTTCAAATCTGGAGATCAGTACATTCTCCCTTCTCCTTAATATGGCAGCCTTATATTACTATAGGTTTAAGCTATGTTGTTTTGAATTATTGGTTATTGTTACATAGGTTTTTCAAATTCAAAATAAACATGGTGTATCTTCTTTAGCCAGAGTGATTTTCCCCCAACCCCCACCCACCCACAGCTTTAACTGCCAAGAAAGAAGTTAGCTAAGTGTTTTAATTAATTAATATATGTATGCTTGTTCATATATATGTTGTGAATATCCAGAAAAGTTCACACTTTATGCTCAAATCTCATCTTATTTTCCCAATAGGCCCCACTTTTGATTCTTATTTGTGTGTGTGTGTGTGAGTGTGTGTGTGGTGTTGGGGATCGAACCCAGGGCCTTGTGCATGTGAGGCAAGTGCTTTACCAACTGCGCTATATCCCCAGTCCCCCGTTTAATGTTTTTAACACGTTTAATTTAGTGGTGAAAAATGATTGACACTGGGCTGGGGTTGTGGCTCAGCGGCAGAGCGCTCGCCTTGCACGTGTGCGGCCCGGGTTCGATCCTCAGCACCACGTAAACATAAATGCATTATTGCATTGTGTACAACTAAAGCAAATAAATAAATATTAAAAAAAAATGATTGACACTTGGGATCATTTTTGCTACTTAGCATCCATTTGATCTTAGAGAAATCACAATCTTTCTGATCCTTAGTTTTTTGTTTGTTTGTTTGTTTGTTTTGGTACTGGGGATTAAACTCAGGGGCACTCGACCACTGGGCCACATCCCCAGCCCTTTTTTGTATTTTATTAGAGCCAGGGTCTCACTGAGTTGCTGAGTGCCTCGCCATTGCTGAGGCTGGCTTTGAACTCGCGATCCTCCTGCCTCAGCCTCCCAAGTGCTGGGATTACAGGCGTGCATGCCACCGCGCCCGGCCTGATCCTTGGTTTCTCGTCTGTAAAATAATGGTAATAATGATTCCTGTATTACAAGGTTATTATGAGAATTAAATGAGTTAATATGTATTAAGATGTTATGTCAACTGTAATAACTATATAAGTGTTAGTTACTTGTTTCAGAAGTTTCAAATTAGAAAGCAGTATAGGAGTTGCCGAAGACAGGAATTGAGAGATGACTGATGACAGCCCCTAAGGAGAAGAGAAGTACTAAGTATATGTTTCCATCTATCTATAATAAATTTATAGAAGAATTAGCATATCACCATAATCCTTAATATAAGTACAAACTGACTTCTTTCAGTAGCCCCTGAGGTTTTCACTCTTACAGTATAATAAAATAACATTAATATAATGGTGAAATTAAGTTATCAAGAAAGGGTTACCTTGGCTGGGCATGATGGTGCACACCTGTAATCCCAGCAGCTGAGGCAGGAGCATTGCAAGTTCAAAGCCAGCCTTGGCAATTTAGCAAAACCTTGAGCAATTTAGAGAGCCCTGCTCAAAACTTAACAAAAGAGCTGGGGATATGGTGCTGTGATTAAGCACCTCTGGATTCAGTCCCCAGTACCAAAAAGGGATGGGGGAGGGGGTTAACTTGTTTAAAAACATGTATTTGAGAAAGCATTTTCATGTTTTTGAAATATGTATTTTATTTCAGAGGTTTTTTTGGGGGGGATTGACTTTTACAAAATATTTTAGACTTTTCAAGAGTAAGCTTATAGTTATTTGGATTAATTACTCTTTTTGAGAATAATCCTGTTTGTCTGCATTTAGTATGCATGACTTCTTTTGTATTTGAAGGATTATTTTGTTGTTTTTGTAATCAGTGATAATTGTTCTTCAAATGGGAGGACTTAACTGAAGAAATAGGGGTTTTAAGCCTCCTCATCATTTGTAAAATTCTCATCCTGTTCTAGGTTTCTTTTTCTATTATTTTCAACATCTCTTTATGCAAAGAGTTACTTTGATTTTTCTGTGTGTCCAGTAGTCCATGTTGTACTTAGCATTTAGAGTTCATTTGTTGAAATACATAAAGTTCATCTCATAGTTTTGTTAGCTGGTCAACTTTCCTTAATCATACAAAAGTAAGGCATGGAAGTAGATAACGCTCTAACTAGCCAGTAAGATTTTTAAGGCGATAGCTTGAAGGTAGAATAGTTAGCAGTAATATTCAGAGTAAGCCATGTGGTGGTATTGGTAAGAATTTTTCTTAATACAATGGACTTTTAAAATTGGATTTTAGAAAATAGAGTGAAATTTTCATGGCAAAAAATAATTATGTGGATTTGAAGAATTTGACTTTTTTAATTCAAAGGAAGTTTAAGGAGTAGGTGTTTACATGTGAATATTATGGTGATATTTTATGACATTTTCTTCTATAGAGTGAATGAAGTATAATTTTGAAATCATAAAAATTATGTCAAGAAAGTTCATGCCCTAGACTTATTTATTTATTTATTTATTTGCAGTTTGGTTAAACTGAAGAAGAGCAGGTTGGTGTGGATTGTAAAGGAGGTTTATGCCAGAGATTTTAGACCTGATGAAAGTAACTTAAACAAACGTGAATTTTAGAGAAAGTGATTTTGAGTGAGTTTAGGACCAAGGAAGAACTTTTGGTACAAGACTCTTGACAATAGTAATCTTCAAATAAAGTCCTTAATTGTAGTAGTGGCAATTGGAATAGAGATTTAAGGAAGGATTTGTGGTATGTTTGGAGGTAGAATCCATAGGCCAATCTGACTTGGTATAGAAATTGAAGAATATGGAGATGTGAGGGAGTTGAATTGGCTCTATTTGGGAAATACATAGATGGTGTTGCTGTTAATTAAGTTGGAGAAGGTATAAAATTTTGGCAGGTGGAGGAGGTGAATAAAGATGGCAGATAATGGTTTAAGTTTTATACATCTTGAATTTTAGGTATCTATGAAACATAGTTAAAGGTGCTCAGTAGGCAGTTGTAAATTGTAGTGTGGGACACTGAAGAGATTATGACTGGAGAAACATCTGAAATTTTAGTTTTTTCCCTCTCGTCTTACATTGAGTTCAGGTTTTTTGTGGTGCTGGGGATTGAACCCAGGGCCTTGTACATACGAGGTAAGCACTCTACCAACTGAGCTATATCCTCAGCTCAAGTTCAGTTTTAATATAATATATCTTTCACCTAGATTATTGCAAATTTCCTATCTGGTCTTCTAGTCTTCAGGACATCTTCTGTGTTATTGTCAGTGTTTTTTTTTTATAAAGGGTAAATCTGATTATATCATTCCTCTGCTTAAATTATTTGTAACTTTCATCATCCTGATGAAATACATATTCCTTTAACAGATTTATAAATTCCTTTAAGTTCTTTTTCCAAATTACCTTTCTAGGCTTGATGACTCACCACAACTTACTCTATCCTCCAAGTACATAATTTTCTCAAGCATATTGAATTATTTGTGGTTTCTGATAACATGCTTTATTATGGTTTGGATCTTAAATGTTCCCCAAGAGCTCATATGTTGAAGGTTTTGTTCTCAGCTGATGGAGCTATTGGGAGGTGGTGAAAAGTTTAGAAGTTGAGACCTAGTAGGAGGAAGTAGGTCATTGGAGGTGAGCCCTTGAAGGCTGTGTTGGGACCCTGGCTCCTTCTTCTTATCTTTCTCTTTGCTTCCTGGCTGCCATGAGGTTATCAACTTTACTTCACGATGAGTGTCCTGCCATAATGTTCTTCCTCACCACAGACCCAAAGCAATGGGGCCAAGTGGTCATGGACTGAAACTGTGAGCCAAAATAGACCCACTCTGTCCCTCTCTTTGTGAATTTCCTCCCTTGTAAAGTAGAGGTCATTTGTTCCAGAGTATTTTCCCCATTCTGCATTGGTCTCTTTCCTTACAGTTAGATTCTGTGAGACATTTCTGGCAAGACTGCCACAGAAATGATGTGTGATCCTCCTACTGTATTATGGTATGCATCATCAGGCACATCATATCAGGCTGCCCGCCTGTTGGTAATACACACTTGGTCATTTGGTAAAGGTGGAGCCTGACAATTCTGTATTGTTTAATAAATAAATAATAGGGTGATACTTAATGGCCATGTAGACATTCTGTGCCCTAGCCTTATTTTCTTTTTGGTAGTGCTGGGGATTGAATCAGGGCCTTGAGCCTGCTAGGGAAGTGCTCTGCTGTTGAGCTGTATTCCTAGACGCCAACAACTTTTTAACCAATGGTTTTGGCATACACTAATGGTCCTTGCTTGAATAAAGCACTACCTTGGAGGATTACAAATGGTTGTTTTCTAACTTTTCCATTCCTTCTACATTTATGACTTTTTTGACTTTTGAGAGCTGTGAGGTCAGGTTAGATGGAAATTGAACATGGGCTATTGGGTTTAGAAATCAGACCATTACCAACCTTTTTCTGAACCAAGCCTGAAGATGGAAGACATTGCTAAGGAGATAGACAAAGAGAGAGGAATATAAAGGTTTGCTAATGAAGGGGATGAACAATTCTCCCTGAAGGAAGTAGGGTTCAAGGAAAGAAGTTTAATTTGATAACTTTTTTTTGTTGTTGTTTGGTTGGTTGATGAAGATATTGAAGATAGGAAAATCAAGGAATAATTAATAGAATAAGGTCTCAGATGAAATGGAAAGAGGTGAGGTTAAGAACAGCCAGTTAACTCTGAAAAGAGTTGATACCTATATTCTGCTTCAAAGGAGTTGTGTATAGGTGAGAATTAGGTATATTTGGATATGGGGAGAGGTCATCTGAAAACTTGTTTTTTTTGTTTGTTTGTTTGTTTTTTTGTACTGGGGATTGAACTCAGGGGCACTTGACCATTGGGCCACATCCCCAGCCCTTTTTTGTATTTTATTAGAGACAGGGTCTCACTGAGTTGCTACGTGCCTCACCATTGCTGAGGCTGGCTTTGAACTTGTGATCCTCCTGCCTCAGCCTCCCAAGTGCTGGGATTACAGGCACACGGGCCACTGAGTCCAGCTGAAAACTTGTTTTAAACAGTTACTTTTGAGCAATTGATGGAGGTTGGCTAGGGAACACAAGGAGGGTGGTAAAAGTGTTGGTAAAAGTGTTACATATACTGTGGGGAAGGGGAAAGGGAAATGTTTCAAGATAGGTGGAAAGATTCATGAGGGTTCATCTGAGATGATAAATCAAATTTATAATTAGCACATTTTTATAGTTTTCTCTGTCAGTGTTCTACAGGCAGGAATAAAGCAAAGAAAGATTGTATTTAAGATGGATGAGGATATGGTGCTGGAGTTGTGGTTCAGTGGAAAGAGCACTTGCCTAGCATGTATGAGGCCCTGGTTTGATTCTCAGCACCACATATAAATAAATGGATAGAATAAAGGTCCATCAACATCTAAAAAAATATTTTTAAAAAAATGGATGAGAGTGAAGAGAATTGAAGATGTAAAGGAAGTCTGTTGAAGTAATTGACCATGGGATTCAGGCTAAGTAGAGAAGTTAGTAAGGCAGAACTGGGCTAAGACCCAAATAATGGAGAGGAATGCAGAGGTAATACCAAACTCATTGATTCAAATACTAATTTTTGTTGGTTTGGGGTTATAGTAATGATGAACGTTGTTACTTTTTTCTTAAACTAACATTTACTATTTCTGTTCTTGAATCAGAATTAATGCAGATGTTTCTAGCTATTTTGCTTTATTTTTTCTAAAATGAAAATTCCTTGAAAGCATCATATTTATTCTTACTTAGTATTTATTGAGTACTTATTTAGATTATTTGAAGAACTTGCCCATTAGGGATTAGGTATAAAATATAATTAATAAAGATAGACTTAACACTAGATTTTTTTCTATTTTGAAAAGAAGCAAGGTGGAGCTGTTCCAAAACTGGATAAATCCAAGTGTTGTTTTTATCTTTGGGAATATATTAGTGCATGATTTCTTCTAGCAATTATTTTCAAAGCGGAACAGAGTATACAGATTTTAACTTTACTTTTCTATAGGCATTTTAATAACTGTCTAATGGTTTATGTATTTGAAATGTATTTATTCTTCAGTAACTGAATGAGTGATTTTAGGATTTACTTGCTAATCTTTGACCAGGATACCAAGAACATAGTACCAGTGTGAATCTGGCTTACTTTGATTGACAGAAATTTCACAAGTAATATATCAATGCTATTTTTGTTTTTCACTGAAATTTTTACATGCTAGACACAATTAGACCTATGACCCTAAATTCCTGAACTAATTTCAGTGACTCATATAAAACTATGTTATGTCTCTAATGAGTACTGGGAAAAAATTACTTTTATTTTGAATAATACTTAGATTTTGAAATTAAATGTTATTTAATGAGGATATTTGTGATTTTTATTCTTGCTAAGGATGTCATATGAAATAGCACTTATTTTATAGGTCATTTAAAAATATTTAAATCGAACATTACAAACGGTTATAATTTTTATTTTCCTAGCCAACATTATCTCTTTCTGGTCCTTGTTACTGCTAAATAAAAAGTAAATAAGTAACTTCAGGAAGCACATGTGTTCAGTTTTAACAAGACTCAGAGTCTCTTAAATGTCCCATGGGATGTAAAGAAAAAGCAAAATAGATTACTAAAACTTCATTCTTATTTTCTGGGTTCCTTTAGCGTTTTACATACTTCTATAATGCTCAAGATGAGTATACAAATACTTATTTATATGACAGCCTAATTTAGTTTGTATTTCTTGAAAGCTCAGATCGATTGTTTAAATTTTCAATTATTTTTTGTTTTTTAATTTTTTTATTTGTTCTAATTAGTTATATATGACTGTAGAATGCATTTTGATATATCATTAAATGGAGTATAACTTTTCATTCGTCTGGTTGTACATGATGTAGAGTTATGTAATCATATATTTTCATAGGGTAATAGTATCTGATTCATTCTACTATCATTCCTATCCCCATGCTCTCTCCCTTCCCTTTACTCCCCTCTGTGCAAATTACCTCTATTCATCCCCTACTCCTTATTGTAAATTAGCATCTGCATATCAGTTAGCTTCATTATTGAGCTCTTTGTGAGCAATAATATATGTGATATGCAATTGAAATATTTTTTAAGTACTTTATGATTATTAAATTTTGTCAAGTGATAAGTCCTAAATAGTGTATAGAAGTATATTGTTATTTATATCTAGGTTGTATGAAAGAAAATTAACTATACCATTTACAAGAGATTGGCTCTTAACATTATAAAAATATAGAAATGCTTTTACAATATAAGATATTGGAAGTCTTTTGTAGGCAAACAGCAAGAAACCAATAGATGGGTGAGATTAAAGAGAGGCTATAGGCTGAGTTTTTTCAATGGTAAAAACAAGACAAACAAACAAACAAAAAACCCTCCTGATTTTTATCAAATTGACCTTTGGTAGGACATTATAGTATGGTTGTTTATGTATTTTTTCTTGCATATATATAATTCTAATTTGGGAAAATCAAGTTTGCCATATTTTGTTTGCTTTTATTGTTAATGCAGTTAAGTACTGATTTTTCTTTTTTATTAAATTTGAATCCAAAATCGTATTAAAATAAGCTCTCTTTATCCGACTCCAGTGTAAAAAAAAACTTCTCTTTGTCTCCATTGTCTCATTTCAAACAGACATGTTAAAAATGATCATTTATAAGTCAGTTTGGAATTCAGAATGTTTCCTATTGAACTTTTATCCCACATTCTAGATGAATAATTATCCCTTTGCTAAGAAAAATATGGTAAGTTACACTGATGAAAATGTATAGTACCCTTTTTCTTAAAAGATAGTTTTTTTTAATAGTCTAAGTCTTATAAAATGCTTTATCACAGTAAGATGTTAATTCTTACTATCATTTAATAGAAACCATAAGTAATAGATTATGTTAGTATAGTTATGTTACTATAGTATAGGTTAGGTTAGTAATATCAGTAATCTGATAAGGAGGGAAAGAAGGAAAAAAAGAACTGGGTATCTAATGGGTGGAAGGCAATAGTGAAATAATTTAGATTTTTTTTTTTTTAATTGGAGAAGTCATGTGGTACAGAAACAGGAGTGGAATTTTGAACCAGAAAATCTGAATTTAAATCCTATCTTCACAACTATCTAACTAAATGTTCTGAAACCAAGTTAGTCTTCAACCTATTTCTTCATCTATTTGATATAGATCATTGAGTCATTTATGGACTGGGTCATTCAGAAATGTTTTTCTTCCAAGATTGTTTTGAAGACCAACAAAACAATCTGAATGGAATCAAATGACTATGAACTATATAGTGTTTAGTGTAATTCTTACTCTTGTCTTTATGGTGCACCCTTCTCTGTCATCCTTCCTTCTTTCATTGATAATGTATTTTTAAAAAAATATTTATTTATTTACTTTAGTTGTACACAATGCCATGCATTTATGTTTACGTGGTGCTGAGGATTGAACCTGGGCCGCGCACGTGCGAGGCGAGTGCTCTGCCGCTGAGCCACAACCCCAGCCCATTGGTAATGTATTTTCACTGCACTTTTGATTATAACTTCAAAGAACCATCAGAATTAGTCATGGGAGTGAGGCAATCTCCAGTTTTACCAAAGTTCCAGCTGGTCTTCCCTGCCTGCCCATGCAACAGTGGGCACAGGAGTAGGATGAGGCAACTAGCTCTTCTAGGTCAGTTTGCTTTTTTTCTCACCGTCGCCTGACAAAAGTCCTTTGTTTCTCAAGAGGGAACACAAAACTAAGGTGTCTCATAGTCCTTACGCTTGATATTCTTTCTTTATTCTCTACCTTTCTTTTTCTGGCTTTATCATCACTTTCCAGTACTCCCATCACCATCCCCACCCACACCCCTTGCCACAGGTGCAGGCACTGTTCTATGCTTTTCTCATAGCAAATTTTACTTTTCTCATAGCAAATTTTACTTTTCTCATAGTAAATTGTGTCTGCGCATATTGATATGCTGCTTCTTGTTTCCTTTTTTCCTCCTCTTCAGGACTAGGACTAAACAAACAAACAAAAATAAACACCAAAAGAGGCAGCTCAGGATCCTAAAGATAAAATTGATTTTAAAAATTTGGCATAGTCCAAATGTTAATCCTAGATGTTTGTAATAATAATAGTAGTTGCAGGTCTGGGGTTGTGGCTCAGTGATAGAGCGCTTGCCTAGCATGTGCGTGGCCTGGATTCAATCCTCAGCACCATGTAAAAATAAAAAAATAATTAAAAAAAATGCATTGTGTACAACTAAATCAAATAAATAAAATATTTAAAAAGTAGTTGCAATTGTTTATTGTCTCATATGTGCTAAATATTATGCCATGAGATTACTTAAGTTTTTCCATTTAACTCTTACAACATTCCTATGACAAAGATGTTGCTGATGTTCTATTATACAAATGAGGAAATTGAGACATGTGAAGGTTAAAAAGTTGTCAGAAGTCATACAACTAATAAATGACAGAGATTTAACTACCTGTAGATAGTATTCCTAAGCAGTGTATTATATTATGCTTTAAGAAAGGTGGAGATCTAGAATAAAATTTTAGAAAGTCAAGTAATTTTATACAAACAAAAATATATTTTGGTCATAGGTTTTATTTTATTTTGAACATATATAAACACATTGTTAGTGGCTTCTGTGTTCTTACCTCCTTTCCATAGTATTTATTCATTTGTTCATTCTGTGAACATTCATGCAGTTTATTGACTGCTTAGACTCTGTTGGCTATGGAATAGGACAGTAGATGATATAAGCATTAAGTTTGCAATATAGTGGGGGCAGTGGGGAACAAGCAGGTGAATAAATCACTTATAATTTGAGAAAGTACTATAAAGATTATAAACTAATGCTTGTGGAGCTGGGGTTGTAGCTCAGTGGCAGAGCGCTCGCCTAGCATGTGCGCGGCCTGGGTTCAATCCTCAGCACCATGTAAAAATAAAGGCATTGTGTATGACTAAAACAAATAAATAAATATATTTTTAAAAAGATTATAAACTATAATGCTTGTGATAGAAAATAGTGTAGGGGGTATGGGGCTGAGGTTGTGGCTCAGCGGTAGAGCGCCACCTAGTATGTGCGAGGCCCTGGGTTTGATCCTCAGCACCACATAAAAATAAATAAATAAAATAAAGGTATTATTGCCGGGCGCGGTGGCGCACGCCTGTAATCCCAGCACTTTGGGAGGCTGAGGCAGGAGGATCGCGAGTTCAAAGCCAGCCTCAGCAATGGCGAGGCACTTAGCAACTCAGTGAGACCCTGTCTCTAAATAAAATACAAAAAAGGGCTGGGGATGTGGCCCAGTGGTTGAGTGCCCCTGAGTTCAATCCCCGGTACCAAAAAAAAAAAAAGAATAAACGCATTGTGTACAACTAAAATAAGCAAATATCTTTAAAAAACTCATACCTTATACAAAAATTAATTCATATTGGATCACAGAATTAAATGTGAAACACAGCACAATCAAAAAAAAAAAAAAAGGTATTGTTTCCAACTACAACTAAAAAATAAAATTTTTTTTTAAAAAGAAAATGTGGGGGGTACATTTTGGGTCGTGGGGAATGAAGGGAGAGAATATGCTTAGAAATAGTGGTCAGGAAAGACAGGTTATTCTAGGCAGAGCTATAACCACTGTTAACATTTTGTATATTTTAATGTACATTATATAGTTATAAATTTTTTTATCAAAGTGAGATTGTACTATGTGTTCTGTTTTATTATGTCATGGTTGAGTCTCTTGAACAGTGGCTGAACATTGTTTTTTTTTTTTCACATTTTCAATTTCTTTTTTTATTGTTTTAAATGGACACAATACCTTTATTTTGTTTATTTATTTTTAATGTGGTGCTGAGGATTGAACTCAGTGCCTCTACCGCTAAGCCCCAGCCCCAGCCCCTGAACATTGTATTTTAATTTTTTCACCTTCTATTCTAGTCCAGCTTCTGCAGTCTGGCTTTCACCCCCATGACTGGAGATAACATTGTTTTCTGATTTCTAATTGCCAAACTTGAAGGAGGTTTTCTTTTCTTATTATTTTATTTGCATATTCTGGGCAGATATTTCTCTCCTGCTTTTTCCTCCCACTCTCTTGGATGTTTCTTCTATTACAAAACTGTTGTTGTGTGTGTGTGTGTGTGTGTACACGTGTGCCCGTGCGCACGCGTGTGCTGGGGATTGAACCCAGGGCCTTGTACAAGCTGTGCATATGCTTGCTCTACCACTGAGCTACCCCCCTTCAACACCACAGATTTTTATCTGTCCCCCAACCCCTTTCTCTCTCTTTTGCGGTACTGGGGTTTGACAGGACTTTCTGCATGCTAGACAAGCACTCTACCACTGAGCTACCTCTCCAGCCCTTTATGTATCTTTCTTTCATTTCTTTCTTCAGAAATGTTGTTGGGGTCTTTTTAGGTTCTGTACTTGGCTCTGTTCTCTGATTAATACTCTCGTAGAATGATGTATTTGGCACCAAAAATTTCAAGTATGTAACGACTCACCACAACCTTGTGGATAAAGTCCAAACTTGTTTGTAAGGTGTTACCCAGTTTAAGCTTAACCTTCACTAATATTTGCTATAAGGATTCTTATCAGCACCTCCAGTCAGTACGTATGTCCATCTCAGATGGTTACACTTCAGTTAACCACAAAGGGAGTAACAGTGGTATCCTTCACTTAGTTCATCCTTGTGATGTAATATAGTATCCATGAGTAGTTAAATGGGCTTACAGATTATGTTATCTAGTTTTAACTAAAGGGAAATCTTGAATGAAAGGTATTACTAATAATGGAAGCACAAGTAAACAAAGTGCAAAGCTAGGTTTTCTTCCTACTTAATAGGCTTCAGTAGCCATATGTGTTAGTTTTTAAGAATTGCCAAACTTAATTTATACTTTGTGGTTGGACTTTTAAAAAAATATTTTTTAGGGGCTGGGGTTGTGGCTCAGCGGCAGAGCGCTCGCCTCGCACGTGCGCAGCCCGGGTTCAATCCTCAGCACCACGTAAACATAAATGCATTGCATTGTGTGTACAACTAAAGTAAATAAATAAACATTTTAAAAAATATTTTTTAGTAATAGATGGACACAATACCTTTATTTTATTTATTTATTTATTTTATTTTTTAAAAAAATATTTATTTATTTGCTTTAGTTGTACACAATACATTTGTCTTTACGTGGTGCTGAGGATCGAACCCGGGTCGTGCACATTCTAGGCGAGCGCTCTACCGCTGAGCTACAACCCCAGCCCTATTTTATTTATTTTTATGTGGTGCTGAGGATCGAACACAGTGCCTCACATGTCTCGGCAAGCGCACTACCGTTGAGCCACAACCCCAGTCCTAGATTTTTTTTTTTAAACGCTTATTTTATTTATTTATTTTTATGTGGTGCTGAGGATTGAACCCAGGGCCTCGCAGTGCTAGGTGAGCGCTCTACCACTGAGCCACAACCCTAGCCCCCTAGATTTGTTTTTTAACAGCAAAAAAAAAGAGTTCCAAATTAGCAAGTCTTTTGAGAGACAACATGTGACTAACAGTAGAATTTAGCCAAAGAAACAGGTAAACAAAGAACAATGCACTTACTCTGTTCCTTCCAAGCATTTTATGTTTTATTTATTTATTTTTTTAAGAGATAGGATCTTACTGTATTGTCCACGCTTTCCCCAAACTTCTGAGCTCAGGTGATCCTACCATCTCAGCCTCTCCATACTTGGGACTACAGGTGTGTGCCATTATACCCAGCTTATTTTAATTTTAAACAGTGAGAAAATAGTTAATTTTCTGTAGATACTATGCTGTGGTGAATGTATTTTGAAAATGGATGTTAGGAAATAATCATGTGATTTTGTTGCTGAAAATGATGAACTTTTAAAAATAAAACAAATGAAATTTTCTAACTTACTTAAAAACCCTCCAGATAATGGGTTTAGAAATTGTAATAAGTGATGGGCTGGGGTTTTAGCTCATTGGTAGAGTGCTTACCTCGCATGTGTGGGGCACTGGGTTCAATCCTCAGCAGCACATAAAAATAAAATAAAGGTATTGTGTCCATCTACAACTAAAAAATTTGTTTTAAATTGTAATCAGTGATATAATGATGTATTTTTTCCATTTGGTTTCATATACACTTGTGTGATGCATTTTTTTTTTTTTTTTAATTTACAGAAGGCTTTAAACCCAGGCATTAAAATAAATGGAACTGAGAACCATATATTTGAATCACTTTCATAAAATGAAGATTTTTTGGTACTAACAGCATAGCAAGTCACACTGTTATCAATTAAAATTGGAGTAAAAGGATTTTATACATTAACTAATAAAAATTTTTTTAAAAAATATTTATTCATTTGCTTTTAGTTTTTTAGTTGTACACAATGCATTTATTTTTACATGGTGCTGAGGATCAAACCCAGGCCGCGCACATGCTAGGCGAGCGCTCTACCACTGAGCCACATCCCCAGCTCCAACTAATAAAAATTTTAAAAGTCCTTTTTCTCATCTTTTTTTTTTTTTAATATTTTTATTTATTTGCTTTTTTTAGTTGTACACAATGCGTTTTATTCATATGTGGTGCTGAGGATCGAACCCGGTCGCCCACATGCTAGGTGAGTGCTCTACCACTGAGCCACAATCCCAGCCCTAGCTTAGTTTTATATTGTACATAATGTAATAATATAGTGGTGCCCTGTATAATTTATAAATGGTATTTGCTTAAATATTTTTGCTTAAAAGTTTTTAAGCTGATGGGTATATGATCAAAATGTTTGTAGACTGCTGATACAGATAATAAGCATTCCAAGTTCAAAGGAAGGCTAGTTCTCTGTAGGTGAGAAAAACAAAAGGATTCATGGTAGAGGTAGGTATAAGGCTGAAGCTGAACTTGTATAATTTAATATAGTACTTTTTATATATAGTTCCTGATTAACAAAGTAATTCACTTTCATAGGAGAACATTTGAAAAATTTAGAAAAGCACAGGCTAGCAAAACTTTTAAGATGCCTTTAGTTCTGTCCTTTGAACTCAACTATTAATATTGTCATTAATACCCTACAGTGTTTTTGCAAGTATGTATACGTATTAAGTTAGAAAATTGGGATCATACTTTATTGATTTGAAAACTTTCTACTTAACAATACATCACAAACATTTTTATATCATTAAATACCCTGCAATTCTATTTAAAAATTTTAAAGTATATTTAAACACATATTTAAACGTATGCAAAATATATTAACACATAATTTACCATTTTAGCTGTTTAAGTGCCTATTAAATAGTGTTAATTATATTTACATTGTTATGCAGCCAGTCTCAAACTTTTTCATCATGCAAAACTGAAACTCTATAACCATTAAATAATGACTCCCCATCTCCCCCTCCTCCCAGCCCCTGGCAACCATCATTCCACTTTTAGTCTCTATGAATTTGACTATTAGATGCCTCATATAAGTGGAATCAAGACAATATTTGTCTTTGGTTGGCTTATTTCACTTAGCATCTTGTTCACAGGGTTTGTCCATATTGTGGCATATGTCAGAATTTCCTTGCTTTTTGCCAGAAATAGTGGTTCATGCCTGTAATACCAGCTACTTGGGAGTCTGAAACAGGTGCATTGCAAGTTAGAGGCCAGCCTGGACAATTAAATGAGCCCTGTTTCAGTAGAATAAAAAGGGCAGAGGATGTTGCTGAACAACAGAATGCTTTCTTAGCATTCACAAGGCCCTGGGTTCAGTCCCTTGTAAACCAAAAGAAAAAAAGAATTACCTTCTTACGGCTGAATAATATTCCATTATGTGTATATACTACCTTTTGTTTGTTCACTCATCTGTGAATACACTAAAGTTTTTTTCTGTCTCTTAGCTATTTCAAGTAGTGGTTTTTAGTTGGGCGGACTGATGTATTTTTGAAATATTGTTTTCAATTATTTTGGGTGGTATATACCAAGAAGTAAAATTGCTGGATCATACAGTAATTCTGTTTTTCATTTTGTTAGGAACTGCTATATTTTTTTTTCCATAGGAGCTATATGATTTCACATTCCAACCAATAGTGTTCAGAGTTCCAGTTTCTCCACATCCTTACCAATATTAGTTATTTTCTCATAGCAGCCATTCTAATTGGCATGAGGTCTGCAACCCTATTTTTAGTGGCAGTATAATCCATTGTTTGGTTGTACTGTAGTTTATTAATCATTCTTTGTTTTCTTTTAGAAGAAAAGCATCAAATATTCAGGGAATTTTATTTTTTAACAATAAATCAAATAGACACAGCTTTCATTTACCCAAACATGCATAGTCCAACCTGAATATAAAATGCACTCAATTGGCAAATTACACATGAAATACAAAGGAATGCAATTTTACATATGTGAAATGATTGCCAGCTATAGCAATTTAACAGTCAAAATAAAAACATAGTACGTTAAAAAAACAAAAACCACCTTAAAGCCAATTGTCTATAGTAAACCAAGGGCAAGTCTGCTATGGAATGATTTTATTCAAGCAAAGAAGAAGGCACCTGCCATGAATTTAGAGCAAAAACTTTCTTTTAAAAAGTTATAATGAGGGGGCTGGGGTTGTGGCTCAGCGGTAGAGCACTCGCCTAGCACGCGTGCGGCCCGGGTTCAATCCTCAGCACCACGTACAAATAAATGCATGTGTACAACTAAAGCAAATAAATAAATAAATAAAAAGTTATAATGAAATAGAATTAGGTAACTAAGGCTTGTTCAAAGAGGAAAACAAGTACAGGGATTGATTTACTGGTTGAGAAAGGCAGGGAAAGTTCAGCTAAAAACCTGCTGGCCTGGCCGGGCACAATGGTGCACACCTGTAATCCCAGCACTTTGGGAGGCTGAGGCAGGAGGATTGCAAGTTCAAAGCCAGCCTCGGCAATGGCGAGGCACTTAGCAACTTAGTAAGACCCTGTCTCTAATAAAATACAAAAAGGGCTGGGGATGTGACCCAGTGGTCAAGTGCCCCTGAGTTCAATCCCCAGTACCACAAAACAAACAAACAAACAAACAAACAAAAACCCTGCTGGCCCAAGGTTAGCTAATTCCTTTTCTATGGGAGCAGTCAAGTTCCTAGAAGCCCTTAACCACTCCTTTCCTTTCCTCTTCTACTTACAAGAGGGTATGTAGAAAGTCCCCTATGAGGTTCGCACTCTGTATATATTAGGTAGCAGATTCCCTTCTGTTCTCTTAAAACAGCTTATTTTAAAAGAGATATCCTAAGGCAATTAACAAAGTAATCATAAGCAGCCTCTATTAATGCACATGCTGCTCAGGCTTTTTGCACCAAGTAATTCCTAAGTATAGCCAAGACTTGCATTTATCAACAGTACTAGAAAACCTAAAATCTGGCTTATTAACTATTCTTGTTTAAAAGTTTGTTTCAACTTTTTCTCTCTTAAAAGTAAATTCTGGGATTATTTTGGTTAATATTTTCAAATATGGGGTATATTTGTGAAGCTATAAAATCTAGAAATGAAACGTAATTTAAAATGACTTTTGAAGGGAGAAGAAGTATTAGGAAGATGATATAAACATTCTAGGACAAGGCATCCAGGAGAGCATGATAAATTAGAAGGACAATTAGACAAGCCTGTCTAAAGTAGAGATTATCCACAAATAATAGGAAATAAGTCAAAAAAGGAAGATGAGTAATAGATTGTAAAAACTGCAAATAACAGCTTACAAAGTTTGGAATTTGTCTGGTAGGTAATAAGTAATCATTAAAGATTTTTGAGGGACTGGGGACACAGCTCAGTGGTAGACAGTTTGCCTAGTCTACGCAAGGTTGTGGGTTCAATCTGCAGCACTGCAAAAAAAAAAAAAAAAATTATTTAGACTGGAAGCATAGAGACCAGTTAGGATACCGTAGTATGACAAGCATGGTAGAGGGTAGGTAAATTTAGATTTTAAAGTAGGTTACCCCTTATGATGCATAGGAGGAGGGAAATGATTAGTTGATATATCTGTAATGTTAATCACTCTAGTAAGATGTTTTATGTAGATTGAAAATAGTAGAAAAAAGAAGAAAAAAAGACTTAGGCTATAATAAATAATCTCATGGAAAATCCAGAGTTGACTATAAGTGGTTTTATGTTGATATTCTTTGTAAACAGTAACTCTTACAGTGTAGAAGTAAGTGAAGAATTTTTGCATACTATTTGCGTAATGCCTGTGATAAGTCTTAGCTTTTTTTTTTTTAAATCAGACTTTATGAGGAATTCCAGTTTCTTTTTTTTTAACATCTTTTTAAAAAATATATTTATTTATTTGCTTTAGTTGTGTTAGAAAACTGCTGAAACATAGTTAACTTAGCTGGGAACACCGTGTTAGTGAAATAAAAAGGGTTTATTGGGGTGCCACGTGGGCAAGGGTAGGGAAAGGAAGGGAAGGGGGGGTAGGGAAGGAATGGGCAGGAACCGAGAGAGGCAGGAACAGAGAGCAGGAACAAGGGGAGAGTTCAGTCCGGGGCTGGCTTAAATAGAGTGGGGGTCATAAAACCCCCTTGGAGTGAGTCCTTGTCCTGTAGGCCAGCAGAGGTCGGGGGGGGGGGGGGGGTGGTGGTAGTGGACAGGGGACTTGCTGGTCAGGTTTTTTGGTCACGCTGAGGATCCTGGGAGCTGTAGTTTTTCACAAGGCACCTGGGGAGGTGTGGCCTTCTGCCTGGGAGGTGCAGCCTTCTGCCTAGAATCCAACAAGTTGTACACAATGCGTTTATTTGTACGTGGTGCTGAGGATCTAACCCAGGCCGCCCATGTGCTAGGCGAGCGCTCTACCGCTGAGCCACATCCCAGCCCAGGAATTCCAGTTTCTATATGTAGTATTGTTATTCTGGATTTAAAAAAATTTTTTTAGTTGTCAATGGACCTTTATTTTATTTATTTATATGCGGTGTTGAGAATTGAACCCAGGGCCTCACACATGCTTGCCTAGTGACTTTACCACTGAGCCACCATCCCAGCCCTGCAACATTAAAATTTGATTGAACTCTGTTTTAAGTTTTTCTACATTCGAAGTTGTATATAATGCCATCTTGAGTTAGAGTAAAACAGTTAAAAATGGACCATTGTTTTTGGATATTATGTTCTTTTGTTATATTTCATACTATTTAATATTTGACAAATGTGTAAAATGCTTTTTCCCTCAAATTTTATTGTGAAAAATTTCAAACATATAGAAAAATGAAAGCATAAAATGTGCAATATTCATACACATTTCACTTAGATTTTTAAACATTTTGTCGTATTTGCTTTATCTATGTGTATTTTTTGCTGAATTGTTTGAAAGTAAGTTGCAGATAATGACATCACCCTCACTCTAAAATACTTCATTATTATTGTGTTAAGCATAAGGATGTTTCCTGTAGTCTCAACACCATTAGTACTCTAAAAATAATTTCAAAATATCTAACATCCAGTCAATATTCAAGATTTCCCAATTTTCCCAAGAATGGATTAAAGCCAGTTTTTCTTTTTGAACCAGGATTCAGTCAAAGCTAACAAATTAGCTTTGTCTTGTTATTTTAATCTAGAAGAACTCCCTGCTTTATTAAAGTGATTGAAATGCCTGTTTTCTTATAGAATGCCTTTACCTTTATGTTTTCAGTTTTTCTGCTTGTTTCCTCCATGTTGTAGGTTAAACTTTTCTCTCTCATTTCTTTCTATTTCCCATAGACAGGAGGGTAGGTCTAAAGCTGGAAGCTGTGTAACCTGGGGTTCACAGACTCCATAGTCTCTGCATTTTCTTAGCAGCTTGTTTTTATATAGTCAAAGTGAATGGTTGATTGTTTCCTTTGCATTGAAAGTGCTGAGGCAGATATGCAAGGAAGTCTGAGAAATGTAAATTTTCAGCAATCTAGAGGAAAACTTAAGAGTAGATAAGGGGCTGGGGTTGTGTCTCAGTGGTAGAGCTTCTTCCTAGCACATATGAAGCACTGGGTTCCATCCTCAGCACCACATAAAAATAATAAAATAAAGGTATTGTGTCAGTCTACAACTAAAAAAATATTAAAAAAAAAACATTTTAAAAAAGAGTAGATGAGCTATTTGTTATATGTCCTACCTGACTTGTATCTACTTCTTACTTCCTACTTTTATTTTTCTATTCACCAGATATCCTAACTTGGCCCTCCCACCCCACCCTTCCTCCCTTGTTCCTCCCTCCCACCCTTCCTCTCTTCTTCTCTCCCTCCCTCCCTTCCTTGTTAAAGCACATTATATTTCTGGGCCTTGCTGTACTAATCTCTAGTATGAGAGAACTTAAATTAAGTGATCTCTAAACATTTCATAGAAAATAATAAAATAATAAGTGTCTTCACTGTCCAGTTGCAGTATTGTTCATTTATAAAGTCTGACTCTCTGGCCTATATTTTGTTGTTTTTGCCCTATAAGTTCTTCCAGAACTTATTTTAGAAAAGTAAACATAGTTTACTTTTGTGTAGATAAAACATATGTTTACATATTTATTTTGGGTTCTTGATACAATTGTAAGCTCCTTGAAGAATGCCACTTCTTTTCCTTTATAATTTAATAACTAATGATTTTATAATCATTATTACTGTATGGCAGTCACATAATAGAAGTAATTATTATGGCAATTACTAACATCTGTGAACACTAACTTTGAGGCATGTATTATTTTAAGTGCCTTTTTTTTGGAGGGGGCAGTGCTGGGGATTAAACACAGGTTCTTGTGCATGCAAGGCAAGTACTCTACCAACTGAGCTATATCCCTAGCCCCCTGTAAGTGCTTTTTATATACTCATTTCCATAATTCTCAACAAAATGTTTATAAGATGGAATCTTTTCCCCCTCCATTTCACAGATGAGGAAAGGCACACAAGAGTTAAGTAAAATTTCTCCTGGTTATCCTGTTGGTGAATGATATGAATGCAGGTAGGCAGACGTCAAAAACTTAGGCACTGAGCCAGGTGTGGTGGCACAGGCCTAAAATTCCAGTCCCAGGGTCTCGGGTGGCTAAGGCAGGAGGATCACAAGTACAGAGCAGTCTCAGCAGTTTAACAAGGCCCTGTATCAAAAAAACAAAAAACGGTCTGGGGATGTGGCTTGGTGGTTGAGAGCCACTGGGTTCAATCCTCAGTTCAAAAAGGAAAAAGGATAATAATTTTTTAAAAAAATGTAGGAGCTGGGGTTGTGGCTCAGCAATAGAGTGCTTCCCTAGTATGTGTGAGGTGCTGGGTTCGATCCTCAGCACCACATAAAAATAAATTCAACAAGAAAGTTTGTGTCCAACTACAACTAAAATGTGTGTGTGTGTGTGTGTAAACATATATATATATATATTTTTTTTTTAAAGTACTTAACCATTTTGCTGTAATATATCATTATTATATACTTATGAATGGAGTGTTTTCATCTTTGATATTGAGTATATGATTGGTATAAATTTGAATTTGTATAAAAGACTAAGGAAGTTTTACTCGTGAGAATTTTTAAACAAGGACTAATACCTTAGCAAACTAAATATTATGAACAACTTTCACCATATGCAAACTGCATGCATGCTTACATATATTTTGAGGGACTTTGAAAAACGTTTTTATATTTGAAAGAAAATATGATATGCATAATAACAGATTTTGGTTTGTATGAAGTATCAATTATTATTTGTTTCTTACTCATTTTTAGTTGAGTGGTGATTTTATGCAATGGCTTCAAGCCACAGTTCTTCACCAGTGCCTCAAGGAAGCAGCAGTGATGTTTTCTTTAAAAAAGAGGTAGATTCAACAAAACACATTCGACCTGTGCAGTCACTGCCAGATGTCTGTCCCAAGGAACCCACAGGTAATGCTTTTTATTTTTCCTCTTTGAGGTTTTTTTTTTAATCTGATAATTTGTATTTTCTTTAAATTAGCAGTCACTTACCTTGAAACAGTAAATTTTAAAAAAATATATTTTTAGTTATACATTGACATAATATTTTGTCCATTCATTTTTATGTGGTATTGAGGATTGAATCTAGGGCCTCATGTGTGCGAGGCAAGCGTTCTTCCACTAAGCCACAACCCCAGCCCGAAAGAGTAAATTTTTAATGTTAAAAATAAAATATAGGGCTGGGGTTGTAACTCAGTGAGGCTCTGGGTTCAAATCTCAGCACCACATTTAAAAAAATAAATAAAAGACATTGTGTCCATCTACGATTAAAAAATAAATAAATAAATGAAGATAGATAAATAAAAGTTGATAATGAAATTGGATATAGTTCTTTTCATGAATTGCCGTAAATTACCTATATAAACTGGAAAGTGTTAATAATGAAGGTTCAGATTGAAAGTTGTTTAGTTAAAACAGTACAATCAGTCCTCATTACTTGCAGAGTTTGTATTTATATATTCTCCCTAAAATTTATTTATAACCCCCAAATCAATACCAGTGTTACTTTTGTGGTCATTTACAGACTTGTGCAGAGAGCTTTGAAAAATTTGAAGCTAGACAATGGTAGTACACGCCTGAAATCCTGTAATCCCAGCACTTGGGAGGTTGAGGCAGGAGGATCACAAGTTTGAGGCCAGCCTGGGCAACTTAATGAGACCTTGTCTCAAAATAAAAAGGTCTGGGTTGTAGCTCAGTGGTAGAGTTCTCTGCTTAGCATGTGTAAGTCTCTAGGTTCAATCCCCAATACTTGGCAGGGGGTGGGGAAGAGAGAAAATTTTTGAGCTGCTTGGACACACAGAGCAGTGTTTCATGTTTTACATTTTTGTGCTTTTTCTTGGTGATTTTGCTGTTTAAATCAGCCCCCAGGCAAATGCTGAAGTGCTGTTTAGTGTTCATAACACAATCAGGCTGTGTTATACCTTATAAAAAAAAATGCATGTGTAGAAAATACATGTGTAGAATAAGCTTCATTCAGCCATGGGTTATGGTGTCGTTAGCCTTGAGTTAAATGTTAATGAATCAGTGATATATAGAGAAAATGTGTCTTTAAACAGAAACATATACAAAATGAGTTTATGCATTGGTTGATGAAACTGTTGTGACCTGAGTCTCATAAGAACTTAACTCTTAAATTTTGTAGGAGCAGTGGTTCAATATTTGCTAATTAGGTGTTCACAGTGACTTTGTAGAACAAGACTGCTGTAAAATAATGAGAATTGACTATATTTTTCTTTATGGTCAATACCATAACAACATTATGTCACCTGATAACAAGTCAAACAAAAGATGTTTTAACCAGGAATTCCTGCCCTAGTACAATAGAATAAAGGCCTGCCTCTTAAACAAACAAACAAACTGGGGTATTTTCAATTTTGAAAAAAATGACAGAGAAATTATAAAGAAAGGAATTCATGATTTTTTTTACACCCACCCCCTCCTGGCAACTACAACCCTCAATTTTGCATATCCTTTATCTTGTTCATGTTTTTCATCCTTTTGAGAATTAATTGCTTCTGGAAGATGAAGATTATTTAATCAGATTGATTTTTTTTTTTAAACTAATAATTTACCATAGAAGAAAGCATCTGGTTGGTTTGTATAAACTAGATTCTAAGCATTTTCTTTTTCTAAGATATATTTGCAAACAATAGAACTAACTTTACAGAGTTATCTTATTTACTTTTTGCAGGTGATTCAAATAGTTTATGTGTTACCCCATCTCTAGTTACAGATCAAAATAGATGGACTATATATCATTCCAAAGTAAATCTCCCAGCAGCACTAAATGATCCTAGATTAGCAAAAAGAGAATCTGATTTCTTCACAAAAACATGGGGATTGGACTTTGTGGACACCGAAGTCATACCTTCATTCTACCTCCCACAGATCAGCAAGGAACATTTTACAGTATATCAACAGGAAATATCTCAGGTAATATCTAATCTTGAAATTAGTTATAGTCAGTTCAAAAATAATAGTTTTAGTTTGATTTATTTTAAATTTTCAACCAATAATCTTTGGATCTATGATGGTATTCTTTTGTATTTATATAAATCCTCCTGTCCTGGGTTAGTTTAGTTCTTTTCTTAGGTATATTTTAATATATTTCTCTTACTGTAGTGATTTTTCAGAATTACACATTCTTGGTGCTAAGATTCGGTATGAAACCTATCTTACCAAGAAGAAAATGGTTCTATTAGGTCTATAAAGTTTAGATAATTTGTGAGATTTAAAAAATTAGGAATATCCATGTGTGGTGGCACATGTCTATAATCCCAGAGTCTTGGGAGGCTGAGGCAGGAGGAGGGGGAGTTCAAGTTCAAAGCCAGCTTCAGCAAAGGGGTAGGGATGTAGCTCAGTGGTTAAGTACCCCAGGTTCATTCCCTGTAAACCACCGCCTCCCCAAAAGCAAAGAAATTAGGAGTAGAACCATTCCTGTGTCTCTCATTTATCACAGACAATTTAATAGAGTGTTTAGCTCTAGCAGATTGCCTTAATATATCCAGACATAATTATAACTCAGTATGTTGCTTGAAAACTGGTCTGAAACAAAAACTGAGCATAGTGCTGAGTTTGAGATGGCCTACTAATATTTAGATTGTTAGTGAGTGGCTATTAGCAGTATAATCCTAGTTGCCATTTCAGTCTTTTTAAAAAATCGAAGTGGTACAGCGGACACACACATATATTTAAAATTTTTTTGAAATGGGATCTCACTGTGTTTCTTAGGCTAGCCTTGAACTCCTGGGCTCAAATGATCCTCTTGCCTCAGCCTCCCCAGTAGCCTGGAATATATGCACGTGCCATTGTACCTGGCCCAAAATTCATTGATATTTCTATAAGTTTTCTTTTTTGTACTTTTTCATTCACAAGTCTAATTTGAATTAAGTTGGTTTTATTTTACTTGATTACTTTGCTCTTTTTATAGTTTGGAGATAGGCTAAATATGGCTTTATTATGGCTTTATTATTGGCATTAATGCATATAGTATCTGATTCTTTTTTAGCACTATCAAATATTTTATACAGAATCTACAAATTGCAAATTTAAACAAGATGCCACTACCTATCTATTAGAATGGCAAAAATCCATAACACTGACAGTGCCAAATATTGGCAAGGACATGGAACAATATGAACTCTCATTCATTGCTAATTGGCATGCAAAATGGTGCAGCCTCTTTGGAAAATAGTCCTGTAGTCACTGACAGTGAACACCAGTAACCAAGTGTTTTTTTGTCAATATATTTGCTATTCCCAGGTGTCCTTTCAGTGGCATCTCTGAAAAGATAACAATGTTATTGTCATTCAGTCCTAATCAGAGTGGATTTTTTTTTTTTTTTTTTAAAACTCAAAGTGGCAGTGATTAATTTCTGTCTTTCTCTCTGGTTTTATGTAGGTTTTGGGGTTTTCTTCTTCAATTTAAAACAAATTATCCTGATTGATTTCTGTTATGTGAATAAACATTTTCTGTTTGCTTTCTTTCTTCATTCCATATATGGAGATTTTACTATAATTATATAAGTGTAGTTATATAGTTGTTATTTGTATGTAAGTTTAGAGCACTTGTGATTTCATATATTAAAAATTGGACAACTAATTTGCTTATATTTTGGTATTCTGTTATGAAACATTTTGATGCTTTGAATAATCATTTCTGCATAGCATTGATTACTTATTTAACTATTATCTTTTGATTAGAGAGAGAAGATACATGAGAGATGCAAGAATATTTGTCCTCCTAAAGATACCTTTGACAGGACTCTTTTACATACTCATGGTATGAAAATGTGTTATTTATAGATAGTAAAGCATAAAATTAATGAACAAAATCTTAATTCTGGAACCTTGGTTGCTGTCATATCTATAATTTGTATTTATAGTAAAATTTTTGTAGCCTATTTTCTGAAAGCTTTTAAGAGAAAAATTATGGGTCTGACAGTAGTATAATTCTTGAATTTAACAAATGTTTAATAGCATGGTGCTTTTGTATTTTGCTTGTTGCTCAAAAATAGGTTAGTTCAGAAATATTCTCAGTCCTGAAGAAGCTGATCGTCTCTTGAATAAGGCTAAAGAAATAAACCAGTAATTGCTGCACTGTTTATTAATTAAAGTTCAGTGTGGTGGTAAATTTGTGCAGATAACATTTCTAACTCAAAAGGCTTAGCATAGTTAATGATTACCTGTATTTTAAACTAGTTAGTATGAAACAATTATGTGGGGAAAAAAGCATTCAGGGAAAGGAAATAGTTTATACAAAGCCATAGAATTGAGAGAATATGAAGAGTGCAAGAGTCTAGCATGTTTGCTATACTGAGAATAAGAGATGCAGCTGAAATAGTCGGGTCAGAAGAGCATTGTATGCTATGCTCAGGAATTTTACTTCTTTTAAAGGCAGTATAGTGCTACAAAACATTCTTAACCAGACATGATCAGATTTGTAATTATACCTAACATTGTGAAAACAGTGTGGCTAATGAATTTTTAGATGATGATAAGACTAGAAGCAGTGAGACAGTTGGAGTCTTAAGTGGTAATACAAATGAGAAATGATATGGTCCCAATAAGAGTTACAATAGAAATGGAAAGGGGATTAGGCCTTTAAGAGCAATACCTCAGAGATCTAGGTACATGTTTTAATGGCCAAGATAACTCTAGGTTTCTTGTTTGGGCAACTGTCTAGGTGAGAGGTACAAGACAATAAGAGAGGGCAGTGTAGGAGGAGAAATTTTGAAAGAGTTGGAGGCTAATAGTTTAGTTGCAGAGTTGCAGTGAAGGATGTGTCTGGTTGGCAACCTACAACTCAGGAAAGAGAAATGCAGGCTGAAATATAGGTATGGTGGACATTATCATAGACAGTGTGCTGGACAATAGTATGGTGGTTGAATCCAGGGGCATGAATGGGATCACCCAGGGAGGTCATGTGAATAGTGAGAAGGACTAATGATGGAATGCTATGAAGCTATCACATGTAAGGAACAGATAGTAGGTAACGTACTTGTGAAGGAGACAAAAAAGTGGCCAAAGAGATTGGAAAAATCAATGAGAGAATTCTACCTTAGAAATGAAACAGTTTCAGTAAAGTGAGAATGATTAGTCCATAGTGTGAGAATACTTCAGGGATAATCATTTTGCACACTGAGAAGTCTCTTAGGGTTTGGCAATTAGGAGATCCTAGGGAGAGCATTTGGACTGGAGTAGTGGTTACAAAAACCTCAATACTAGTATTAAGGAATGAGTTTAAGAGAAAGAAATATAGACTACTGGTAGGAGTATGACTTGAAGATTTGAGATAGGGCATTGATTAGAGAGAATAGAGTGGAAGAATGTTTTTTAAGGCCAGGACTAGCTGAGGCAAGAGAGGCATTACATAACCCCCAACATGAGTGCTTCCTTAAATTTTGTACTTTACTTGGCTCCCTTGCTTTAATCTAGTCCTAGCCCTAAGGTTTTATCTTTTTCTTTTTGTTTTTCTTTTTAAATGGAAGAGAACTGAGCATATTTATATGCAGAGGTTAATAGAATTAATAGAAGCAAAAAAGTTGAATATGAAAGGAGGGAGGGTAATTGAAGCAAGCTCACAGAAAAAGCAGGAGGAGATGGAATTCAAGTACAGAAAGGTTAATTTTGGAAATGAAAGGGAGCTGAGCACTGTGGCACATGCCTGTAATCCCAGCAACTCAGGAAGCTGAGGCAGGAGGATCGAAAGTTCAGGGCTAACCTTAGCAATTTAATAAGGCCCTAAGCAACTTAGTAAGACACTGTCTCAAAAGAAAAAATAAAACGGGCTGGGGATGTAGCTCAGTGGTTAAGTGCCCCTGGGTTCAATCTGTGGCACCAAAAAAAAAAAAAAAAAAAGAAGAAGAAAACAAAGGGGTCCTTAATTTGAGATTGGATCAGTTGGATGAAGGTGAAGTAAGTTCATTTGTAGATAAGTTTGTAGATGGTACAAACTAAGATGTCTGAGAAGAAAATTAATATGGCATAAAAAAGTAGTCCTGCTGGGCACAGTGTTACACACCTGTAATCCCAGGGGCTTGGGAGTCTAAGGCAGGAGCATCTTGAGTTCAAAGCCAGCCTCAGCAATTTAGCAAGACCCTAAGCAACTCAGTGAGACCCTGTCTCTAAATAAAATATAAAGGGAAGGGGATGTGGCTCAGTGGTTAAGCGCCTCTGGGTTCAATCCCTGGTACCAAAAAGAAAGTAAGTTTTTGGATCATAAATTCTGGATGGGATGGTGGATATTTTAAATAATGAAAACAATATTTCTGTTGTAGAATTTAATTCATTTTTTAAAACTACAAAACTACCATACTTAATTTTACCAAAACTTAATATGAGACCATCAACCTTTCTCTGTCCA
Source organism: Tamias sibiricus (assembly GCA_025594165.1). Lineage (NCBI taxonomy): Eukaryota > Metazoa > Chordata > Mammalia > Rodentia > Sciuridae > Tamias > Tamias sibiricus. The sequence continues at coordinate 42,627,338 of CM046670.1, forward strand.
TTTCAAAAAAGAATTTGAAATGTAATATTCAGCCAAACTTTGACTATAAATTTTTGCTGCTAAACCTGTGATTCAAATTATTTGGAACATATGTCTTACTCAGTGCTTTGCCTACTACTAGGCATATTGTAGGTTAATCAATGGATACTTGATGAAACCTAAGTAGTTATTTGGTTATGGCCCGGTACAATATTGAATCTGTCAAAATATATTTTATGGAGGTAAAATGAAAAGTTTAAAAAAATCATATTTTCCCTTTTTCTTTTTTTCATAGATAAATCCAGGACAGATCTGGAGCAAGTACCTAAGGTAACAGAGCTTAAAAATGAGAGTACCTCTTTTTAACATGTAGTCTTTAATTTTGCCTAATAAAAAGCTTTCATTTGGCTGTTTTTTGACATTTGGGCCACTTTGCCTCTTTTGGGGCTTTCTTGCATGACTTTTCTTGTTTCTCACCCTCTTTTTTTTTTTTTCCCCCCTAAGGAAAAATACATTAACAAAAGTTGTATATATTTATGGTATTCTTTTCTCTTTTGCATCATGAATTTCTACCTAATCCGTAAAACCTATAAATATGTCCAAGTCTCTAATTTGAAAAATAATTTTGTTATTTTTACTACCCATGCAGATTATTAAGAGAGATTTTCTTTGTGTGATAAATTTTGTAGATTTGTATAATAGGCGTATTATTTGCTGGGAAGAGTCCATTGCTTTCATCAGATTCTCAAAGAGGTCTGTGACAGTTGCTTTTATGGATGAGAAAGATGAATAATGAAAAAAGGAATAGGGCAATAATTTTTATAAAGTTCTTTGACTCCTATAAAATAAAATCAGTACTCTGTCATTTAAAGGCCTTCGTGATTTGCTTACATCAGTCACACTTCTAACTTTTGCCTGCTAATTTTTACAATTTTTTTTCTTCAGCCAAACTGTTTTTTGCTTGCTCCATGTTTTATTTGCACTCTTCCCCCAATCTGGAAGACTTTTTCCTCATGTTTCCATACTTACTCCTTTACAGTTTTCTGCTAAAATGGCAACTGTGCCTATGTACTTTCTTTTTCTTCCCAACGGAAAATAATTGACCCCTTTGCCAAATTCCCATAACATTTTATCTAAGACCCCCTCCCTAGATACTCTTCTCCTTGCAGGATTTGTATACATTTGTCCCTTAGCATCCCTCATATATTGAATATAACCAACATATATCTTCCTATAATCTTTAAATCATCTATAGATTACTTAAAATACCCAATACAGTATAAATAGTTGTTTTGCTTTATTGTTTAGGGAATGATGACAAAGGAAAAAAGGCTGTACATGTTCAGTATAGATGTAGTTTTCTCTTCAACTATTTTTGCTCTTCATTTGGTTGAATCTGCTCGTGTGGTACCCAAGGATATAGAGGGTCAATTGTATATATATTTTATCACATTCTTTGGACTAAATATTCTTGAGATAAGGACCTTTGTTTCCCCCTGTGCCTAGCATAAGAGACAATTGCTAGATATTTGTTGAATTAATCAGTCCTTTTAATTATAATATTAAAGCAGGGATTAGAAAATTCACTCCTGTCTCAGACTAGGTTTTTCCCAATCATAATCATACTAGTTTTGGGGTATATGTGAAATGAATCAGTAGGTTAAATACAGCAAAGATTTTAATATATTGATTAAAATATGTTTTGTGCCTGGTGCTAGGGGTACAATGACTAATGAGCTATAATCTAACCTTGTAGGAACATAGGTCTCTGGGGAGAGATATACATGTTACATTATATACATGTTTATGCTGTGTTCAGAGGTGGGGGTGATTAATATATCTGTGTCAGACACAGATATATTCGCTCTTTTGATTGACTCATGTTCTCCAGGGAGATAGGTATAAAAGGGCATTCTAAGCCAAAGGAAGCATAAAGACACTTAAGCATAAGAAAATATGCAAGGTAATTGAGTACTGTTAGAATGTAATGTGTAATTAGCGAAAGGAACTGACAAGACACAAAGAACTATTTGGGATTTTTGTTGTTGTTGTTTTAAGATGAAGTTTGGATACCATTGTTAATTGGTCTGTGGGTCGTGGGAATCCACTGAGAGTTTTGAACAGGGAAGTTGATACAATTATACTTGACATTTTAAAAGAGTACCTGTGATAGTAATTCAGGGGATAGATAAGGGAGGGACATCAGTAATATAACTACTTACTGTAAACCAGAGATAATGAAGAGCTGAGTTGATATATGCTAAAGGTACAGAGAAGAGAGGGATTTGCTTCATGTAATATTTAGGAAATACGATTGATAAGTCCTATTGACTAGCTGGATATGGTATGGAAAGGAAGAACAGTCTTTGTAAAATTGAATTTTAGTTTTAAATTTGAATGTGTTTACGCTAAAAACTAATTTTGAAAAAAAAATTTGCACAGAAGAAAACAAAATTAGAGGAATTGAAAAAAATTAGAGAAATGGATATTTGACATTAAAAAAAACTGTTGAGGGAAATAACACAGATATTTTATTTTAGGTACAGTATCTCCCTTTGTTATGTCCCTAGTGGAACTACATTAGTGAGTTTGATCATGTAGTAGTGGAATGACTATCCCCGTTGGTAAAAGCAAACAAACAAGCATTATCTTTTTATGAGCATTTTAAGCTTATTGAAACATTGTGTATACAAAATTCTGATCCAAATTTTGGGGTAAATAATTCAACCTGTTATCACTTGATTTTTCTGTTCATGCTGAAGATCCAAGTTGATTTTTGCTTAATGGTCTTGTAATGATAGAAGGGATAATAAAGAAAATGTTCATCTAATTGAGGAAAATGCATTCTTTTAATAGATTTTTATGAAACCAGATTTTGCCTTGGACGATTCCTTAACTTTTAATTCAGTTTTACCATGGTCTCATTTTAATACTGCTGGTGGAAAAGGAAATCGTGATGCAGCTTCCTCAAAGTTACTTCAAGAAAAGGTAATTCTTTTTTTCCTCATAGAAAACTTTATTCTGGGTAAGTGATACTCTTAGTGAATTGAGATTTACTTACTTAGTAAGCTCTACTTCTTTTACGTTCATCTGTAGTGCTGGGGGTCAAACCTAGGACCTTGTACATAGTAGGCAAGTTCATTTTTGTTGTTACTGTTAACATAAGCCTTTTTGTCTTAACTGATAAATTAATAACATTTTGGTTCAATGGGATAAAAGTTGTGCTTGTGGAAAAGGAGAGACTTGGGGCTGGGGCTATGGCTCAGCAGTAGAGCTCTTGTCTCACATGTGTGAGGCCCTGGGTATGATCCTCAGCACCACATAAATAAAATAAAGGCATTGTGTCCACATATAATTTTAAAAAAAAAGAAAAGGAGAGACTTACTATTGGCTTCTCATCTGAAATAACAGTTGATGAAATTTTAATGGAAAAGATACATTAGATGACACAATGAATGAAATTGATTGCATTTTTCCTAAATGATTGTTATGTATCAGCTAATTTTATCAGAATGATTTAAAGTACAGAAACCAAACTTTTCCTGAGGTACTATTTTTTTTCTCATTTTCATCGTAAGGATGATTATTTTGAAGCAAGATGTCTTAGTTTAAAAAGTACAATATTTCTATTGTAATTATTAGCTTTACAAAAACCTTGCCTTTTGCATATTAGTAGTCAGTAGGCTTTTAAATTTTTTAGTGTTCTATATTTCAGAGGTCAACATCTTGAAAGTCATTTTAAAATTAGAACTTTAAACATAACCTATTAAGAATTTCTAAAATTTGAATTATAGTAAAAACTTTTGATCTCTGTTCTTTCTGAGAACTTGGATTAGAGCCTTTCTTGAATTGACTGATTCTTAAAATGAGAAACTACCTTGTTTCAGTATAGTGACATTGCTTGGCAGTCTGAAAGCTTTTCTCAGAAAGGCTGTTTGTAAATTAGGTTCAGTCCTCCTCAGTAACTGAAGAAAAGACTTAACTTGGGGAGGAGAAGAAAAGAGATATGGTAAAAGAATTATGAATATTCCTTTTTTAAAAAAATATTTATTTATTTGTTTTAGTTGTACACAATGCCTTTATTCTTACGTGGTGCTGAGGATCCAACCGGGCCATGCACCCGAGCTGCGCACGTGCTAGCCAAGCGCTCTACCGCTGAGCCACAACCCTAGCCCCGGAATATTCCTTTTTTCACAATTAAAAATGAAAATGAGCTCAGTTTTTCTTTGGCAACATTTTCATCTATAAAGAGATTTTCCTTGCATAAGAACAAATTCATAAATTGGATCAAAGTGCTGGATTTACTGACACAGGTTTGCTCCCAGATTGCATTTTCAGTCCAAGTCTATTCCCTGGTAGAGTAATACCTTAACAGCAATAACAAAAGCCAGTAAAAATCTTGTCAATCTACACAGATGCTGTTAGGAATTCTTTAAACATTGTTTCTTTTGTAGCATTTGTTGAAATTCTTGTATTTCATTAATATTTACATTTCATAATATTTATGAAAATATTATATCTTTGAAACGATTAGATCAGTGGATTTCCAAAAGCCTTGAAATTGAAATGAAATACTTTTTTTTCATCCTGAATGTTTAAAATGGCTAAAGTAATGGAAAAATTTAAAAATTTGTACATCACAGAATCAGGTTTGCAGTATTTACATTCTGACTCCTTTTCATTCTGCTCTTTTGTTAGGAGTGGAAGACAGTTCTAACTAAGCATTTTCAAGCTGCTATTATGGACAACAGTTGATTTATCTTGCTAGATTTAGAGAAGCGATGCTACAACCAGAATTAAAGAAATCTGGATTCTGTATTGTGCTACCCAAAGTGCTGGTCTGTGATGAGATAAGGGGTTTTTACCAGAATGCAAATCACATTGTTTCCTTTATTAAGAATATTCCTATTAAGCAAGAAGAAGAAGGGGGAAAAAAAAAAGGACCGGGGATGCAGTTCAGTGGTAGAGCACTTGCCTAGTATGTGGGGTCCCTAGATCAATCCCTAGCACAGGGATGATGATGATGATGATGATGATGATGATGATGATGATGCATGTGTGTTTACTGACATAGTTGATTTCCATTCTGGCAAAGTTCCTTATTTTATCATGGATCTGTGAAACAGTCTGAGATTGGCAGCAGCTTATAAACCACAATCTGAGTAGCACTGTCCTAAAGGAGCTATCCATTTCCCATTTATTCTTATGAAACTGAGTCCACTTGAATTTGTGGTCTACCCTTCTACATTTGTGCTCATATTGCTTTTTAGGTAAATAAATGAACAGCTCTGTTGGAGATGAAAAGAACAAGAGTCAAAGAGCATAAACCCAAGACATAATCTATAGAAATTTTCTTGTTTGTAATTTATTGGATATTATAATAGATTACTAAAAGAATGTTATTGAAGACATAAGTGGTACTGTTTTAAGGAAACAGTCTTGATGATTAAATAATCTTTTCTAATCACTTAAATCCTAAATGTTTGAGTTGATCAACCCTTTAATGCTAAGAGATATTTAAAGATAGTGCCTAGAGTCTGAACTGTAGGTTAAAAAAACTAAAAGTTAAAAAAAAATGGAAGAGAAATGGAATGATAATATGGCCCCCCAAAGGCACATGCAGCTAGAAGGCAAGAAAGGACAAATTAAGTTTTAGAAGTCTATATTTGAAATTTATAAAGCATGTTTAATATATAACTGTAAGAATCATAGTGTTAAAATATACATGAGCTAAGTGATTAAGGAATTTGTTAATCTTTTAGGAGAACGGTATATTGAAAACAAAAATTTTACAAATGGATAAAGTAATCATTTTTGAAATGTAAAATAGCACCCTTGGAAAAAGATCCAGGTAGTGATATTGGCCAAATTATGTAATTATATTGTATATTGTGTACATGTATGAATGTGTAACAAATCCCATCACTATATACAACTAGAATGCATCAATGAAAAAATGTGAGGGGGAAAGAAAAAGGGGAAAGATCCAAGCACATTCTGATATTTTCTATAATTTGTGTCTGAACTGTCAGTCTGTCTTTCATGGATTATTTAGCATTTCGAAGCAGCATAATATAGTAGAAAGGGCTTTGGTTTATGAGTCTGACAGACTTTGAGTTCACATTTAGTTGTTTTGCCACTTGCTAATTACATGATTTAATTCAAGTCATTTACTGTCTCTGGGTCATTCCTCATCTGCAAAATAATAATTATACTTATATCCAAAGGTTATTCAAATTAGAAAAACAAGATATATATAAAATACCTGTTCCTAATACACAGAAGAAAGTCAATCAATGGAAACTATAATCATCTACTTAAATATGTGTGATATTTGTGAAGATCATTCTCAGATTTTACAAATTCTACATCTAGAATTATTACCTGAGATAGCTTTGGGGTACTCTTATCTTTTAGAGTGTTTGACAGGAGCAGAGAAATGTCAATCACCTGCTCTTTAATAGTTAATTTATTATTTTTTGGGCTGCACCTTTCATTTCTCTGTCTTGTTGTGCCTGATTCCAAGGATCCCATAATCAAATAATTCATACCATGGGATTGAAAATACATGTAGAAATCTTTTATTATTTTCATTTTCAGAAAAATATTTGGATACTTATAATACTCTAATTTTTTTCCCTTCCCTTTTAAAAGCTGAGCCATTATCTGGACATTGTGGAAGTAAACATTGCTCAACAGATCTCTCTACGTTCAGAAGCATTTTTTCATGCAATGACCTCTCAACATGAATTGCAGGACTACCTCAAGAAAACTTCCCAAGCTGTAAAAATGCTTCGAGATAAAATTGCACAGATTGATAAAGTAATGTGTGAAGGATCACTACACATTTTAAGACTGGCACTTACCAGAAATAATTGTGTTAAAGTATACAATAAACTGAAGTTAATGGCAACTGTACACCAAACTCAGCCTACAGTACAGGTGTTGTTATCTACTTCTGAATTTGTTGGAGCATTGGACTTAATAGCAACAACACAGGAGGTTCTACAGCAGGAACTTCAGGGCATTCACAGTTTTCGGTATGTCTATTAAGCCATTAGAAATAATGTTAGAAAGTATTAAAGGATAAATATTAGCATGTAATGTTCAAATTGTGGATGTATTCAGAGTAAAGTGTGTTTTTTTTCTTCCATATCAATAAGTACAAGACCAGTCAACTATGAAAATAACATTTTGAAAATATTGAAGTGCTTTGTGTCAAGATAGTACACGAAGATAGAGAGGTGAATACAGTATGTTTAAAATTAAGTTAATTTTTTAAAAGCTTTTTAATAGTTTTTCTCTTGTTGTTGGATTTGTTTTTTCTGGTACTATTGAATACAGGGACCCTATATCCCTATCCCTTTTTTATTTATCACTGAAGTTGCCTAGGCTGGCCTTGAATTTTTTAATCCTCTTGCCTCAGCCTCCAACATTGTGATATTATAGTTATACACCAGTGTTACTGGATTTTAATGAGTTTTAAATCAAATAATTATAAAGTCCCCCCCCCCTTGGCAATACTAGGGATTGAACCCAGGCATATTCAACCTCTGAACTACATCCTCAGCGCTTTTTATTTTGAGACAGAGTCTCACTAAGTTGCTGAGGCTGACTTTGAGCCTGCATTGCTCTTCCTTAGCCTCCCAAATTGCTGGGATTATAGGCATACACCACAGCATCCTGCTTGAAAATTGATTTTTGATTTGCAGTCTGTTTTTCATATTGCCAGAAATACCATGTGGTGATGAGAAAGACCCAGGTTTTTTTTTTTTTTTTTTTTTTTTTTTTTTTTTTTTTTTTTTAGGTTTTTGAGAATACCTTTAAGAAACAATTTGATTTTGAATTTATACATGGAAAAATAGCCTTTCAGATTTGAGTTTTAGATATTTTATGTGAAATCATGTGAGTGTTTTTTTTTTTTTTTTAATAGACAAATTAGAAGTTGTCAAAATTTTATTGAGTCAAGCAGACATCCATTGTTGTATAAGTTTCTAGATTTTGGAAAATCCATACTAACCTATACTAAGTGACTATAGATAAGCTTTATAGAGGATGTGCTCTATAACTTAATAGATACTTAATATTCCTGGAAAGGTTTGCTTCAAAGTAACTCTTTTAATTCCATTCAAAATTCTTATTGACTAAGGTTATGTAGTTGGAATGTATATTTACAAAGCATTTTTTAAACTTGGACCAAATTTAAATATTTGATTCATTGTTTTATTTAAGAATTTATTTGCAGCAAGTCAGGCATGTAATAATGGATCTGTAGGCAGAATACTGGATCTGCACTCATGAACAAAGCTGAGATGCTTTCTGCTCTAACATTTTCTACAAATAGGCAGGGGGAGGTAGACAGATATATTACTGAACACTAATGATGCAACACAATGCAGTATAATGATAAATATAGAGATTGCTACAGACCTCTAATTTTAGAGAGGCACCTAATCCAGACCTATACAGAAGATTTGAGTCACAAACCTCTTAGGGAATTTATTGAAAGCTATAAAAATAGTTTTTCATAAAAACATCTGTATATGAAATTTTTGCAATCAATTTTGGATAATTTATCATCCTCCAAAGCCTACTTTGGATTCCACAATCTGAAACCCAGGGTGACTAAATGATTTCTAATTTCCCTTTCACCTCTGAATTTTATTTTATTTTAAATATCTATTTGTTTTAGTTGTACACAATGCCTTTATTTTTACGTGGTGCTGAGGATCAAACCCAGATCGTGCTCTACTGCTGAGCCACAACCCCAGCCCTCACCTCTGAATTTTAAATCTTTCTCTCTTTGTAATATATTTTTGTTGTTGTTGTTGTTGTTTTTCCAGTAAATAATCAGTTTTGTCATTACTTTAGAAAAGTAGACTTCTATAATGATAATAGCTGTTTCTCACTTGTCACTACATAATACTGTGTTGATGAATATTGCTATCAGTATCCTCTGGATAGTATTAAACTGAGAAATAGAATCAAAGATCAAATGCTTGTTTGCTAAACACAATTTCTAAACCTGTTCTTATTTTTGCCCCAAACATAGTTTCGTTTTCCTTGATAAAAGGAAATAAAAGGCCATACAATTTTATTTCCGTGATTCATAAGTTTATACTTATTAGAAGTATAATTATATACAAAGCTATCTGGAAAGATTTTAAGAATACAGTTACATATTCATTGCTGATAGTTTATGATTTATTGACTACAGAATGAAAATTTTATAATCATGTATTTATTCTGAGTTCAAGAGCTTACATTTATTGATTGAATAATTGAATGAGTGAATGTGGTGCTAGGGATCAAACCCAGGGCCTTGCTCATGCTAAGTACATACTTTATTACTGAGCTATATCCCCAGCCCTTCTTTCTTCCTTCCTCCTTTTCTTCCCTCTCTCCTTCCTTCCTTCCTTCCTTCCTTCCTTCCTTCCTTCCTTCCTTCCTTCCTTCTCTTGAAGTGTTTTTTATTTTCCTTAGAACCTACACATATAAAGAACGTTTATTCTTTATGTAAAACATTTCTGTAAAGCTGCTGATCAAATGACAGTTCTGTTATGGTTACAACTGTATCAGAACCTGACTTTGTACCCTAACTCAAAGGACAGAATATTTTTATTTAAAAAACACATACACACACACCACACACACAAGATTTTAGGGCAAGGGAGTTAGCTCAGTGGATGAGCCCTTGCACAACATGCATGTCTATAAAGCTGCCTATCAAATATCAGTTCCATTATGGTCATAACTGAAGAGTATTCAGTATTAGAACTTGAGGCTCTAACTTCAGATAAACGTCTCCATGTACAAATGATTAAAAAAAAAGTACTCAAAAACATTATTTGAATGAAGGAAGAATACTGACTCATGCTTGAAGTAGTTTAAAATGGGATTATTGTGATACACATTTTTTTTTTATTTCTATCAAATCTTATCTGATGATTTACTTTATATTTTCTTTTGCTATAATGTTATCTTTTCTTTTGCTATAACATTTTTAAATATTAACATTATTTTCTTGTATAGTGCCACAGATATTTTATAGGCCATTTAACCTTATTTGGAAACATCAATTAGTTTTGGATCACTTATATTTTTATTTGCTCAATGAGGAGAAATGTGTAGTATAGATTTCTTGTCTACTATAAGTAGCAGTGATAAAAACTGTATTTTCCTTTGTTTACTAAAATAATTATACTCTCCTCATAGGGATAAAAGGTATTCTACTTGCATTTCACCTGCCTTTCTTTTTTCTTCATGCCTGAAACCAAATTTTAGTAATTTTTGTGGGGCATATCTGAGAAAAGATAGGAAATGTTTCCCTTAGTAGAACAACCAAAGAACTCTATTGGATTAAATTAATAGTCTTTGGATCTTAGTTAAAGTTTTGCTTTTGACTGTCATGTTCTTTGTATTGATTTAAAAGAAAACTTTCATGCCAAAATCTTCCAAGGAAAATTACCATAAATACAAATCTAATCTCTTTTTAAAAAACATAATTTGAATGTTTTTGTGTACCATTTTTCTGTTTCTTCTAGTTCAGGGGTAGTAAATAATGCTAATGAATGTTTTTTTTTTTCCTCATACTTTGGTGTAGTTTTTGACTTTAAAATTATTTTTGTGTAAGCTTTGGTTTTTGACTTTTGAACTTTAGAATACATTATTTGTACTGTAAGGAAATCTTATAACATTCTAGCGCATTTTATTGTCCTTTTTTTGTTTGTTTTTGTTTGTTTTGTTTTAATAGTCTTTTCTTTGGGGCTTTAATGTCTTGGGCAAGAGCTGTGTCATATACATCTTAATACATATTTTTGAAATGTATGAATTAGCCAAGATATTAGTGAATGTATTTGGATATTTTTGTACCATGTTCTCCCCCCCACCCTTTTTTTTTTTTTTTTTTTTTTGGCAGTACTAGGGATTGAAACTAGGGTTTCGTGCTTACCATCCTAACACTCTTACCACTGACCTACCCCCCCTTTTTAGTTTATTTTGAGACAGAGCCTCAATATATTGCTCAGACTGGCTTCTAATTTGCCATCCTTCTGCTTAAGTAGCTGGCTTTACCAGAGTTACATCTCCAGACTCCCCACCAACACTTTTTTTTTTTTTTAAAGAAATGATGAAAAACATTCAGAGTTAATTATAGGCTCCCACTTATTATGGTTTCATCATCAATTGAGATTTTTGTGTGTGTGTGTGTGTTTTTGTTGTTTTTTTTTTTTTTTTTTTTTTGTGCCAAGGATTACACTTAACTACTGAGTCACATACTCACCCACTCCTCCTTTTTAAAAATATTTTCTTTTTATTTTGAGACAGGGTCTCAATAAGTTGTTTAGGGCCTCAATAAGTTGCTGAGGTTGGCTTTCAACTTGAGATCCTCCTGCCTCACCCTCCTGAGTCACTGGGATTACAAGTTTACACCACCCCACCTGGTGAGATTTTTTAATATTGATGATATCAAAAGATATTTAGCACATTATTTGATCCTGAAATAATCTCTTATAATTTTATAATTTAAATTTCAAACATTATAGTAAGAAAACATTCACATTATATGCTTTGGGGTGAAGCCAAGGAATTAGTTTCTGCTGTTTGATAAAACTAGAATTACTGTAGAGTTTATTGATAGACTTCTCTTAAAAAAAAAAAAAAAAAAAAAAAAGCACAAATGTCATTTTTTTGATCATGTAACTTAGAGGAAAATCTGAATAAATACATGAATTGAGGCAGATCTAAGTAGAAAGTAATGTAATTGTTCGAATTTGTTTAGCTGAGTGTATGGATGCTTTTTCAGAGAATGATCTTTTATTTGTCATTTCAGTAGATTTGTTACCACTCTATAAATTACTGTATGTGATTATCTGGTTACATGTTTTTAAAATGAACTGTTAGGAGATTTTTCTGCTATTCAACATTTTTTAAAAGGTTAAAATGCATAGGCCATTATTGCATTTATTGTTATAACAGTCATGAACATAAAAAGAATAATTAGAACAAAGAAGAATAGATGAAGCTTGTCAAACATAATTTTGGATTTTGTGTATAAGGATTTGTTTGAAAAAATCTGTGTGTATGTGTAATCAGATGCCTATGGTGTTATAACATATTTGATGTTAATATTGAGGTTTGTATCTATTCTTGGTTGTTAAATTTTAAGAATGCATAAAAAATGAAACTACTTAAGTTATTTAAGACAATATCTGAAGTCAACTATAACCTTACATTTAAGATGCTATGCTGAATTGACAGAGAATTTCATTATTTTGATGATTAAACGTCAGTAGATGTAATGATATGGACTTCTCACCATAATCCTTTCAGGCAGTTTGTTGAAGGCATACCTGAGAGTTGGCTTCCAAGCTATGGTAAAAAGGAATCCATGATTTCCTTAAAAACAACTTGAGGAGCAAACCATGTTGAAGTTATATGTAAATTTATACCGCACCTCATTGCTGTTCTTTGTGTGTGTATATAATGTATGTATATGTACACATAATATGTCTATACACATAACATATGTACACATGTATATCTACATATATATCTATATATACATACATTACACACACACACACATATACACATACACGCAAACTTGTGATCCTCCTGCCTCAGCCTCCTGAGTTGCTGGGATTACAGGTATCTACTACTGCGCCTGGCTTCAATATGTATTTTTGAAAGAAGGAGTTTCAAGAAACTAAAATCATTTATGTTTTCAGATAGCTGGTCAATGTTCACATTTCCATGTTTGTCTCAAAATTCTTGTTAACAGTCTGTTGGAATCAGGATCCAAATAATATCTATATAGTGTGATTGAGATGTCTCAAGTGTCTTTTGATATATAGTTCTCCATTCTTATTTTCTTCCCTTAAAAATATTGAAGAAATTGGGTTATTTGTCTTATACAAAGTCTGTATTTTTTCCAACTATGTCCCCATATTGCACATGTTCTTCCACTTGCTTTATATATTCATAAGTTATATTTAAAAGCTTGATTAGATTTCAGTTTTACTTTCTGGCAGGAACACCTAATATGTAGTGGTAGGTATACAATCAAAAAGCGCATGTCTGGTTTTATTTCATTTTATAATTAGAAGCCATGTGATGATTATTGCCTAGATTTATCATTCATTGTGTTACTCTAATTTCTGTACTACATTCTTCATTATTAACTGAAATATTCCTAGAAAGTGATTTTTCCCCATAACAATTAGAGTTGACCCTTGAACAATATGTGTTTGAATTGTATGGGGCCACTATCATGTAGGTGTTTTTTTTTGTTGTTTTTTCTTAAAGATATGTGACAAGGGGCTGGGGTTGTGGCTCGGCGGCAGAGCGCTCCCCTTGCATGTGCGCAGCCCGGGTTTGATCCTCAGCACCACGTAAACATAAATGCATTGCATTGTGTACAACTAAAGTAAATAAATAAAAATAAAAAAAAAAGATACGTGACAATTGGAGAAAACTTAATGGACTATGTAGCCTAGAAGCACCCCCCTCCCCCCCCCAAAAAAAAAAAAACACTTAAGACATGCTAAGTATGTGGTGAATGTGTTAAATATATGTAGAAAATAGTCTTTTGTCATTTACTACCATAAGTATATACAATTCTACCATAAGAACTTAAAATATCAAAATTTATGGAAATGAACATACTACATGGCACCATTAACAGTTGAGGGAAATGTAAACAAATGTAAAGATGCAGAATTTAATTCTAAGTATATAAAATTAATTGCAGTAATACTCTAATAACTTAGTAGCTGCCTCCTATTGCTATTGTGGTAAGCTCAAGTATTGCAAATCCTTTTAAAACACTGTGTAACTATAATCATCTCATGTCTCCAGTCTTGTCTTTCCAGTAAATTGCTTATCAAGTAATCTCTCAGTGTGGTTCTTATGTATTTTTCACTGTACATAATGTGTACAACATAAAAAATACATTTTTTTAGCTGTAGATGGACACAATGCCTTTATTTTATTTATTTATTTTTATGTGGTACTGGGAATTGAACCCAGTGCAAGGTGAGCACACTATCAGCCCCAGCCCCAGCCCCAGCCCCATACATATTTATTTTTCCTTTGGTGGCGCTAGGGATTGAACCCAGTTCCTTGTGCATGGGAGGCAAGCACTGTACCAACTGAGCTATATTCCCAGGCTAGAAAAAACATGTTAATAGGCAGTGTGTTACTGGTAAGACTTCTGGTTAATAGCAGGCTATCAGTAGTTAATTTTTAGGAAGTCAGAAGTTACAGATTTTTGGCCAGACATGGTGGTACACACCATAACACAAGTGACTCACAAGATTGAAGCAGGAGGATCATAAGTTTGAGGCCACAGGCTCAGCAACTTAGCAGGACCCTAAGTAACTTAGTAAGACCCTTTCTTAAAATGGAAAGTAAATGGCTGGGAATATGGCTCAGTGGTAGAATGCCCCTGAGTTTCATCCCCAGGAATCTCCCCACCCCCACCCCCCAAGAAAAAGAGGTTTGGGGGGGGAAATACTTTTTTTTTTTTTTTTTTTAAAGCAAGCTGCCCCTTTTTTTCCCATGTATTCCTTGCATTGGGAGGAGCTGGCCATCTGCTCAGGAAGATTGGTCCCTCAACTTTTTATTTTATTTATTTATTTTTGTGTGGTGCTGAGAATCAAACCCAGTGCCTCACACATTGCTAGGTGAGTGCTCTACCACTGAGCCACAACCCCAGCCTGAGGTTTTTGAATTTTATGTTGTGTGGTTGGGGATAATCCCCCAACCCCTAAGTTGTTCAACGTCCACTGTATTTGGTTATTCTGAAGAACAGATCTTACAAGGATAGGCTGGAGAAATGAAAGATTTCTTTACTAGCAGTTGGTGAAATAATGAATTGGAAATCCAGCATCGTCCAAAGGTGACTGATGAATTTTTTAAAATTATAATAAATATATGGATTTATATGCATTTGAAGCATTTAAATTTTCTGTTCTTATTTTTGTGGATGTTCAAATTGCCCTAAATTCTACAAGTTCATTCTTGTGTCCTTTTGACATGATTCTGTAAGAAGTCCTTTCGTAGTATTTTTACTTTGTGCTGTTACAGCATATTCATATTATACATTTTCTGTCTCAAACGTGTAATTTTCCATTTCTCTAGCTTCTCTTAGAAGACTTAGTTTCTTTTGGTGGGAAGTAGTATTTAGAAGTCCATCTGAGTACTAGAAATGAACTTGCTACTGAATTTGTCCTTATTTTAAACTTTGGTGATAGACAAACCTAGAAAATAATTTTCCATTCCTATGTTTTGAGGTATTTTATATTAATTTTTTGGTGGAGGGATTGAAACTAGGGCCTAATGCTAAACATGCTACTACCACTGAGCCACATCCTCCAAACCCTTAATATATCTTTTTTAAAGGGGGGAAAAAAAAGAGTCCAGACTGATACTTCCAGTTTACATTGAGGTCTGTAGGGTGTTACTTCTATCTTACATAGGCATTTCCTTTTGACAGTTCTGAAAATTGTAGTGCCAAATGATACCAACATAATTCCTTATTTGTTATGTCACCTAACATACGCAGAATGATCTCAGAACTAACAATTATTACAGTAGTCCCCTCTCCCCTGCTTATCTGTGGAGGGTATGTTCCAAGACCCTCAGTGGATACCTGAAACTACAGATAGTACTGAACCCAATATATACTGTTTTTTCTATGTATGTGTGTATGAGAACTTTATCATATTTATGTATATATGATAATTTATAAATTAGGCATAGTAACCAACAATAATAACTGTAATAAAAAAGGACAATTAGCAATATACTGTAACAGAAGCTATGTGAATATAGATTTCTTTGTCTCAGAATCTCTTATTGTTGTATTCACCCTCCTGTATGACATGAGATGATTATGTGATAGTATGAAGTAAGGTGAATGATGTAGGCTTTGTGATAGACCATTAAGTTACTACATAAGAGTTAACTTGAACAAAAATGCTGTGATACTGCAACTAAGGGACTAATAAGTGCTTAGCATGAATGGGCTGGACAAAGGGATGATATGTGTCCCAAAGCAAGATGGAGTAAGACAATGAGAGGTTTCATCATGCTACTTAGAATGGTACACAATTTAAAAGATATTTTAAGTGCCTAGAATTCTCCATTTAATATTTTTGGATCACAACTGGCCACAACTAATTTAAACTATGGAAAGCAAACTGAGGATAAGGAGACTACTATACTACTGTATAGGATTTTTCTTCCTTTTCCTTAAGATAGCTTCCCATGTGGGATGAACTGTTAAAATTCCTGTTTTTAATTCACTTGAAATAATTCTACTTCATTTGTATGGATTTGCAGCCTGGTACACAGTTCGTGTGTTTCATTGCCTTTGATTTTTAAGGATTCATTTTTATAACTGTGATATTTTATAACTAGGATAGTTACATGTTCAAAAGTAAAATATATAAAACAAAGGATATTTAGAGAAATTTAGCTTCTACCAGGATCCCTTGTCTCCTCCTCTTCTCCTTATTCCCTACCAAAAGTTTCTATTTATCTATCTATTTATTTATTTATTTAAATACCGGGGCAGGAACCCAGAGGTGTTTAACAACTGACTCACATCCCGAGCCCCACCCCCTTTTTTTTCCATTTTGGGACAGGGTCTTACTAAGTTGCTTAGAATCTCACTAAATTGCTGAGGGTGGCTTTGAACTTGCAATCCTCCTGCCTCAGCCTCCCAAGTCACTGGGATTACAGGCTTGTGCCATGTTTAAAAAATGTTTTAATTTATATTTCTCCATCCATTTATGAGTCTCCCCTCCCATCTTGGATAAACATTAGCATATTGTATATACTTTTCTTCACCTTGTTATTTTTGCCTTATAATACCTCCCGGATATTATACCATTCTTTATTGCATATGTTCTGAATGGGAGATATCACTCCATGAGGATAAAGCTTGATTCTAGAACAGTGGGGAAAAAATCTTGGCTATTACTACTGTTTGTGCTCCTCTGAAGAGCCACAGTACACAAACAGAAACACAATATATGTGGATATTAAATTTCATAATGTGTAATAAATGAAGATTAGGAAACTGCTCTGTAGAGAATAAAGCATTTCTCAGTTCTTTAAAAAGTGTATACGTTTTTATTTAAGAACATATAACTAGTCCCCTATTGGTCAATATTTGGGTTGTTTCCATTCCTTTACAGTTACCAACAGTACTAAATTAACTTGTGTTTTTTTTTGTATTTTTGCTGGTGCATCTTAGAGATAAGATTCCAAAAAGTCCAACTCCTAGGTCAAATGGTAATTGCCTATTTAATTTTGGTAGATATTGCCAAATTCTTCTTAAGGTAATGTTTTAGTTTGTACTAGAGTATGTGTTCTAAATTGGTTTATTGTGAGATGTTGGTGCCATTCATAAGAAGCCTATCAATTTTCTAAATATCTATAAGAAATATAATTTTCTATTTCACATGAAAACTTACCCATTATTTCACTTATATTATTTCAAAATTATCATTCACCGTACTTACCAGAAGTTGTTTATAAAAGAATAGTACAGGGGCTGGGGTTGTAGCTCAGGGTAGAATGCTCGCCTAGCACATGTGCTGCCTGGGTTTGATCCTCAGCACCACATAAAAATAATAAAATGCACTGTGTACAACTAAAAAGGAAATAAATAAATATTAAAAAAAAAAAAGAATAGTACATCTGCCCAAAAGATCAAATGGCTGTAACTAATTTTTTAAAAAACTGTACTACAGGGGCTGGGATTGTGGCTCAGAGGTAGAGCTCTTGCCTAGCACGTGAGTGCGGCCTGGGTTTGATCCTCAGCACCATGTAAAAATAAACGCATGTGTACAACTAAAGCAAATAAATAAACATTTAAAAAAAAAAAAAAAACAAGCCAGGCGCGGTGGCGCATGCCTGTAATCCCAGCACTTGGGAGGCTGAGGCAGGAAGATCGCGAGTTCAAAGCCAGCCTCAGCAATGGCGAGGCACTTAGCAACTCAGTGAGACCCTGTCTCTAATAAAATACAAAAAGGGGGCTGGGGATGTGGCCCAGTGGTCGAGTGCCCCTGAGTTCAATCCCTGGTACCAAAAAAAAAAACTGTACTACATCCTGTGTTTTTCAGTACAGATCATTGCTAATATAAAGAACTTTGTTTTTCAAGTAAATGTTGCACATATATTTTTAAATGATTTTTTAAAATTATATATAGTATTAAGTAACTTTAGCATTTAATATGAAATATTTAAACGTTTTCACATTACCTCAAAAGAGCATTTCATTATTTATTTATTACGATAAGGATTGAACCAGGGCCCTTGTACATGCTAGGCAGGTACTTTATCACTCTATTTACATCCCCAGCCTACGATAGAGCTTTAAAAATAGTTACAAAATATTTTTAACTGATAAATAAGAACAAAAAATTATGCTAAAAGAATTGTTTTCCCCTTGAGGGATAAATAAATAATAAATAAACTGGCCTATTTCACTTAAATTTTTCAAATACTTTAAGTCAAGTAAGTTGTCTAGATTTCTTCAGCTTATTATTTTTATGAAGCTATTAGATTGTGTGGCAAAAATCCCTTGGTATATGAAAGTACTTCTTACATTTTCAGTCATTTAATTTCATGACTTTCAGTTTAATGATCTGAGGACTGGTGTATAATAACTCAAACTGATCATGACAGATTGAAACAGTCTACCTATTGTCCTTCAGATAATTTTTGTGTACCTAGAACAGGGTCTGGCACATGGTAGACACTCAAATTTTTTGAATAAATAAATGACTGTAATGCTGCCACCATTGATGTTTAGCAATTGGTTAATGAAGAAAGGAGTTCTATCTGGATATTTTATGTGTGAAAAGCAGTTATAAAGTTTACCAAGTAACCAAGTTTTCTAGAACACATTAAACTGTTTAGAGGTTAAAGATAAAAAATAGAATTATAAGATTAAGTGAAATTATTGTAGTTATTTTGGCTTATTAAAGGTCTCCATTTCATTAAAGCACAGGTACCATCAGCTAGAATACTTTTTTTTTGCATACTAGTTCTCTTTAAATTGGAGTGAACTTATGATTTTTAAAAAATATTTTTTATAAAGCATTTTTTCTATTTCCTTTGTAGGCATTTGGGATCACAACTTTGTGAATTAGAAAAACTGATAGATAAAATGATGATTGCAGAATTTTCTACTTACTCTCACGCTGATTTAAACAGACCACTGGAAGATGACTGTCAAGTTTTAGAAGAGGTATGCATTTTGAACTATAGAATGAAATCAGTGTCATTGCTAAGTGTTAACAGCTTTAGTTTAGAACATTTTCTTACTTCAGATTTTTTTTAAAAATATGCATTTAAATATATTTTAAATATATTTTTTAAATAAATATATTTTCTAGTTGTAGTTGGACGCAATATCTTTATTTATTTATTTTTACATGGTGCTGAGGATTGAACCCAGGGCTGCGCATGTGCTAGGGAATGCTCTACCACTGACCCACAACCCCACCCTTATTTCAGATCTTAATGAACAAAATTACCTTGAATTTCAGGGTCTATTAGACAGAAATAGAGTTAACATGAGGTCTTTGTAGCTTATAAATCAAGTTTAAAATATAGGTATTAATGAATGAATAAATTTGTAGTCCATGTGTGCATTTATTTACTGACATTCATCTTTTATAAAAAGATGGTAATTTTATTGGTCATTTAAGTTCATTGAATGCCTATTGTGAACATGTTTCTTGTATATACATATATAAATATATCATATCCTGTCTTCACTTATCTGATAACTTCTCATTGCTAATCATTGCCAAGAACTGGTTAAAAACAATATCCAAAAGGTCCTGACTAGTAACAGCCCAAGTAATTAAAGAGATGTATGTGTTAGAGGTTGACTTTCCAATTAAGAGTCCATGTCAGGCTGGGGTTGTGGCTTGCACGTGCGTGGCCCGGGTTCAATCCTCAGCACCACGTAAACATAAAAATGCTCTAGAACATGAATGAAAAAACACAAGGCTTGCGCTGGGTTTGTAGCTCAGTGGTGGAGTGCTTCCCTTGCATGTGTGAGGTACTGAGGTCAATTCTTCGCACCACATATAAATAAATAAAATAAAGGTCAATTGACAACTAAGAAAATATTAAAAAAAAACAAACAAACACAGGGTTCAGGAAGTATATATTGGTTGTCCAAGTGTAAGAAGAATATTTCTCTTTATGGAAAGTAGGCTAAAAATACCCTTGTATTGTTTTGCCCCAAACCAGCTTTATTTGATCCCATGTGGTGGAGTGGGATTTTTCTGTTTTAGAACATTGGCTGCAAAAATTGGATTATAAGATTGCTTATAAGATTATAAGATTATAAGATTAGGAAGGATTTTTCAGGATTTTTCTTCAAGAAGTACTACATTCAGGATAGAGATCTGAGAATCAACAAAATTCTTGATGCTGAATATTTCTCTCTCTAAATCATATTATTTCAAAGTTAAAATGTGAAATTGCATATTTTTCTTTTATTTTAATAGGAAAGACTAGTATCTCTTGTATTCGGACTTTTAAAACAAAGAAAACTTAATTTTTTAGAAATCTATGGTGAAGAAATGATTATTACAGCAAAGAATATCATTAAACAGGTAATTGTACATATTTCTTTGATGTGTGGTCTGGAATTTTTGTGAAGTTTATGTTATTTAGTAATATATGCAGTATGCATTATAATGATAATACTTGCTCTTTTATTTAAAAATTGAAAATACGGAAAAATATAAGAAAGAAAAACAGGCTTACCAGCCAAGATTATCATTTTAAGAATGTTTCTATATATAGATTGTTACTGATTTTTAAAATTTGTTTGTCATAATATACACATGATTTTGGACATATATTTCAGTTAGAATCAACTTTAAGCATTTTCTTGTATTATTATGCAACTCTTCAGAGGCATTAATTAGTTTTAATAGTTACAGAAAATTCCATTATATTTATATTGAATCAGCTTATCTTACATGTAGAATATTTAAGTTGCTTTCAGTTTGTTATTGTAAATAGCACTGAAAACATCTTTGGTATAAAGTTAATTTGTTTTTCATATTTAAGACTATTTTCTTGGACTGATTCTCAAGTAGAGTTAATGGTCAGAGCAAAAAGTATTTTTAAGTAGTTTGATACATAGAACTGAATTGCTAACTGAAAAATATTTTACAAATTTATATGCACACCATCAGCAGACAAATGTTTGTTTTCTTTTTACCCTGATCTCTTAAGAAATTATAAACAAAAATCCATGTTGTTTAGTTTTTCCTGATCTATCTTATTTTTTGTTTTACTCAGATAAATACCAATCACTGAAGTTCAATTTTTCTATGTGGGAAAAGGATGATATAATTTCAGATGTGTTTTAGGTTTAATCAATCATTGTCATTTACTAGGTTGAATGCACTTACATGAATATGAGTTTTTTGTTTTTTGGTTTTTTTTGGGGGGTGTGTGATACTGGGGATTTAACCCAAGGGTGCTCTACCACTAAGCTAAATCCCCAACCTTTTTTATTTTTTGAGACAGGGTTTTGCTAATTTGTCCAGGCTGGCCTTGAACTTGGAATCTTCCTACCTCAGACTTGCTGGGATTACAGGCATGCACCACCATGCACAGTCATTTGAGAGTTTTTAATGTATATGTAAAATAATAAAGAAAAATGAAAAACTGTAGTAACCCTGCTTTTTTATTCAAACACTGAATGAAGCACTGAATTTTTTTTTTTTTTTTTTTTTTTTTTTTTTTTTTTTTTTTTTTTTTTTTTTGGTACCGGGGATTGAACTCAGGGGTACTCGACCACTGAGCCACATCTCCAGCCACCCCCTCCCCCCCCTTTTTTTTTTTTTTTTGTATTTTATTAGAGACAGGGTCTCACTACTGAGTTGCTAAGTGCCTCGCCATTGCTGAGGCTGGCTTTGAACTCGTGATCCTCATACCTCAGCCTGCCCAAGTGCTGGGATTACAGGTGTGCGCCACCACGCCTGTCTAAAGCACTGAATTTTTGAATTGGTTTAAACACTTTGGAAAATTGTTGGCAATAACTGCTAAGTATACATATATTACAACCTATTATTTCTATTTGTAGGTATTCACCCAAAAGCAGTATTTAAATGCGTTCACCAGAACACTGTAGGGAATATTCATGGCAACACTATTTTTAATAAAAACTGAAAATAGCCCAAATTTCATCATCAGTAAATAGGATAAATAGTATTTATATTTATAAATATATTTATACAGTGGAATACTATGCAGCAACAAAAATGAATAAATAACTCAGAATTATGTAAATAAATATTACATAATGTGAAGCTAAAGAAACCAATAGTAACTGGGCAGAGAGCAGGAGCAGGGTGGTTCTGGGTACTGGCAGTGTTCAGTTTCATGAGCTGAGTTCTGGTTGAACAGATGTACTCCATAACTGCACTGAAAGCATAATTTGTATGATTTTTCATATGTATACTTACCAAAAAAAATTAACTGCTATTTTAATTCCACATATTTCTCCTGAGGCTTAAGCAATTTATTGTTATCCTTTTTAAACTTTTTTCATTGTTGTTGCATGTATTGCAAGAAAATGCAAACTTCTAATGTGCATTTCTTTGGGGATTTTAATATTAAACTTATACATTGTTTATAAGCATTAGGATTCTTTTTTGCTAGTGTATGATTTTAAACAGTTTAAAATAGTAGGGCATTTTAATTGTTACAGTTCAAGCATACTCTGAAATAATTATTTAATGGGCAAAGGGTCATGGCTGCAGTTTTTCAAGTACCTTGAGGTATATATAAGAGATACAAGAAATGTCTGTTGAAATGATTATTATAGTCAGTCATTTTTGATGTACATATGGAACTTGGAGTACTTGGGATTCTAAAGACAATTAATTAAATTGTTTTTTCTTAAATTTTGCAGTGTGTGATTAATAAGGTTTCACAAATAGAAGAAATAGACACAGATGTTGTTATGAAGTAAGTATTATATATAGGTTGGTGGTTATCAGGGAAAAGATGACACATACAAGTTAGAGTACTTTGAAGATAATTTAGTGAAGGAATTATTAACCAAGGTATAGGGCAGGATGTAAGAAAATCACAAGTGTCAGTGTAGTACCTTTAAAAGACAAAGAACACTAACCAGAATTCAGGAGAAAGACAGTAGAAGTTGAGAGAAAGCTCTGTCCTTGAGTAGAGGAAATAGTCATCCTGAGGTAACACTTTAGGAGGAAATTGGAAGATACTAAGCACAGTAGAGTAGTCTTCCCTTATCTGCAGGCAGATACATCTGCAGTGGATGCCTGAAACTACAGATAGTACTGAAGCCTTTATATACCTTGTTTTTTCCCATGTGCCCCATTTAATCTGTCCTTCCATGTTTATACCCTGCTGCCTCCTTTGTTTGACTACTGTGGTGCTTTGGGGCCATTCCTGAGTAAAATAAAGGTTACTTACTTAAACATAAACCCTGTGAACCAAGATAGTTGATCTGATAAATGAGATGGCTACTAAGTGACTAATGGGAAGGTCTCATATACAGGATGAATAGACTGGACAAAGAGATGATTCATGTCCTGGGTGGGAAGGATTGGGTTGGTGCAAGGTATCATACTACTTGGGATGGCACACAGTTTAAAACTTATGATTTGTTTATTTCTGAAAATTTCTATTTAATATTTTTGGACTGTGTGGACTGCAGGTAACTAAAACTGCAGAAAATGTAACTGCAAATAAATAAGGAGTGACTATGGTGTCTTTCTTCTTCTAGCCTTTCTAAGGGCTCCTCATTGGCCAAGCTTAATAGTTTTGGCCTCATGGGGCAGAGAGGAGAGTGGGAGATGGATAGAAGGTAGATACAAAGTTGGGAAATTGAAGATAATCATTTCAGCTGGATAGCAAGTATTAAGTTATTCAGCTATGTAATTGAAACCAAACTAATCATTATTGGCTTGGAGGAGTTTGAGAATTTGATTTTGAATTGCCTGCCTGTAATTTTTTGGTTTTTTACCCTTGGAAGTTCCTATTCTTTTGAGAATAGTGATAAGTATTTTATGATGGAACTGCTCATTCATATGAATATCTAAACTTTATTAACACTAACCCTGGCCTAAGACATGACTGATCATGTAAGGACAACTGTGAAGTTTTTCTGGGCCAAACCCACAGAATGAAGATTGTGAAAACTCAATTTCAGAATTAGTTGATGCAAATATATTAAAGAAAGGACTATTAATAGCTGGAAAACGTAAGTCATTGATACTCTGTTAGAAACCCCACAGGCATGGAGAGTTGGTGACTTTATTTTCTTCTCCTGTAGGGAATTTTTTCAACTTAAGTAGAGAACTTTAATATAGGCATATTTTTTGAGAATAAACTCTTGGCTTAAAGCAGCATTCATTAAAAATTCAGAGTAATAAGTCATTTTAGTACTTTGAAATATCTTTGTGGAATTCTGTTTTACATCGATCTGTTTCATTTTTGAAGTTATTGTTTGCTGTCAGCTATCAAATAATAAATATAGGCTCATACTTACACAGTGTATTTTAAAAGTACCATGCATTGCTTTAACTCATTTACAAAACTATGTAAGGGAGATTTTATTACTTTACCCATGTTAAGATGAAAAAAATGGAAGCATGAGGACTGATCACTTGACAGGCTCACATAGTTAGTAATTCCATTAAGCTGCTGGAAGTTTGAACCAGAGCCCATGTTCTTAACCATCATGTTATATTAGTTCTCATACGTGGAAAAGTACTTTGTAGTTAGAAAAACAGGTCATTAAATTTGTTGAGGGAGATGTTATATTTCTATTTTTATTCCATAAGATAGCCTTACCTTTTACCAAAATTGGTTTATTTCTATATGGTTTATTCTTTCAGTGGTCACAAAAGATGTTCACATGGAATTCATATATGATAAAGTTTGTATGTTAGCATACTTACTTACACTAATCTTAAAGATTTTTAAACAAGTAGGAATTCTGGTAATTGACCCCTTCAACTCAAAATTCTGTTTTAGAGATCTAGATAAAATTGTGTTTTATTCTTCTTACTAGATAGTATTTAGTAACGTTTCTTCCCGTTTGTAGATGTTATAGTATTGGTCCAGAGACGATCATTATTTTTCTTATTTTATTGTAGGCTTGCAGATCAAATGAGAATGTTGAATTTTCCCCAGTGGTTTGATCTGTTAAAGGATATTTTTTCTAAGTTTAAAATTTTCCTACAGAGAGTTAAGGTAAGGTTACATATTAGTTTGTCCAGAATATCCCTAAAATTTCTGTCTTTCTTTTTTTGTGTATGTATGTATGTATATATGTAATTGAGCTAGAATAAAATATAATTAGTTTGTTTTTGTAATTTTTCTAAAGAGGCTTGGTTTTAAATAAGAATTGAAGTGCCTCAGTATTTTGGCAATAGACTTTTGAAAAATTTGTTCTGTATTTAAAAGAAATATTATAGTGCTTACTTGGCATTAAATATTAAATAATAATTTTTCCTCCTGTGATTTTTAATTTTGGTACTGGGAATCAAACCCAAGGGTTTTTTTCTCACTGAGCTGCTACAATAGGGACTGCATTAGTTAGCTTTTCTGTCATTGTGACCAAAATACCTGACGAGGGGCTGGGGTTGTGACTCAGTGGTAGAGTACTCGCCTAGCATGTGCAAGGTGCTGGGTTCAATCCTCAGCACCACATAAAAATAAATAAATAAAATAAAGGTATTGTGTCCAACTGCAACTAAAAAACTAAAAGAAAAATACCTGACAAGAACAACTTAGAGAAGTAAAAGTTTATTTTGGCTCACAGTTTCAGAGGTAAAGTTCATCGTCAGCTGACTCTGTTGCCCTAGGCCCAAGGTGAGGCAGCACATCCTAGCGGAAGGACATGGCACAGGGAAGCCACTTCCCTCATGGCAGCAGGAAAGCAGACTGGGAGGTAGGGGGAAAGGGCCACAGGAAAGATGCACTCTTCAAGGGCACACCCCCAAGTGACCCACTTCCTCCAACTATGCCCCACCCTACTACAGTTACCTCCCAATCAGTCCATTCAAACTAGGATTGAATGATCAAGTTACAGTTCTCATAATCTAATCATTTTATCTCTGAATGTTCTGGCATTAACAGGAGCTTTTGGGGAACACCTTATATGCAGTTGCAACAGGGACCAGGCCTTGAACACATGAGCCTTTGTGGGACATTCTAGATCCAAACTTTAGTAATCACTAACATATGATAGTTGTGTTTTAGTAAGAATATAGTCATAAAAATTTTTTAATGCAGTATTTAAAGGGGCCGTTTGTGAAGTTTGATATTGAGTTATTAAGTGTCAGTATTGTGTTGTATTGCCAGTTAACACCCCTAGCTTCTCATGAGTACCATGCGAAATCATCTTGGGGACCTTGGTACTTGTCTTCCACATGGATTTTCTTTACTGACATTGGAGCAATGCTGAGTTACATGTAGAAGCTCTTCAATCAGGGTCAGACAGGTTTTATAGAATGTGCTTATTAGTTTAAATGCTTGAGAATGGTGGGATTAAATTGTAGATCCCAGCCATTGGTGATGGAAGACAAAAAGTCTGGATCTATTAATTGTTTAAGAACTAGACCATGTTTCTACTTTTTCTTAGGTTCTATGACCTTGTCACACACATCTATGTTACATATTTGGATATACAGAACTCCTAAATCATGTAGTGTAGAATTGGCCAACTTTTTTCCTGTAATTTTAGAAGTAATGATTCCACTTTTAGACTCTGTGTTAAAACCAAGTAGAATTATTATTTGATGTATATACAGCATAGGAACTGTGATTTATCATAGTTATAATTTCTTGTTTTCACATTTGAGCCACTTAAACTAGTGATTACGTAGAACATCTTTGAAGATGCCATGTAACCTTCAAATATGGTACTTTTAGCCTTGAAAAAATGTTTATGATTATATAAGAAAACATTTCACAGGAAAATAATGTTAATTACATAATTACTAGTTTTTTTTGTTTTGTTGTTTTGTTGTTGTTGTTGTTGTTGTTGTTGCTACTGCTGTTGTTTTTCCTTTGTGGCATTGGGAATTGAACCTGGGGCAACTCTACCACTATGTTTCCAACCCTTTTTAAATTTTATTTTGAGACAGAGTCTCACTAAGTTACCCAGGCTGGCCTCAAATGGACACATTATAATATTAAATGAAAAGGCAAGATATGAGACCTACTTATATAGTGTGATTTCAGCTATGTCAAAAAATATTTATTATCTATTCATAAAACAGCTTATATTTTTGGTGGTTATTTTAGGTGGTTGGATCATATGTCATTTAAAACTTTTATTCTTCTGTTTTCCATAAATTTCCTTTTAAGAGAAGCATTATTTTTACAATCAGAAAAAGTTGTTTTACTTTTTAATAGTGTTTACTATGTTAGAAGAATAACATAGTATTTAATTTTCTTGTTTAATTTATCAGGGTAAATAATTTGCTATGTTCTTGTGTTTATTTCTCAAAAACTAAATACATTTTTGTCGTTTTAGTATTAAAGTAAATGGTATTTTTTCAAAGACATTAAAGCATCAGAATATTTTAGTAATATTTTTTGAATGGATAAACATTGAAAAGATTGGGGTTTGAAAATTTTCCTTTGAGCAATTATTAATGACTCCAGGATCTATATTGCTGTTAATTATGTTTTAGTATGTATTTTTAATTTTTTATTGTAAGATGAACATATCATGAAATTTATTGTTAAGTGTACAATTCTGAGGTATTGTGCTCATTCACCTTGTGTATCCATGACCACCATCCATCCACAGAACTTTTTTTTTTTTTTTTTTAATCATACTTCACTTTCTTTTTAAAAATTATACATGGACACAATATTTTGTTTATTTATCTTTATGTGGTGCTGAAGATCGAACCCAGTGCCCCACATGTGCCAGGCAAGTGCTCTGCCATTGAGCCACAACCCCATCCCCCCAGAACTTTTTTTAATCTTGCAAAACAAACTATTAAACAATGCCCTATTTTTCCTCTTGCCCCTGGAAACCACCACTCTACTTTCTGTCTCTATGAGTTTGACTAAGTGGAGTCATGCAATATTTATCCTTTTGTGACTAGCTTATTTTATTTAGCCTAATGTCCTCAAAGTGTCATTCATGTAGTAGCATGTATTATAATTCCCTTCCTTTTCTAGGCCGAATGCCATTTCATTATATGTGTATATTACATTTAGTTAGTTCATTCATCTGCCACTTGATTTACGTCTATCTTTTGGCTATTGTGAATAATGCTGTCATGAACATAGACATATGAGTGCCTGCTTTTGGAAATATACCCAGAAAAGGAATTGCTGGATCATATTGTAATTCTAATTTTTTGAGGAATGCATGCTGTTTTCCATAGTGAAGGAACCCTAATCAAGGAGATAGCTATTGCGGTTAGCTGAGAGCCATAAAAAATGTTCTAGTTTCCACCTGATATTAATACATTATTCAAAGAATCTTTGTATGCCCGTGAACACTGTGTGATGCATCTGTAAGCTCGAGCTGTAAGCACTTGTCCTTGTTAAAGCTAAATGTATATAACCGGGTGAGGTTGGTTAGAGGGGATTGAAAGGAGAAGAAGAAAATTGCTGGTTGAAAGGAGTCAGGCCGGTTAGAGTTCGAGAGGTTGCTGAAGCCAGAGAGAGAAGAAAAATAAAAGACCTTTTTCATTTTCATCCTGCCTCAGAGTTTTCTCCCGCGGCGTCGTAGCTGCAAGCAACAGCTTCAGGCAGCTACACCATAGCAACTGTACCATTTTACATTCCTACTAATAGTGCACAGTGTTTCTACTTTCTCTACATTCTTGCTAGCACTTGTTATTTTCTGGTTTGAGCCATCTTAATGGGTTTGTTGTGGTATTTCACTGTGGTTTTAATTTGCATTTCTCTAATGATTAGTGATGTGGAGTATTGTTTCATGTGCTTATTGTATGGCTTCTTTGGAGAAATGTCTTTGCCTGTTATTTAATTGGGTTGTTTTCTTGTTGAGCAGTAAAAGTTCTTTATATATCCTGGATCTTAACCCCTTATCAGATACATGATTTACAAATATTTTGTCCAGTTCCGTGAGTTAGGTTTTCACTCTGTTGATGGTATCTTTTGGTACTAGAGATTGAACCCAGGAGCGCTTAACCAATGACCCACATCTCCAGCCTTTTTGTTGTTGTTAGAGACAGGGTCTCACTGAGTTGCTTAAGGGCCTTGTAAGTTGCTAAGGCTGGCTTTGAACTCAATCCTCCTGCCTCACCACCTGAGCCTCTGGGATTACAGGTGTGCAATACCATGCCAGCTGTTAGTGGTATTTTTTTTTTATTATTTATTTTTTAGTTGTAGTTAGATACAATACCTTTATTTTATTTATTTTTATGTGGTGCTGAGGGTCAAACCCAGGGCCTTGCATGTGCCAGGCAAGTGCTCTACTACTGAGCCACAACCCCAGACCCTGTTAATGGTATCTTTTGATGCATGAAAAGTTTTTTATTTTGAGGCCAGGGTTGTGGCTCAGTGGTAAAGTGCTTGCCTAGCATGCGTGAGGCACTGGGTTCGTTCCCCGGCACCACATAAAAAAAAAAATAAAGCCGGGCGTGGTGGCGCACGCCTGTAATCCCAGCACTTTGGGAGGCTGAGGCAGGAGGATCGCGAGTTCAAAGCCAGCCTCAGCAATATCGAGGCACTTAGCAACTCAGTGAGACCCTGTCTCTAATAAAATACAAAAAAAGGGCTGGGGATGTGACCCAGTGGTCGAGTGCCCCTGAGTTCAATCCCCGGTACCACAAAAAAAAAAAAAAATAAAAAAATAAATAAATAAATAAATAAATAAACAAACAAACAAATAAAAATAAAGGTATTTTTAAAAAGTTTTTATTTTGGTATGGTACCTTTTATCTGTATTTTCTTTTGTTGCCTGTGTGTTTGGCATTATATCCAAGAAATCATGCCAGTCCAATGTCTTAAAGCTTTTCCCCTGTATTTTCTTCTAAGAATTTTATAACATTACATATTCCTTTTCTTTTTTCTTTTTCTCTAGTACTAGAGTTTGAACCCAGGGGTACTTTATCACTAAGCTATGTATTCCCAGTCCTTTTTATTCTTTTATTTTTGAGACAGGGTCTTGTTAAGTAGCTGAGGCTGGCCTCAAACTTTGTGATTATCCTGCCTCAGCCTCCCAAGTCTCTGGGATTATAAGTATGTTCCACTGTATCCAGTTTGAATTAATGTTTCTATGTGGTTACCCTAATGCATTTTGTGTTTTTTTAACAAAATATCTGAACCTGAGTACTTCATAAAGAAAAGAGGTTCAATTGCATGGTGTATTGATTCTCATGGTGGATGGCATCATAATGGTGGGAATATGTTAAAGGATTTTTAATTTGTAATGGTGCTAGGATCAAACCCAGGGCCTATGTATGCTAGTCAAGTGTTCCCCACTGAGCCACATCTGCAGCCCTAATGGTTGAATATGTGAGGAAGAAATTATAAGGTGAGTTAGAGGAAGCAAGGAGTCAGGCTCATCTTTTTTATAACCATCTGTTTTTGAGGGAAGTGTAATACATTCCTACCAGACTTGACCCACTCCTGCAAATCATTGTTAGGGTGATGATTCATTCATGAGGGTGGAGTCCTTGTGACCTGAATTTCTTCCACTAGGATCTACTTTTTCTTTTTTTACACATTTTATTCAGATAGCTGCTGATCACCCATGGTCCAAGAACAATCAAATAATATATTAGATATGAAGAAATACTAAAGATTTGTCTTCAAACATAACCAATTCTGCCATGGTTGCCTGTGATCTCTATGATATAAAACCACATTCATACAATTCAGCACAGCTTCCTTAACTGTGAGCTGGTTGAAGCTACTACCACTTTGAATACTATTAACTGGTTATTTTTAGGCTTTGGTAGCTGTAGGGATCTCAACAGGAATTGGAGGAACCAGCTCAAGCTTGACGTAGTGCCAAAATGTGACCTGTTGAGGCTTTGAGTAAGTCTCAGCAGTTTTTACCAGCACTGGGTCCTTCTCCACAAGGCTACAGACAAATAGGGCCAACATTCTAGGATGGAAGATTTGTTGTCCTTTGATCCTGGCAGAATGTCATCTCCTAGAAGAACCTCAGGCTCCACTTCACAAAGGTTCCACTGTCTCAGCACTGCTACTCTGGGCCAAGCCTCTAGCACATGAACCTTTTAGAAGACAAGCCATTTGAAGATTACAGCAATGGTTTAAGACAAGGGTCTGGGGCTGGGCATATAGCTCAGTTGGTAGAGTGCTTGCCTCGCATGCACAAGGCCCTGGGTTCAACCCCCAGCACCACACACACACAAAAGACAAGGGTTTAACTTTATTCTTGTATGTGAATTCTCAGTTTCCCCAGCAGCATGTATTGAAAAGGCTTTCTGTTCCTCATTGAATGGTCTTGGCACCCTTGTCAAAAATCATTTTACCATTTATATGAGGGCCATTTCCATTGGTTTATATGTCTGACTTAATGCTAGTTCACACTGTTTTGATTACTGTAGCTTTGTAGTAAGTTTTGAAATCAGAAAGTATGACACCTCCATGCTTTGTTCATCTTTACTGTTTACTGTGTTTTGAATTTTTATTAAAATCCTTGTTTGTTGCATGAACTCTATAGATTAAGCCTATTTGTATAACGAAAAAGAGAATAGTCCTAAAATGAACTTACATTCTTTGCAGAGTTTTAGTTCCTAAATTTTCACTTTGTTGCATGGAAAATAACCTTAATCTATCATCTTAGAGACTTATCAATATGATTATGAGAGTATTTCATTTATTCTGTTCTCAGTTGGAAAATTATATTTGGTTTATCTGGCCTGGTTTATTTTAAATGTGAACTCATCCACAGAGTTTTTATTTTTAATATTTATTTATTTGTTTTTTAGTTGTACACAATGCCTTTTGTGCTGAGCCATAACCCTAGCCCCTCCACAGAGTTTTATAATAGAGAGTTCAGAAAGTAAATCGTGTACCTACTATTGAACCTAACATATGTTGTAAAATGTTTCTTAGAGATCAGTTTTTGGCATCCTTAAGCATGAATGGCCCTGGACTTGGAGAAAATAATCACCAAATCTTTATAACTATAGATAGGGTTTACCCTAATACTGATTGTATGGAAAATTTACTGTTTTAATTGAGATATTGTCAGTTCAAAGGGAAAAGTATTTCAATCAAATGAGTTTAAGACTAAGAGAAATAAAAAAGCTTAGATAACTAAAAATAGCCCAAGAGTAGATGGGCTATTTTTTTATGCATGTTTTTTGTCTTGGTTCTCAAGGTTAGTTTCTCTGTTAATAAGCTTTGTCTTCTTCTTTCTTGTTGGCTCCATCAGTTCCAGGTCTGCTATATTTCCACGCTATACCACCTAGAAGAATTTTTTTTTTTTTCTCAGTCATCAAATGAAAGTCCTTGGTTTTAATTAATTGAACTAATTTAGGTTACATGCCCAGTCACTATGGTCAGGAAAATGCTATGTTTGGGTTAGTTTAGGTCTGGCTTTTCTTCTGTGGACTAATTGTGAAGCAAGGAAGTTGAGAATATACTAACTGAAGGTGGAAAATCGGCTCAGTTTCACTTGAATTGCATTATTGCTGAGGTATAGAGGAGATGCTGGGCAAGAAAGACATTGTCCCTCATCATGGTCTTGTTATTATTAAAAAAAAAAAAATGCTAAGAAAGAAAGCAAGATAGAAGAATGAAAAAGAAAGGCAAAACAAAGATTGGAGAAATCTGTGCATGAAAAATTTAACAGTAATGGGAATTATAAGTAGCAGTGGTAGACTATAACAAATAGCAAATTTGTGACAATACAGAAGTTAGTGCTTATTGAAGCGGGGGAGGCAGTGTTTATAGACACTTTGATGCTAAGGTTATTGAAAGCTGTATCTGCTGTATACTGTTTGAGATATTGTATCACTTCAGAGTGCTTTCCTTTCCAAGTAACGGGATAAACAACTTGGTATCTCAATTAAGAGGATTTATTAGCTCATATAACTGAAAAATATACAGAGGTAGGTCAGCCTTTAGGTGCTTAATAGAAAGATTGGCAATGTCATCAAGTCTTGGCTTTGTTTTTCTTCAGTTCTCAGTCTGTCTACTTTTAAGCTAAGACCTTGGTGGTTCCAAGTGCTGATTTTAATTACTTCGATCCTATGCTGACTTTGGAGAATTGAAGTTGCAGTTTGCTCCTCTAGAACTGTGTAGAACGCTTAAAAAGAAATCAAGGATTTGGGGGCTGGGGCTATGGCTCCGCGTAGAGCTCTTGTCTCGCATCTGTGAGGCCCTGGGTTTGATCCTCAGCACCACATAAATAAAAATTTAAAAAGTTAAAAAAAGAGAAATCAAGATTTTAAGAAAGGGAGCAAGAAATTATGAGAATGCAACCTTGAATGTTAAATTGTGCAAATAATCCTTTATTTATTAATAGTCCACAAAGACATTAATTTGTAATCAATATTTATTGAGAACTTCTTATTTACCAGGCATATTCTATTCTAGGTTATAGGCTTGTAATAGCTTGTGGAGCTAACACAGCAGAAGGAGACCTAGAACAATAAATTAAAAAGATAATTTTAGGCAATAGTAAATATTCTTAAAAACAACAACAACTAGGTAATAGGATAGAGCTGCTGGGAAGAGAGTCAGAGAAGGCCTCTTTGAGGAAGGTTTCTATTTGTGCCAGAACCTGAGTGATGAGAAATGTGCAAGGACCAAACTTCACACAGCATTCTGCACAGAACCAGCAGGGAAGGCACTGAGATGGGAACCATGTTGGAATATTAGAAGAGCCAGAATGTCTGGTGCACAGTGAATAGGTGAGAGACGGGATGAGATGAGAAATGAGCATAGCCCAGGTGTGTCAAGCAATAAGAATTATTTTTCTTTTAAGTAGGCTTATGAACTAATATGATTCTCTCATAGGCGAGTTATGATATATTGGTGTAGCCTGCATAAGAGGTTAGAGGAATATGGATTTTAAGAATTTCATTTAAAAAAAAAAAACTAAGCCAGGCATGGTGGTACATGCCTTTAATCTCAGTGGTTTAGGAGGCTGAGCAGGTATGTCCCAAGTTTGAGGCTAGCCTAAGTAACTTGGTGAGACTCTTATTATCTCAAAAGTGAAAAATAAAGAAAACTAGGGAATGTGGCTTGGTGACTAAGTGCCTCTGGATTCAATCCCTGGTACCAAAAGAAAAAAATATATATATCACTAAGCTTTATTGAACCTATTCTCCTGAGCAGTTCTTTTTTTTTTTTTTTTAAATTCTGGTGTACATGACCTTGGCTCCTTTACAATACATGTTCAAAATTAGTGCACAGAATTTCACAAGATATTTTAAATCCTTTAAAAAATGTATTTTTTTTTTTTGTAGGCAACATTGAATATCATTCACAATGTTGTTCTCTCAGTTCTTGACAAAAACCAAAGGACTCAAGAATTGGAGGAGATTTCACAGCAGAAAAATGCTGCAAAAGATAATTCGCTGGACACAGAAGTGGCTTATTTAATCCATGAAGGCATGTTTATAAGTGATGCATTCAGTGAGGGCGAATTAGCACCTATAGTAGTTGACACTAACTCACAAAGAAATGCATCTCCAAATAGTGAGCCCTGCAGCAGTGATTCGGTATCTGAACCAGAATGTACTACTGATTCTTCATCTAGCAAAGAGCAGACATCATCATCTGCTACACCAGGAGGTGTGGATATTATGTGAGTATGGTGACTGTTGCCAAATTGACAAAATTTTTAAATCATTTTATTAATGGTTTTGTTAAGATTGAATATTCATTTTTATTAAAAAAAAATCATGTATCAGTTTTCATCTTGGAATTTCACAAAAACATATTAATTTTATTAAACATATGTCTCTTTGAAAATAGAAGGAAGGTACCAAGGTGAGATGTGAACATAATGGAAAAATTGTATGATTTTAAGGCAGGAAAGGAACTTTAATTTATTAAATTATTTAATTGAATGCCCTTATTCCAGTGATATGATTACTGATGCCCTGAGAGCTTTGTCACTAGTGGCAGAATTTGTCCTAGAACCCAGGTCTGTTATTGCTTTGGTCATTTTCTTTGTTTTTTTTTTTTTTTTTTTTTTTTTTTTTTTGGTACCGGGGATTGAACTCAGCGGCACTAGACCACTGGGCCACATCCCCAGCCCTTTTTTTGTATTTTATTAGAGACAGGGTCTCACTGAGTTGCTAAGTGCCTCGCCATTGCTGAGGCTGGCTTTGAACTCGCGATCCTCCTGACTCAGCCTCCCAAAGTGCTGGGATTACAGGCGTGCGCCACCGCGCCCGGCTATTTTCTTTGTTTTAATCACCTTTTATTTTATATATAGCAATATTTTATATATAGCAAAAGTTGTTGATACACAACTTTTGGCTTTTCAAAGACATGAATTTCCAAGTGCACCACACTGTCTTTTAAAACATTATTTTAAAAACTTATTTTGAAATTCACATTTACAGAAAAGTTGTCATGATAGTACAAAAACACTTTCATATATCCATCACACAGATTACCCAATTGTTAAATTTATCACATTGCCTTTTGTCTCCCTCCTCTTTTCTTTTCCTCCCCTCTCTCTGTCTCTTATGTTAATGTTTTTCTGAATCATTTGACAGTAGGCTGTAGCCATAATGCCCCATTATCCCAGATATTACAGTATGTACTTCCTGAACACAAGAGTATTCTCAACATAATCATACTATACCAATTAAATACAAGAATACAGTGATGAATTATTACCATATAATCCATAGACCACATTCAAAGCTCATGAGGTATTCCAGTAATCTCTGCTATCTAAAAGACAAACCAAAGCCAATAAAATTTTCTGGCCTAAGAGGATAGTTTGAATTTAGATATTGTTAAGAATAATAAGACTTGGTACTTTTGCTTATCTTTACATAAATCAACCTATAGTCTAGGAGTTTTATAGAAGTCACAGTTACAGTATTAACCCAGCTATAACACCACTTCCTACCAAAACAAACCCCTGAACTATGGGTAAATATGTATATATATTTTTTTGTTTTTTCTTTCTTTTTTTGCTAATATTTTCATATTTATAAAAGGTAGGGTATAGTCTAAAATTGCTATTCAAAGAGATAAAAACTTAATAGGGAATTTTACTTAAATAATAGAAAATTTTATTTCTGTCATGTAACATTTCAGAGGTAGGAGAGCCTCACTTGAAAAGGCAGCTTTCCCATCTGCAGCATGTAGCTTCCATTTGTGTCTAAGGCTCTATTCTAGCTTTTTCCATAACCCCTGGTATTGAGGATTGAACCCAAGGGCACTTTTTTTTTTTTTTTTTTTTTTTTTGGTGCCGGGGATTGAACTCAAGGGCACTCAACCACTGGGCCACATTCCCAGCCCTTTTTCGTGTTTTATTTAGAGATAGGGTCTCACTGAGTTGCTAAGTGCCTTGCCATTGCTGATGTCTGTCTTTGAACTCAAGATCCTCTTGCCGCAGCCTCCCAAGTGCTGGGATTACAGGCATGCGCCACCATGCCCGGCTGAACCCAAGGGCACTTTACCTCTAAGCTACATCCCCATCCCACCTCCCCAGCCCTCCTCTTTTCTTTTTGGTTCCTGGGATTGAACTCAGGGGCACTCAACCATTGAGCCACATCCCCAGGCCTATTTTTGTATTTTATTTAGAGACAGGGTCTCACTGAGTTGCTTAGTGCCTTGCTTTTGCTAAGGCTGGCTTTGAACTCTGGATCCTTCTTCCTCAGCCTCCAGATTACAGGCGTGTGCCACCGTGCCCGGCTTATTTCTGACTATTATTCAATATTTTTGTAGTATATAATTGTCATGGATGTGGAATATGCAAACATGATGTCTGATATTTTAGCTTTATTAGTAGATTTTCCCTATTTTCTTATGTATGAAAATAATTTATAGTTTTTTAAGTTTATTGCAGCGCAAACTAGGGCACAGGAGAGTAAATACTCTTCCCAGCAGGAAATAGGAAAGGAAAATTGTGGAAAAGATTAGAGTTGTGGAGTTTAAAAAATATTTTTAAAAAATCAATGTAAAAATTTTTAAGTTTTCATTTTTTTAATTGTAGTAAAAAACCATGAAATTTACTATCTTAATCATTTCTAAGTATACAATTCAATAGTGTTAAATATATTCACATTGTGAAATCAATCTCCAAAACTTTTTCATCTTGCAAAACTGAAACTGTACCCATTAACAACTCTCCATTTGTGCTTCTCCCCAGCCACTGGCAACCACCAGTACTTTCTGTCTTTATGAATTTAAACATTCTAGTTTCTGCATATAAGAAGAATCATACTGATTTTTTGTGACCAGCTTATTTTATGTAACATAATGTCCTTAGAGTTCATCCATGTGTCTTATATGTCAGAATTTCCTTCCTTTAAGGCTGAATAATATTCCATTATATGAATACACCACATTTTGTTTATCCATTCATATGTCAGCACTTTGTTTGCTTCTACGTCTTAGGTATTTTTGGATAATTCTGCTATGAACTTGGGTGTGCGATCTTTTGGATATACATTCAGAAGTGGAATTCCTGAATTATATTTGGATTTGTTTGCCTTTTTCCAGTGATATGAAAGTTAGGCAATTAAACTTAAAAAATAAAAAGAAATCTTTTAAAAGCAAAATTATAACTAATTTAAAAATTTTTAACTTTTCTGGCTTTTTCTAGTTATGTCATCCTACTTTTAAAAGACTTCACTTGTTTGTTTTTTAATATTTTTTTTTCAGTTGTCAGTGGACTTTATTTAATTATTTATATATGGTGCTGAGAATAGAACCCACTTCCTCACACGTGCTAGGCAAGTGCTGTACCATTGAGCCACAACCCTAGCCCTTCACTTGGTTTTATTTGCTGTTTTCCATTTATATCTTTGTGAATTGATAGCATACAGCCAAGACTTCTGAATTCTTTAATCATTCTGTTTCATGGGCAAATTTTAGTAATCCTTCAGAAAATAAAACTTTAATAGTAAATTTGAGCTTTAAGCATACATTTCTGTGGGACCTGGTATTGAAATACTACTAGACTGTTTATATAGAAATAAATGTTATAGTAGAGGAAGTATAGTCAATGAGACATCAACTAATTCTGGATTCCAGTCCTGCTCTTTGTAATCAGTGACCTTGGGGAGACTACTTAAGCTTTCTAAGATTCACTGTCCTCATCTGTAAGTAAAATATCTATCTGCCTTCAGAGTGTGGGAATTGAACAATACAGTGTTCCTGAGAGTACTTTAAGAATATCAATCTGTTACTTTAAAGCATTAGTAAATGAACATAGTGATTATGAAAATTTGAAGGATAGTAACTAATAATTTACCATAAACCCAGTTAGAATGGTGGTTCGCTTCATATATGTGTATCAGAGCCTCTTTGAAAATTGTTGTAACTTACCAGAATGGGAGAAAAGCAATAAGGCACTTACTTTGGCTCATGGTAAAACTAAACTAAATTGTTAAAATGAAATAATTGGTCTTTATGTGTATATCCCTAGGGGAAAATGTTTAAAAACCAAGTCTTACATTTCCCTTCAAAATTGAAAAACATGCACTACCTCTTATAAATTGTATTCCCTCCAGTTCCTAGCAGTTAAATTCAGTAAATGCTCAGTCATTAAGTATATACAACTTAATATTAAGTAATTCATAATTATTAGTGAAAAGAGGGCCACTTGTCATGATTTAACATTCCTTCCTTCTTCCTTCTGCAGTGTTATTCCTAAGTGCCTATGTACTACCCCTGTCCTGCCAAAGCTACTGCCATGGCTACTACCTAGTACCTAAGCCAAAAAAACTTTTTTGCTCTAATATCTGCAGATTTCCAATCAGAATATGAACTAAGTATTAAATACTACAGAGGAAAAATTATTATAAGGCTTAGTTAAAATATATGTTACTGGGCTGGGGCTGGGGCTCAGTGGTAGCACACTTGCCTGGCATGTGTGAAGCACTGGGTTCTATTCTCAGCACCACATACAAATAAATAAAATAAAGGTCTGTCAACAACTGAAAATAATTTTTTAAATATATATTACATATTTAAATGTATATTGTATA
The DNA here is from genome assembly GCA_025594165.1 of Tamias sibiricus. Lineage (NCBI taxonomy): Eukaryota > Metazoa > Chordata > Mammalia > Rodentia > Sciuridae > Tamias > Tamias sibiricus. Next base: position 42,666,514 of record CM046670.1, read on the forward strand.
ATATATGTGTATATATTTAAACATATGTATAATATATTTTGTAACATATATATATTTAAATATGTATTATCTGAGCATGATTAAGGATGTTCTATCACCATAAATTTAAAAGTTAAAATTCAGTATTCAAGTTTTATTTTCTGAAGGATTGCTAAAATATATCACAGAATCTTCCTCAAATGTGAATTTTCAAGTGCTTATCTTATTTTGTTGATAATATCACCTGTGGAGAACTGTATTAACAGTTTTCCCTAAATCTCATTGTATCATTTTCAGGGTCAGTGAAGACATGAAATTAACTGACTTAGAGCTGGGGAAGCTGGCAAATAATATCCAAGAGTTATTGTATAGTGCCTCAGATATATGTCATGATCGAGCTGTCAAATTTCTCATGTCAAGAGCAAAGGTATTTTCATAATACTTTACATGTTTTATATTTATATGTAGGATAGTTAGGTTAGAGATCCAGAATTATGTCTTTGCTTATGTCTGTATTTTCCCTGTAATGCATTTTATAGTTTTAACAATAAAGTTAATGACACTATTGGTGTGTTGTAGTAAGGAAGTGCTATGATGTAAAATAATTAAAGAAATTAGGAAATATTATTTAAGTATTCTTTTCAAATAAATAAAGGATTTACTATAAAATATAGCACCTTAGTAATTAATATGAATGTAAGGATGCTGTTTTATATCTGCACACGTATATATGTGGTCAAACAATAAAATTAAACTCCAGGATGGTGAAAAATTTATAGTATGACCTGAATTCATTTGAGTTACTGTATTAGTTATAAAGGATTCAGAATCAAATTTAAGACATCTTAAGCTTTTCATGTTCAGTTTTTGGATATGAAGAATTGGGAAATTTTATTTAAAATGATAAAAAATAAATTTTATAAGTTATAAAAGTAACATAATTACATAATATGGAAAAAGATAATTAAGGCTGAAATTTATTAAACTTAGTTGGTTTTATAGCTCATCCATATTTGGTTTTATGTTAACTTCCATCATGATTTTTGTGTTATTTTTTAAAATTTAGGATGGTTTTCTTGAGAAGTTAAATTCCACGGAATTCATTACACTTTCTAGATTAATGGAAACATTCATTTTAGAGACAGAACAGATCTGTGGAAGAAAAAGCATGTCATTACTTGGAGCACTTCAAAGCCAAGCTAATAAATTTGTAAATAGATTTCATGAAGAGAGAAAAACCAAGCTCAGGTATCATTACTGTGCAATTTTTTCTTTACAAAAACACAATTATATTTTAAAAATAAATTAATTGACTAGCCAAAATTTCTGGTATTTTTTTAAAATTAAAGATGGATTATGGAATTAAAATTATATTTTGACTTTTCAAAATGGAGTTAGAATGCTTACTTATGTAAAAGTGCTTATCAGAAAGATCCTTAGTAGGTTAACTTCCTTCTTAACTGAAAGTTAAGTAAATTTATGTTTCATCACTCTTGGTTAGGCTAAGAGGTATAAAAATACTTTCTGAAAGTATTGGTACTATTTGTGAATGATTCCAATTTATTAAAGTGTCCAGCACTTTTAAAATCTTAAGTAGTCACTAAAATTGGAATGACACAGAGAAGATTAGCATGGCCCCTGTGCAAGGATGACATGCATATTCGTGAAGCATTCCATATTTTTGTAGAAAATTACCTTATACAGATGGCAAGATATGGACTACTCATTGGGAAGATATCAGAACAAGGCTTAATAGAAATCCTTGAAAAAGTAAGCCAACAAATAGAAAACAGCGGTTAAATTCAACAGAAGAAGAGTAATGAACTCTGATGAAGATGATGATTATTGGAACAATTCTAGTACAGAAGTTAAGATCTGTTTAAATGTTTGTTGATTGTCTTTATGCCTTTTTAAAAAAATAAACTTGTTATGCAGAGTTAAACAAAAATCTTAGGTATTCAGCTAAGCTCTTCGTCCTTATCAAGCAACGAAGATGATGTTGAAATATTATTAAAGTTTACTTTTCTTTCATCTTTTGAATAGCCTCCTCTTAGACAATGAGCGCTGGAAGCAAGCTGATGTTCCTGCAGAATTTCAGGATCTTGTTGATTCTATATCAGATGGAAAGATTGCTTTACCTGAAAAAAAATCAGGGGGTATGTGTGTTCTTTCACACACTTTCTTCCAATTTTTTATTGTTTGTTTATTGTGTAAGAATGTTTAATGTTGCTTTAATTGACAATGCCTATTGAAAAACCTAGAACTAAAACTTCCAATTAATTATTTAACAGGGAAAGTATTAGTTGTAATTCATAATAATTTTGAATACTTATTGAATGTAACCATATCCTAAGCTCTGGATGGATGTGTTTTACCTCCAGTGAACACTAATTAGCTTCCACTTTGTGTCATATGGAGTAAAGATAACAGTTATGATTCTGTTTTAAAGACAATTAAGTTTAATGAATAAAACCAAAAAATACGTAAACAATCACATAACAAAACCCAAAATGTGAAGAACTATGGGAAAAGAAAAAAGAATACCAGAGAGATAGGAAGAAATTCATAAAAATAGAAGTAAAAACATTAAAAGGTTTAATGAGAAAATTGTCATTGATTATCAAATAACAGTTGGGTTTCAAAAGAAATAGATCGAATAACTAGGAGATATGTTTGTATACAAGTTAAAATGGAGTCATCAGATAATGTAAGTTGATTCTTAATACATTCTGAAATTATGAACTTGAATACTTTTAATGGAGAAGGCAATTACATTATTTCAAATTTTATGCATTTTTGTTTAAACATTTATTTGCTTTAGTTGAACACAATGTCTTTATTTTTTTACTTGGTGCTGGGGAACGAACCCAGGCTGTGCATGTGCTAGGTGAGCGCTCTACCACTGAGCCACCACCCCAGCCCCAATTTTATGCATTTTTAATGAAAGTTTTAGTGTTTTTACATAGACATTTTCAAATTGTATACTTCACATTCCCATAAAATACACCTTTGCTACAAGAGACTGAATAAAATACAGCTAGTGACCATTGATTTGACATGTAGGAGATAGTTTACAGTATCAATAATTGAGTGGAATGATCGTGTCAGAGTGCAGTTCATTGCTAAGGGAGGCTAGACAAATGTAGCCCACTTTATCAATAAGTTTGGTTGTGAAGGAAAAGTGAGTGATGAAGTGATAGCTAGAGAGATTGAGAAATTAGATTGTTTTCTTAATCAGAGAGTTGAGAGAAGAGGATTTTCTGTTTGTTTGTTTTGGATGGGGGGAAGCTGAATTAGATTTTCATGCCTAACAGAAATAAGCAGCAACTTGATTTTGAGTAAGAGTGAGAAAGGATAATCTAAGAAGCAAGGTACCTAGAATTGAATCCAGAGTTCAAGAGAAAGCCTATCTCTTTTACCATTATGACAGGAGGGAAGGGATTAAGGGTTGGTTATAGATAGATTAGTTCATATAGGACATAGAGAGAAATTGAAGGAATTATGTAAATTTCTCTTACTATTTTAAATATGTAAATTTCTGTGACTATTTTAAATGAGTAACCATGTCAGGTTGCAATTTTTAACTGATTATATGATACTAGCAAAATAAAAGCCTTCATAAGACTTATCACTCATCTAGTCTAGAAAGCTGTTTCATTCACACATTGTATTATGTGAGATACCGTGCTAGACTGCTAGGACTTGTTTTCTGTCCCTGAAAGTTCAGTCTTTGAAGCCCACTGTTATACAAACAGAACAATTTTTAAAATTAAAATATTTTTTAAAATGTAAAATGATTGAATTAAATGTTATTTTCCTGCAAAGTGAACTATTTTCAATCACTCTTTGTAGGATTCTGGTAGTATGAAGTTTCTCTTAAATACTTTTCTTCTTCCTCAGTCCTACCCTTTTATGAATAATATTTTACTAGTTCTTATTAAGTTAAGGATCCTGGGTTATTAGTTATTTATCCACCATACATTTATTGAGTCACTAGGATGTGGCTAGCATTGGGGAAATGAAGGTTAGTGAATAGCAGCTATACTGATTTTTTTTTTAAGATTTATTTTTTAGTTGGACACAATACCTTTATTTGATTTATTTATTTTATTTTTATGTAGTGCTGAGGATTGAACTCAGGGCCTGGCACATGCTAGGCAAATACTCTACTGGTGAGCCACAACGCCAGCCCACTGATTGAGTTTTTATTTGGTGCTAGACTCCGTTCTAAGTACTTTACATGTATCACATCATTTACAGGTCCATGATCTCAATACTGTTAATATCATTACCTAATAAATATGGAAACTGAGGCACAAAGGGTTTAAGTAACTTAGAGTTACATAGCTAGGAGTTAGTAGAGTGGGATTCATATTCAGATATACTGACATCTGGGTTCTTGTTTGTGCCTACATTACTGTGTTCCTTCTTTGTAATATAGAGAACTGGTTCTGAAATAGTCCTTGCTCTAAAAAAAAATTTACAGTCCAAAGGACATAGTGAATTGTGTGTAGAAATTTTATCACAATGGACTTCTTTGCATGAAAGAAAAAAGGAAGTAGACATTTTTGTCTAATAGTGCAAAGGGACTTGAATCTTAGGGAAGAAAGATGCCTGTAGCAGTTAATTCATTTGGCTGATCCAGGATGATAATCCAGTCACTGTTCTTTTCACCAAAAAACGCTGAATTTTGTTACATAGTAATAAGAAATGTCATGTTGTGAAAATAAAATAACTTCTAGGTTGAAATCTTAAGAATTAAATATATAGCTGGGTACAGTGGTGCATACCTGTAATCCCAGTGATTCAGGAAGCTAAGGCAGGATGATCACAAATGTGAAAAGGCTGGGGATGTAGCTCAGTGCTAAAGTGCCTCTGAGTTCAATCCCTAGTACCAGAAAAGAAAGGAAAAAAAGAATTGAAATACAGAAAGTACATAAATAATCTGTCCATTAAATTTAGAAATTAACTGATATTCTAAGAATGATAACAACAGTAATAAAGACAGCCAGTCAAAAAGCTAGTTCTGCCTTACCAAACTAATAATAACTTTGTTTTTTAACTACCATGTGTCAGGCCTAGAGGATTGACAGTTTATAATCCTTATCCCTATTATTAACAACAATCCTGAAGCATTTCATGGATACAGATTGAGACTCAAAGAGGTTAAGTAATTGACCTAAGGTAATTAATAATTGGCAATACCCAGACTAAGACCAAATCTTAACTCCAAACCCAGAGTACTTTATTTATTCTACCAAATTGCTTCTGAAGAAGTAGATGTTTGTTTCCAGAAATGAGATAGTTCCAGGCCTGAAATCAGAATTATTGTTTTCAGTGGTTTTCTCCAGTATTTTGTTTCATCATGTACATATCCCCTCCTGTTTATTTGCTTCCTCTTTTACCTACAGAAGAGAGAAAACCAGCTGAAGTTCTCATTGTTGAGGGACAACAGTATGCTGTTGTTGGGTAAGTAGTATATTTGTCTTTATTAGTTGATTATTTGAAATATAAGTCTCCTATTTTCCTCTTGAAGTGAATGAGGAATTTTGGATTAAGAATTTTAAATCCTAATGAAGTATTTAAAGGAAAATATATTAATTCCTTTTTATATTCTGTATTCTCATGTAATAAGAAATATAGACAGTTCATGGGTGATGTAGTGACTCCTTGATAGTATTACCATCATAGGTTCTTGCCATCTTCTTTTCTTAAGCTTTCTTAGTGTGTAGTATAGCATGAAGTAGTTTAAGTTGTGGGCTCTGGAGCCTTTAAAATGTGGAAAGTAGTTATATTCATAGAATATAAATTAAATGAAAATTAAAACAGGTAATGCTGTAAAGCATTTAGCACAGTTCTTTTTGTTTTGTTTTGTTTTTATACCAGGGATTGAACCCAGGGGCACTTAACCAGTGAGCTACATCCCCAGCCCTTTTTATATTTCATTTAGAGACAGGGTCTTGCCAAGTCTCTTAGGGTTTTGTTAAGTTGCCAAGGCTGGTTTTGAACTTGGGATCTTTCTGCGTCAGACTCTTGAGCTACTGGGGTTACAGTTATGTGCCACCATGCATGACCCATTTTAGCACAATTCTAATGAATATATTGGTGGTTATTTTTCATAATTTTAGTTGTTAGACATTTTACTCTTTTATTAATAAATAGCTCTAATTCAAGGTAACAAAGAAATATACAAATTCCAGCATTATGGCTGGCATAACAGGCCTTTTATTAAATTGGTAATTAAATATTCTTTCCCATTTAAAAATATTTTCATATTCTTTGATAGTACTTTATAGTTTAAGTATTTTCATATATCTGATCTCCTTTGATCTTTGTCATCACTTAGTGAAATAGACATGTCAGAGATTATTGTTTCCTTTTTGAATTACCAGAATTGAAGCTTAGAAGGTTAAGTGATTAACAGAGTGGCTCAAATAAAGTCAGAATTAGAATTTGGGTCTAACTCCCAACATCTAGACCATCATTCACTTTTCTTCTTTGCTTCTTGTCACCAAGAGTTTTCTGAAACAGCTGCCCTTTCCAGGAAGAAAGGAACTCTATGAGCCTTATCATGGAACTTACTATAGTATAGTGAATTTATTCCTTTATGTGTATGTCTCCTTGGTAAGACTGAATTCTGCAAAGGTAGGCAATCATGTCTTACCGTTTTTATTTTTCTTGGCACTATAATAAGCTCTCAAGAAGTATGTAAAGGGCTGGGGTTGTGGCTCAGCGGCAGAGCGGTTCGATCCTCAGCACCACATAAACATAAATGCATTGCATTGTGTACAACTAAAGTAATTAAATAAATATTAAAAAAAGTATGTACAGAATTAATGTGGGGTTTTTTGTTTGTTTGCTTTCTCAATCTGTATTCAAGTCTCTAAAAATAGAAACAAATTCCAAGCTAAAGCCTCATTTCCTTTCTCCTTGTTTCCAGTAGGGCAAAGCTTTGTTCAACCCTCTGTAATCTCACTCTCTTCTCTCCTTTAACTTCCCTCCATTGTCTGCTTGCGCTTCATGTGCTTGATGGAAATGGTCCCTCTCTCTGGCTCTGTCTGGCTTTTCAGGCAGAATCTATTGCCAAAAAACTGAACTACCTGATTAAAGGGGGGCTATTACGTCTTCTGGGAGAAGATTATGAAAAATATGCAGTGGACTCATGCCAAATAGAGTAGGCTCTAGGTAAGCTATATAGAGCCTAGTTGCTATCTTTTTTTCTTTGCAATATTGGGAATTAAAACCAGGGCCCCATACATGCTAGGCAAGTGCTCTACCACTGAGCTACATTCAAAGCCCTTTTTTATTTCTCATTTTGAGATGGAGTCTCACAAAGTTGCCCCAGCTGGCCTTAAACTTGTGATCCTTCTGCCTCAGCCCCTCAAGTGACTGGGATTACAGGTGTACTCCACCATCCCAGTTTAAGATGTTATCTTTCTTGGTTCACTGGTTTCTGATAGCCTTTATACTTTTTAAAGCATTATTTTATGTGGATTTTTCATTTCTGAGCATTTCAACGCACTTAGATGTCCTATCAATGGTTCTTTTTCTCTTAATTTCAATCTCATTTAATCTTCAGTAGTGTGTCCTTTCAGTTTGTGAGGTGTCCTGTTATTGAGCTGGTGATTTTTCCACTTTTGGAGAATCTTTTTGACCTATCAGTAAACTTCTTGGGTAGTATGGTCCTTAGAAGCTATTTTGGCTTCTTTTTCATTTTCACTTCACTAAGAAACTCTGGACTAGGTTCCCTTCATCAATTCAATAGCTATGATTGAAAACACTGCTACACAGTTAATAAGAAACCCTAGCTAGTCTTTTGTCTGTTTTTGGAACTGGTCATAGAATAGAATACTTGCCTTACTGAAGAGACTTTCTTAATAAGAATGCCATAAACCAAATGCCTACAGTACAAAATCTGACAAGCCACTTATTCTCAGTGTCATGTAAGTACTGACTCTATAATTTCACTACTCTGATAATAAGTGCCTCCTTAAATCTTTCACCATAAGTGCTTCTCTTGGTCTATATTAGGCCAGAACCTGTTGCACTTTTAGGTGAAACACTTAATTCAGCAGTTATCAAGATCAGCATATCCTCAAAGATGCATTGAACTAGTAAGTAATTTGATTTTTTTATATGCTAGATCAGTTTGAATTTTTTTGTTTGTTTGTTTTGATTGCCTATGGGACATTTTCTTTTCTTATAGAACTGTATTGCTGTTAATAAGAATTATCCTTGAATATTGCCAGTGTGTGGATAACATCCCATCTGTTACTACTGACATGCTTACTCGTCTGTCAGATTTGTTGAAGGTGTGTATGACTTTACCTTTTTATGGAAATATAGTTTTTTTATGGAAATATAGTTAAAAGAATTAACCCATTAGGATATAACTAACCTTTCAACTCTTAAGACATTTCAAGGCCAAGTTATCTTTAAGACATTAATTTTGTGTTATTTAATCATGGTTGCATCACATGTTACTAGAGAAAGGGCTGCCTGCTTCCTTCTCACTCTACATTTAGTGATTCCTCATTACACTCATAGAGTTGTTAATGACATTGGAGACAGGAGATGATTTGTTCGTTAGGTGCTGAACATGACTGAGGCCACTTAGGTCAAAAAACCTGGACTGGTTTCAAATGTGCATGGAAGGAATTCACTGAACATTACAAAATTCATCTCACTAAGGTTAGAGATTTTTCTTACATCATTCTTTCAGAACAATTGATGTAAAATGAAAATGTGATAATTTTATTCAGTCATTTCATATTGACAGATATTTTTAATTGTTAGTGTATAGGAAAAGCTTTATTTTTTCAAACCTCTATTCTATCAATATTGTCCTGAACTTGAATTTTAGTCAAGAAATATTTTTACTCTTTTGAAAATAGGATGTTTGAATAAGAATGCTGAAACTAAATTAGTATTGTGAATGCAAACTAAGGATAAATTTCTGAAAACCAATTTTTAGAATTTCAATTTTTTTTGTCTACCAAAAGTAAATATTATCATTTAGAATTCCCATATCCTTTTCTTTTTTCATTATTGCATAAATAGATCCTAATTGCTTCTTCTAGAAAATTCATTTGGTCCTTGAATGAGAGGAAAGAGGAATGTATTTTTAGGATAGTTAACACATCATCAGGATATAAGAGAACGGCTTTTAATAAATTGATGAGTTTGGGTTTTTTTTTTTTTTCCCCCCTTCTTCCTTTCTTAGTACTTCAATTCAAGAAGTTGCCAGTTAGTTCTTGGAGCTGGTGCATTGCAAGTTGTTGGACTAAAAACAATAACTACAAAAAATTTGGGTATGGATTCTTGTATTTCATTCAAGTGTTGAGGTGTTATAATGATGTCATTCTTCTTAACCATGTTTATATCATACCTGATAGTTTCATGGCTCTAACCAAAGGCTATAAAAGTGGCAAATGCTACTTCATTCTTTTATGTGTTATTATAATTGAAAAACTAATCTGGGGAAATTATATAAGGAATTTTCCACTCTTAACAAGTATAAATTATTTGGAAGCTGCTTCATGCTAGAAAATGTTAAATAATATGTAATGTGTAAGAAGTACATTGGGGTGAAAGGTATCTGAATGTCAGAAGAGAATAAATTGTCTTGTTAATGTCCTCATATTTGTAATGCTAACAACTCAGGTCCATTGAGAAAGCAGCTTATTCATTGAATTATTTCAGCACTAAATTATTTTCTTAGGAAAAATGAAATGGGTTACCTTTGCCATGGTACTCTTTATTTATGAAATAAACTGGGGTTCTTTATGAAATTAATGGGCATTTTAAACTTAACAGCATATATAATTTAAATTTTTGTTTCTCCATTATGTATCCACTCCCTGAATCTTTAGCTCTTTCTTCACGATGTTTGCAGTTAATTGTGCACTACATTCCTGTGATCCGGGCTCATTTTGAAGCTCGACTACCACCTAAGCAACATAATATGCTTAGGCATTTTGATCATATCACTAAGGTATTTTTTCATGTATTTTCTATTGAAGTTCATAAATTTAATTCCTTAATTATTAAATATTTTATAAGCATCTCAGGAACTGTAAACTACAATATTATTTCTCATTGCAGGATTACCATGACCACATCGCTGAAATATCAGCTAAACTTGTAGCGATAATGGATAGCTTATTTGACAAGCTATTATCAAAGGTAATAACTTACAAAAATCATTAGGCTTTGCTTAAAAGCATTGTGACTATTTACTTTATAGAACATCCTTTATGTTATATGTAAGTTGAAATGTGATAACAGAATCTAAATTTTTAAAAGATATATACCAATTGGCAGAATTTATAAACCGTTTTTAAGGAAAATGTGTCTATATGCTTTGACCAACACCAAAGTGGTCATAGATATCTTAACACATCAACTCCCCCAGAGTTTAGAAAACAACTCAATAAAATGTTAATTTTATATTCATCTTCTGAATGCCAGGGGTGGGAGAGAGTAAGGGAAATGATTCAGGGTGGTAGAAATCCTGCACAAAAGCATTTTTATGTTGGCTGCATCAACAAATGTATACCTTCTTCAGAACAAACAATTTGAAAGCCTTCCAGAGACAGAATTGTGAGGACAAGGATCAATAAGAAAAAAAAGGAAATTTATTTGAAATAAAGTATGTGACTTTATTTTCCAAGCTGAAAATGCTCTGAGAGTCTGAGGTGCTTTATTGTTTCCCTCAGAGACAGTTTCAGTGTCTGTTTCTTTTCATTCCCATAGGTCATTAAATAAAGTGATGTTTCGTAAGGAATATTAGAAGGATATCTTCTGGAAAATGTCATTTAATCCCCACTCACTTTTGCCCTATCCTTTACTCTTTCCTTTTCCTAAGTTCTTCAGTGCATATCTTTGGGGGAAAGCAGAAATTTTGTAACTGGGAAGTTTGAAGGTTTGTTTAGTGTAGACTTTATGCCCAAGATCGTATTTAGAGTAAACCTTACTAAGCAAGGAACTTTGATTTGCTTTTTCTCCTACTTGCATCTTTAAGATTCTGAAATGTCAGGAAGAGCAGGCATGTAAGAATCATAAAAGGGCAAGATAAAGTGGCACCCATTCACACACACATAGCCTTGTGCCTAATCCTTTGAAAATGGCAGTGAAAGAGAAGTACTTGGGAAACAATACTTGAGTTGTTTACTAGTTCTTAAATTTTGGTCACAGGATATCTTTACCTTCATGAAAGTAATTGATCCCAAAGAGCTTTTTGTTTATCCAGTTTGTACCTATCATTAAGTTATCATATTAAAAATTAAAGCTAAGAAACCTTTTTTTTTTTCTTCAAGAGTTGATACCTTTATTTTTATTTATTTTTATGTCATGCTGAGACTTGAACCCAAGTGCCTCACACATGCTAGGCAAGCACTCTACCACTGAGCTACAACCCCAGCCCTAAAGCTAAGAAATCTTAAAATACAATATACATCTTCCATTAGTCTTCAGAATCATGATATCACAAGTCATCTAAAAACTGATGCAGTCATGAGGAAACAGGAGTAAAAAAGATAAATGTCTTAGAGCTTTTATGAAAATGATTTTTACTTCCCAGATTCTCTGAAACGTCTGTAACTCCTAAGAGTTCTCAGAACACAGTGTCTTGTCTTCATGGGTCACAAGTACAAGCTAAATTCAGAAGCAGTTCAATTCCACCAGTTTGCTTTTTGATAAATCTTTATTCTGTGTAACAAAATTCAGTAACACGTATCTGTCCTGGAGAAGTTTACCATCTAATGAGACAGAGGACTGTAAACTGCTAACATCGTAGGATAAAGTAAATGTTAAATAGCAGAACTAATAGTAGGCTATGGATATAATGAAGTAAAACAAAAAATTGCCTATACTCTTAATATCCTGACTTTAATTTGTCATTTTGGTCATAGGCAGGGGTTTTGAAGAGTATGACTAGACTTTGTGACTAGACTTAATGAACTTTGTGTTCATATTTACCTACATTTAACAGTTATGAGTGTTTTAGAATTTTTTACTAAAATATTTTTCACTAAAATATTTTATTTCATCCCTAAATTCTTAAAAGAATTTTAAAACTAAGAATACAACTTTTCTATAACCATACCTAAGGAAATTATACTGTGATTATGGTAATTTCATTACCATACCTAAGGAAATTAACAATCTTCCAATATCGTCTAACATCTCTTCTCATATTTGAAATTTCCAATTGTTCCAAAATATCTTTTTACAATAATTTGTTTGGACAAAGACTTCTGAGTTATTTACTTCTTGCATTTGGTGATGTCTTAAGTTTTCTATAAACTAGAATATTTCCCTCCCTTTTTGTCTTTGTTTTTATTCTTACCTTAAAATATAATTTTGTGAACAGTGACACAGTATAAAATATAGGCTTATCCTAAGAAGGGTACTTTCACTTGGATAGAGTGAGACATTAATATGTGTAGTAGCAGCTAGATTAATGTCTCAGCCACCACTCATTTATTCTCATTCATTTAGTAAGTTATGTGCAGACCATTGCTTTAGGCGACAGAGGGATACACAAGGGTGAATATCTTGTTTAGATAGCAAAATATCTAATAGGGGAAGTATGTCAATAATGACAAGAAGTAGAATATGTAAAGTTTTATTAAGTAAGGAATTGATTTAACGCATTGGAGCATTTAATGCTTTGAAAGAGATGGTTGCCAACTGTAGAGGAAGACATGAGACAGTCTTATAGATGTAGTATGCATATAAATTTTGCTTTTAAAGATGAGATTAGGGAAGATGAAATTGAGGTGAAGAGATCTCTTGAGAACAAGCCTAAGCAAACATGTTGGTAGAAATCACAAGGAGGTAATTCAGTGTCAGGATTTTAGATTCAGGTAGACCTAAATTCAGATCCCATGTATGTTACACATTAGCCATTGAAGGACCTTGGGCAAACTCTTATTTTTTTTAAGCTTCTGTTTCCATTTCTAAATGGGAGAAATAGTAGAGGTTACCTCATAAGGTTGTAGTGGGGATTAATGTGACAATATATGTGGATTGCTTTTCTTTTATCATATATCTAACTATAAGCAAATTCTAGTAAATATTGGGTGCTAATATTTTGCTGTTGTTAATAACAAAGGTAGCAGTTCTATTTAGAGTGAAAAGAAGGTAGCTCTGTTTAGGGGGCATTGGTATGAGTGAAGAGAAGTGTGGGAGATGTGTTGGGAAGAGAATAGAAATAGGTGGCTCTCAGAAAGCTGGGCAGTTTTAAATAGGTTTATTGGTGTAATTTACATTCCGTAAAATTTACCCTTTCTAAATATATGGTATGATGACTTTAACAAATAGAGTAGTGGAACTACTACAATCAAGATAAAAAATATCACAAGGTAACATTCTTTTTGGGCACTTTTAGTTTAGTTTTTCCTTTTCCCAAATATCCTTTAAGTGGAATCATACAGAAAGTATCCTGTTGGGCTAGCCTCCTTACTTTTAGATTAATGCTTTTGGAATTCATGGATGTTATAATATGTGTCAGTAGTTTGCTCCCTTTTATTATCCATTATATGAATATATTGCTAATTGTTTATCCATTTACCAGTTGATAGAAATTTGGGTTTTCTCCTGTTTGGGGTTGTTATATACATATGAACATTCTTTGTGTGGCTATGTGCTTTCATTTCTTCAGTGTATATACTTGGAATAGGATTGGTTGTGGATTATGGAAATGTAGAACTTCATGATAAATTTATTTTTTAAAAAACCCTGCTGAATTATTTTCTGGAGTATCTCTTTGCTGTCCTTTTTACCATGTATGAGACTAGAGTTCTAGATGCCCTTCATTGTCACTATCACTTTCTAGTGTCTACCTAATTTTTAATGTTAGTCTCTAATAGGTACGTAAGAGTGATATCTCACTGGTTTTTGTTTTTGTTTTGTTTAGTACTGGGGATTGAACCCAGAGCCTCATATTTGCTTGGCAAGCACTCTACCACTAAGCTATACCCTCCCAACCCCACACTGTGGATTTAGCTTAAATAATGAATAACAAGTTGAAAATATTTTCATGTGCTTGTTTACCATCTATATCTTTTCTTTAGTAAAAATGTTTTTCAATTTTTTTGCTTATTTAAAAGAATTGGGTTATCTTATTGATGTGAGTTTTTAATATATATCTTAGCTATACCTCCTTTATAAGATATGTGGTTTGTATATATTCTCCAAGTTGGTGACTTTTTTTTTGTTAACAATGTCTTATAAAGAGCAATCTTTAATTTTTATCAAATCCATTTTATCTTTTTTTTTTTTCTTTTTCTTTAAATTCTTCTTGTGTTGTAGCCTAAGGAGTGTTTATATAACCCAAGCTACAGAAATATCCTGCAGTATTTCTTTCTAGAATTTGTTCTTGTGTTTAGTTTGTTTTGGTACTAGTGATTGAATCCAGTGGCACTTTGCCACTGAGCTATATCCCCAACCCTTTTTAAAATTTTCTTATTTTGAGACAGGATCTCACTAAGTTGCTGAGGCTGGCCTTGAACTTGGGATCCTCCTGCATCAGCCTCCTGAGCCACTGGGATTACTAGGTGTCCATTGCCATACCTTGCTTCTTCTGGCATTTTTATTGTTTGGGGTTTCATATTTAAGTTTATGATCCATAACTCCTTTTGACTTTTCTTTTATTGAACTAGCTAAAATATGAAGGCATTTGTTCAGGTGATAGTATTAAAGGCATTACATAGAGCAGTGTTTCTTAACTGAGGCAGTTTTGTCCCTGTTCCCAGAAGGGGACATTCAGAAATGTTGAGCACGTTTTTGGTTGTCATAACTTGGGTAGGGGGAGTGAGGTGCTACTGTCAACTAGCAAGTAGAGGCCAGGGATGCTCCTAAATATACAGAACAACACACATAACAAAATATAGCCTAAGGGGCTGGGACTGATGGCTCAGCGGTAGAGCACTCGCCTAGCATGTGTGCGGCCCGGTTCGATCCTCAGCACCATGTAAGAATAAAGGCATTGTGTACAACCAAAACAAATAAATAAATATTAAAAAAAGAAAAGCGAAAAAGAAAATATAGCCTAAAATGTTAGTAGTGTAGAGGTTTAAAAACTGACCTGAAGTCCAAGCTTATGAACAAAAAATTTTGAAAATATAACTTATGGGGCTTAGTTGTTGATTTGATCGAGTTGGAGATTCCAAGTCTGTGTGACCAGGAGGTTTAGCAACCCTCATGGAAACAAAGAGGAGGAGCAGGATTGGGCAAGCTTATGGTAATTCTGTGTTTGAATGGAACACCTAGGAAATGTGGGACTTAAACCCAAGAAAATGTTTCGGGACTAGTAATAAGTAGAAGTACTAGATTGGATGAAATTGATGAGAGAAAAGAGGGGATAATAAGGTAGTTCAATGATGAAGAAGACTTGTATTTAGATGACTAGAGAGTGAAGAAGAAGGTCAAGAGGGAAAGAGCCAGGAGAGCATAGTGCTATATGAGGACAGGGTTTAAAATTGAGGGTGCTTGAAATACTATAGAGTGATGAAGAAGGAGGGCTAGGAAAGTTACTGAATTTGGAAGAAAGAATGTCTTCAGTGATGTTTTTTTCCCCTGAAAGAAATTTCAGAAGACTATTATATATTATAGTAAGGGAAGGTAGTTTGGGTGGTGGCAGGACCCAGATTTTAAGGGTTGAGAGTAAAGAAGTACAGTATCAAGTTTAGGTGACAGAAGAATTATGATAGTGATAAAATAAAGAGGGGGGGGGGGGGAATGGTATCTTTAGAGAAAGCAGGGGTGAAGGAAGGTTTGAGGGTCTTAAGTTTTTAGGGCTGTCATAACAAATCAACACGAATTGAGTGTCTTAAAACAACAGAAACTTGGGCTGGGGTTGTGGCTCAGTGGTAGAGTGCTTGCATAGCATGTGTGAGGCACTGGGTTCAATTCTCAGCACTGCATGTAAATAAATGAATAAAGGTTCATCAGCATCTTAGAAAAACAAAAACAAAAAACAGAAAGTTGTTCTTTCACAGTTCTGGAGACCAGGAAAAAAAAAAAAAAAAAAGAAAAAAGAAAAAACCTAAATCAACAGGTCAGCAAGGACAAGCTTTCTCTCAAAGCTCTAGGGAAGAATCCACACCCCTGCCTCTTTCCAGCTTCTGGCAATTGCTGTCAATCCTTGGTATTCCTTGGCTTATAGCTGCATCACACCAGTTTCTGCCTCTGTCTTCACTTGGTTTATTCCCTCTGTGTATCTCCATGTCTGAATTTTCCTCTTTATATAAAAAGACACCAGTCAGTGCACTTAGGGCCCATTCTAATGGGTATGACCTCATGAAGTACCATGTAGACATGAATTTTGAGGGGATGTTATTCAACCCAGCACCAAGGGGTGGTTAAGAAGTTACTCACTAGAATGAGTTTAAAAAAAAAAAAAAAAAGTATCAAATTTTGGTGAGGATATAGAGACTAAATTAGAGTCATCATACATTACTACTGGTTGTATAATGGTGCAGCCACTTTGGAAAATAGTTCGGCATTTCCTCATAAGATTAAACATGGAGTTACCATATGATCCAGTAATTCCACACTAGGTATATGCCCAAGAAAGGTGAAAATGTTTGTCCCTCTACCCAAATGGTCATAATACTCTTCATAATAACCAAAATGTAGAAACAACCTAAATGTCCATCAGTTGAAAAACAGATAAACAAATGTGGTTTATCCATACAATGGGATATTAGCCATAAAAAGAAATGAAGTACTGATATGTACTATAGCACGAACTGTAAACGGATTGTTAAGTGAAAGAAACCAGCCACAAATAGCCACATATTTTATGACTCTATTTATATTAAATAGCTAAGATTTGGAGGAGCTGGGATTTGAACCCAAGCAACCAGTTTTAAGATTGGAAGTGGCCTCTGTTCTTAACCACTAGGGTATTTTAGTTGTCATAAAATAGATTAAGATATTGAATAAAGCTTCTCAAGATTTGTGTGAGGAGTACAAATCACAGTTGAAGTATAAGCTTGAGTCCTATACTAGATGCAGGTATGTAGAGGGGGAGAAAACATATATCTTAAGGGATAGTGGAGACACTATACCTGCAGATGACCTAAACATTACTCTATTCTCCCTACCAGTATGAAGTGAAAGCTCCCGTTCCTTCTGCCTGTTTCAGGAATATTTGTAAGCAAATGGCAAAAATGCATGAAGCTATATTTGATCTTCTTCCAGAAGAACAAACACAGGTGAGTGGTAATTCTCTCACACTATTTTTGTATATACAGCACATAATATCTGTGCAGACTGGGATGTTTTTACATGTTTTTTGCACAATTAAGTTTGATTGATATTCGGATATGATTTTTTAGCCTTTTTTTTAGGTTGTTAATTTGACCAGTGGAACATGGATAAAATTTCTAATTTCAAAATGATAGGTGATAGCTGTACTATATGATCAGGAATCTAAAAAGTAGGTTTTCCATTTGTCCATCATAAGAGGTCCCAGATTCTACTTAAGTCACTCATTACATTATTATAAGTCTGAATATCAGAGTTGCCATTTATCAATGAATAATGTTACTGTGATCATAATCCAAATTGGATATGGAAAGAATTAGTGATGGAGTTAATAAGATTAACATATATAACTAAATCATTCTGCTTTATCATGAATAATTGGGGGGAAAAATAGCAAAATGGGGGTCTGTGGCACCTCTCACCTGTGAAGTTATATCTATGCTCTACTCGTATTGCATTTCTCTGACAATATAAAAAGTATTATCACAGAGTTCATTTCATTCTTTAATGATCCTCCCTTACCTCTACCCTTCTTGTTTCCCTGACCTGGAACCTCAAAGTTTCCAGCATTCCTTTCTTCCCAGTCTCCTTCCCTCTCCTTTAACTTTTTACCTTTATACCAGGTGGTCTTATTCAAGCCTAGTGGTATAAATGATACAATGTTATAATACAAGCATAGTTGTTGTATATCAAGTGAATTTAATTTCCACTGATAATTTTATTATTTAGACAAGTTTGTTTACTTTGGTTTTTCTCTAACTGGTTGAGTGCATGGGAGTGGTATTTGGGAATAGTGTTTCTTGCTACTTATTGCTCCTACTGATGGCTCCTCTCATGCCACCCAAGACTTCCATCCTGCATTATTTATTACCACTTCATTAAAAGTACCAACCTCATGACTATAATCCAGCTCCTTTGGAGCTCCGAGAACTGAGGGAGAGCCCATAAGATATGAATACCCACTAGTTCTCTTTTTTCCTTCTGATTACTTCCTAGCTAACCCTTCCTTTTCATTCCATATGTAAGAACCCCATCTCTGACATTTTGACCTTCTGTATTTGCTGTCTGAATTTTATTTCAAGAGAAAGATTTAGCCAGGTCAGGGAGCTGGATATATTTACTTCATATGTTTCTAATTTTTGTCATAACTTAAAGGATTCTTTCATCAAAGCTGGGTAAAAGTTACAGGTTTTGTCATTATTGCCACTTGAATACCAGTAATTATACAAAACTGTGGTTCAATGTATACACCTTTTCCCATAGAAAATATTATTCTACTAAATAATTTCCATAGATCAGTTTTATACAATTTTAGGCCATACATTTCTCAAAGAAGTATTGGACCATTCATTAGATCTGTATGCAGGAATAATGAAATACTTTGAAATAATTTTATTAGTTAGAAGCATAAAGGTATCTTTGCCTCTATCATTGTATTTTTTTAAATGAAGTTTATATATTACAAAACTTACCACTACTTTTTGTTCTTTTTACCTGTGTGGTTAATTCCATTTACATATCCCACAGGAGTTCTTCCAAAGTACAGAATGGCAGTCTTATTGCTAAAAGAAGTACTGTCAAGAAGGGAAAAAAAGTTTTTGTCCCACTGAGGAGAAAAATGATAACAAGTAATTACTTATTTTTCAGAGGAGCATTTTAAAAGTTATATCAAAACAAGGTTTTGGGGCTGGGAATATTAGCTTGCCTCACATGCACAAAAGCCAAGGTTTTGTTTTATAATGCTTTCTCCAAATAATATTGATAATTCATATGTCTTCTATTTCAGGAGAACTTTAAGAAACCTAATTTTATTTCTTTTTCAGATGTTATTTTTAAGAATTAATGCAAGTTATAAACTCCACTTGAAAAAGCAGTTATCTCACTTAAATGTGATAAATGATGGAGGACCTCAAAATGGGTATGATGTTTAATATATTTTTACTACATATTCTCATATTGAATTGTTTTAGTGATTGGTTTTTATCTTTATGCTGACCTATCGTATTGAAGACCTTTGAAAGTTGTAAAATCAGCAACATTTTGCTTTTTTCCCCTATGAAAATGCGGTCTTGTCTGTCTCTCTTTCTGTTAAAGTAGTTTATGAATGATAATTTCTTTACATGTTTTGAGGCATTAGGAGCCAGTGTGTCTTTAGATACCCAGTAGTCCAAATAGGACTCAGTCCTCTCAGTAGCTCTGTGACTGTGTGAAGTTCATTCAATTTCTATGCCTCATTTGTAAAATAACAAGGATAAAATCTGCCTTAATTCTTTCACAGACTTGTGAAGAATAATGTGTAGGTAGTAAAGTATTGAACAAATGTTATGTTACCATTGAAATAGTATAGTTTAGAAAAGAGAACACCAGATTTAGAATCAGAAAACTTGGGTTAAATACTAGTTCTGCCACTTTTTAGCTGGATAGCTTTGGGTAAAGCAGTCATCCTCTGTGTGCCTTATTTTTTTTAGTTTTAAAATTAGAAATAATGATACTAGGTGCTGTGCATGGGAGTGATATTAGCAAAATTATATTGTTATAGTGCATGCATATATACAAGTATCTAACAACAAATCCTACCATTATATATAATTATAAGGCACCAATTTAAAAATGGGGGGAGGGCAAATCCCCTCACTGGTTGGGGAGGACCTTTTGGGAGGACCTTTTAGGTGCTGTCTAAATATTATTAACAGTTTTCTTCTATAGCTGTGAAGGCCATTTACAAATTGGCTGGTAGATATTATATATATTTGGAATTATGAGTTATAGAAAAAAAATGTAATAAGAGTTATAGAATAAGCCGGGCGTGGTGGCGCACGCCTGTAATCCCAGCACTTTGGGAGACTGAGGCAGGAGGATCGCGAGTTCAAAGCCAGCCTCAGCAATATCGAGGCACTTAGCAACTCAGTGAGACCCTGTCTCTAATAAAATACAAAAAAAGGGCTGGGGATGTGATCCAGTGGTCGAGTGCCCCTGAGTTCAATCCCCGGTACCACAAAAAAAAAAAAAAAAAAAAGAGTTATAGAATAATATGAGTTATTTCCTTTTAAGGAATCTGGACTGGGCTGGGGTTGTGGCTCAGCGGTAGAGCACTCACCTAGCATGGGCGTGGCCCTGGGTTTGATCCTTAGCACCACATAAATAAATAAATAAAATAGAGGTGTTGTGTCCAACTACAACTAAAAAAAAAGAATCTGGATTGTGAGTGGTTTAGAAAGACACTGTTTTCTTAACAATTAATCTATTAAACCATCATAGTTAAAATTACAAAAGGCTGGGATAGTAAGAGTTTTTATTTTAAATATACCCAGCTCACTTATTTCTAAAGTGATGCTTTTTTATGGGTCACTTCAGCGTCAGTAGAGGAACTGGACAGGTGAGCCAACTATCTGTTTTTCTTAGAATAAACTGTCCTTCGTGGCAGACCAAGCCATGTACTTTGTGGGCATTATCTTAGACTAACCTTAGAAGACTTGTTGATTGTTAGAATATTAACTCATGTATCACTCAACATTTTTTTAAAATTTCAAACCATACTTACTCATAATACTATGAGTTTCATTTATATTGTTATTTATTGTACTCTGATTGCAAGACAAGGATACCTTAAGTAACTGAACCCTAAATTAACGTATGATTACTACTAACGTTGAAACAAATTTAAGCTGAATATCTTATATGGAGTAGTATTTTATTCATCTTTCACAATAAGGAATTCCATACTGTATTGATAAGCTACTGAAAAATGCACTTATTACTTCACAGTTACATTTTATTTGCCACTTGTAAAGTGCAAAGATTTTTTTTTTTTCATCAAATGAGTTAAACTTGCCACATCACCTATTTGTCCTAAGACTGATTGCCATACTAGGAAATAATTTTATGTAAAGATCCTTTGGGATTGAGGTATTTCATGGGTGTAAGGACATCATTGCTTCACAAACATTAATTTCACAATTTAAAAGTTTGCTATCTGGGCTGGTGTTGTAGCTCAGTGGTACAGCACTTGCCTAGAATGTGTGAAACCTTGGGTTGCTCCTCAGCACACACACACACCCCAAATCTGTGTATTAAATTCTTTTTTGTATTTATTTTTTAATCTTCTGACTTTATTTTTTGAATTTTTTTTCTGAATCTTAGAACATACCTACTTTTGGGGGGAAAAGTGAGATTGGTTAAACAAAGTAGTATCAGCAAATCAGTATTTGTGACTTTAAAAATGAATTCCTTGATTTTTTTTTTTTCCCCCCATGAGTCACAGGGCATATAGTTCCTATTTTAATACTTGAGTATCTATAAAGGAAGTTGTTCTTTCAGGTATAGGTGTTAATGTGACAGATGAAGTACAGAAGGGTGTAATTCTTTTTGTGTTATACTGTTGGCATCAAGAACTTTTTTATTGTTATGTGGTTCTGGGGATTGAACCCAGGGCCTTGTGCATACTAGGCTCTACCTGAAGCTATGTCCCCATCCCTTGGTATCAAGTTTTATATCCAGTAGTACTTAGCTACATGAGTTCCAGCTTTCATTTTAGATAATGCTCAGGAAACCTGGCCTTTCTTTCCTTTGAATTTACTATTTTAGTCACATACATATATACTCTAGTGACAACCAATCAAAAATAGTTTCTCATTTTAATTCATGCTATTTTAAGATAAATCCAGTTTTACTGGGTAGAGTTTATAATGAACCTGACTGCAACATTCACTTGTTTATATTTTTTCCAAACATTTTTTTAAATAAAGCATTAAATGCTTAATTGTATGTTAGCAGGAATCCTGGTAAGAGAAATATGTTGATATTTATCCCTAGGAATTCTGAATTTAATATTGTAGCAGCTGGTATAGGATTCCTATCTGAGAGCCTTGCTCATTTATCTGGATAGAAAGTGTGAAATTTAAAATTTTTCTCTCCAATGTTTAGGTTGGTCACAGCAGATGTAGCTTTTTACACTGGAAATCTTCAAGCCTTAAAAGGTCTTAAAGATTTGGACCTAAATATGGCAGAGATCTGGGAACAGAAGAGGTGACAACTTACTGAAAAACTGGGTAGTTCATCTGACCATGAGACATGTATGTTTCTGAAGAAAATCTGAATGCCTATGTTTCAAGAACCTGGAACCCAAAGTGAACTGAGGTGGGGGAAAGGGAAAAAGAAAGTATCAGTGTTGGGAAACTGGATTCAGTGGGATCTGCAGGAATGCCATTTTTGTGCATTCTTAAGTGAGGAGTAACTGATCAGGTGTCTATAACATTTTTCATTCTCTCTGGAAACAGACTCAGGTTTCTTTGGACCAAATCCAAAAGAACACATAGCTGTAACACAGCTGTAGTTGACTAGAATGCTCTGTATACTTTATATTAAAAAATGCTTTGCATTTCTTCCAGTGCAATGAAATTCATATGGTGTCCCACCTTATTTAATGATGGTACAATTTAAAATATTAAAATCTTAGTCAACTTCTGTAGAAAGTTTTCTCTATGAAAGTAAAGCTGTTTGAAAATTATTTTTTTACAGATCTTTCTATAAAAAATAAACATCTTTTGATTGCTTGGATTTAGGAATTCGGTTTTTGTTTTAGTGACCAATGTCAAGTTTCAGGCTTTCTGTTACATATTTAATCTTTCTACTGCCACCATATGTCAACTGGGTAAAACCTTCTCGAAAGTCTAAATACATGAAAGACTGATTAAGAGTAATAATTAATAAGACATTGGCATTTATGCAACTACTAATTTAAATACTTTTCAGAAGTGGTATACAGAAGGCTACAGTTTAATAGCTGTATTTTTATAAAAGTATCTATGAAGGGTGTGGGGTTTTTCCCCCCTAACAGGTAAGACTATGTATTCATGTAATATGCTTACTTATGAGTTCTCATTTTAACATTTAGATAACATATGAAGTATGGTCCCCTTGGATTCTTGTTTCTAAGTTACTTTCAATGTATATATGAACAAAGACCAGGGAGAAATAGAAATTTTAAAATATGGGCTGCTGTTTTGGGGCCAGAAATACAAGATGTTAAAGACTTTAATGATGCCTACCTTCAAAATTAAAAATTAGAATCAGCAGCACTCTACAAGTGAAAGTGCCTGTGCCTCACCTCACACTAAGACTCTTGCTTAACCCTGTCAGAGTGCCTAATCTTGTGATTATGTACAATGAAACAGTCTTATTTTGTGCTTTTCAGTTTTTTTCAGAAGGAAAGCTTGTTTTCTTTCCTTTATCATTATGAAGGTATGTCGTTGGTTCTTACACTGTCTGTCTAAAATAAAGGTGTGAAAAATTATCAGACTTTAAAAGACAACTTTTTTTTTTTTTTTTTTTTTTTTTTTTTTTTTTTTTAAGTATGGAAGGATTGGGAAGAATGACTTGAGCTACCAGCAGACCTGATTTGAAAGGCTATCCTTGAACATTTTTCAGTGACGTGAAGCTTTTTAAGAAAAGGGAAGTTCTTATGAAGTTATTCCCCCACCCCACTTATCCCACCATACTAGAGAGTACACGGATCTGAAAGAAATGCTTTACCTCTGCCCACTCCAAACATTTAGCTGGGGAAAGAAACACCACTTTGTTTCAGTAAATGGAGAGTCTGTGGAAAGCATGGCAGGCATCCCAGTTTTAGAACTAGAAGAAAGGTACTAAATACCTTCTTCCATTTCCTGTGGAAATGTGTTTTTCTTAGAAATACAGAAAACTGGATAATGATGTAGATCACTAGCTGGTGAGTACTTAAATATTCCAAAAGCAGATCCTCCAACCCATACAGTATCTGTTTAACAAGAGCAAACCATTTTATTTTGCTGATTCACAAAATTACATTAAAAAGTTCAAGAATACATGTGTATGGCTTTACCGCTTTATTTTTTAAATCACAGGCAATTCAAAGTGACCATCACTGAGGCTTCTGTTAATAAAAATCTTCCAACAGACCTGCCCCAGTTTTAGGATAAAACAATATTGCACTGTAAGATGAACTTTCAAGATCCTCTTCAAAGAGGGAAAGTATTGCTCCATCTGTTTTTCTTATACTAAAAGCATATTGCAGAAAACTCTAAAAATCAACACTGCAGGGTACAGTAACATAGTAAAGTACCTGCCTACTTTAGAATCCTAGAGGACATTTCAATGTAAGAAACTATTTAGCCCATAATTTAGCCCATAATTAGTATAAAGTGTATACAGTATTCTTCTTTTCAGTGGTCCAATATGCGAAGGTTTCCAGATACAATCTTGTTCTCTAATACTGCTCCAGGTGGGATGTCAATTCTGTCACCATGATTTGCAATGATGATAACTGTTCCCTGACAGGGAAAACAAAGAGCTAAGAATATACTTGCAACTGCAACTGAAATACAATTATCGTACAATTATCAAGTTTATGTACAACTCCTTTTACAGTAGAGTAATTGTAATTATAAACAATATTAAACATGAAAAGCAAGTAACATTAAGGAAAATTGTAATGTGTCCTTCTGTCACAATCCTGACAGTAGTCCTAGATTCTCTGCCTCCTCATCAGAGGTGGTGCCAAGAATGGGAAGTAGACCCAGTGCATTGGATAACTAGCCTTTTTGAAGGCCTACTTGCAAGGTCACCAGCATTATCCAATACCCAAAAAGCAAGTAACGATGCCAGGTGAAGTGGTCCACACCTATACTCCCAGCTACTTTGAAGGCTGAGGTAGGAAGATCTCAAGTTTGAAGCCAGTTGGGCAACTTAGCAAGACACTGTCTCAAAACAAAATTTAAGAAAGGCTGGGGTTGTAGCCAGGCACTGTGGTACACACCTGTAATCCCAGTGGCTTGGGAGGTTGAAGCAGGAAGATTGTAAGTTCAAAGAAAGAAAGAAAGTGGTGTTTCTTTCCTTGAAACTTCCTTTTAGCAACTTAGCAAGGCACTTAAACAACTCAGCCAGACCCTGTCTCTAAATAAAATATTTTAAAAGGGCTGGGAATGTGGCTCAGTGGTAAACACCCCCCCACACCCCTATTCAATCCCTGGTACTGGGGCAGGGAGAAGGGCTGGGGTTGTAGTTCAGTGATAAAGCACTTGCCTTGCATGTGCAAGGCCCTGGCTTTGATCTCCAGTAGAAAAAAGAAAACTGTTGCTTGATTTGTATTTTCATACACAGTTTTGTGTTGTTTTGTTTTTGGTACTAGGGATTGAATCCAGGAGTGCTCTATCTCTAAGCTGCATCCCCAGCCCTCTTTTAATTTTTATTCTGATGGGGGACGCCTAAGCAACTTAGACCTAAGTTGCTGAGACTGGTTTTGAACTTGCAAATCCTCCTGCCTCAGCCTCACAAGTCACTGGGATTACAGGCATCTGCCACTATGCTCAGCTGGTTTTGTGTGTGTGTTTTTTAAAGGAATAGTTGTACTGCCAAGTTTTCATGTCTTGAGATTTTAAATCAGGTAGTATAAGCAATAAGTTCAGTATATGTGTTGGTTTTTTTCCCCCAAGAACTTCATTTAAGCAAGTAGCTTTAAGGGGAAGAACACATGAAAAAATAGGTATGAGGGGTTTTTTGTTTTGTTTTTTGTTTTTGTTTTTTTTAATACTTAATAGGAAAAAACTATTACGTCTTCAATGGTAGCTTTTACCCCATAAAATCCCAAGTTTTCAATTCTGTGACTATTTCAATGAAATTTTTACATTAAAATAGGAAATCAATCTACAGATTATGAATCATTGTCACTAATTATTAACCTATTTTCTCAATAAAACTCTAAAAACAAATATTTCAAAGTTACCACAGATGGTATATTGCTCAAGTTTTTGTGGGTGTCTCATATAAGGGACCATAGGACATAATGGGTTAATACTTAATATCCCCCTATTATAGTAGGCTAGAATGCTGAAAAGTACCTAAGTACTACAATAAATTAAACAAATATACTTATATTTGTTTACATTATACCTAATATGTATAATCTAAAGATTCCTTTAACAGGAATACTATTCAGTGTAAATGAAGTCACTTTTTAAAATGTCATTCAAGTAGTCAACTTTAGAGAGCTAATGCTAATAGTGATCCTATCTTAAAGATTTTAACATTTTGATAAAATAGTAGCTGTTCATTACTAGTATTTGCTTTCCCTTTGAATGCTATATTCCACAACATTATTTTATAAAATTAGGTTTATATTTTAACTAGATATATATCTGGTTATACTACTACTAAATACTGTAGTAACCTATTTCATATCTGTATCCACATATTTTAAAAGATTATATGGTTCAATCTAAGAAGTACTCAAATAGAGGTAAATTTAGGACTAGAAAACAAAACCTACTTACAAAGCTATAGGAAATGTGATTTTCATCATCAACATACATACCTTTAATGAAACATTTTTGCCAAATGTCACATCCCCTGAAACTGTGAGATGATCCAATTCAAGCATATCTGGTATACTTTCAAATCTTCTTAGATAATCTTGAACCTTTAAGTAGAAACAAACAAAAAAATACTTGAAATAGGTTTCACAGGAGCCAGGCATGGTGGTTGCACACCTGTAATCCCAGCAGCTCAGAGGGCAGGAACACTGCAAGTTCAAAGCCAGTCTCTGCAACTTAGTGAAGTCTTGAGAAACGGCATGACTATCTCTAAATAAAAATATAAAAGAGCTGGGGATGTGACTCAGTGGGTTCGATCCCTGGTGCCAAGAAAGGGTGGGAGGGTAGCACAAAAAATAAGAATTATACTAACAATAGTTTAACTGAACTGTAAATTGTTTTATGGCAAAGCTCAGGTTTTCTTTTTTTTTTTTTTTCTTTTCTTTTGTGGTACCGGGGATTGAACTCAGGGGCACTCAACCACTGGGTCACATCCCTAGCCCTTTTTTGTATTTTTATTAGAGACAGGGTCTCACTGAGTTGCTAAGCGCCTCCTCGCCATTGCTGAGGCTGGCTTTGAACTCGCGATCCTCCTGCCTCAGCCTCCCAAAGTGCTGGGATTACAGGCATGCGCCACCTTGCCCAGCCTAAAAAGCTCAGATTTTCTATGAGAAGCACTTATTTATTAAGCACTTGCTACATATAAGATCCTATGTAGAACAGTTCAGTAGTTATGAACAAGCAATTATAATACAGTTCGAGCCAATCAGATGTGTGGTGTTTTTTTTGTTTTGTTTTGTTTTTTAAGATAACCAAACCTGCCACTATGCTAAAAGCCAGATAAGTAGTTCACATAGTCTGGATATAGCTGGAAAAAGAATGAAGATCATGCTTTGAAGCACTCTAGATTAGAACTGGTTTTATGGGATGGGCAGAATTCATAAGTGGCTCACATTTATCACCATTATCCCTATCTTTGTTGGGTGGGGAGTGTTTACTGGGGAACTGGACCTAGGGGTGCTTTACCACTACCACTATTCTACATCCCCATCCCTTTTTATACTTTTGAGATAGGGCCTTGCCTAAGGTACTGTGGCTGGCCTTGAACTTGTAAAACTTCCTGTCTCAGCCTCCCCAGGTGCTGGAATTACAGGTGTGTGCCAGTCCTCCCAAGTAAGGCTGGATTACGCATTTGCACCTCATGCCCTGCCTAAAATTCTCAGCATTATCTATGAAAATCAACTAGCCATTAACCATCTAGCTATATGTTAGAATCCCTCATTTCTGAACAGTTCAGTAGTTATGAACTAGCATTCTCAGACAGTTGGAGCCAATCAGATGTCTGGAGTATTCTCTCATGAATGTATTCGTTTTTTAAGACTATCCAAACTTCCACTATTGATTAACGCCATGGTCATTTGATCATCTTAGTCTGGATATCAGCTGGAAACATGAATGCTTAGATCCCTCCTTCCCGAAACATTCTTTTTTCATGAACATGACTTTTATGAAACACACACCGAGTTTTCTTTCAAGTTCCTCACATTATAGGTCACAATTTATAATACATTCCTTAGTACTTACATCAGACTTGGGTGGGGATGTGTTTATGCTGGGGAACTGGACCAAAGGTTAGCTATACAAAGACTACACACTTTTTGCTTAATTTATCTCAACAGTCCTTTGTGATTAAATTTTTAGGATAGGGCACTTGCCTTAGGTACTGTGGCTTGGCCTTGAACTTATCTTTATAGTTACATACCTTTGTAAAAGAACTGCCTAATTTAACCAAGGGCACTGTAGGAAACTCCCGCTTTTCACTCATAGTCAAAGATCCTGCATTAAGGCTATAGAGGTTTGACATCACAAGCAAGAGATCTGATGTGGTTTTGACAGGCAGAAAACGGCTCCTTGGAACATTAATACCTAAAGAATTCTCAAAGCTTTTAATTGCAGCCCCTACTGCAGTTTCTAACTGAATGACATTCAGGCCTCCGTCCAAAGTCTGTAAAATAAGAGGGAGAGGGGCAAGAGGGAAAACATAGATTTTAGGTACCTACAACTTACAAATGTTCCATGTGTGATAGTTAATAACTAACGAAGGAGATGATAATCAAGAACTGACATTTATCAAGCACCTATTATATGCCAAGTTCTTAATACCCGTGTGATATTTTTTTGGTCTCATAACTCTGGTTATGTAATAATATTCCCATTATACCATAAAGAACAAAAGGTTCTAAAAACTCACGCAAGCTGCATATGGCCAAATGGCTGATAGTGTCAGAGCAATAACCAAGACTGAGGTGGGTCTTTTACTACTTTTGAGCCCAGTGCTCTTGCCACTACAAAAGGCCAGAGTCAAATAAGGGCATGCTACAGAGATGAATACAGATTCTGGAGGACAGAGCCAGGAATCTAGAGTCTCACTAAGCAAAAGACCAAAGGAAATAAGAAAATACATAGGCTAGAGGGAGTGGGCAATGGGGTCCACCTATAGCCCACTGTGATCTTTGGCACCAGGACGCCTAATGAGATACAACTTTGGCTTACCTTTGGATTCACAATGATTTCCATGTCAATGGCATTCTGTTCCTGCAGTCTTTTAACTGCTGCAAGAGAAATCCATAGGTTGTTTGTGTTAAATATTTTAAATTTTGATACAGACTTGAACTCATCAACGTGTGCTTTTGGCACTTGAGCGATTTCCACCAATCTCAGTTTGCCTTCATACTGAGTGAGTGTCCCGCCCTAGAAAGGCAGAAAATAATGAGTGCTTCCATATCTTTCCCCATCAGAACCACATCATCCTGCTTAATTTTATAGAAAAGATATTGATGGTACAATCTCCCAGAATATAAAGTGACATTTTAAAGGTAGAACCACCAACTTGTCCAAAATTAAAGCCCCGAAGTAGATCAGAGTCTTCCTCACTTGCCTAAGGTCTAGTACAGGAAGAGCCATTCCTCTTGTTCTCACACTACTGCTTGTCACAAAACAGTACCACCTGAGGCCCTGCTCTGATGGGCTCTAGAACAAGGGGAGCAAAGAGGAGACAGATGCACAAGTAGATAAGTGTCCTCAGGCTAGTGACATTCTTTCATCCACTAGGACATGCCAGTGTAGAAAGAGGGAAACATTTCCAGGGAGCATAGAATCTAGGCCAAGGACTGACTGCTTTAGTATTCATATACTGCTTGCTTGGGGTGGGGTGGTTAAGTAGTAAAATCTGTGTGCCAATTCATCCAAGGCCAAATTTCATGACCACCAAACATGCCAGGTTAAACAAATTTGTGACTTGCACCAAAAGAATGGCATATTTTTACAAGTACTACAAAGATATTACAG
Organism: Tamias sibiricus; assembly: GCA_025594165.1. Classification (NCBI taxonomy): domain Eukaryota; kingdom Metazoa; phylum Chordata; class Mammalia; order Rodentia; family Sciuridae; genus Tamias; species Tamias sibiricus. The sequence continues at coordinate 42,696,462 of CM046670.1, forward strand.
TGATAAAATTTTATATATATGTTCTATAAGAAAGTTTCCATTAGAGGGACAATATTTTAAAATAAACAAGTTCCAGACAAGAATATTGAATGTCTGAACAAACTTAAAAGTGTTTTCATGTTTTGGCTTCATTCCATAAATACACATGAAACACTTCATTTAAAAATCACTGACAGATTATCCAAAAAGAATGGTCCTAATACCACTGACTTTGGATTTATGATACATGTTGTTATGTTAGAACTTAAATTACTCCACAGAATAACCATCTCACTATTTTACAATGTCAAGTGGATAAATGTGTTCTGCTTAAAAGAGAAACTTTCAAATTAGAAAGAAAAAGCATTAAGTATATAACCTATTAATGGGAAAATGTGAATCCCAAATTGCTTCCCCTCAGTATTTACCTTCACATCTGCACGTGTTTTGTTTGTAACTTCCATGACAAATTCACAGCGTTTTCCATTGGGTGGATTCATTAGATGATTAAGAATATACAGATCCACTGTGGCACCCAGATTATCTATGTTAGACACAAAAATATATTCTTTGCCTTCTCCTATAAAGGTATCGAGCAAACCAGAGTTGTAGAAACTGGCGTAGATATCACCATGACCTGGAGGGTACCAAGCTTCTGTATTTTCCCCTGAGTAAGATACATCCTTTGCTACAGGAAGTAAAGATTCTTTATTAATCCTCGGGTACCTTAAAAAAAGAAAAAGTTCTTTTGCATTATCAACCCTGTAAAATACTCCACACCTTCAAGCAAAACAATGCATTAATGTTAAAAGATCCTTCTTTTTCAGTTTTTCTGTTGTAACTTAATTATAGATGGATCCACTTAAGAAAATCTCATCTGTGTTGGTCAAAAATCTGTTTTTTAGCTAGTAATAGTTGCTGCAAAAAAATTTTTTTTCCATGGTCATATAGATAGGAAGATACCTTGAATTTTTAAGACATTAGTGTTTTCTAACTTTTAAGAGGAGACATATATTAAGTAAATGATGTTCTCAAGCTTTTTGGATATAAAATGGTTCTTTTCCCTGAAGACTATCTGGGAAAAGCTGCCCATTCTTACAAACAGATATATTCAGGAGTGGTTCTCTTTCTTCCTCAGAAAACCAATAGCAGGTTATTATCATCAATGAGCACATGGGTAAAGACTGACAATGGGGAGAGGAATGCAGGAGAAAAGCAGGACAACAGACTGAAAAAAATTCAGACAACCCATCTGTGACATCAAGTTTCCATGGGAAAATAGACTAAAAAAACACAATCAAACAACTTTAGATGTGTCCCTTCTTCCTCAGTTTATGTTGACTCATGTCTTTCTCAATTGGAAGCCGTGTCTCCTCAGTTGCCTGTGCTTTATTACAATTCTTCATCTGAATTCCTTTCTACTCACTCCACCTTCCCTAAAGTTGATGGTTTTCTCCAGAATTTATTAAATTATCCCCAGGCCTAACTCAAGATGAAGAGATTCCCACAGAAGTGAAGGTTATCAGCCAAGGGATGTTGGCACATGCCTGTAATCCCAGTGGCCTGGGAGGCTAAGGCAAGAGGATCATGAGTTCAAAGCCAGCCTCAGCAAAAGCAAGGTGCTAAGCAACTCAATGAGACCCTATCTCTAAATAAAATACAAAATAGGGCTGAGGATGTGGCTCAGTGGTTTGGGTGCCCCTCAGTTCAATCACTGGTACAAAAAAAAGAATAAGTGAAGTTTATCAATACTGTAGAATGTAGAAAGCCTTTCACAGACCCAGCTGAAGCCCAAATACACCCTTAGAAAGTGAAGACCTATAAACCAACCTCTAATATTCTGGACATGGAAGAGAATCTTAAACAGATTTTATTTTAAGAACTGGAAATTATAGAACTGAAAAGTGATTCTGACAATCATAGCTATTACCAAATGTTCAACTATGAAAGGTGTCAAGCACTTGCAAGATGGCTCATGCACATCTTGAGACTGCTGTTACAAAGTAAAGAAATTCTTTCTCAAGAGTAATATTCAGTTATGTTTTTTTTTAACTCCTTTTACCTGCTTTGATTGAAAGTGTAGATTTTCACACGACAATGATTGTACTTTTGTAGTATTTTTTTTGTATCTTCATCCGTGTTAAAAGAGTTCATTAAAACAAGAGGAACATCAGTGTTGTAGGTTTTGTTCAAATGCTAGGGAGGAAAATGGCAATCAGATTACCCAGATTTATTTTCTTTGCTTATGTAAAACTAATTATTCACAGTTAATCACAAAATAACCTTTTATATATACATCCGAATATATCCAAATATATACATTTGACATGAGTAACTCCTTTGCATGAGCCAGACATTTTGATAAGTAGTTCACTCAATAAATCATCCCCAACTTTTTGAGACTGCATTTTAGTGCTGATTAAACTGAGGCCCAGCTGGGTGCCCGCAAGCGGCCAACTTTCAAAGGGTGCGCATTGGCACAGTGCTGTACAGCCTCATGGACTAGACAAGTGCTGAGTAAGCATTTACTCTTATGTTTCAAGTTCTGTGGGGATTAAAGTACAGATGTTACAAAGATCTGGCTTGCAGTTCTCAGGATGAATGGTCAAAAATTCTGAATCACACCTCAACGGAAATCTTTTCGATCTCTCAGAAGAGCTAAGAGACAACACAGGGAGAGAAAATAGGTTCTTAGAAGTCAGGACTATCCTATGTTCAAATTCTGATTCTGGATTAACTAGTTAGGGAGCTTGAGAAATAAAGTCTCTGTGCCATGGTTTTCTCATCTGTAAAATGGGGTTGATAACTACTTACCTCACTCAGTTGTTCAGAGGAACAAATGGATCAATTCTTAGGAAAAGCTTGGGGTATCTGGTGCACAATAAGTGCTGGATCAATGTTAGCCACTACTACTGCTAGTGTCATGACTATAGCATCACTAGACAACAAATATAGATATGAGAAAGACAGGGACACTGCCCCTGAAGAGCTTACAGTCTATGATTAATGACTTTGTCATAAGAAGGACACCAAGAACAGTTCTTAGCATTCATGGCATCCAACTAGATGTGTTATCTTCCCCAACTTATCAAAAGGGGTTAATAAAGCCAGATCAACCCAGACCATGAAGGGGTTAATAAAGCCAGATCAACCCAGCCAAAAGAAAGGAGGTGGAAGGCAGCAGATCAAAGGATAATCTGAGCAGACCCAGAGATTTCATCAACGATAAATGCTATTGAAGATCAAAAGCTTTTATATTACCCTAAGGATGTGACCTTAAACCTTTTTTTTTTTTAACACTATTAAAGAGACTAAAGATAGCAAGCTCTTTGACTAGTTCAAATTCACATCTGCTACATTTACTAATATAAAATTTACAATAACCTAAAAACTATTTTAGTATCTCATCAGAAAGGCTGTGTTACTCACTTCAATTTGCTGAACAGTCAGATCCAAAAAGGTATTCTCATTCCTCACACCAATCAGACTTTTAGGGCCTTTGCAGCCCATGCTGGTTCCCAAACCACCATTGAGTTTCACCACCACCAGCTTATTCAACACAGAAGATATATTGTCAGGCAAGCCCCTGGCCTTTATCTTTTCATAGGGTTGAATCTGAAAGGAAAAATAAAATTATAAGAGTAACTCAAGCCGGCGCGGTGGCGCACGCCTGTAATCCCAGCACTTTGGGAGGCTGAGGCAGGAGGATTGCGAGTTCAAAGCCAGCCTCAGCAATGGCGAGGCACTTAGTAACTCAGTGAGACCCTGTCTCTAAATAAAATACAAAAAAGGTCTGGGGATGTGACCCAGTGGTCGAGTGCCCCTGAGTTCAATCCCCAGTACCAAAAAAAAAAAAAAAAGAGTAACTCAAATAGCTTTATAAGATGTTAAAGCAAATCAATCCTGGAATTATTTCCATTCTTCCTTTTAAAGTTTTGGTTTCTCCGTGGAAAGTTTCACCCACATTTCCTTTAATGTCACTAGGCCCTTCTGGTTCAAAATCAAGTACTTAACAGGCAACTTCCTTGCACACAGTAGTTGAGTGGTTCACTTACATATAATGAAGTATAAAGAAAGGGGAAAAGTTGTCTACAAATATTTGTCTGACTGGTGGAAACATCCAAGTTTTTCTTTTTTTTTTTTTTTTTTTTTTTTTTTTTTTTGTGGTACCGGGGATTGAACTCAGGGGCACTCGACCACTGGGCCACGTCCCCAGCCCTTTTTTGTATTTTATTTGGAGACAGGGTCTCACTGAGTTGCTAAGTGCCTCGCCCTTGCTGAGGCTGGCTTTGAACTCGCGATCCTCCTGCCTCAGCCTCCCAAAGTGCTGGGATTACAGGCGTGCGCCACCGCGCCCGGCACATCCAAGTTTTTTAGACTCAAAATTTCCAGTTTGCCTCAACAGAGCAAATGAGATAACATGGAGCTCAAAGTCTAATATTTCTGGCGTACTATGATCTACTACAATTCTGAACGATGCTTATATTCTACCATAGGAGGCAAAAACCAAAACATACTTGTTCTTTGCCATTCTCCTCCATTCATTCTTAAGTTTGATCTCCAGAAGAAGATGGCATAGGCTTTTAGGTATGCACAGAATTCCTTAAGAATTTAACTCTTGATTATCCCTGTATAAAAGCCCACACTGGAAAATAAAGTCTTCTCATTGTTCCAAGAAATGCCCTGGGAGAGAACAAGGGCAGGGCTGGAGAAAAATCCCCAATCTCCTCCTCCCTAGCATTCTCAACTATTTCTGTGAGCAGAGAGCCTTCAACTTTAACTTCTCCTTCATAGGAAAGGAACAATGATACTTAAAAGCAGAGATTCATTTTTCTTGTTCAAACCAGGCACAAATAAGCCTCAGCATCTTATAGCAAGAATGAAAGCTTTTAAAAAGATCACAACATATTTTCTACATACGTGACGTTTTTGCTATTTTGCTTTAATGGAATAGGCCCTTAAATAGACTCTTTAGTTACATCATGGGGTAGGAGACACATAACACATGAATGGACAAAATATTAAAGCCAACCAGTAGGTGCTTTATAACATTAGATATTATTTGATGTTTATTGTGCTACCTGCAGGGGTTGTGTGTGTGTGGATGAGAGGGGCAAGGGGCAGGTGACATTTGTGATTGGGAAAGGTCTTGACAGTCTCACACTTCAGTGATCTAAGCATGTGGAACAATCGCTTTATGCTTGGTCAGATAAATGTACATATAGCATACACAGATTCTGATCACAATTCTTGCTCTTTCCACAAAGACTAGTCTATAACTTTTATTTTTTCTAACCTTTAATATACTGTGTTAACTGCAAGTTTGGCCTAATACACTGTGTTACCTGGTATAAATACTGAGGAACACAAAGCTCTCTACTGGTTATCCCCACTCCCATTATGATAAGACAGTGTTCCTGGTAAATGCTGCTAAGCAGCCATTAACAGTTATTCCTGCTCATGAACCAAAAAAAGGCTGATGACCAGAAAAGACAGGAGGAAGAGACCAGACCATGGGCACTCCATCAGGTGCTACCTGAACAGGAACGCTAACTGCCAAGGACAGGGAGGTAGGAAAGAACACAGACCACATAGTCACTTCCCTGGCACCACTTGGTTTTGGTGAGGAAAAGGCAGGGGTGATTACAACTTGAACCCTAACACAAATACAAAGTGCCCATGGCCCAGTGGAAGATATTCCTTGAAAATGTTTTTATTACCATGAACATCATTTGTTCAGCATTTCAAAGAAACAGATAATACTACTACAGAGAAAAAGTCCCAATTTAAGTGTTACACTACTACAAAAGAGTAGATGACAACTGAAACTTTCTGTCACCTCATATAACAGGATAGTTTATTATTCTTTATATCTGAGCTGCTGGAATCAATTGGTTAATAAAGAGAATGCCACTGTGATATTATGGCTTCAAGTGGTCTACACTACCTTAGGAGAATTTCTTGGGCACATTGTATTTACTCAAAAAGAGTTAGCAGGGCTGGGATTGTGGCTCAGCGGTAGAGCACTCGCCTAGCACGTGCGCAGCCCGGGTTCGATCCTCAGCACCACGTACAAATAAACCCATTGTGTACAACTAAAGCAAATAAATAAATATTAAAAAAAAAAAAAAGTTAGCAAATGAGACCAAGCCAATTATTTTCCAATTATTTTGTATTAGTCAAAATTTCCATTTAGCAGTTTCTTTTCACAGCAGAAAACAAATATTTATGAAGATCTCACAAGGGTGTGAAAATCAACTTAAACAAAACCCCCTAGTTCTTACATTTATTTTAGGTAACATTACTAGCTCAAATTTTCTGACCTATTTAATTTTAATGCTTTAAATACTTTTTTTTTTGGTCAGGGTTGTTGCTGGGGGTTGAACTCAGGGGCACTCGACCACTGAGCCATATCCCCAGCCCTATTTTGTATTTTATTTAGAGACAGGGTCTCGCTGAGTTGCTTAGCACCTCACTTTTTGCTGAGGCTGGCTTTGAATTCTCAATCCTCCAGTCTCAGTCTCCTGAGCCACTGCTGGGAGTACAGGTGTGTGCCACCCCACCCATCTTAAATATATTTTAAAAAGATAAAATACACAGAAGCAAGGTTTTTTCCTACACATAAGGTAGGCATGTTTCCCAATTCCCCCTAAAATTTTAATTGTGAAACATCAAAGGTATAAATGTTCACAGAATAGATATACCGCTGAAAGAAAAACATTTTCAAAAAAAAAAAAAAAAAAGCATTCTTCCATAACTTAAAAGCCTCCATGCACCTGTCCCTGATCACATTCCTCTTCTATCTCTCTGGATTAACAATATCTGAACTATATGTATCCCTAATAACAATAATTCACTTAATTTGTAAAATTTTAAATAAATTAGATCATAGTATCAAACAGGTACAATATCAGCAATCCAAACAAAGCATTATCATTGGAATGTGATGTCAATATTTGAATAAACATTATCTAGATGTAACATGGAGCAAAAAATTCCATGTAACATTAATATCAGTTGAAGTCTAAATGCTTATTTTGAGAGTAAAAAAGTGCTACAATAACTAATGATTTTGAATGTTATTACTTTTATGTACGATAAATGTTTCCAAGTATTTCAGTTAGTTAAACTAGGAAACAATAACAATATACATAAAAAAATTTAATACATAATTACTTAAATGTCTTTAGGAAAATATTTTCTTTTGAGCTACCAACTGTTCCTATACATTTGAATAATAATGCCAGGCAGAGTAATCAAAATTAGATTACATCTTTTTTTAAACAATGGTATTGTTTTTTTTTTTTTTTTTTTTTTTTTGTGGTACCGGAGATTGAACTCAGGGGCACTCGACCACTGGGCCACATCCCCAGCCCTTTTTTGTATTTTATTTAGAGACAGGGTCTCACTGAGTTGCTAAGTGCCTCGCCATTGCTGAGGCTGGCTTTGAACTCACGATTCTCCTATCTCAGCCTCCCAAAGTGCTGGGATTACAGGCGTGCGCCGCCGCTCCTGGCTTGTATTTTTTATAACTTTATTTTTTCTTTATTTTTAGTGGTGCTGAGGATTGAACCCAGTGCCTCAGGCACACATGCTAGCCAAGCACTCTACTACTGAGCCACAACCATAGCCCCTAGATTACATCTTAATTCTAAATTTTAAAGAACTGTTTGATATACCAACATTCACAGCATAATACAAAGAGCTTTAGGACACATTTAATTGTTATCTATTTAATTCCATTTAGGTCTATTTTTTCAAGAAAGAAATACCAATAGGAATTTTTCACCTGCAGTGAAGATGAATTAAAAACCAAATAACAACCTTGCTTCTTTAAATTTTTACAAGAAAAAAGAACTTCAAAATTATGTACATTCGGGCTGGGGTTGTGGCTCAAGAGGTAGAGTGCTCACCTAGCACTGGGTTCAATCCTCAGCACCCATAAGAATAAAAATAAAAAACTAAAGATATTGTGTCCACCTAAAACCAAAAAATAAATGTATAAAAATTATATACATTCATCATAAATTATCTTTGATCCACACATAAGAATATAGTTTACAAAGAAAAGTACTTAAGTTATCTAAATACATTTTGTCTTCTGTAATCAAACTTCAAAATGTGTATTAGAATTCTTTTTTATATTTTTCTTATTTCTTTTTTATTTGTTCTTTTTAGTTATACATGACAGTAGAGTATGTTGACATATTTATAAAAACATGGAGAATATCTTATTCTAATTAGGATTCCAGTCTTGTGGATGTACACAATGTTGAGATTCACTGGTGTATTCATATATGTACATAGGGAAGTTCTTGATGATAGATGGGCAGGAGCCAATAGGCTTAAAGGTCACCAAAAGGTCACCCTGTTCCACAGGCAGAGGGTCAAAAGGTTGCTCTGTTCTCCAGGCAGGATGTCTCATTCTCCCCCAGCAGGAGCCAATAGGCTTGAAGGCCACCCTCACCCCACGGGCAGGAGCCAATAGGCTTAAAGGTCGCTTTGGTACACCCCCTACCCCCACCACCACCACCAGAAATCCCTATATAAGCTTCCGTTAGGAGTTTTGGGGGAGACTCAGACACAACAGCTCATCCCTGCTGAGAGGAGGCAGCCACTGCACCAGCTGACAGCTCCAGCCTCCAGCCAGAAGGCAGCTGCCTTCCTCCGACAGCTCCAGAGACCACAGCAGGCGCGACCAGGCACCTGCCTTCCATTCAGAGCTCGAACACTTCCCTTTCCCTGACTCCTCTCTCCCACCAGAGCTTGCATACTCCCTTCTCCCTGGCTCTCTTTGACCTCCAACCAGCCATAAAGGTTGGTGAATAAATCTCTTGGCTGCACGGTTGTCACTGGTGTGATTTTTGCCCTTCAATTAAGAAGACAATTCCTTATAAATGAGGCTGGGGCCACTAAACAAATTAAAAACATGTAAAAATGATTTCTGTAGACTGCCAACCTTTTAAAATAATTGAAAACAGGATTCTTACTGTTTATTCAAGTTCTCAGTCCTAGGTACAAGGTTCCTTGCTGAAACATGTTACTAGAAAGCTTTGTTCTAAACTTAAGTTACAAAATTTAAATGTGCTGCTGCTTCTTGTACTTAGTCATGCAGACACACAGGGCCTTTAAGTTGGAAAGCACAATGCATTGATTAATTCAACTCTGCTACAAATATAATATCTGATTGAAAAAACGTGATGGAAAACAAAAAGTGTTGTACAACACTGTGTGACATGGGGTGAGAATGATTTAGGAATCAGCAACATTCAGTGTTTCATTCAGACTTTTCAATTAATTTTTGTGAGCTGAGAAATGGTGGGCCATTCTCATCATTCTGCCTCAAAGGTGAGCCACTAGAGGACATTTACTTACATGAGATGTTCACACAAGTGGGAACAGCAGTGACATTTTATACAGGCTGCCTGAACAAAAAGATAGTCCCAAAATTGTGCTTTGGAGGTAACAAAACCAACGTATCAGAATCTACTAATAACCAGTATTGACTTATTGGTTCATTTGCCAGAACCTACTAAAAAGACCCAACTATACACCCTAATATGCAAAGACTTACAAGATACAGCTTTGAACTGGGTATCGTGGCACATACCTGTAATCCCAGCTACCTGGGAGGTCTAAAGCAAGAAGACAACAAGCCTCAGCCTGGGCAACTTAATGAGAGACTCTCAAAATAAATATTAAAAAGGGCTGGATGTAGCTCAATGGTGGAGTACTTGCCTAGAATGCATAAGGCCCTGGGTTTAAAAACAAGATACAGTTGTGAAGATAGTCCACTTTGCTGAAATTGGAGTTCATTCAATTAAAAAAAGAAAAAAGATACAGATGGAAATTCACAGACATTCTTGTCTTGAGAGCCATGATTCCATTGCCAAATTTCTAGATCCAAAAATCTAAGACCTTGAGTGATTGTGAGAAGCAACAAGTGCATGCAAATATATATTTAAAAGCACAAAATAAGGCAATATAAGTGGGGGGGAAGTCATAAATTATCTGGAAGCATGCAGAAAACTCCAATTTGTGGAATAATGGTGTTGTAACTATTAATACAATTTAAAAGGTCAGGATACTAAGATGATAACATAACTTTAGTAGGTTATTGTTAGAAAGGAAAACTTGACATCAGAGCAGTTACATCCCAGTACTAGTAAAAAGAGTTGAAAATATCTTGTTCTTTCACCAACCTCAGCTGGCTCCTTACAACCATGCTGAGGAATTATTCTTACATTATAATATCAACATTTTTAAGCTTGGGCACTAAATTTATAAAGAAAACTTTAATGATTGTAATTTTTTTCTTGTATTCTCAAAACTTATTCCATAACAGTAAAATAAGGTTTCAGCCTCATACTGATTTAAATACTAGGCCATTTGGTCTTCAGCCAAAAGATGTTTTAATACAAATCTCCCAAAGGTTGGTACCTTGAGAATCTAAGTTTGAATTTAAAATGTAATTTTGAATATGTTGCTCATATTTTCACAAATTTGGTGTGGAATAAAATGATGTGATTCACACATAACATTAAATTCCAAAAGTGAGTTAATAAAAACACTTGGCCCTAGTAAGCTTGTAGTAGAAAGATTTATTCACCATCGGTGCCCTCATTTCTCTGTGAAGTGTTGTAGCCTAAATTAAAAGGGCATAAACATTGCCCCACCTCTTCAAATGTCAAGTAACCCTGGTTCTTTATGTGATGCTTTCAATAACATTAACTCTTAACTCTTAAAGCAGCTAATTAAATATGGATTCTGCTAAAGAATTTGTTCACAAAAACAGAAATCTGAAAAGAACTATAGAAGGAAAAAAGCAACAAGGTATGAAGAGGGGGAAAATGTTGAGTGGTGAGGTTAATGCTGCTCTTAGAAACCTCCAGTCTCTGACTTGTGTTTCATGACTTAAGACCCACATGCATACACAAAGAAAACAGACAGTAGTTGAATCAAACAACTGTTTGATTCCAGGAGGACAAGACATTTCATGTCTAAAGTTTATTAAAGGTTAAATTAGGTGGCAAGCATGGCTTTCTGTCACATAAAATCTCCTTGTATTTCAACAGAAGTGCTCTCTGTTGGTGATGCTGTCCACATTCTCCACCAGGGAACCTAACCAAGCAGTCTAACAGCTGAGTTTAGATTAACAAGCCAAGGGGTGTGTATTAGAAAGTTGCTCAGCAACAGCTGAAGTTACACTGGACACACCTTGTCCCATAGACATTTTTAGACTGTCTTCCACTTTCCTTTGTACCTCCCCCAGGAGAATGCACAAAGACATTAACTCAAGCAAAAATGAATGGTAGGGCTGGGGTCGTGGCTCAGCGGCAGAGCGCTCGCCTCGCACGTGCACGGCGAACCTCAGCACCACGTAAACATAAATGCATTGCACTGTGTACAACTAAAGTAAATAAATTAAAAAAGAATTTTTTTTAAATGAATGGTATTTGTAAACAACACAGAGTACCATGCACTGCCAGATACAGTCTCAATGTTACCCTGACTGAATCACTTAGTCACTAAGTGCAATCTTTGTGTTTTCAATCCTAATCACCCTGTCCCTCATTTTTGCCAGACATGAAGAGAATTCAGTGTTCTTAGAAGACCACTACTGCAGCTAAACAAGACAGTGGGACAATCTCCACAGGGTGAGGTAGGCAAGCCCCAAGAGGCTCAGAGCAAAATATGCAGGGCAGGCCAAGCCACTCTAATTCTCTTCTACTGGTAAAAAGAGAACTTATCAAATACCTAACTTCCTCTGAGGAGTGAGTGAAAGAAAGCAGTTGGCAATCTACTAAAGAATGTAATTTAAACAACATTCTGCCCTCTAGGATGTCAATCTAGTTTTCCTGCAGAAATGAAAAGGAGATCTTTTAAAAACTGTCTGCCATGATCTGTATCTTGCCAAGTCTGTTCACAACTTAGTTTCCAGTTAGAATAAAAGCCAAATTCATTACACAGTCATGGACACACTGTTCCCATTAGCATTAGTATAACCCAGTTCTGGGTAGCATATTTGTGCTATTCCTGGAGACAGTGCCAAATACCCAAAGCAAGCTAACAGTACCTGCCCTGTTATGGTTCACAAGGGTATTATTATTGCAATCTGAAAGAATTTTTTTTCAACAAAAGCAAGTTTGCCTGAAAGAAAATGAGCTGTGTAAACAGTAAAACAAATTAGGAATGATGCTCCATATGTACAGAAAGTGTTCCAAGAACACTGGCTTATTCACAAAATCCTTATGCACAGTGTTTGTGTGCCAAGTTCTGTGCTAGGCACTTTCAAAAATTCTCATTTCACATTTCTTAAGGTGATGACCAGAATCTGGGTCATTTAAATGATCCTATAGATCAATTTAATATTAGAAAAATCATACCCAGACCAGATATTTTTCATTTCAGAAAAGCCAGTAAGTTATATAATGAAACATTATCACATGGTCCACTAACAAGTTTATTAATACTCCTTTCAACAAGAAGATGGGCTCAACTTGTATTTCACAGGACAAAACCAGATCCTCAGATCCTCCCTGTATCTCCTCATTTCCTCCCCTTCCTTCTGACTAAAGGAAGAGCTGTTCCCCATCCAAAGGCAACCTCTGCCAGTGCCCATCTCAAGGACTTCTTTTTATCAATCATTCAGTCTCTCCTCTTATCTCAACCTATCCTCCTACTCTTTTCCATTAGCACCCCTATATTCACTTCCCTTCACTCTCCCTGTTACACTCTGTTTTTTCTCCTCTATCACTGAATGAACTGCTCTTAACATGGCATCAATAACCTCCTAGTTGCTAAGTCCTAACAACAACACAAATATTTCTCTTGCCTGCATTCACAACTGAGCAGACCCTAAAATCTTGAAATGCTCTCTTCTCTTTGACTTCTCAAAGACCACAATCTGTTCTCCTCCTTGTTTTGCCTGTTCCTTGCAAAGCTCATTCTAAGTAGGAACTCTGCTTCCCACAAAGTAGTCTCCAATCCCATGGTGTCATCACTCCCATCTCTGTGGCACCAAGACATCAGCTGCTAAGTCAGGAGCCTGATCATACTAGATCAATCAATCACCAAGTCCTTTTGGTCTCATGAAATTACCTCACTGCTATGGTCAGTACCTCTTACCTCACTGCAGTGATCTCCAAGGTCTCCTTACATCCTTAAAACCTACCCTCCAACTTTCAGGTGGTGATTGTCTTAAAAAAACAAAACGAAACAAAAAACCAGGATTTTGAGCATGTATATCTTTCAAAAAATAAAGCAATGACAAGGATGGGCAGAGATTAGCAGCTTACCCCAACATCACTATTTTCCCTTCCACTTTAGAACCCCAACTTTCAGTTAGGCATACCACCATCGAAATTAAGACTACATTTCCCAGCCACCCTTGCAGTTACGTATGCAGAAGTTCTGGTCATTGTGATTAACTCCAAGTGAACTGAAAGATTTCCAAGTAGTCTCTATGAAAGAGTAGGGGGCATGCCCATCTCCCTCCTTCCTGCTGTTTGGAATAAAGACAAGATGACTAGAGTTTATTCTAGTGGCCATCCAGGACCATAAGGTGATATGCTAAGAATGGAAAAGCAGCAACATAGAGAAGCCTAGATTCCTGATGATGGTTAAGCTGCCATACCAACTGGACTACCCTCCTCCAGATTTATTTTTCATTTACATATTATGTGTAACTGAATAACTTCCTAACTGGAAGACATTGTTTGTAAGGTCCTTAATGATTTGGATCTTTTACCTTTTACTCTTTCCGTTCATAGTCCCCTAACACTATGCTCAAGAAACATAGGGCACTGAGTTCTCTAATATACCATGTCATCCCTAGCTTGTAGGCCTCTGCATTTTAACCCCTTCTGCAACTTCACCAACTACCTTTTCTTCATCCTCAAACTTTGTCAGTTTGTTTACCTCACTACACTGGAAATTTCATCACAGAATATAAAAATAATCTTTGCAAGAAATTTCAATGAGAAGGCTTCCAATTTGGCTTGAATGAAGAAGCTGACATCATGATGTGGATTGAGGTGGTCTCATGTATGTCATGCTTAACTGCCATTCCATTTTCACTTTTCTTTTTAATGGTCAAATGCTGACAACCCTAACTCTCTCAATAGCTCACACAACTTGCTCTGTTTTTTTTTTTTTTTTTTTTTTTTTTTTTTTTTTTTGTGGTACCGGGGATTGAACTCAGGGGCACTCGTCCACTGGGTCACATCCCCAGCCCTTTTTTTTTTTTTTTTTTTTTTTTTTTGGTACCGGGGATTGAACTCAGGGGCACTCGACCACTGGGCCACATCCCCAGCCCTTTTTTGTATTTTATTAGAGACAGGGTCTCACTGAGTTACTAAGTGCCTCGCTATTGCTGAGGCTGGCTTTGAACTCACGATCCTCCTGCCTCAGCCTCCCAAAGTGCTGGGATTACAGGCGTGCGCCACCGAACTTGCTCTGTTTTTTATGTCTGCTTGTTATAAATATTTTTTTTAAATGTGGACAGACACAATACCCTTATTTATTTTAATTTTTATGTGGTGTTGAGGAGCAAAGCCAGTGCCTCACATGTCTTCAGCAAGCACTCTACCACTGAGCTATAACCCCAGCCCAATTGTTTGCTGTTTTTAAGAAAACCAGAAATCTCCAAGACTCAGAGCTGAAAGGCTCATGAATTTCCTGTGTTTTGAAACTGACATTTTAAAAGTCAGTAAAGTCATCTTTACAGAAGTTTGTACCACTCATGCAGGATTATGCCATCTTTGATTTGAGGCTCATAGATGCAGAAGAGGATGAATTATATTAATATGTGGGGCTCACTTCCCCCTCCACAGCAGGATCAGACAGACATTAATGATGCCACATAACATCAACAATTCTCTTCCAGCACAAGTTTTGTGTCATGAGAAACTTTTATCATTTTAAAACATGATCAGAAAAGATTCACAAATAATTCTTTGAGGGCACCAGTATGCAATAATGAACAGAAAAATAGCAGCTAGCTGCACTGAGTAATGTCTGTAAACACAAGGACATGCTAAAGGGGAAATGATGTAATTACTATTTCCTCCATGACCTGATCCAATAAACTGCATCAATTCCAGCATGAATAGTATTATTTGACAAAAAGACTGCTCTAAAACCAAATGGGGTAGTACAGCAGTTGAGAGAGAACACTGGCTCTAATGCCAGACTGCCTGGGTTTTGATTTTAGGCTCTAATCTTTATTATAGTGAAGCATTTAACTGCTCTGAGCAGTTAACTTCATTGATTTGGTACGAAGATAAATGAGATCATGTAGATAAAATACTTAACAAAGTACCTGGATCATAGTAAGCACTCAGATGTTGGCTGGTATTGTTAGTACACCACTGATTCAGACACACTTCTCCACACCCATCCCACACTTTAACAGTTTAAAAACCAGGATCCATCATACAACAAATGGAGTCTTATAATTAATTGGTTGTATTTTTTTATTAGTGGTGTATACGACTTAGAATCAGTGACCAAAATGGAAGTAATATAGTATTGAATTTTTGCTCCAATTACAAACAAGCCAAATGTTTTCCCAGGTATGTGTTTCACTTTTCAAAAGTTATGTAGAGCTTAAGGATAATAAGACAAGAGACAGACTGTGGGGCAATCAGCACAAAGTTTTCACAAAGTTTTACTGGAACACAAAAATACTCATTAGTTTATGGCTGTTACATGCTACCATAGCTGAGTTAAGTAGTTATGACAGAGATTGTATGTCCTATATAAGCCTAAAATATCATACTCTTTGGCCTTTTCAAACTGCCAAGTCCTGGTTTAAGACAGACTTCTAAGAAAAATCCAAGTTTTGATAATATTTTGCCTTTTCAAACCATGCTTCTCCTAAAACGACTCCTCTGTGCTGCCTGAGATTTTCACAATGGCCAGAAAGAAGGGGCTATATGCTTCTACTGGCAAAAACACTTCCACAGTATAATCCCTTAGGCTTTTTTGTCTTGTCATATTTGTCCAGGAAAGCAAAGCCAAGGTAACAAAAATCACACAACTTTCAAAACAAGAGAAAGAAAATCTGAGAACTAAATCTACTTTATGAGCATTTGACAAAATACAACACCCTTTCATGTTCAAAACACTAGAGAAACTAGAGATAGTAGGAACATACCTCAACATTGTAAAAGCTATCTATGCTAAACGCAAGGCCAATATCATTCTAAAGAGAAAAATTAGAGGCACTACCTCCAAAACCTAGAACAAAATAGGGATGCCCTCTTTCACCACTTTTTTTTTTTTTTTTTTTTTTTTTTGTATTTTAAAATTTTTATTCCTCTTTTCATCACTATTTTTATTTTTCCATATTTTATTAGTGCTTCATAGTTGTACATAATGGTGGGATTTGTTTTTCATATTCATGTTGTTACACATTTATGTTATATGTAAAATATAACAATATAATTTGACCAATATCATTCCCCATTTTCTCCTCCCCCAGTCCTCCCTTCCCTCTATTGAGTTCCCTCTGATTTTTTTTAAATTTTTAATTTGTTTTAATTAGTTATACATGACAGTAGACTGCATTTATGCACTCTGATATATCATACATAGATGGGATATAATTTCTCATTTTTCTGAGTGTACATGTTGTAGAATCATATTGGTCATGCAGTCACATATATACATAAAGTAGTAATGTCTGTTTCATTCTACTATCTTTCCTATCCCCACATCCCTTCCTCTCCCCTCCCATCACTTCCCT
Organism: Tamias sibiricus; assembly: GCA_025594165.1. Lineage (NCBI taxonomy): Eukaryota > Metazoa > Chordata > Mammalia > Rodentia > Sciuridae > Tamias > Tamias sibiricus. The sequence continues at coordinate 42,713,191 of CM046670.1, forward strand.
CTACCTAATCTAAGGTAACTCTATTCTTCTCTAGTGCCCTCTGCCTTATTATGAACTAGCATCCGCATATTAGAGAAAACATTCAGCCTTTTTTGTTTTTCAGAATTGGCTTATTTTGCTTAGCATGATACTCTACAACTCCATCTGTTTACTGGCAAATGCCATAATTTCATTCTTCTTTAAAGTTGAGTAATATCCCATTGAATATATTAACACCAAAAAAACAAATAACCCAATCTATAAATGGGCTAAGGAACTGAAAAGACACTTCACAGAAGAAATACAATTGATCAACAAACATGTAAAAAAGTGTTCAACATCTCTAGCAATTAGAGAAATGAAAATCAAAACTACATTAAGATTTCATCTCACTCCTGTCAGAATGGCAATCATCAAGAATACAGGCAACAATAAATGTTGGTGAGGATGTGGGGAAAAAGGTACACTCATACATTGCTGGTGGGACTGCAAATTGGTGCAATCACTATGGAAAGCAGTATGGAGATTCCTCAGAAAACTTGGAATGGAACCACCATTTGACCCAGCTATCCCACTCCTCAATTTATACCCCAAGGACTTAAAATCAGCCTCCTACAGTAATGCAGCCACCTCAATGTTTATAGCAGCTCTTTCACCACTTGTATTCAACATAGACCTTGAAACTCTAGCCAGAGCAATTGGACAGATGAAGGAAATTAAAGGGCTACAAATAGGAAAAGAAGAACTCAAACTATCCCTATTTGCCAACAATGTGATTCTATATCTAGAGGATCCAAAAAAAATTCCACCAGAAAACTTAGAATTAATAAATGAATTCAGCAAAGTAGCAGGATATAAAATCAATACCCATAAATCAAATGCATTTTTATACGTCAGTGCTGAATCCTCTGAAAGAGTAATTAGGAAAACTACCCCATTCGCAATAGCCTCAAAAAAAAAACCCAAAAACTTGGGAATCAATGTAACAAAAGAGATGAAAGATCTCTACAATGAAAACTACAGAACACAAAGAAAGAAACTGAAGAAGACCTTAGAAGATGGAAAGATCTACCTTGCTCTTGGATAGGCATAATTAATATTGTCAAAATGGCCATACTACCAGAAGTGCTATACAGATTCAATGCAATTCCAATTAAAATCCCAGTGACATTCCTCATAGAAATAGAAAAAGCAATCATGAAATTCGTTTGGAAAAATAAAAGACCCAGAATAGCCAAAGCAATCCCTAGCAAGAAGAGTGAAGCTAGAGCATCACTATACCAGACCTTAAACTATACTACAGAGCTATAGTAACAAAAATGGCATGTATTGGTACCAAAATGGACATGTAGGCCAATGGTACAGAATACAAGACTCAGAGACAAATACATATAAATACAGTTATCTCATACTAGACAAAGGCACCAAAAACATGCATTGGAGAAAAGATAGCTTCTTCAATAAGTGGTGCTGGGAAAACTGGAAATCCATATGCAGCAAAATGAAATTAAACCCCTACCTCTCACCGTGCACAAAATTCAACTCAAAGTGGAATTAGACCAGAGACCCTGTGCCTAACAGAAGAAAAAGTAGGCAAAATCTTCATCATGTCAGATTAGGTTCTGACTTCCTTAACAAGACTCCTAAAGCACAAGAAATAAAATCAAGAATCAATAAATGGAATGAATTCAAACTAAAACTTCTTCTCAGCAAAGGAAACAATAATGTGGAGAGTGAGCCTGTAAAGTGGGAGAAAATCTTTACCACATGCACATTAGATAGAGCACTAATCTCCAGCATATATAAAGAACTCAAAACACTTAACACCAAAACAAACAAACAAACAACCCAATCAATAAATGGACTAAGGAACTGAACAGACACTTCTCAGAAGATATACAGCTGGTCAACAAATACATGACAAATGTTCAACATCTCTAGCAATTAGAGAAATGTAAATCAAAACTATTCTAAGGTTTCATCTCACTCCAGTTAGAATGGCAGTTATCAAGAATACAGGCAACGATAAGTGTTGGCAAGGATGTGGGGAAAAGGTATACTCATACATTGCTGGTGGCACTGCAAACTGGAAAGCAGTATGGAGATTTCTTAGAAAACTTGGAATGGAACCACCATTTGACCCAGCTATTCCACTCCTTGGTCTGTACCCAAAGGACTTAAAATCAGCATACTATAGTGACACAGCCACATCAAAGTTTATAGCAGCACAATTCACAACAGCTAAACTGTGAAACCAACTTAGATGACCTTCAACAGATGAATGAATAAAGAAACTGTAGTATATATACACAATGGAATTTACTCAGCATTAAAAGAGAATAACATTACGGCATTTTCAGGTACATAAATGGAGCTAGAGAATATCATGCTAAGGGAAATAAGCCAATCCCAAAAATCCAAAGGCCAATGTTTTCTCTGATATGTGGATGCTAATCCATAATGGGTGGGGGGCAGGGGAAGAATGTAGGAATTCTAGATTGGGCAGAGGGGAGGGAGGGGAGGGGGGCACGGGGATAGGAAAGATGGTGGAATAAGAAGGTCATCATTACCCTAAGTACATGTATGATTGCATGAATTGTGCAACTCTACATCGTGTACAACCAAAGAAATGAAAAGTTGTGCTCCATTTGTATACAATGAATCAAAGTGCATTCCACTGTCATGTATAACTAACTAGAATAAGAAAATTTTTTATTAAATTTCATTTTCAAAATTTTGCTATGCTCAATGATAATTAAAGAATTAAATCCTACAATGATCATCAGCCATCCTTCCTGTAATTTCACCTAAGCTTTGACAATCTAATGCCAAAACAATACTCCACAAAGCCTCCTTAGCCCACTAAATTGAACATCACCCAATGAATACACACCAATCCATTAAATACTTACACCTCCACACAATACAAAAAATGATTATTCAACACCTACACTAGTCAATCCTCTAGGACAAGGCCTATCCCTTACATCTACCTTGCATTTAGTTGATATAAAATCAAAATATCTATTACATCTATGTAAGCATAGATGGAGTTGTTGATTAAAGGCAATTTTATATATATCCTAAGCTTTTACAATTTGTTCTATACACCCTTCAATAAATGCATCAAACAGAATAGGACAGATGTACCTTTTTCTAATGGACAATATTATGTTGCTTATTCTCAATTGACAGGATATAGACCTCCTACAATCCTGAAGTTTAAAGAATTTTATCTCCACAATAATGAGAGTTTGTTAAGGGAGGTAAGTCTAACACAACAAAATTGCAGACTAACAACACATCTGATGTAAGACATTACAATGTAGGGATACAAATTATGGTTCATCTACTTGAGATAATATTTTGTGTGGCTCAGTGGTAGAGAGCTCGCCTAGCACATGGGAGGCACTGGGTTCAATCGTCAGCACCACATATAAATAAATAAATAAATAAATGTATTGTGTCCAACTACAACTAAAAAAATTTTTTTTAAACCCAAAATATTAAAGTATTCATAATTATGAATTAAATGTGTATCAAATGTGTATATTGAGTAGGTACCAAATTAGCTAATGACAAAAACATAAATTTATTTAGAACTAAAGATAAAAATACAAAAAATACATAAATATGAAATGTATAGAATTTTAAAAAGAAACACACCATCCGTAGAGGCTTAATTCAATTTTGCTGTTTTTGTTGTGCCCATTATACTACCTGACATCTGGGAGCTATATAATATTTGTTAAATGTATAACAAAAACAGCAAACATTTGTTGAGTCTTTATCAGAATGCCTAACACACAGTAAATGTTTTTATATTCTCAAAAATCTTCACTAAAATCCTATACAATAGGCTACTTTTATTATTTATTCCTTTTATGAGTGAGAAAACTGAGACTTAAATAACCTGCTCAGTGTTAAGCAGTAGTGTAGTTAGGATGTAAATCTCTACAGTTTGTATTTTTCACCTCATTGCATTACCACCAAACTGGAAAAAAGTGTGAAATACACTGAAGAATAAATTCATATACATATGTAGCTGGGTCTGTATAATGAATATTTCATTGATTTACACTAAACACATAGTTTCTTAGATACCTGCTGACCATGATGACTGTGAATATTATAGCTCACTATCATAAAATTAGGGATTTTTAAACCTATAAAAATTTGTACAGGGCTGGGGTTGTGGCTCAGTGGTAGAGCACTTGCTTTGCATGTGCGAGGCACTGGGTTCAATCCCCAGCACCACATTACAAAAAGCTAAATGAACAAAATAAAGGTATTGTGTCCATCTACAACTAAAAATTTTTTTTAAATCGTACAATACACCTAAGTATACAGACATTAAATGGCAAGCAGATCAGCCACCCCTGATAAAGGGTATTGAAATTAAAATACCAGATAAAATTAAAAGTATCCATTTCTCCAATAGCAATCATGGGAACCACAAGAAATCTGGATTTCCTATGTACTTTGTATTTTAGAATTAAGAACTTAAAGCACAGCCAATTCCTACTTGTCTCCTAAAAATACCTCCCATTAGCCTTCTATAAGGCTCAGGACCTCATATCTCCTGTTTTCCTGCATCATCTTAGTTCAGTCAAAATCCTCTCTCCTGAGAGCTCATGTCTGAGTTTGCAGACATGGCCCCTACTTATCTTGCTTAAATCATTTTTATTTTTATGTTCCAGCAGTACTATAAAAACTGTAGTTCTTAGAGCAACTTTTTTGTTCTCTCATACCTTTGGGCCTTTGTATACCATGTTCTGTTAAACCTGAAATGTCCACCTCTGATTCTCTGGGCAAAGTCATATACTTAAGAGTCTTAGCTCTAAAGTCAACTCTTTATCCTCAACCTGCTTAGGACTGCTCCAATCCACCAGCTGCTCCTTTTGCTACATTTACAACATTCTAAGGACTAGGGATGTAGCTCAGTGGGAAAGCACTGGTGTAGCATGCCTAAGGCCTAAGTTTAATCCTCAGTACAACACCAAAACAAACAGAGAATAAAACATTCTAGACAGGTACAGTTAATTTTTTAAAAAATATTTATTTATTTGCTTTAGTTGTATACAATGCCTTTATTTGTATGTGGTGCTGAGGATTGAACCCGGGCCGCGCACATGCTAGGCAAACGCTCCACCGCTAAGCCACAACCCCAGCCCCACAGTTAATTTTTTTTAAAATATTTATTTATTTTGCTTTTTGTAGTTGTACACAATGCATTTATGTTTACATGGTGCTGAGGATCGAACCCGGGCCACGCACATGCTAGGCGAGTGCTCTACCACTGAGCCACAACCCCAGCCCCCCCCAGTTAATCTTTTTAAAAAAATGTTCAACTGCTCACTTCAGCAGCATAGACACTAAAAAATAAGTTCAAGTACAAATCATAAAAAAGTTTTAGATACATTAACTATTTTAACTATTTACAAATAAAACACATTTGTTCAAACAGGTCTTTTTCTTAGGTATGGTATGGTCCAAAAGCATACATTTATAAAATAATCTGCATGCAGAAGAATCATTCTGGATTTATGCAGTTTTTCCAATCTTTACAGCTGCCTCACCAACACCTAAATCAATACCTGGGGGTGGGAGATTGAGCCCAACACTCACACAAGCACACATGCAACCACTAAGCTATACTCAGGTTACTTTGACCTTTTTTTTTTTTTTTTTTCCTACTCATCTTTATCCAAAACACTTAATTCAGCTTCCACAGAAGTAATTTTTTAAACACCATTTCACTGGTTTATTAATAAAATATAATCACATTATTTCATTACAATAAAGATAAGTGGCATAAATAGATTTGGGAACGAACAGTGATTTTTGGTGAATAGACCACTCACTTTGGTTAGAGAAGAATTTACACCTGATCAAGAGTAGACCCAAGCATTCAAAGAGAATGGCGATATCAGTTAAATTCTCTAGGTGGAAGCCAATTATTTAAGTGTCTCCTCAACCACCATCATAGTTATTACTAATACTGCATAATAAACATATCTTTGTGCAAACATCTCCCCACTAAACCAAAAGTTCAAAACTGATTTGCTATAACATGCAAGTGCTATTGATTCCTTTAGTCCTTAAAGGCAGCTGGGTAGACCTTGAGACAGCAATAGCCTCTACCTGCTAAACTGTCTCTTGCATTTCAACCATATGCCTTTACACAGGAAAGGTTGGGATATATTACAAAATTCTAAGTTCTTAAAAGCAGTTAGTCTTTATTTTTGCATTTTCAATAATTAAAATTAAATAGTGGGCATTCAATAGTTTTGTAGAATAAAAGTACTGAATAAAGGAGACTTCCACAGTCTGTCTAATGACTACAGATAAACTAGAAAAAAAGAGTTTGGTAGGGCTGGGGTTGTGGCTCAGTGGTAGAGCACTTGCCCAGCACGTGTGAGGAGATCCTCAGCACCACATTAAATAAATAAATAAATAAAGTTAAAAAAAGAAAAAGACTTTAGCCAGGGAGATGTGACTATTGAGGGCAAGCCAAAGCAGTGACAAGAAATTAGTCTTTAAATAAAATCATTTTTCTACACATATATATTTTCTTTCTTCCACTAGAATGCAGCTCCATGATTGTTAAGCCATTGTCTATGTCATTCACTTGTATCTTAGTGCCTACATAAATGCCTACCATACAGTAGCTAATAATAAATATTGGTTAAATGTATTGCTGTAAGAATTTCAAAGAAGTGTTTTAGGATCTGTGGGAAGGAGTGGAGCTTGTTTAATGGTTCTACTCAAGATACATGAAAATATGATGGGAAGGCCATGAAGACTTTGAAGTTCCTTTCAAACCTTAATGGCAACACACCATAGTGCTTAAGACTCTGGGTTTAGGCAAATCTGTGCCTAAACTGCAGCTAGCAAGGAAATCTGCATGGGTAATTCAATCCCTCCCAGGCTCAGTCTCTCATTATGAAATAGGGATAATAGCTCTAGAGTCATTTGAGGATCATATTAAGGAAATACATGTGGAGAACAATGCTTGGCACATTAATGCTGAATAAATGTTTGCTGCTATTATTATTAAAGTTGTTGTAAGCACATAAAATATGCCACACTGTGTGCACTAGAGATAAAGAGCTCCTTTATTGTTTAGTAAAGGATACCCAAGAACAGGTCTTTGAGGCCTAACGACCTACATAATACATATTAGGACTCCATCTCTTAAGCAAGTTACTCTGAACTTCAGTTTCTTCTTCTGTAAAATGAGCATAATAATGCTTATTTTCCAGCTGTGCTGTGAATATTAAATGAGATCATGAACATAAAGCATTTAATACAATGCTTAATATATAAAGCACCCTAACATTGGTGATAATCACCAACTTTAAAATAGTTTTGCATACACAGGTCTTTACAAAGTTTTTTTTGTTTGTTTTGTTTTTAATAAATATACTGGGCTGGGATGTAGCTCAGAGGCAGAACACTTGCCTAGCATGAGCAAGGCACTGGGTTTGATCACCAGCAATGCCAAAAAATTTTAGTTAAATAAAAATTTAAAATACTTAACCCTTTGCTTCATTAAAAGCAAAATCAAAACAAAAACCTTTGAAATGGTGTTCCATGCTTTCTTGAAATAATGGAATAACTTCTAATCTCCCAAGGGCTTTAGAAATATGTATAATGAAGACCCCAATCTTAAATAAGCCCATTTATAAACAGAAATCTGTTAAATGGCCTTCTTCCACCTTCTTCCATATTTAATCTAGCCATAGATAGCCTTCTGGCACTTTCATGTTTCTTCTAAGCTAGCTTTTATGTAGATTCAGTTTGAACTTGGAAAAAAATATTCTATCAGTACCTTCAATAATTATCTGTGCTTCTTTCGACTCAGCAGAAGGTTTTAAAACGGGACATAGGTAACAAAAATTAACTTGGATAGCTCTGTAACATTTATAGCTAAAAGCAAATATCTTTGCAACTTTTCCAGTTAATGAACAATTCTAAAATTGTTTATTTTAAAACACACTGTAAATTGCTTTTCACTTATTCAACTGTTGTTCATCTACTTACAGAACTACTTCTTACTCTTGACCTACTGTCCTCCCATTAAAAATTGTAGCAATTTCCAAAATGCTGAAGAGATGTGAGATTCTAACATTATCCCCCAGAAAACTAAACTTGGTGAACTAGAGAACAGATGACAACAAAAAACTGGAAGAAAAAAACAGATGACAAAAACAAGAAATAAATTAAAAAGTGTTTATAGATCCTACAAATGATCCTATGAAATAGAAGGTAAATGTGAAGACATGGTACCAAATGTTCCCTAAACCTTACTGTAGAGTTTGTAATAGAAATTATAGAAATTTCAAAGACTTCTGGATATTTTTTAACTGCAATAAATGAAAATAATAAATATAGAAGGAAAAGAATTCAAACACTACAAAAAGTATCTTTCATCATCCTTTTACAGATGTCAGAAATGAGGTCATAAAACAACAACCTTGTGAGGTACTTGGCCTATATCTTTATCAGCGAGGGTGGTAGTTTTCAAAGAACATTCCACTTGAGTATGGATTAGAAAGACAAAGGTAGATGACCCAAGGAGTTGGAAAGAATGTTAAAAAAATGGAAAGTCCTAATGCCAGCTTATTCATGTCACCATTTACCAGGCTCTTTACTAAAATCACCCTGCATCTTTCCTACAAGCCAACCTTCCTGCTGGCCTACCTGTGAAAAAGAGAGGCTGCAGAATAATTGTAATAATCCTAAATACCCTAAAAAATAAAATGAGGCTTCTACATAATCCTGTTTATGCTGTACACCAGCTTTAAACTGAGGTACTGAATAGCCAGTGATTAAAGTAGTGTAAAGTACATTGTTTAATTATATAATTCATATTGTGAGAGCAGTCCTGGAGAAAAGAAAATGTGGAAGGGGGAAAAGGGCAGAGGTTGTAAAAATAAAGTTATATGGAAGAGTGAGTAGACAAAAGGCTAAGAGAAAGGCACAGATGATAAAACTGAGGGTGGAGGCTAGGATGACCTCTTTCTTAGAAGGCTGAACGAAGGAAAGGCAATATTTTAGCAAGATACTTATTTATTTTGCTTGTGTGTTTAAGAGAAGAGGCCAACTGGGAACCAGAGACCTATAAGAAGAAGTACATTTTAAAAGGGACAAAAGGGAGCCGGGCGTGGTGGCGCACGCCTGTAATCCCAGCACTTGGGAGGCTGAGGCAGGAGGATTGCGAGTTCAAAGCCAGCCTCAGCAATGGCGAGGCACTTAGCAACTCAATGAGACCTTGTCTCTAATAAAAATACAAAAAGGGCTGGGGATATAGCCCAGTGGTTGAGTGCCTCTGAGTTCAATCTCTGGTACAAAAAAAAAAAAGGGACAAAAGGGAAATGTTTAGGGTGATGGTAAAGTTCTATATGTTGATTGTAGAGGCAAGCAACTATATGTGTTTGCCAAAATTCATAAAGATGTACACTAAAAAGGGAAATTTTTACTATATGTAAATTACACCTCAATAATTCTGACATTCAAAAAGTTATTAATAGCTAAAATGCTTATTAACCTTATAAAGTTCATTTATTATCACTAAAAACCAAGAGCATCTTTTAAGTAATTTGCCATGTCTTACAATGATGCAATATCTAATAGTTGCTTGAGGTACAAAAAGAATGGTTTTAATAAAGAAAATTTATTATTCCCATCTTCTACCATTCCTGTCTCTCTTAAGTGGAAATTGAAATTTCTACATTGCCCCCAATGCAACCCACCCAGAAAAAGCAGAGGTTTTCCAAGAGTGAGTGAACAGCAGCAGCAATGGCAGGCAAAGAGTCTCTGGTTCTCTCAGGGTATTTATTCTGGCTCTACACATGAAGAAGCAACACATCCACCATATGTCCGCTACCAGAAAAAAAAGCTACATTACTTTTAGATTCTACTATTCTCACAGCTTTTTTCTCTTTGATTATCCTTCTACCCTCAGAGAAGTCTTGCCTCAAGGTCACCTCAGTAGTCTACCTTAATGCCAGGAAGTCTTTCTTAAGGTCCCATGCCAGTTAGTCTCCCAGAGCACCCCATGGACTCTTCATCCTGAGGTTCTGAAGTCATCTGTTTCTGGATCCATTTCCTCCAAAAACATCGGGCTAAAAAGAGACCAACAGCAAGGCACGGTGGCACACACCTGTAATTCCAGTGGCTGAGGCAGAAGGATCATAAGTTCAAAGCCAGCCTCAGCAACTCAGCGAGGCACTTAGCAACTCAGCGAGACCCTGTCTTAAAAATATATATATATTTTAAAAGGGCTGAGAATGTTGCTCAGTTATTAAGCACACCTGGGTTCAATCCCTGGTACCAAAAAAATGAGACAAAAAGACCAAGACTTGTTTTTGTCATCCTAGTATCCAGTTAGTGCCTGGCAGGGAGGAGGCACCTGATAAATGTTTCTTCTTTTTTTTTTTAATATTTATTTATTTACTTTAGTTGTACACAATGCAATGCATTTATGTTTACGTGGTGCTGAGGATCGAACCCGGGCCACGCACGTGCGAGGCAAGCGCTCTGCCGCTGAGCCACAACCCCAGCCCAATAAATGTTTCTTGAATAAGATTCTAAGACGAGGGGACTGGGGTTGTGGCTCAGTAGTAGAACACTTGCCTAGCATGTGTGAGGCACAGGTTCGATTCTCAGCACCGCATATAAATAAATGAATAAAATAAAGGTCCATCAACATCTAAAAAAAATTTTTTAAAGATTCTAAAATGATAGTTCAATCCCTGGTACCCCCCCAAAAAAGATGATAGTTGATGATAGTTCTTCACCTTTATAGGTTATGAACCCCTTTGAGAATCTGAGGAAAGCCAGGGAATCTACTCTGAAAAAAAAAAAAAATGCACATTTACACAATTTTACCTATGACTTTAAGAAATCTTTGAAGGACCTGCAATTCCTACAAAGATCTTCCAAGTTGAGGTGCCTGGCACAAACATTCTGTTTTATACCTTGGCATAAAATGGTACTAGTAGATAGTCAGTTATTCAAATCTGATCTAGGACTGGAGCTGGGGTTGTAGCTAAGCGGTAGAGTGCTCGCCTAGCACATGCGCAGCCTGGGTTCGATCCTCAGCACCACGTAAAAATAAATGCATTGTGTACAACTAAAGCAAATAAATAAATATTTTTTAAAAATAAATAAATAAATAAAGGCATTGTGTACAACTAAATAAATAATTTTTTTTTTTTTTTTAAATCTGATCTAGGACAAAGAAAGAATCAATAAAAGATCCCCCAAGAAATTTCAGGGCAGAAAGATGAGAGGCACTCATGGACCACCCACCTTGCTTTATATAAAAAATTCTCCCAGTATCAATCTTAAAGGTTCAGGGTACCCTTAATAAGGAAAGAGTGGGAATTCCCTCTCCCTCACAGTTGTACCAGAAACAAAGATGCAGGATAGGAGAAACTCACAAATATATTTTTCTCATCCAATTATAAAAGATATAAGGTACTTAGATAAAAGACTTTGAGGAGTATAATGCTAACATTCTCTCTATGAAGGGCCACAAGCCCTGTGTCACATAAGCAGAGATTCAGAAAGACTCTCCGTGATGTAGTGGGTAGAACAGAAGGAATGGCAACATTCAAAGAGTAGTATTTCCACCTATACCCACTCTGATTTTTCCAAAGACTATGATTCTGGGGGACTGGAGTGTCCTCAACTCTGGGCACAAGAAAGCAATTAAGAGACATTGGTCCAGGGCTAGGGTTGTGGCTCAGCGGTAGAGTGCTTGCCTAGCACATGCGCATCCTGGGTTCGATCCTCAGCACCACATAAAAATAAACGCATTGTGTACAACTAAAGCAAATAAATAAATATTAAAAAAAAAAAAGAGACACTGGTCAGCAATAACACTTGGAGTCTCTCAAATTAAACATGGAATTGCCATTTGAGTTTCAGATATTTACCATCACTATTTCTAAAGTAAAATTACAAATAAGGAACCAGGATGGTATTAAGAATCACAGACCAACTCAGTTCCTTAATCAAGTCGTTGTTCCTGAAATAAAGGTTCTACATAGAAAGACATGTGAAAGAAGATAGTCCTAAGGAAGAAAAAAAATAAAGACTGTTCAATTCATCATGGAATCAAGAGATAAGAGCTTTAGCAATATTTGTTAAATATATTAGTATATTTGCTCAGATTAGTATTTTTATACATTATCATTTTAAAACTTTACATTAAGGAAAAGATGAGACTCTTTGGTATTAAGCCACATCCTCAGGGCCATTTTCTTAAATGTCAGTGATTCCTTTTTGTGACACACTTCACATTTGGGATTTCATTTTACTTCTACATACACACAAAACAAGTTTCTAATGCCATGACCACATAGTTAGAAAATCTTCACATGCTCAAAGCAAACTGTGCTGTGTCCTATCACATCACATCTATGGTCAAGAAAACACTCAAACTCAAGATGGATGGTGTAACTTCAGAAGAAAAAGAAATGTTATTGTACTCTGCACACGTATATTAACTTTCTCAGAATGCCTTATCCTTCAAACATACACATTAATGTTTTTGCACTGATAGACTAAAGTCAGAAAAACTTATTTTATGGAACAAAAACTAAAAAAATCTATTGGAGCTAAATACCACTCTGACTTCAACCCAATTCTCTACTCCTTCCAATTCACAAAGACACCCTTACTTCTTTGTACATAAATGAAAAAACCTTCTTTAAACATTATCTTTCATAGAAATGAAAAAGCATCATGAGCAGAGGTCAGTGCCAGCCAGATGATAACAGGTTTTAAGTTAGGGCTCAGAAGAATCAATCAGTCCCAGTCCCTTCTTGAATAGGCTCTACAGTTTCTCCCTTCTTTGATCTATTTCTCAACCCTCTACACTCCCAATGCAGAAGTTCAGCCAAGATGAAGACACTGTCATAGACTTACTAGGAAACAATGAAATGGTTAAATGAAGCTGCACATGGTCCTTCCTTATGCCAATCTGGAAATACACACACACAAACACACACACACACACACTTTTTGCAGCAGTGGGGACTGAATTCAACCCTTGCACATGCTGGAGAAGCATCCTACCACTGAGCTACATCCCTGCTTTAAATTTTGAGAACAGGTCTTGCTAAGTTGCTAAGGCTAGCCTCCAATTTACAATCCTCGTGCCTTAGCCTCCCTAATCAGGATCATAGGTATATACCTCCTTAATTTATATTTTTAACTTTCTTTTGTGTGTGTAGCTAAATATCAAAATAATCATGAATATAACACTCATTTATTTAACATTTACAAAGTCATGGCAGAGTATTATCCATAATTCCATAAACTCGGTTCTTCAACATAACTCAAAATATGGACTCAGTGGACCTTCTCCCGGGGGGGGGGGGGGGACATTTATGCAGGCTGGGATTGTGGCTCGGTGGCAGAGCACTTGCCTCACATGTATGAGACACTGGGTTCAATCCTCAGCACCACATAAAAATACATAAATAAAATAAAGGTTTTGTGTCCATCTACAACTAAAAAAGTATTTTTAAAAAAATTTCATGTGCTCACTTAGAGCTAAAATGAAGTATTCAATGCAGTAAGCAAAAGTGAGCAAAATATGACATCATAAAATTTCAATGCCTATCTTTAAATATGCCCTTCAATCTAATATTTATGAAAAAATATTTTTACCTAAAAAGTATTCATCTGAATCAACAAAGGCATATGTGAGGTCAGTTTTCTGAGAGTCAAAGAAGTAAAGAAAACTACTGAAGATCTTCTGAAAATAAATATACTAAAACAGGATCAGCAAACTCTTTCCATAAAGAGTCAAAAAATAAATATTTTAGTTGTAATGGGCCATCCTGTCTCCATGGTAACTATTCAGCTCTGCCTTTGTAACAGAACAGTAGCTACAAACAAGACATAAATGTGTGGCTGTGTTCCAATTAAAGTTATTTACAAACTATGTGTCTGACTAAGGCAATTTGCCAGTATATAAAAATATAGATCCTCTGTTATAATGGTGTATATGTGCACACCTTTGATGAAAGTCTGACATTAAAAATGTCACTCTAAATGGTGGTTCTCCCACAATAATTTCTATTTGGCCAGAAAGGTAAAATATCACCTACATTTGGAGGGGGGGAATATGTTCGATAAATAAAATTGTATTTTGAAATACAAATTTATCTTTATTTCTAAGACCTAAGAAAGACCACCTAATGAGGAGAAGAAAGAGAGAAAGCTAGGCATAAGAAGCAAGGTGAAGAAATATTAACCCACAAATTGTATTCTCAGAACTCTTTGTAAAAGCTGGTTAACAAACTGCATATGAGACACATGTGTGCACTTAAGAAGCTTAAGACATAGATGAAGAACAAATACTTTTTGCCTCTGTATTCCAAAACCATCAACATTAGATGCATATGAGATTACAAGCAGTTTTTTTCTCCTCCTAGTAATGGTGATCAAACCCGGGCCTTGAGTATGCTTGGCATATACTCTACCACTGAGCTGTACTCTAGCCATATGAACACATTTTTAAAAGATATTCAAAACCTAGGCTTCGGAATAAAAATATTTTTAATGAAGACTTACACTTTTTTGGACACAAAAGACTAGGCAAAAATCATTAAATGCAGAATATATTTTCTATTTTTTCTTCTTTCTATATCAAATTCTATATCCCCAGCAGTAACTATGGCTCAACATGGGCATAGCCTTCTGAAAGAATTTATCAGAACCTTCTTGGGGAGTGAGGTGGGAGGTAGTAAACTGGAAAAATCCCAAGGTGATTATGATTCATCTACTTCTTTCTGCATCTTCCAATCCCCAATTCAAGAACCACTACTACATATCATGATCTCTCAAAATACACTAAGACAAGTTTTTTCACTGGCAGAAAAGAACCTTGAACCTTAAAATATGCTGAAAGTAACAAATAATGTGTGCTTTTCTTCCACAAAGGCTTTAACTTCAAAAGGTTAAGTTCGTATAAGAGGGAAAAAAAAAAAAAATTGTCAGGCCTGCAAGCAAAAATTAAGAAATGGGAAAAACCACACTTCTAGATCCAAGTCCATCCTAACTAGGTAAATGAGGTCACTTCAATTAGGAATGATTACTAAGCAAAAAGGATAAGTATTTAAAGAGGAAAAATAAAAAGTACCTAAATTTATTATATTATAATCTTAGGCCTGCTCCCAAAAAGTTTTGAAAATATGACTGAATCTATATTTAGTTCCTTTTTAAAACAATGCACCTATCCAGCAGAATTCTCTTATTACTCTCTTTTGGGATAAAATATTATTTCTATTATTTAAAAGAAGAAAAATAAATCGTAATTCATTCTCTAGAACCAAGGAAATACAAGACCTAAAAAATAAGACCTAAAATCAAAGACCAAGAAAATTAAAGATCTAAAAAAAAAAAAAAAAAAATTGTCAAACATATAGGAAAGAGTAATTTTGTAAATTTTTAAAGTTTAAGAACTGAAAGCCAGGCATAGCAACATACAACTGTAATCCCAGTGGCTCGGGAGGCTGAGACAGGAGGATTGTCAAATTCAAAGCCAGCCTCAGCAAAAGCGAGGCTAAGCAACTGAGACCCTGTCTCTAAATAAAATACAAAATATGTGGCTCAGTGGTTGAGTGCCCCTGAGTTCATTCCTCAGTACCCAAAAAATAAATAAAATAAAATAAAGAACTGAAAGACATTTTCCACATATGGAAATAAATGTGTTCCTGACTGGGAACTATATTTAAGATTTTAGGAAAAAATATCAGAAGGTCTCCATTTAGTTTAATCTGCTCCAAATGGTATATACATGAGTGAGCTGACCTATGTTGCAACAAAACTTTGCAAACACAGGCAATAGAGCAGACTTTAGTAGTTTTCTCTAAACAACCCTGTTTTTAAACTTATATAAGATTACCAACACATAAAAGAGAAACTACATACAATTATTTGACTTTTACTTCAGCAAAAGTAAATCGCTAAGCAACTCATTAAGACCCTGTCTCTAAATAAAATACAGTATAGGACTGCGGATGTGGCTCAGTAGTCGAGTGCCCCTGAGTTCAATCCCTGGCACGCCACCCCCCCCCAAAAAAAAAGAGCTGACAGGAAAGGGGAGAAAAGTCAATATGTTTTTTAACAAAACCTGTTTCTTAGACAATCACTTCATTTAGATTATCCATTTAACAAACATTTGCTCAGTACACATGCCCCGCTGGCTCAAGATCTAGTATAGAAGACAGTACATTCACAAGTATCTACTACTACTTAGGCTGTAAGTGCCACATGATGATAGACATATAACTACCACCTACAAAATGTTTCATAGTTTAACTTATTTCCACATGTTATCCTAATAAAATTTCATAAGAAACCTGTCAAGTACATAAAGCACTTGGTATTCTCATTTTACACAAAACTGATAAAGCAGCAGAACTAGGATTTAATCTCCAGTATTATTGTTCTACAACTCTTCTGTGCACCTTTCTGCTAGGGTCCAACAACAGAGGTACAGGCACTTAGATTGTTCCTCCAAAAATGAGAAAGATTTAATAGGTGAAAACACTATGGCATTCCAAGAAAACAATGTATACAGATGTCCAGAAGCAGGAGAATACAATATGTGAAAGGAATGCTAGTTTGGTTCATGTGAGGCAGATAAGATGAAATAAGGATAGAGAGCAGGGGGAGAGCTGTAAATTTTAAGTGTCTAAGTGACTCAGAGCAATAAGAAAACAAATGATTTAGAAAAAAGAGGAAACCAACATGAAACTCTTAAGGTATGTGGGCTAAACACACATTACAAAAGAATGACCTCGTTTATAGGGGTGTTAAGTTATAAGGGAGTACTATAGGAAGATTAGACTTTCAGAAGTCCTCAGCAACTCTGAAAGGTCTAAAAAGAAGGAACAGACTGCAAAGCAATTCCCATGTCTGATGTGACAATTCTTCTACCTCCAAACTAAACCAATGTGCAAAATTACCTTAAATTTTCTTACATTTTATCTAAAAACTTACCGAGTCTTCTGGAGGTCTTTGAATTTTCCCCCAATCCACAGAAGGTCCCTTTTCTTGTAAAAATCTGTGAAATAGCTTTCGAAATCCATCAAGGTCTTTTTTAGTGTGCTATAAAAATAGAAGTCCTTGTTACAACCAGCAGAATGCTTAATATTTAATAAAAACAGATATGAATGATACATTTAAAATACCTTTAAATGAAATTCTTATACTATTAGAATTTGGAGTAGAGCAGAGATTTTTTCATACCCCAATTTAAAACTAAAAAGGTTAAAAAAAAAAAAAAAAAAGCTAATAGGAGCCACATTTAATGGAATACAAGCCAAAAATCTTCTCTACTTCCCAGCAGTATCATATAATTTGAACACCACTTGGTTCAAGAGAAATTAACTGGCTCTCTATATTACTACCAATTAATCTCTGCCAAAAGGAAAGAAACATTGCTAGCCTTAAAACATTAAGTACAAATTGAAATTAAAAAACAAAAAGGAAAATTTATTGATTTTTAAATATGAAATTAAATATCTCTCAATTCTGGGAAAGTTCTATGATAGCTGTCAAAGTAGCATTGGTTCTATTAGAATTGGCTTTTTGGAAAAGGCATTGGAGATATATCATTTACAAACCACCTTCTCATACTAAGAACTAGTATCCAATTCTTCATTAAAATGATATCAAAACACAGAGTAAATAAGGTATTTATTTTGTTTAGATTGTTTTAGTGACTTTGGAAATTTCCTAGACTGAAAAAAAGAAGACTTAATGGTTTTGCTAGGGGTAAAGGTTGAAAATCCTTAATTGTTAAAACAATGCTATCTCTTTTGTTTGTTATCATATATCTTGCACTTATTTCCACACTTACATCAGCGGCAGCAACAACTAAGTGCGTACATAGATGAAGCAAGAAACACTGTAGAGTCCTTACCTCAAACTCATGTGAGGGTGCTGTGGTAAGTATTTTTTCTAATTCCTTTTTCACAGATAATTCTAGCTCTTGTCGAATGACTTCTTGGAACTGAGAGGCACCATCTTGAGACATTGCTTTGCTAAGATCTGAAAAGGAAAATATAAAACCACCAAGTGAAAAATAAGACAGCCATTCAACCAGTTGGGAAGCTACAATGGGTCTATCTGATGTTTCAGAAAATGAAAAGGGTTCAATCCTATGGTCATGTGATATTCCAACATGATTTCAGCAGGGTCACTAATTAGGACTACATGATAATATGGTCCCAAATTTGATAGTAGTATACCAGAGTGTAACTGGTACACTAATTAAACATTTTGAGTTTGGTTAAAAAAAAAAAAAAAAAAGTAAAAGTATAAAGATTTATCCTGCCAGGTGTGGTGGTATACACCTATAAATCCAGTGGCTCTGGAGGAAGATCTCGAGGTCAAAGCCAGCCTCTCAGTAAAAGTGAGGCACTAAGCAACTCAGTGAGACCCTGTCTCTAAATAAAATACAAAATAGAGCTGGGGATGTGGCTCTGTGGTTGAGTGGCCCTGAGTTCAATTCCTGGTACCAAAAAAAAAAAAAAAAAAAAAAAATTTATCCACATTTGAACATATAGTTTCATTTCTATTAATGTTTCCCTACTAGCCATCAAAACTGGAAAAAGATCAAAACAATTGGAATGACATTAATAAAGGTTTGTTCTGGTTTATTTGTTTTTCTGGTACTAGGGATTGAACCAAGGGATTCTTTACCACTGAGTTACAAACCCCAGATCCGTTTTTTTTGTTTGTTTGTTTTTGTGGTACCGGGGATTGAGCTCAGGGGCACTCGACCACTGGGTCACATCCCCAGCCCTTTTTTTGTATTTTATTAGAGACAGGGTCTCACTGAGTTGCTAAGTGCCTCGATATTGCTGAGGCTGGCTTTGAACTCGCGATCCTCCTGCCTCAGCCTCCCAAAGTGCTGGGATTACAGGCGTGCACCACCACGCCCGGCTTGTTTGTTTGTTTTT
The DNA here is from genome assembly GCA_025594165.1 of Tamias sibiricus. Lineage (NCBI taxonomy): Eukaryota > Metazoa > Chordata > Mammalia > Rodentia > Sciuridae > Tamias > Tamias sibiricus. Next base: position 42,732,168 of record CM046670.1, read on the forward strand.
GAGGCAGGGTCTTGCTAAGTTGCTGAGGCTGTCCTTGTACTTGCCATCCACCTGCCTCAGCCTCTGAGTTGCTGGGATTACAAGCATACACCACTGCACCCAGCTAACAAGGGCTTTTTTTTTTTTTTTTTTTTTTTTTGGTACTGGGGATTGAACTCAGGGGCAAGACAGGGTCTTACTGAGTTGCTAAGTGCCTCACCATTGCTGAGACTGGCTTTGAACTCGCGATCCTCCTGCCTCAGCCTCTCAAGTGCTGGGATTACAGGCCTGTGCAACCGCGCCCAGCTAACAAGGGCATCTTTTATAGAATATGTCCTTAACAGAAATGCTGCCTCAAGTAGTTCAGCAATTTCACAGAAGCAAAAGACTCCTCCCTTCTCCTCTCTAGTCCAGATGAAAAATGTTACGGAATTCTTCCCATTTTAGAAGTGGAACCATTCCAGTTTCATATTCCCCACTAAAGAAAAAGCTCTTGGTAGACAATGACAATTCTAAGGTGCCTCTATTTCCATGCATCAACATTTTTACTTTAAAAGGAGAAAAGCACAGGGCTGACTTCTGGTTCCCAATTTCAGCCAAGACTTTTCTCATTGTTTTTCTGTGTCAAGATAGACTATCAGGGCTTTTGGCATAGCTGGGCAGATGGAACTCAAAAAGGCAACAGAAATGCCTATTAGATTAATACAAACAAAAATAGAAAAAAATACATAAAAAGAAAACACCTCAAGCCCAAATACTTTTTTGTATTTTATTTAGAGACAGGGTCTCACTGAGTTGCTAAGTGCCTCGCCATTGCTGAGGCTGGCTTTGAACTCGCAATCCTCCTGCCTCAGCCTCCCAAGTGCTAGGATTACAGGCGTGCGCCACCACGCCCGGCTGCTTTGAACTCGCGATCCTCCTGCCTCAGCCTCTCAAGTGCTGGGATTACAGGCCTGTGCAACCGCGCCCAGCTAACAAGGGCATCTTTTATAGAATATGTCCTTAACAGAAATGCTGCCTCAAGTAGTTCAGCAATTTCACAGAAGCAAAAGACTCCTCCCTTCTCCTCTCTAGTCCAGATGAAAAATGTTACGGAATTCTTCCCATTTTAGAAGTGGAACCATTCCAGTTTCATATTCCCCACTAAAGAAAAAGCTCTTGGTAGACAATGACAATTCTAAGGTGCCTCTATTTCCATGCATCAACATTTTTACTTTAAAAGGAGAAAAGCACAGGGCTGACTTCTGGTTCCCAATTTCAGCCAAGACTTTTCTCATTGTTTTTCTGTGTCAAGATAGACTATCAGGGCTTTTGGCATAGCTGGGCAGATGGAACTCAAAAAGGCAACAGAAATGCCTATTAGATTAATACAAACAAAAATAGAAAAAAATACATAAAAAGAAAACACCTCAAGCCCAAATACTTTTTTGTATTTTATTTAGAGACAGGGTCTCACTGAGTTGCTAAGTGCCTCGCCATTGCTGAGGCTGGCTTTGAACTCGCAATCCTCCTGCCTCAGCCTCCCAAGTGCTAGGATTACAGGCGTGCGCCACCACGCCCGGCTAGGCCCAAATACCTTTTGAGAAAAATGCCAACACAAGTTGTCTTGTACACTTTACTATCTCTAGAGTAATCATCTTGTATACTTCTCAAAAAATAAGGGACAATCCATTTATAGTCTACCCCTCCCCGTTTCAGCCAGTGATGTCTACAAATAGTGGTTAATTTAGCAGAATCGTAGCTCCATAAGGCTAAAAATTTTGTCCTCTTATACATTCCCACACTATAAATTCTTTCATTTATTATCTTAGCAGAAGAAGGAAACATTTACATAGACAGAATTAAAGCCAACACAATCAGTATTTAAGATATTTTTGAGAACAGACATTAGTAAGCTACTTAACTCCTGGGGTAATTTACTTAAAATAGACAGCCTCTACCTTCCCCAAATATGTAAAAACATTAACAAATGACATAGTTAACATGGCTCTTGAAAAATATTTTATATATACTTTTTATCATATTAAAACCAAAGAGAAAAAAATCCAAGGAAATGTGGTGACAGTACACAATTCAACCTTAAAATAGCCATTTTCTGTGTAAAAGAAAATTACCAATGTACCAGTAAAATTACCAACGTGACCCAAGAAACTATGGTTCATAAATAACTTCTCTGGGAGATAAGAGGCATACTATGCTTCATGTGTGCTCCATAAACAACCTAAAGATATGTTTTGACAAGTAACAATTCAGTAATAATCTGTAAAAAACCCACAACAGGGCTGGGATTGTGGCTCAGAAGCAGAGCAGTTGCCTCACACATATGAGGCACTGGGTTCGATCCTTAGCACCACATAAAAATAAATAAATAAAATAAAGGTATTGTGTCCATGTATAACTAAAAAAAATTTAAAAAAACATTACAATGGATGAGCACATTTGCATAAGCTATGACAAGTAATTAAAGCTACTACAATATGGTTAAAACTAGAGTTAACACAACATCATCCATACATGTTTATCCCTTGGCAGACTTAGTGGTAATTTAAAATTTGTCACAGGTTAGTCTCCTACCCTTATGCCTCATGTGTACCTGGGATGACTCTTCCTCAATCTCTAAGTCAATTCTCATTTTAACATTTGGGAAATAATTTGGAAGAAAATAATCTAAATATAGGGAAGAAAAACTTCTATGTTAAAAAACACATGAATCACTTGATTCTGGGCCACAGATCAATTAAATCAATAAATAACTATACAATTATTATTTTTTTTTATTTATTTGCTTTAGTTGTACACAATGCATTTATTTTTACGTAGTGCTGAGGATCGAACCAGGGCCGCACACATGCTAGGCGAGCTCTCTACTGCTGAGCCACAACCCCAGCCCTATACAATTATTTTTAAACTAAGGTTTTTTTGTTAGACTCAAAGACATCTATAGGCTTGCTATTTTGTTGCTAAAGCTACAGATGAAGGCCAGCATTAAGTCACATTCCTAAAAAATAGTGATGGAAACATTTAGCTTACTTAAACTCTGGGAATATGCCAGACAAGATAAAACCAAATGTACTGCAAAGTTTAAAAATAACTAAAGTAGCTATTTGAGATTTGTCTAAATGAGGACAGTTAAAAACAACTCTAGAGGCTCCCTGTGCAGGACAATAGCCTAAGGCGAAAATACACAGAACCTACTATGTCACTGTCAGGCACGCTTAGAATGGCTGGCTGAATTAAAAAAAAAAAAGGCTTTATGACTTTTGCCTATAAATGGATGGATCTGAAGACTATCGTGCTAAATGAAATAGCCAATTCCAAAAAACCAAAGGTCAAATGTTCTCTCTGATATGTGGATGCTAAGACACAATGGGGGAGGAAGAGAGAGAAATTCAGTGGATTAAACAAAGGGGAATGAAGGATGGGAGGGGGGATGGGAATAGGAAAGACGGTAGAATGAATCAGACATAACTTTCCTATATTCATATATGAATACACCACCAATGAAATTCCACATCATACATAACCAACCACAAGAATAGTATCCTAATTAGAATAAGTTATACTCCATGCATGTATGTCAAAAATATACTATTACATATTTCTAAAAGGAATTTTTTAAAAAGAATGACTGGCTAAAAGACTCACATTAATACCATCTGTGATCTTTGCCAACCATAGCAGGTTCAATCTTCAGACAAAGCTTTAAAAAATCTCAAATTTAAGTCAGGCATGGTGGCATTTGCCTGTAATCCCACTGACTTGGATAGCTAAGGCAAGGAGAATCCCAATTTCCAGGACAGCCCAGGAAACTTGGCAAGACCCTGTCCCCAAATAAACAATAAAAAGGTTTGGGGATGTAGCTCAGCAATAGAGCATCCTTGAGTTCCATACCCAGTACCATGTGGGGGTGGAGGAGAAACATCCCTAACCTTTATTTTTCCCATTTGTTTGATAAACACCAAAAGCACAACAGTTCATTCTTTCTACACTGTTTACAAATAAAATCAGCTTATATAACAAACAAACAAACAACAACAAAAAATAACAAGCATGTCACCTCTTCAATCCCATTCTGTTCAAAGTGGTACTATGAAGTTCTGTGTCTAACGATTAAAGAATAAGGAAGGTCTTTTTTTAAGGAATAAAATATTCAAGAGTAAAGAATACGAAAGAGGGCTGGGGCTGTAGCTCAGTGGTAGAGTGCTTGCCTTCAGGTGTGAGGTCCTGGTTTGGATCTTCAGCACCACACAAAAATAAATAAATAAAGATATCGTGTCCATCTATAACTAAAAAATATATTAAAAAAAAAAAAAGAATAAGAGTGCTTAAGCAACAAGAGTAACTATCTTAAGCACCTGGACACAAACCAGAGGCACAGAACTAGAAACCATTTCCCTTTGCATCTTCCTTACCCATCCTGAATTTTTAAAGGTCTGGAATTTCTGGTAGCAAAAAAAGGACAGAACTTAGAAACTTTCTTGGATCTGAAGTTACACTTCTGGCAGTTGAGTTTCCAAGGGAAGGTCAACTAAAGAATGCCCTGAATAATGTAAGATTTCAAACCTCATAATATGTTTTTGTCCCTCCTCACTTCCTAGCAAAATATAATTGATTCTCCATGACTTAAGAAAGTGGATTAAAAGCCAAGTTTTATTACCTTATTATAAATCAAAATATTTTTAGATATGAGAGGGAGCAACTAATCTACCCTCCTCATTTTACAGATGAAGAAACTGAGGCTGAAAATAGATGACTTATCCAAGGTCACAGAGCAGGCTAATGTTGGAGCCCTAAAAGAAAGATTTTTTTTTTTTTTTTTTTCTGAGCCCCATTCTACCACAATAAGTAAAAATACCCTGTTCATTTTTTCCCTGGCCTGGCTCTAATTTTTGACATAAAAATCCCTAAAAACCACTCGCCTCCAAAAGCATTTATAGCAGAATTTCTCTTTACATTCAACCAACAGATCTAACTCCCCATCACATAAAACCAGGTTTACTAGAATTACCTTTGTTGATTTTATCACACTTCAGTCAATTTCATATAGAACAGGCAGTAATTGTTTTTGCCACCTTCCTTCCCCCACCCCAAACTTCCTAATTCTTCCTTGTTCACAGAATTAAAATTTCAACATCACAGAATTTTTGCTCTCCAACTGGGCAGGGAAAGGAGGGTAGTTGGGGGAAGACCCAGAAAGAAAAAACATCAGGAAGAAGCAAGAGGAGACAGTGACATTCAATCTGACAAGTGATTCTTTTTGTTTCTTAATTCAATATCTCATTCCATGCACTTTAGCAACTAAGAAGTATACACAATACCCTTCCCTGACAAGCTACAAGATACACAGTACATGGAGAAGCCACAGAAAAACACCTAAGTCAACAAAAGGCAGTAAAGATACCCAGTACTCACTCAGACCACCTCTCACCACTCATGAGATCTCATCAGTCCCAAATCTTTCTTGGAAGTCCACACAGAGAGGTACTTGAAGTCAGAGAATTAGACAGCCCACTTAATCTTAAACCAGGAAATGACTCGTGATTCAAATAAACAACACTTCAGGAGTGTAATGGCAACTGGAAATAGCCATGAATAAAACTTGAGGAATATACTAACTAGATTTACAACCAGCTTCCTGGCTCACTTCAGTCCTTCAAACTCAATTATTTGTAAATATTCTCCTAGAAAAGTTCTTCTTTGGGTTCTATTAATCAATATTATCCTACATCTTCTCTTACCTCTCTGCCCGGGTCTCAGTTTCCATAACTGGCTCCCCCTTTCTCTGGGTTTTCTAAGATTCTGTCTCCAGACCATTTTTTCCTCAATTATTCCCTTACCAATCTTCTTATTGGTGACTCTCAAATATGTGCCTCTCATCCCAACCTTTCTCCCTGAGCTCCAGGCTCACCTTCCCTACTACCTCCTAATTCTTTTGTACCTGTATACCTTGGCTGGGTACCTCAAACTCAACTTTATGTTTGTCCAGAACAGCACGCTTCATTCAAACTAAGTTCCTCTTCTTGCTCTCCACAGCACTAACATTTTCCTAGTCACCTGGGTTAAAACCTTAGTCACACAGTGGGCTCTTCCCTGCTTTCCCTACACATTACAGCCAAATACCAAAATATTCTAATTGAATCACTACAATTTCATTCACCGCTTTCCATTTCCATTACTAGTACTTAAATTCCTCTAGCATTTTCCTCTACTGGTCATGACAAAAACATAGAATCTAACTAGTCTGCTTACTCTATTGTACAACAGCTTTCTATAACCAGTCTGCCTACTGCTCTAATCTGGTGGTACCATAATAGAATGTATTGATCTCTCTCATCAAATCACTTCTCTTCCTCATTTGATAGGATTCTCAGGGCCTACTGAAATAAATACAAATTCCTTATCCAGGCATTCTTAAAAGCAAGGCTGAAGTACCTTTTCCAGTAACTAAAACTAATGAAAAGTGCTATAAAAATGATCAAAGGCTGCAATTTCCTACTCCATTTGTGACTTCTAGAATACTGCTTCAAAAACTTTAATTTGCATACAAAACATCTGAAGGGCTTGTTAAAACACAGATTCCTAGGCAAGCTCCCAGAGATGCTGACTCAGTAGATGTGAGGTGGGGAAAATATGCATTTCTAATAAGCATACATTGCCAGTACTGCTTTGAGTAGCTCTGATAAAGATTATATTCCATTTATCTTAATGTTTATAGCAGCCATGTTCCTCGTACTTTTTCCTGCCCCAATACTCTCTGACACCTACTCTATACCCCAAAGGACATGTTTCAGAGATGACACCAGGCCCAGGTTGGTCCTAGTGATTAGTTTAAGCCCTCCTAGTGATTAGTTTAAGCAGGAAACACAATATGATTCTGGCCAGTGAGCCACAAGGGTATAAGTTCAACAAAGGACTTTGGAGAAACAAGTTCTTCACTGAAAAAGAGATATAGGAGGGGCTGGGGTTATGGCTCAGTGGTAGAGCACATGTCTCGCATGTGTGAGGCCCTGGGTTCAATCCTCAGCAACACATAAATAAAATAAAGGTTTTGTGTCCACCTATACCTAAATAAATTTTTTTTTTAAAAAAAAGAGAGATATAGGAGGGAAAAAATGAGAAAAAGTCCATATGAATGCTTAGTAAATGCTTTTTTAAAAATATTTATTTATTTGCTTTAGTTGTACACAATGCATTTATTTGTACGTGGTGCTGAGGATTGAACCCGGGCAGCGCACATGCTAGGTGAGCGCTTTACCGCTGAGCACAATCCCAGCCCCAGTAAATGCTTTTTGATAAAAACAACTATAGAATATGAAGCTTTTTAGGGGCTGGGGCTGTAGCTCAGTGGTAAAGCGCACTGGGTTCGATCCTCAGCACCACATAAAAATAAACAAAGATACTTGCGTTCATCTACAACTAAATAAATATTTTTTTTTTAAAAAAAGAAAAAATATCAGGCTTTTTAGAACTGGTGTAGCAGTGAACATGCAGACCTATGCACTAATCATGATTTTTTTATTTTTGCTAATCACACATTGCTTATCTTATTTAAAAACTGTCACAATTGATACATAAACCAGACTTCACATTAATAATTAAGATTAACTGTGCTCTCATGAAAAGAAATACTTCTTAAAAACCTCAAAAAGAGGGCTGGGTTGTAACTCTGTGGTTTGATACTCAGCACCACATAAAAATAAATAAATAAAGATATTGTGTCCAATCTACAACTAAACATTTTTTAAAATCTAAAAAAGAAAGAAACCATCACTTTTGGAAAACAGAAGAGATTTGTTAAATAATTATTAAGCTTAATGTGTAAGAAAGTCACGCCAAGGGTACTATTTCACTCATTTGTTGAGAAGGGAAAGAGGTACAACATAAAATCACCACTAAGGACTAAAAAATGAATTGGTAGCTCTGTAACTTGATTTATGTGCATTTTGACAAAACTTTTAAGTTTGAAAGGGCTTTTAAAATCAGAGAGTCCAATTTCTTATTGTGGGGAAGAAGAAACAAGAGGCCAGAGATGCTGATTTGCCTAAAGACAACAGTGGCAATGCCAAGCTGGAACCCAAGCCCTGTTGCCTGCTTCCCCTTTTACTGGCAGAAAGTCTCTCCCCTCACAGTTTACAGTGTGTTTACTACCTTCAGGTGTATGCCACCAAATCTGAATGAAAATTCAACTATGATTATTACATGAAGTTATTATGTGACATGAAGTTACCATGTGACATTAAAATTACAAATTAGAATAAGCATTCTCTTATTGCATCTTATGCTCAACTTTTCCTTAAATACTTTTTGTTTTCTGAGCAATGAAAAAAATCAAAGAAAGCTTTTCTGCACTTTATAAATATTTTATTACAAAGGCTAAGTATTTTACCATTGGCACAAATGAATCCAAAATAGTGCACATATCTTTGTTATTCCATTTGCCTATACTCTTTGGAAGTTTTAAAATTCTAAGCAGATGTATAACCCAAATGAAATACCACATTAGCTTTTGCCAGGGCAGCAACTAGAGAAAAACACAAAGTCAATCACTTTGTCTGCAGGTTATTGTGGCCAAGGAGCAAGTGAAGCTAGTGTCAAAAAACATTTCCACTAAAATAGTATTCTACAGTTCGGTGACTAGCAAGTGAAAAAGTAGACTAAGCATATTATAACTATTTCAGGTCCATGAGTATAATGGATTTTTTTGTTTTAAGATAAAAGTGAAATCAAAGAGAAATGGAAAACTCTCTTGACTTACATAGGAAAAACTTAACAAAAAAAAATCTAGAAATGTTTTGGGGAAAATGAAACATTGTGTTGTTTACGTAAGTTAACTAAGACAACACAGCCAACTTCTCCATGGTTCTCAAAAACAATCCTTAATTGTCAAAATGGTTTGGGGGCACAATCAATTTCTTTTGGCAATGACTGGGGAAAATAAACAAAGGAACTATTGGCAGAGGCAGAATTTGAGTCCCAGACAATTCTTTACAGCAAACTAAAGGAGATGCCTGCATCACCAATCAAGAGTACTGGGAAACAGTTTTTAAATGGAGTACTATTTCCTTTTCTCAAAAAAGTTGCCTAACCAAAAAACAAAGTTTAATTTTCTTTCATTAGCTCAGTAAGATAATATCCCAAGAACTTAATAAGTTGTTAATAGAAAGATACATGCCCAGCAGAATTTTAGAGATCTAAGAAATATGGTTTCAATTAATAGTCACTATGCCTGGGGCAAGTCACCAAATTATTAAGACCAAAATGTCCACAATTCCAACAGTTTTACTGCAAGTTAAAAATATGATATTTTAAGGGAGAAACTATAGGTTATATAAAAAGGGCAACAGTCTTTAGAAAAACTCCAGTGTCTAAAGAATTTAAAGTATCAAAAAGGTAGTAAATAATTCATATTTCCAAGCCCATATTAAATTCCAAGCCCTCAAAGAACCTCCCCTACAAGTTTTTTTTTTTTTTTTAATACTGTTGGAATTTACTCCAATGGTATAAATAGAATGATATAAATACCCTTTTCTCCAATGGTATAAATGGTATCACGATCAACAGCTTAAATGAAAATAGTATAGCTAACTCTCATTTTCATAGGTGAGAGTTTAACTTTCAAGTATTGTTTATATTAACTTTTCAGTAATGTATAAGTCCTTCTAAGAACTCATAATACCCACACTTCTGCAAAAAGTATCAAATACAACTTGGTGGAAACTGGAAAACTATGGTATCTTGTATTTTTTAATCTAGAACAGTTTTTAATTAGGCCAACTAAATAGTCCTCACACAAACTAAGTATCCCATTATTTTAATTATAAAAGTTGCTACAATTCATCTCTGAAGAAAAATAACAGAGAGAATGGTCTCGTAAAGTACTATTGTTTAAAACAAACAAAAAATTACCATCCAAACTCTTCAATGTATCTTCAGGATATAAAAATGGACTTCCAAGAAGTGAACAAGTTAATATTTATTTCTGTGATGTTCCTTGTTATTCTTTTTTTTTTTTTCTTTAGTAGGCTTTTACAAATGAAAATTGCCCCTCCTATTAGAAGGATGACTTAGTAAGAACAAGGAAAATTTACCCACAGAGACGACACAGTCTGTGGTCTGGAAAACAGTCCATAAAGTTTTCATCAGCTCAACGCTTCATTCTGCATTTCCTTTAATTTTACATTTATAACTGACTAGGAATTTAACTAAATTCCTCTCTCTCTAGCAACATAAAAAATCCTAAACTACAACTTCAAAAATTGAAGGGTATGTCTTAGTTATTACTTTGCCAGTGCTAGTCCTGACTCAAATACATGCCACAATTCCCCTGAATTAAAAGTATCCTAGTCCTATAAATGATCAGCAACAGGCTAAATTTGGTTTTAGGATTTGAGAAGAACCAGGCCAAGGCCTGACTTCAACAATCAGGCCCCCAAATGCTTCTCATCCTTGTATTCATCTGAGCCCCTTCCAGTTATAATTAGCTCAGTGATCTTCCCTGGATAGCTACCATCTACCAAGCAGGAATTACCAAAGGAGTCACAAAAAGAATTCCAACAAATGGGACAGTTAACAGGCTTTAAATATTTTTTTAAGTGACACAGAAGTACCAAGATGGCTTTCCCTGAAATATAGGAAAGTACCTCAATTTCAGAACAATTAAGAGACATTTTTACAGAACTTAGATAATGATACTTTAAAATAGTTTTTTAAAATGCTTCCAATATTACAATTATAATACAGTACATAATATGACATGAGCTAGTTAGACAACATCAGTTCCTTCACTATAAGTTTAAAAACATCTGGGGATAGAACTTTTTAAAAGCAAAATTGCAAATGGCACAAACCTGGCAAAAAGCCACAACTATTGATGACCTCTAGTACCTCCGAATGTCACAAGCTAGAAAAGAGATACTGCTCACATTTATTTAGAATAATTGGAGGCCCTGCAACAATCCCTGGGGCAGAAAAAACTGGAGCTGACAAGCAAAGGGTGACCTGAAGACAGAATACACCAACTAGGAATTATGTAGCAGACCCAGTAAAGAACCTTAGGAATCTTAGAAACACAAACTTGGCAAGACGGCCAAAGAGTAAAATACTTAGGACTCTCCTGCCTATCAACATTAAGAATCTTGATTAACTGAATACTTCCAGCTAACAGCTTATGGTCAAAGTGCTTAAGGATAGATGTGCAACTTTCCCATAAAGTACATTGCCTGGATTTAAAGGAAAAGATTCAAGCCAAGCGTAACAACCTCATGCTCTATGACACTGAAAAACACATGTACACAACACATAGTTAATAATACTCAGATGTGGGCTGGGATTGTGGCTCAGCGGTAGAGCGCTCGCCTAGCACGTGCACGGCCCGGGTTCGATCCTCAGCACCACGTACAAATAAATGCATTGTGTACAACTAAAGCAAATAAATAAATATTAAAAAAATAATACTCAGATGTGATAAACTTTTCAATTGCCCACCATAAGGATACACCAGAAATTTCAATACAGTGTACTGCACTAATTTTTTGGGTGACTAGACTGAAATAAAAACTCTCACCAACTTGAATTGACACTGTCCAAGCTTTACCCTACCCATCCTCCCCTCCAGCCCCTGCACTTTTTCTTTTCTTTCTTTTTAAACATCAACCCCCAAGTGCCCAGGCCTGAACACTGAACCTGGAATAGGAAAATAAAGAGCTGTCATACCTGGGGCTGGGGTTATAGCTCAGCGGTGGAGCACTTTCCTCACACATGTGAGGCACTGGGTTGACCCTCAGCACCACATAAAAGTAAAGATATTGGGTCCATCTTAAAAAAAAAAAAAAAAGCTGTCATACCTGCTTTACTGTTTATTTCTGCTGATGACATGTGGCCATAATTCTGGCAGCAATGCTGATAGGCCACCATCATCATTTTAGGAAAAAAATAATTCCTTGGCCAACTAATATGCCTAGCACATTCACATAATCAACTCATTTCAGCTCCTCAACAATCCTGAGGCAGAGCATTAATACCCAGTCTGTTTGTTTTTGGTGCTGGGGACTGTACCTAGTAACTTGGGCATGCTGAACACCTGCTCTACCACTGAGCTATACTCCAAGCCCAATACCCACTTTTTATATAGGTAGAAACTGAAGTTCAGAAAAGTTCTGTCAAAGACCACCTGTTAGTAACAGGACTCAAACCTAAGTCCATACACTTACCTCTTTCTCACAATTTATGTAATATGAGGTGTCATAAAAGTACAACCAAAATTGTAGGCTAACCTACTAAGTAGTAATAGGAAGTACTGAGTTGTAGGTTTCTTGTTTATTACCTACAACAAATTCTTTTAGAGCATCTACTACTTATAAGACACTATATTCCCCCAAACGATATAAAATTATCTTTGTCCACAGAAAACCAATGTCTAATTGGAGAAACAGGCCATTTCTATAGTTTTTAATGCAAGGAGCATCAAAAAAGGTGTTGGAACGGACAAGGGTTTTAGACACAGTCATATGAAAATTTCAGTGCTTCTTACTAGCTGTGAACTTTGGACACAACACATAACTTTCCTCAGCTGTAAAGTGGTGATAAAAAAAAATCTATATCTTAGTGCTCTTAAGTTTAAATAAGACAAAATACTAAAGTAGTTAGGGGTCTAACATTCTTTTCCCTATGAAGTTACACAAACTAAGTACCAATGAGCAGAAATATTAATAAATTCTGCAGTAAAAATCAAAGAATTTGATTTGCTTTTAAAAAATTCAAAAACATGGGACTGGGGTTGTGGCTCAGTGGTAGAGCACTTGCACAAAGCCCTGGGTTTGATCCTCAGCACCACATAAAAATAAACAAATAAAATAAAGGTGTTGTGCCCAAGTACAACTAAAAAAATAAATATTAAAAAAAATTCAAAACCAAAAATCCCAAACCCTGACACCTGAATACTGATGTGTGGAGACAACTGTGTAATTAGCCAATTAGGGTATCATTTATAACAGCAGCAATTAAACATATAGAAGGCTCATACCTGAAGCACAAAATCTGAACAGTAAACAGGAGCACAATCATGTTTAAAAAGTATTTGGGGAGTCTTTTTTTTTTTTTTTTTTACAAAACTGCCAGTTTATAAAGGTAACTACCAGGACTGGGATTGTGGCTCAGTGGTAGAGCACTTGCCTAGCATGTGTGAGGCACTGGATTTGATTCTCAGCACCACATAAAAAAATGAATAAAGGTATTGTGTCAATCTAGAACTGAAAAAAATATATTTTAAAAATTTACCTCTTATTGAAAAATAAGTAAATAAATTAGAAAAAAAAAAAAAGGTGCCAGGTGCGGTGGCACATGCCTGTCATCCCAGTGGCTCGGGAGGCTGAGGCAGGAGGATCACCGAGTTCAAAGCCAGCCTCAGCAATAGTGAGGCACTAAGCAACTCAATGAGACCCTGTCTCTAAATAAAATACAAAATAGGGCTGTGGGTGTGGCTTAGTGGTCAAGTGTCCCTGTTCAAACCCAGTACCCAAAAAATAAAAATTAAGAAATCATAAAAAAAAAAAAGGGTAACTACCATTTAAGGTAAAAGTGGATGGCAAGTAAATGCAATGTGTTATCTTGGATTGAATCATGGGAACAATAACCTGAATAAAGGTTATAGTTAACAGTAATGCATGTATGTTAATTTCTTAGTTTAATTGACCAATGTATAACTATTCTATAGATGCAGAAAAAATCCAAAATAAAAAGCTTATTTTTAAAAGGTAGATGACAAAGCAATGACAGATACAGCCACTGTTAGGTATTACCACTTGACTTAGAATTTAAGAACAGTTATCCTTAAGACAAAGGTCGTTAAAATATACTGATTTTGCAAGCTATTTTAAAACATGGAATATCTTGAGTTTAATGACATTCCTTTTTTAAAAGAATTTTTTTAAAATTTCTTTTGTAGTTGTAGATGGACAGAATGCCTTTATTTTATTTGTTTATTTTTCTGTGGTGCTGAAGATTGAACCCAGTGCCTCACACATGCCAGGTAAGCGCTCTGAGGTACAGCCCCAGCCCATATTCCTAACTTTTAAAGAGAAGTGACTTGTCTTTTTCCTAGTGTTCTTGCAAAATACTGAGTCCAAGGTATTGAATATTGTCATTGTTACAAACCAGTAAAAGTTTCTAAGTTATCTCTGCCTTTCTAATCTTAAATAAGACATTTATTCAATCAGAACATAAAAAAACATTTCTCACCACAAATAAGGTATAACACGAATTTGAAAGTCTAATGCTAAGTGACATAAGGCAGGCACAGGTCCCATGTCTCCATAACACAGTCAGATCTCTTAATTTATTACCCAAAACTTAAATAAGAGTTAATAAAGTGCTGTAGAACTCACTAGGGAATTTTTATTTCCAGGGCCAAATGATGGGCATTAGTAACACAACTTTTCAAATAAAGTACATCCACATTTGTTGAGAATCACATTAAGTGGTTGTGAACTTTACTAGCTGTGTTCAGCAAGATGGCTGATGCTTTCACAAGCTGGGGTCTGCAAAGAAAGGGTTTACTTGCATACCAGAGGGCAAATTCTATACTACAAATTGGTGACAGAGGTTTAAAGCAGCACTAAGTTCAACGTGTACACCACACACACACACAATCACATGTACAAGTATGCTCAGCTCAGTTGATGGGCATTTTCTAATATACATGTGATTTAGAGGGCAATTTTCAAATTTCAAAGAAATCTTAATGATCTTCGTATTTCAAAGAAGGAAAAAATAAACACAGCAATGCAGCAAAGTCATTTCTCTAGCTGAAATGACCTCCAGCTTATGGGCTACTCCCGGTTTCGCAATAAATGAATCTGAGACTCAACCCACGTACACACAAACAGCAGAAGCAAGGAACACTAAAGCTTTCTAAAGTCCTGGTGAACCCACCTGCCTTCCCTTACCCTCCAAGTTCCCCTTCCCCTCTGCCCCACACATAGGTACCTTGACGTCGACCCCCAAAAGAACAAGGAAGAGAGAACAGCAAGCGAAATCCTGTTTTAAATCATTTGAGGCCACAATCCGGGAAGCCAGAGTACTACTAACCTGATTTCAGGGAGACAGAACTAAACCCAACAAGGCACCGGGGCATAGTATACGTATCTGAACCGCCAACCCAGCAAACAGCTCAAGGCAGCTCAGATGTCACTTTAACGAAAAGGTTCTGGCAAATGGTATCTCAAAAGAACAATTCCACCCACCAACCTCTCGACAGCTAGTACCCAAATTCGACTGAAGCAACCCGGGAGATAAGAAGCAGCATGCCTTACCTTGTACAAATCTCGACATTTTAAGGGTTTATTAAAATACTCTGGCTTATAATATATATGTATATATTTAATTTCTAGAGGAGTCACGCTATAGGGCAGGTCTCTCTTCCTCCTCCCCTGCTTTTACCAACCGACGTGTTCTTGCTCCTCGAATGTTTGGATACTTAAGGGAGTATTCATTCAAAGCGATTTAAAAAAAAAAAAAAAAAAAAAAAAAACTAGGAAAACCTTTCCCAATTCCAAAAGACGGAAACTTGGTGCGACGGAGTCTGCCTAGAACTCCTGGCTACAAGGCGCTCCTGATACAAACGAGGGCCAGCTGGAGACTCCCGGAAAAGGTAAAAACCACACGAACTTAAATTTCATCAATGAAAGAGGCGGACCCACAGCAGCTATTTCACCGCCCCTCGATCCCCACGCCCTCTGGGGCTGGACTGCAGCAGACACCATGGGCCGCACCCCCGCGGGCCCCCTCCCCAGCACCGCCTTCCAGCCACTGGCGGGTTCCCGGGAAAACCTTGGCCAACAGTGGCTCCGGCCCCAGCAGGGGTCAGGGAGGCGCGTGAGGCCGGCAAACGGAGCGATGTAACCATTTTTACTAGCCCATAAATATCCCAGGACCAGGCGGCGCTGTGAATTCCGCACTAGGGCGAGCCAAGTGACCCAGGCCTCTTGCTACCCGCCTTCTGACCCGGAGCAGCAAAAGCGGCTGCGGCTTTTTTCCGGGGAGACCGAAGGCTACGCCGCTCCTCCCCCGCCACGGACACTAAGAGACCACAGGCTAGCGGCGACCTGTGCACCAGCCTGGACTCCCGGGGTGGGCCCCGACCCTTCCCATGCATATTCTTATCCCGAATTCGGCCTCTGGGACCACACAGCGGGTGAGAAACTGGGTTCTATACCTCTCGGAGAGGGAAACGCACACCCCCCAGGGGTCACCAGAAGTCCAACTCCGCCCCTCTGCGAGCCGCCAGCGAGACCCACCTTCCTGTCTTCCTTCAACCGCTGGGAAATTGGGGGCGTTTATGGCGCCCCGGGAAGAAGACTTGCCGGCTGAATGTCACCTCTGAGGCACCCTGCTCTCTCCCTCTTTTCCCTCACACATGCACACCTTGAGCCCTTCGCTAGCAATCGCAGCCCAGTTGATGACCCCCTCTACCCACCCGACTGTGGGATCCCGACACCCAAAGCCCCCACTTTCTCCCAAACACCTCCCCTCCCCCTCCATTCGCAGCAGCCCCCCTCAATGCGGAAATGTGCCTACCTAGCAGACCGACAGGCGCAGCCGCCAGTCGGGAGCTGAGGTTAACGCAGGGACTGGCCAATGAGACTTGCGGAGGTGGCAGGGGGCGGGGCATTTGCAGCCCGTTCAGCCTGAGGGACCCCAGCGTGGGCGGGCGCTGTAGCGGGCGCGGGAATCCCGCGCGTGGAAGCCGCGCCTATAGTAGTGGTAGGGCAAAGGCTATTCGCCCAGTTACACTTCCTGTCTTCTATGTGTACTTCAGCAAAGGAGACAGCGTAAGCACCAGAAGATATTTTTGCGGTTAGTAAAACATGTTCTTCCTTACCAAGAATTGAAGAAACCTGGGAAGATGCCAAAGCAGCTTCTCAAAGAGAGAGCCCTGGTCCTTCTCCTTAGACCGTAACTCTGCTCACCAGGTCTGGTTTGAGAAGGGTGAAGATGCGTTCAGAAATAAGCAGCGACATGTCTGTGGCCTAACAAGAGGAGGGCTTTAGGAGTCAAGGCGCCCTCACCAGAATCACCACTATTCCCCCTTGCCCCTATCCTATGCTTGTAGAGATTTGTGTTGTGATAGGCTTTACTTTTCTGATCAATGTAGAAATGGCTCAAGTTACCATCCAAGAGATGCTTTCCTTTTGGTAGATCCTTGAAGTCCTCAAAGAAAAGAGGATGTTAAACAATGGAATGTTGACTCTAGCCTGGGGACTATGATAGGGAGCTCCAAATCACACCTGGTATAACCAACCCCACCTACATGTAATACCCTGCGTGCCTGTCAGTGGGTGTATCTCAGGCTTAACATTTACACTAATGACGCAAACAACTCTCATAAAGACAGATGAATTGTCATCATCCTCTCTAACTGTCTCCAATAAATCAAGTACTTCCAAAAGAATCTGAGGCTTTGGGCAACATTATTCAACAAAGGTAAAGTGAGAAATTTTAAATGATTCATTCTCTAAACAAAGGGACTTCATAATTTTTTTAAATTCCACACATTCATATGGAAATGTTATTAAAACAAAACAAAAGAAGGGGCTGGGGCTATGGCTCAGTGATAGTGCACGCGTGTGCAGCTTGCATGCGTGAGGCCCTGGGTTGGATCCTCAGTACCACATAAATAAAATAAAGTTTTTTTTTAAAAACACACACACACACAAAAGAAGACCAGTGATCGTTGGTACTATGTTTCTTTTTTTTTTTTTTTTTTTTTTTTTTGTGGTACTGGGGATTGAACTCAGGGGTACTCGACCACTGGGCCACATCCCCAACCCTTTTTTGTATTTTATTTAGAGACAGGGTCTCACTGAGTTGCTAAGTGCCTTGCCATTGCTGAGGCTGGCTTTGAACTCGCGATCCTCCTGCCTCAGCCTCCCAAAGTGCTGGGATTACAGGCATGCGCCACTGCGCCCGGCTAGTACTATGTTTCTTAATGAGGAATCCAAAAAGATTACACCCAAAATCTCTGTTATAAAACTACCCCCAAATGAGACCAGAGAAGTTTCTAAACTTCAGATGCCCACAATTTAATAACAGCATTGGAGACTGGAGATCTTACTTAGAATCTCTACATCTTTTGTTAACAGTACAGAAATTATTCCAACCCTGAATAAACTGTATTTATCAATTAAGGATCAAATACTACCAAAAATTCAGGGTCCCCCCAGGGTTACTAAGCCTGCAAAAAATAAGGGACAATGAAGAGTCTTTGAATAGACAAGGTTTACTAGAAGAAAGAATGATCAGTTATTTTCTACCTTCACAGATAATTAAGGGAAAGGAAATGGTTTTTAATTGCAGTAAAAGCAGTTGGTAATTCCCAAGAATGACATCTTGATTTATGAGTGATTATATATTGAGATATAGTACCAAAGGATGTTGTACATTTAATGCCTCAAGAAATCTCCAAAAAAAAAATAGCTATCCATTTTCAGTGTTTAAATCTATAAACACTAAGAGAAGTAGCTCTCTAGAAGCCATATTCCCAAATATTACTTTCAAATAATGCCGTGTGAATGGAATTTCTTTATACAGAGACTTCAATTTGGAACCCTTGAGCTCTTTGTAAAAGAGCTTCCCACTCCCACATAGCAACTAGGAAATACTTCACTGGACGATCATGAGGGGTTAGGGAAGAAAACTAATTCTTCAAGACCATGGAGTCATGGCATGCTTAAAGGCAGTTGCCTATTTTTCCTTATACAATTCAGCCCCTGAAGAATTACCTACTCTGGGTATGTCTCTCTGTGTATGTCTGTATGTGTTTTTAATTTTTTTTCATATGTACTATTATGTAATATCCCTAAAGGCTATATTATGTTGATGTCTGTATTGTTAGAAATCTAACATGAATAGATTTGCAGATTAAACCTTTGCAGAAACCTGGAATGGGACAATCTAAAGAAGGATGAAGATGGAAGGCTGGGAAGAAGTATTGAGTAGGGATAAGGAGTTGGAATGAGATGGATTGCAAACTAAAAAGAAGCCTGGAAGCCAGTTTTTTCTCTGGGACCATATGCTGCAATCCAAGGATGATATAAATTCTGCCTCTAATTTTCTTCATTCCTTCTTTCTGCTTTGCCATAGATACAAGAGAAAATTCAGCTTGGTTTAACCAGTCTGGTGTCCTGGGATGTAATACAACCTCACCTCATCTTTTTCCTTTTCTCTAGACAGGAACTATCTATCAACAACAAGAAAACAATATCTGTTGCCATATTTCTGAGCATTCTTTTTTGTGCCTGTTTAGATTTAGTGCTTGACATAGTGGCACATAGCAAGCAATCCATAAGTATATATTGAATGACCAGTTTAGTGCCACTAAATCTTTTTAACTCACAGTATTGTATCCTGCTCTTTACTCTCTGGTAACCATAAATAAGCAATTTTTGGAGGCAAAGATTTTTAAGATTCAGTTATTTCCTCCCAGAATATAAACCTAGACTGAAGTACAATAATACAATAATAACCGCAAATACAATGCCTTGGTGACTTTATAGTAAATTTTGCTAACTTTCCACCTTTAGCAGTATGTAGTAAAAGGTGGTTTAGAAATTGCTAAAATATGAAACAAGTATACAAGTCAGCAATGTATGTGGTCTTTTATTTTATTTTTTCTTATCTACCCTTCCCTATCCTCTCAAGAAAATAAAGCAGTACATTATTTTTTTGAGGAAACATGTCATAGACATAAAATTTTCTATGTCATGCCCAAAGTGTTGTGCCAAGAGACCAGGCAACAATTATCTATTGGACTGCTGCCCACACTTAATATTGACTCTATCTAAAATCCTAGGCCACCCAAATGAAAGAAGCAAAAAGAACTACTATTTTGTCAGCAGATGCGAGTTGCCAACTAGATTTAACAATAGGGCACTCCACTTGAATCAAAAGGTAACCAAACAGGGCTTACTGTAAAAGATACCAAATTATACCTATGAGATGGACTGCTGATGAACAAGTAATCTAAAAATGAATGGGGTTTCCAAATAACTTGAGGAAGAGAAAGACTACATTCTTTCCTGTTGCCAACACCCTGTTGGTAATGAATCAGGAAGTTTCTGAAACAAGTTCTGAATTTAAATTGTGACATGTACTTCCATTTGCTCACAGTGTGATTTTTTAATTATATTTGAAAGTTATGTAACTTTTATATCAAAACAGTATCAATTATTTCAAGTAATGGAGTTGCTTTAAAAAAGAGTTATTTCATATTACAGATAGCTATCTGAAGAGTTGATAAGCCTTTCTTCTCAATGGTTTTAAATCGTTAGGCTCAAAAGAATTCAGTTTAACCACAATACACATTATCTCATTCACATTTATCAATAATTTCCCTCTAGGTTCTCCTTTAAGAGTTGAAGAAGGCAGGTCCTTGCTATGTCTTCTCTGTTCTGCATGTTCTCCATAGGAGAGTGTTGGTGAGAAGTAGTGATGCCATTGTTTTATCTCAATCATGTGCCAAACTATAACTACAGACCCCCTTCAATTATAGAGGCAGAGGATTCTTTCCCTTTAGTTACTAGGCCAGGAATAAACATAAAGAAACATTATGTTATATACTTTTAAATAAGCATGGACCATTGTGTGAACATATCTTAGAAATACAAAAAGAAAACTCAATAAGAAATAACACATATCTTACTAAAGTCCTAAGATAGAACAAATATTCTGCTCTACTATAGTGATGTATGTACAGATGATGAGGTTACTTATTATTGACTTTGAAATCCTCATGAAGGAGCTGTGAAATAGACGAGATTTCAGTTTAATCCTATTTTTTCTTCTTCTTTCAACTATATTCAAGATTCCCTGTTGTCCTTCCCATCAAATGACTTTTGATAGTTTTCCAAATCTCTCTGCCACTGGTCTAGCTTACTAAGTTTCCTGCCAGTGCCACCACTGGGAAGGAAAGGATAAAGAACTTCTGTTTCCTAACTTAGTCTTAGGGAATTTATTTTAAGCATTTTACACCTACAACCATAACTAAATATTACAGAGAAGATTCTCAGTACTGTTCTTTGGATGAAGCTTAGATAATTAAGTAATTATATGTCATTAAATGAGTAATATAATTAGAAAATAAAAGCTAACGGTGTTTCCTCTCTAGAATGAAAAAGAGGAGGAATGCCGTATTTAGAGAAAAGACCACAGGGAAAAAATGTGATATATATATATTTTTTTTTAAATATTGTTTTAGATGTTGATGGACCTTTATTTTATTCATTTATTTATATGGGGTGCTGAGAATTGAACCTAGTGCCTCACACATGCTAGGCAAGTGCTCTACCATTGAGCCACAGCTCCAGCCCCCAAAAATGTGATATATTAACATCAAGTTCTGGTGCCATTTTAAATTAAATTTTAATATTTTTATTCCACTAAAGGTAAATCTTTAAAAAAAATCCAAATACAATAGTACTAAATTACCCATAATGAAGAGCAGTATACTCCTGCCCTGCTTGTCTTTATTTCAACTCTGTACCCTAGAGGCAACCATTTTTCATCTGATAGTTACCACTGTATTTCTAAACATTTATATTGCATTATGCTTCTAAATTACATTTCTTTGGTTTCTTGATTTTAGGCATTATGTTTTGACTTCTTATCATAATAAACAGGGACTTAGTTCACATCCCCAGTTCTTCTTTTCTGCATTTCTACTAATTTTCTAAACTTGTAAAGCTATATTTCCTAATCTTTTCTTCATTATGACTCAGAGAATAAATTATAGAATTTATATGGCATGCTGGAATAACTTAGAGAGAATTTTTGGACATTTATATTGGGCACATAAAGAATTACTTGCTTTATGGGTCTGGGGTTGTGGCTCAGTGGTAGAGCACTTGCCTAGCATGTCTGTGAGGCACTGGGTTCAATTCTAAGCACTGCATGTAAGTAATTGAATAAAATAAAGATCCATTAACATCTAATTTTTTTAAAAAAGAATTATTTGCTTTGTAAATGTATATAATATTATGAAAATAAAAATGAATGCAAAGTAATAAGGAAAATACTAAATTTATATAAAACTCTGAGATAAAATCTTTTCAAGTATATAAATGAGAAATTTGAACTTGTCTGCAGGAACATAACCCTTTTCAATCTGATTTTATGCTTAAACAGTTAGTTACACATAGTGTCTGATCAAGTTTACCAATGATAATCTTTTCAAATTTTTGGTAGTCACTATGGTAGGCTAAAAAACAACCTCCGAAGGTATCTATTTTCTAATCCCTGGAACTTGTGAATGTTGTACTTTATGGTAGCAGGAATTTTGCAAATGTGATTAGGGATATTCAGATGGAGAAATTATCTTGGACTGTCTGGGAGGACCATAAATGTAACCACAAGTCACTCATAAAATATAGGAAGAGAAGATTTGAAGACAGGAAGAAGGCAGTGAGATGGTGGAAGCAGGGGGAGACAAGGCAATGTTATGCAGGGCCATGAGCCAAGGAATGCCGATGTCCTCCCTAAACTAGAGAAGACCATTTAGTCTCTCTGAGAACCTCCAGAGTAGCACAACCTTGCAGACACTAGTTTACATCAAGAGAAACCTATTTTTAATTCATAAGAGCATGGTTGTATGTTATAAGCCATCCATGGTCATATTTGTATGTAGGAAACTAATACTGTTACCATTTGCGAGAAACTTTGCACAAATAGGTGATAAAAATCCTTTCTTTTGCAACCATTCAAAATGGTATGATGGTTGAAATTATATTCAGAGTCCAACAGCTCTTTCTCTCTTTTTTTAAGTGACAGATGCAATGGTGAAATTGAGTGTAATAAGGCAAATGGGTTTTTAATCCAATTGAACTGTTTTCAAGAAAGTATTTTTTTAAATAATGATGAAGATTTCATTTGTAAAATATGCATGCATTCTTGGATTAGTCAGACCAAAACTACTTTGTATGCCGTTAAAATGTCAATTGGAAACAATCAGAAGTATCTGATGTCGGTGAGGTTAGAGTTTCAGAGCTACCAGGGCTCCACCATCCAGGAGGTCCAAGCAGTTGGCAATGTGCTGAGCACAGCCAAGGAAGGTATTCTGTTATCTGGACATCTGCTCCAGAAACCAGCTCCCAAACATATTGCTATTCACCTTGGATAAGACACCTGTGGAACTTTTGCATGTTTCTCATTGTCTACGACACCTGTGGAGACTTTGCTCCTCTTTGGTCACCCTCTAGGATGCTCTGGTGACCGCTGCTAGTAGTTAGAGAAATCCAGACCAGGTGCTCCCAAATTGTCTGCCCAAAGGCCTGAAAGGATTAATCAGTCTTCACAGCTGTAAAGCCATTCAAAGATACCATTAGAAGATTCTGGTCTGTATTGCCCTTCCTACCACTACCTGGGCAGCACCTGAGAGAGAGAGAGAGAGAGAGAGAGAAAGAGGGAAAAACTTGGAGCAGAGAGTACTGCCGGGAGGCAGGCCATTCTCAATTATCTGTGACTTTCATCCAGAGTTTTACAGAGAAAGCATTAGAGGTCAACAGCCTACTAAAGTTCTAGCTTTGTACAGATCAGAACATAACGAATTAAAATCAGATTATTCAAATAATAGAAATAAACTTATTGGAGACTGTCAGGATTGGAAGCATCACAGACAAATTTAGAGACTTTCAGCTATTTGATATGTAGTCCTTTCTAACAGACCAGCATGGGATGGAGATCAGATATAGCCACAAACAGAGTAATAGAATAATGAAAGATAAAAGGATACAGATAGACCAAAACTTTCTTTAAGCCCATGTTAGACTGAGGGTTATACCAGTTTCTTAGTGTGAAGGAGTAAATACTAAAGTTGCACTAATAATTATTTAAAATTTTTGTATTTGTATACTTTTATATATGTATGCTGACATACATTTATATGTGTTCATAAATTCCAAAAAGAACTTGAGGCCAAGATATGTATATTCCTGGGCTGGGGCTGTAGCGCATGTGTGAGGCGCTAGGTTCGAT
Source organism: Tamias sibiricus (assembly GCA_025594165.1). NCBI lineage: Eukaryota > Metazoa > Chordata > Mammalia > Rodentia > Sciuridae > Tamias > Tamias sibiricus. The sequence continues at coordinate 42,756,168 of CM046670.1, forward strand.
CCTCAGCACCACATAAAAATAAATAAAGATACTGTGTGTTTATCTACAACTAAAAAATATTATTAAAAAATATGTATATTCCTCAGGCCAAATTGTGTATATTCCTGATTAAATTCTTTGCTTAGTAAAATGGGTATAGTACATTCTGTAGTGGAAATTGTTTAGTCATTCTCATCTAAACCTTTTTGTTGTCTTTAGGTATGGAATATTATGTAATATTTTTTAAATGACTCTTTTTTCAGTCTGGTGAATCCAACTGACAGTCTAGATTCTGGGTCCAGAAAGATTTAGGAAATAAGCAAACTTTCTCGTTGTAGATGATGTTCTAGGTTAGGTAGTGTACATTATATGTTCGATCAGTAAACCTGTAAACACTAAGTCCCTTCAGCAGAATCTCTACACAACATATACCATCATCTAAGCATTTGTTTATTTATGAATGTTTTTTCTGTTTCTCAGGTACTCATAACAATATGTGTCTAACGACGCAAAAGAGTATATTGGAAAAAACAGAATTTGTAAAATAGGCCTGTTTTTTAAATTTTTAATTCTGCCACTTAGTACCTGAGTAATTTTGGTTAAGTTACTTGGCTAACTTTATGAGCCTTAGTTTCCTCACATAAAGATGAGGATAATAGGTAGGAATGATGGTGGAATGAGATGGATATCATTACTCTAAGTACATGTATGAAGACACTAATGGTGTGACTCTGTATACAACCAAAGATATGAAAAATTGTGTTCTATGAGTATAATATGGATTGTAATGCATTCTACTGTCATATATAACAAATTAGAATAAAAAATGAAACAAAAAAGATAAGGATAATGATTAATAACCTGTCTTGCCTCTTACAGAGTTATTACAAAGATCATCTCAGTGTTGGCAGAGAGTATGAACCCAACTAATGATTTACTGTATTGTCCTGTCATAATATTAATCTCAGATTATTGTCATTTCTTGATTCATTGTTGTTACTTTTTCAGTATTTACCTCCACAGACTGTAAGCTCTTTGAGAGCAAGCACCATGTCTATCTTTGTGTCCCCAGAGCAAATCACAGTGCTTGGCACATAATAGGCACCCAAAAGAAATTTGTTGAATGAGTTATTAAGTGAGATACTTATAAATGAATTTTAATAATGTAGACTGCTACATAGGTGTGTGATATTAGAAGTTCCCTGTTATTTCTATGGAAAACAATAGAAACGACAAATAATCAACTTACAAATTTACTTTTTTAAACACAAAAGGAGGATTTCTAAGTCCTGCAACAATAGGTTTTTTGGAAAGACGATCACAGTTCTTTCCATCCCTGTATCTTAGCTCTTTTGCAATGTGACTTTGACATTCCTCCCATTAGGAAGTGGAGTCTGGGCTGCACTGGTGAATTTCTTTGCCCAGTAGTATGATGCAAAAGTGATGTTGAATGACTTACAAGCCTTGGCCTCAAGCTTTTCAGCTTTCAGTCTGCTCCTCTGGAATACTGCCCTGAGACTGCTGCATGAAGGAGCCAATGTTAACCTACCAGAAACAACAGGCCACATGCAATAAACACGTTTTTCCATTTGAGGCCCATTAGAACAAATGGTACAAATTGACAGATGTGTTGGGACCCACCCATTTTAGCCTATCTAGTTCTAGTCAAACTGCTCAATGGGTCAAACTGGCCACATGAATGACCCATGTAAGGCCAGTAGAAGAATGGCCCAGCTGAGCTATGTTTAGTACTGTGTACTGTTACATAGTAAAAGATAACTAATCTACCATAATTGTAGTGCCAAAGAAAAAGCAAACCACACTCATTTACTCTTTGCTTGGTCCTAGAACTGCCCTTAATCTTTTCTCACTGGGACTATATTTTTTAAAACCATACACTTTTCACCTATAAACTCTATTTGCAAACTCCTCTGAGGAAGCAGTTTCCTTTTATCACTTTCCTTGTCAAATCAGTGCCCCTAAACTTAAAATCTACTTTTCAGCTAGGTTTTTTATTTTTTAATATTTTTTTTATTTTTTAGTTGTCTTTGGACACAATACCTTTATTTTATTTATTTTTTAAAATATTTATTTATTTGCTTTAGTTGTACACAATGGGTTTTTTATTTGTACGTGGTGCTGAGGATCGAACCCAGGGCCTCACACACGCTAGGCGAGCGCTCTACCACTGAGCCACAACCCCAGCCCTCAGCTAGAGCTTTTGAAATTCTCCAAATGGAATAAAATAGTGTCTGGTTTTAAAATATACTTTTAAACAAAATTTAAAATATACAAGAATATTCCATGCAGTGTTTTAATTATAAAAATGAGGGTACAACTCAAATGCCACTAATACTGGAGTAGTTAAATTATGATACATTTAGAATCAATATAAAAGGGTATTATTAGTCATTAAAAGATGTGATAGCAATATATATAGTGACAACGAAAAATACTCTTTTCATCCTAAGTGGGGAAAAAAAGGTGAGTGTGTATGTGTGTGTGTGTGTGTGTGTGTGTGTGTGTGTCCTCTTTTTGTATAAGAGTTTGCTTGTTTTCCCCCTACTCCAGCTCTTACAATTGGCAATACATCCCACAAACTCTTGATACTAGAGTCTTTCCGTCCAAACATTGCTTTCTTAGGTGGAACATTAGCAAAATGGCTTATACTTTATAATTATTAGCCAAATAATTATTTTTCACAGAATTATTTGGCTAATGAGAAATTCCTACTTCCTTTCTACCCCTAAATAGACAAAGTAAACACTACTTTGCTTCCCACACTCCACTCTACTATCTCTTTTTATTTCTTCCTTCCGTGTTTAAAGTAGTACTGGGCAGATCAATAATGAGCCACTTAAAAAATATCCAGCAATTGAGGTTCGTGTTGGTCATGCATTCTTGTAAGGGGTGATTTTCAGCCTTCATATCTTCCCTGGTTTTGGAGGTAGAGAACATATGGAAAAGGTGCTGTAGTGTGGCTTATAACAATGCTGACAATTTCTCTTTTCACTACCCTTCCTCATTCTTCTACTCCTAGACCCTGGGAATAGATGGAGAGGGTGTTTGAGTACAGTTGGAAGCAGTAAAGCTTCATTCGTTGAGACTCTCTCTTTAAAAAAAGAGATACTTACCACCTATCTGTACTCAGCTTGACTTACCACCAATTCTAGAGCAATGGAATGAGTCCCATCAAGTCCTCTGCTCTGTCAAATAGAGGTTCCAAGAAGTAGAAAAAAAACAAATGGTGGAAAAAATAGAAAATATATAGATACATACATATATATTTATATATTTTATATATAAAGAATATATTCTTATATGTGAAGAATATATTTGAACAAAAACCTAGTTTTCAGATGAAATGTACCCATGAAAATCTAAACTAGATGACAGAAACTATTTTCTTTATCACATTCTTATGCAATTTCAAAGCAGAGTTTCACCTATTTATTAATTTAAAATTATTTATTGAGGGCTGGGGTTATAGATCAGTGGTAGGGTCCTTGCTAGGACAGTTGAGGCCCTGGGTTCAATCCTTAGCACCACGTAAAAACAAACAAATAAATAAAATAAAGGTTAAATTCTTTTAAAAACAATTATTTATTGAACACCTACCATGTACCAGTCATTACACCAAGCCCTAAGTCTATAATAGTGAACTTGACAGAGAACTTACTTTCCTAAGTGGGAATGACAAGACTAACTTGTTTTTACTTTATTTATTTTATTTATTTTTATGTGGTGCTGAGAATTGAACCCAGTGCCTCACGTGTGAGGCAAGTGCTCTACCACTGAGCTATAACCCCAGCCCCTAACTTTTAAACTTAAAGAATTAAAAATTGAATGAAAATATATAAAGGAGTGCCATAATCTAGAATAACAGGGAGCATTAATATGACCATTAAGATGGTCAAGAATAGCTTCCCTGAGAGGTGTCATTTGAACCACGGCCTATTTGGGGATAAAATCCAATCCACACTGTGCTTTCCAGAAGGGTAACTTTTTCCAATCCTCATACGGTCCGTGTGGGAATTAACATGGAAGCCGTGAACATGTAAGCTAAACCCTGAAGGATGAAAGAGTCAGCCAAAAGAAGAACTAAGGGGAAAGTACACCAGGAAGAATAGCAAGTACAGAGGCTCTGAGCATCATGTATTCTGGGAGAAGACAGGAAGCTGGAGTAGGGAAATATGAGTGGAGAATGACAAACAGCAAGAAATGAATTTGGATAGGTAGGAAGAAACCATACCTGGAGGGCTGATTGTGTAGGTTTTGGATTTTATTCTAAATGCACTGGAAAGCAACATAATCATTTTAAGCATTTTAACTGACATGCTCTAATTTACATTTTAAAAGGCATATAGAGATTTTGAAGGCGGAAATAACAGGAATTGATGCTGGATTAGATGCTGAATTAGATGCCAGATTAGATGCTGAATCAGATGAATTAATTGCTTAAGGAAATGTTCCAGCAAAATGAAAAGAAACTCAAGCAATGAGGAGTGAATGAAAGGGAAAAGTCAAGGACAGTGGATCTTAGGGATTTTAATTGAGATGATAAAGGCTGAGGTAGATCCAGATGTAGAGAGAGAAAACCATTTTGTTTGTTTTAAGTTTGAAATGCCTACGAGACATAGAAGAGAGATGTCAAGTAGATATTTAAAGCTGTGAATTTAGAGCTCAGAAATAGAGTCTACCCTATTGATATAAATTTAGGAATTGTCAACAGATGGTTTTTAAAGCATGAGAACAGATAAGATCATACATGGAGAAGACAGAAAAGAAGGTACAGAAACTCCAATATTTAGAAATCATATAGTAAAGGGAGAAACGTGTAAAGGAGAATAAGGAAGTGGAGGCAATTATTGAAGAACATATAAGCTAAACCCTGGATAATGTGTGATATAGAGCTCATAGAAGAGAGTATCAGAAATGCCCAGTTATGAGAGTTGTGATAACCTAAGAAAGGAAAAGAGAGCCAACCAAATTGTAAGTTACCTTTTCAAGATTGATAGGGCCACTGGCACTGTGGTGCATACCTGTAATCCCAGTGATTTAGGAGGCTGAGGTAGGAGCATTGTAAGTTCAAAGCCAGCTTCAGAATTTAGCCAAGGCCCTAAGCAATTCAGTGAGACCCTGTCTCTAAAATACAAAAAAGGGCTAGGGATGTGGCTCTATGGGTAAGTGCCCCTAGGTCCAATCCCCAGTAACAAAAAAATAAAGAGTGATAGGGAGATTGAAGTAGTCATTCCTCAGCAATGTTGATGTTAGATGACTTATTAGGAGATTGTTATTAGAAATACAGTATCTTGGGCTGGGGTTGTGGCTCTGCGGTAGAGCGCTTGCCTAGCACATATGCAGCCCAGGTTCAATCCTCAGCACCAAGTAAAAATAAAGGCATTGTGTACAACTAAAACAAACAAATATATATATACAGTATCTTTAAAGTTTTAAGAAAACATTATTCTGAACCTAGAATTCTGTAGACAGACAAAACATTTCAGGATGAGGACAAATCAGGGACTTTTCACTTGTTTTCAAAACAGAATTAATTGCTTAAGGAAATGTTCTAGCAAAAAAAAACAAAAAACAAGAAAGAAATGAAAGCTGGGTGCAGTAGTGAAGGTCTGTAATCCCAACTACTCAGGAGGCTGAGGCAGGAGGATCACCAAGCTCAAGGCCAGCCTGGGCAATTTGCAAGAGCTCATGTCAAAATAAAAACTAAAAAAAAGGCGGGGGTGCCAAGGGTGTAGCTCAGTGGTAGAACACCCCTGGTTCCAATCTCCAGTACTAAGATGGATTTATAAATAAATGAATAAATAAATATGAGATCCCAGGAATGAGATCTCAGTAAAATTATGCTTTAAGGGTACAAATGAAAGATGTTCCAGGGCACAAATATTAGGTCTTCAAAATAATTAATAGTGATAGAACAAGAAGTTAGAGGATTTCAAAAGAATGCCTTTAATAAAAAAAAGTAGATTCACTTTATGAAATAGCATGATTTAAAAACTTTAATAATATTTATGATACAGAAATAATATTTATGACAAGCCAGGCACAGTGGCGCACACCTGTAATCCCAGAGTCTCCAGAGACTGAGGCAGGAGGATCTCGAGTTCAAAGCCAGCCTCAGCAAGAGTAAGGCACTAAGCAACTGAGACCCTGTCCCTAAGTAAAACACAAAATAGGGCTGGGGATGTGGCTCAGTGGTTGAGTGCCCCAGAGTTCAATCCCTGGTACAAAAAAAAAAAAAAAAAAGAAAAGACAAATACTTCTTCAGATCAAGATCAAAGAAAAACAAGTAGAAGCAAAAACTTGTATGAACCATGATACAAAGATGAAAAAAAAAAAAAAAAAACCTAAAAACATGACATTATCATGAACAATCAATGGACATATAAGAAAATCCACTTAACATGAATGCCTATAACATTCTCCCTCAGGGACCCATGCAGTGGCCCATGCCTCTAATTCCAGTGTCTGGGGAGGCTGAGGCAGGTGAATTGCAAAATCGTGGCCAGCCTTAGCATTTTAGCAAGGCCCTAAGCAACTTAGGTAGATCCTGTCTCAAAACAAAAAGGGATGGGGATGTGGCCAAGTGATTAAGTGCCCTTGGGTTAAAAAATAAAAACAAAAAACAAACTCCCTCAGTAAGTGTAGATTTAACCCATTAAGTCCCAAGTTTTCGATTCTGTGAATAGCTCTGTGAAGTTGACATACGTGCACTAAAACAGGTTGAAATTATAATCTAAAGCTTATGTTATATTAATGAATGTCAATTAACATTTTAATATAATTGTATTCTTACTATAAATTTATATTATGTAATTCTAGTTTATATTACATATTATATGCTATAATTAAGTTTTTATAGTTGTTCCAAATCTGGGAAAATGGGACAAAATGGGTTAATAACATAATTTACACTTCCCTTTCCACAGTGCATTTATAGGACTGATTCTACAGTGTGTATGATTTGCAAAAGGATGATACTTTAAAAAAAAAAATCTTCAGTTTTTGAAATAAAGTTAAAGACAAAATGAAGAAGACACTTATTCTAACAGAGCAGATATTATAAATATTGGCAATATAAAATTAGCTGATGATAGTTGAAAAATTGAAGGAAATGAAAGAATGCAAATTTGTTAATCTTATATATTGGAGCAGTCGAGAGACACTTTCTAAAGTGGGTGGACCAAGAAATAGAGGTTGAAGTATATTCTGTAAAGCAACAAAATAATAAATAGAACTCAATGCAGTATAATAAAAATTGGAAAGAGTAGACTAGAGGAAGAAGAATGTAGAGAAAAATAACTAAACTAAATACTCATTGTTTGTTTCAAAATGGGTAGTCAATTAAAAAAAAAAAAGTCAGACATTGAACAAAAAAGTGGCAGTGGCAGTGTATGTATAAGGACATAGCTATGGGAAGTACTATAAATAGTTTGATATGTGGTATCTTTAGAGCAGTGTTTTTCTTTTTTTTAATATTTATTTATTTACTTTAGTTGTACACGATACAATGCATTTATGTTTACGTGGCGCTGAGGATCGAACCCGGGCCGCGCACGTGCGAGGCGAGCGCTCTGCCGCTGAGCCACAACCCCAGCCTGAGTGTTTTTCTTTTTTTAAAAAAATATTTTTTAGTTGTCAATGGATCTTTAATTTAATTAATTAATTAATTTATCAGTTTGCTTATTTATTTATTTATTTATGTGCAGTGTTGAAGATTGAACCCCAGGGCCTCACACATGCTGGGCAAGTGCTCTACCACTGAGCCACAATTCCAGCCCCAGAGCAGTGTTTTTCTAATGGTGGGAGTAAAATTAATTAAGGGGGTTTCAACCTATATTAGAAAGAGAAAAAGAAGAAAAAAGGAGAAATATCAGATTGCATTATGTGAGTGAGGGTAAGGAAAATATGTGAAACATGTTTTAGCTTTATACATGTATGTAAAATTTATTTCCTACTTGGATCCTAGTTCCAAAGGAGAAGTTGGACTTGGTTGAAAGATGATGGTTAGGCTACTTCTTATCTTTCATTTTTCTACTCAATTTTACTGCTTGAATTTTAAAACTCATGCATGTATTACTTTAAAAAAATTTTTTTAGTTGTAGATGGACATAATGTCTTCGTTTTACTTATTTATTTTTATGTGGTGCTGAGGATAGAACCCAGTGCCTCACATGTGCTAGGCAAGCACTCTACCACTGAGCCGGAACCCCAATCCCATCATGCGTGTGTTATTTTTGTCAATAACTTAAAATATGTATTTGGTTTTTTAAAATATTTTTAGTTGTCAATTGACCTTTATTTTTCATTTATTTATATGTGATGCTAAGAATCAAACCCAGTGCCTCACACATGCTAGGCAAACGCTCTACTACTGAGCCACAATCCCAGCTTCTGTATTTGTTTTTTAATATGAAAAAACACAAATTCACAAACTTTCAAAAACCAAGTGGTATATTTCCTCTCAATAGTGAATATCAGGCAATTTTCTTTTGAAGCAAAATAACAGGCCACTTTACCACTACTTAGCAAGGAAAGAACGTTACTTTTTAAAGATTATGTAAGGCTCAAGGGAGGGAAGGCAGAGGCATGGGCAGGAGTTTAAGACATTAAGAATCCAGGCAACGACTGGCATGTGAGAGGCACTGGGTTCAATTCTCAGCATCGCGTATAAATAAATAAAAATAAAGTTCTAGCAACAACTAAAAAAAAATAAAAAAGAAAAAAGAATCCAGGCAATGGATTTAATAGGAAGAAGACAACAAGAGAAATTAAAAAAAAATTTTTTTTAATGGTTTCCTTTGTGACAAAGATATTTAAATGTTTTGATTTCTCTTGTTTTGTCTTAAATCAAGAAACATTTTTAGCTTATTGATTCCATGTAATAGTATTTCATGTGATAGTGAACACATTTGGTCCATCTGTAACATGCATAGAAAAAACTCATCTGCCTAAAAACGAGAGAATAAAGCATAGAGGAGGAGCCATTCACTCATAAAATCAATGAATATTTAAGTATTATATACTATTCTAGGTACTAGGGATGCAGTAATGAGTAAATCAGAGTCTCTGCCTTTGAGGGTACATATACTTGGTGAAGGGAGAAGGATGATCAAATAAATATTTAATACAATGTCAACCTAAAATTTTATATCCCCCTAAACCATAATTGGAGAAAACAAAACATTGAGACTCCCTACTACAGGAGGCACTTCATAATTAAATGAGACCATAAGAAAGGAATAAGATATAAATAAATAAATAAATAAATAAATAAATAAATAAAATAGTGATAGGAGAGGTACATATATTGGGAAAAATCTAAAATAGCATTAATTATATAAAGCAATGATAATAATAGTGACTCTTAAAGAGGTACAAAAATAACATGCAGCTAAAATACAAATGGTAATAGCATGTGGTGAAATAAGGTGATCTCAGGAGAAGTATCCTAGGTTACTGTTGTATTCACAATCAAGGTATATATACTTATCAGCTTTAGATGTTCATGTTAAGGACATCCCTAAGAGAATATGTGTGGGATGTGTTATTCCCAAATGCAAAAAGTATATGAAAGATTTTGTAATGCAATAGACAGCAGTAAAAGAAAAAGAACAGATTTTAAAATTAAAATAAAACAATTTTTTCAAAAACTTAAAAGAGGGCTGGGGTAGTGGATCAGTTGTAGAGTACTTGCCTAGCATGCATGAGGCACTGGGTTCAATCCTCAGGACCACATAAAAATGAAATAAAGATATTGGGTCCATCTACAACTAAAAAGTAAATATTAAAAAAAAAAACGTAAAAGAGAAAAGAAGCATGAAATAAAATGGTAGAAATAAATCCAAATGTATCAGTAAATACCATCAATATAAACAGGCTAAACTGTTGAAGGAAAGATTATAAGATTGGATAAAAAATAATAAGATGTACCTTAATGGAATTTATAGGAAACACATGAGGACCCAGAAGGATTGTAGGTAAAAGAAGAAATTTTACAGTAAGACAAGAAAAAGTAAATAAAAATTATAGGATTGGGCTGCGGCTGTAGCTCAGTGGTAGAGCGCTTGCCTAGCAGGCGTGAGGCACTGGGTTCGATCCTCAGCACCACATAAAAATAAACAAAATAAAGGCATTCTGTCCATCTACAACTACAAAAATATTTTTTTAAGTTATAGGATTGAAATTAAAAAATAAAATTATTATTTGCATATATGATTGTCTACAGAGAAAAATCCAAAAGATTGGACATATAAATCATTAGATTTAAGCAGGGAATTAGTCAAAATGTCCAATATAAAATTTAAAATATACTTAGGAAAGTAAGATTTTAAGAGATACTTTTTACAATAGCAACAAAAATATAACTTCCTTCAAAACATTGCAGAGAAAATTATAAAATTTTAATGGGGGGCTGGGGTTGTGGCTCAGTGGTAGAATGCTTGCCTCACATGTGGGAGGCACTGGGTTTGATTCTCAGCACCACATATAAATAAGTAAATAAAATAAAGGTACATCAACAACTAAAAAATATTTTAAAAATTTAGTGAAAAATATAGTACATTCTTGAACAGAAAGACTCAATATTATACAGAAGACAGGTTTCTCAAAATTGATCTATCTGTTCAAATTAGTTGCAGTTGAAACCCTCTTAGCTGGATTTGTTTAACTTGACTTATTTGACAGAATTTCTATGGAAACCAAAGACTCAAGAACAGCCAAAATACTTCTTAAGAAGAAAGGAAGAAATTTTGCTTTACCAAATGCCAAGAGTTCTTATTTATTTATGTTAAGTAAAACACATTGGCAGTGGCCTAGGGACAAAAATATTGACCAATGGAAACCAAACAGAGTCAAGAAATTGATACATAGATATATGGTGATGTGAGATGATCATTAGCAAAAGATGGGTTTCAACAAATGGCACTAACCTTTGAACTACCTGTCTTTAGTCTTCTTGTTCATGATATCATAAATTTCTGCATTATTTAAATTACTGTAACTTAGATTTTTTTCTGTCACTTATAGCCCAAAGAATTTCTGATATAGGTCCTAGCATTTTTGCAGCCAAGGATACAGATTAAAATGGTCCAATCAGATATGAAGTAGCAACAGAGAAGAGGTTATTACTCTTCTCTTAAACTTGAATCTGGGTGAAGGTGTGCTGAAATTTCTGGGCACTATCACATGGAGCCTGGAAATGAAATCAACAGAATGAAAAAGAGCCGGGTGTGGTGGCGCACACCTGTAATCCCAGCACTTTGGGAGGCTGAGGCAGGAGGATCACAAGTTCAAAGCCAGCCTTAGCAATGGCAAGGCACTTAGCAACTCAGTGAGACCCTGTCTCTAAATAAAATACAAAAAAGGGCTGGGGATGTGACCCAGGGGACGAGTGCCCCTGAGTTCAATCCCCAGCATCACACAAAAAAAAAAAAGAATGAAAGAGTGGAGGATGGAGAGAAACAGTATCATGATGACAAGGTTCGAACGCTTTAACTGAGACCCACTTTCTGCTCTCTACCCATGGACTTTTCAGTTAGTTAACCCATTATCCCACCATGCTATATAGAGGACCTATAAAAACTTAAATTGAGTAACAAATATACCATTTATGATCACTTTGAAATAACTATTATTATGCTTTTAGAGTTCAGTTTTTTTGAGAAAAATAATTGGTGACTGATTAGAGAATTTGAAAAAATATATATTCATTTATATACATGTATGTACATATATATGTTATATAAGCTCTAGATTATGATTTTTAATGCACCTGTGACGATTTCATTGAAATATTTGCAGAACTGAAAACCTGGGACTTAATGGGTTAAGCCACTAAATTCATTTTTTATTTGTTTGAGCCATTTTAAGTTGACTCTGAAATGATCTTTCTAGAGACAGTAGGCTCAAGTCACATTATCAGAGAGATTGTTATCATAGAAACCATGATCATACAGTGAATTTCTTAAAATGTTGCTGTCTATAAAGGTGGATGTGACTAATAAAACCAATGTGCAACTAACGTCTACATGAGTCCAAAAAACTGTTATGCGGCTTTGATGGAACATTTGAATCACAGTAATATTTATATCTTTTAAGAATTATAAGAAATGCAAAGAGATTCTTCTTTAAATGTTTTGTTCAGTAGAAATAAAGCTAAAGGGCTAAAATGGCGAAATGATGTAGTGTCAGAAGGGAAGCTGAATTCTGTTAGCCAACTACCAAAGTTGCAGGAGACTATACAAAATTAACCCTTGCTTCATCCTCCAGGTTTATTGACGCATTTTTAACAAATAGTGGAAACTCTTATTTTAGTCACTAAAGACTTTTGCTAGAATAACTTACAAAGAAGAGAGATTCAAGAGAGTCTGAAAGCCAGGAGACACAAGACATTACGTTTTGTGTTTTAAGAATTTTCAAAACAGGAGAGACCAGCTGAGTGTGGTGGTGCATGTCTATAATTTCATTGACCCAGGAGGCTGAGATTGGAGGATGCAGGATAGCAAGTTCAAGGCCAACCTAAGCAACTTACCGAGGCCCTAAGCAATTTAGTGAGACCCTGTCTCAAAAAATAAAAAGGATTGGGGAAGTGGCTCAGCGGTAAAGCACCACTGGGTTAAATCTCCAGCATCAACAAACAAAAAACCATAAATTATCATTCATGCTAAGAGTAAGGTTTTTAACCTATAACTCAATCAATTTAGATTTTATTTATTTATTTATTCTTACAGTACTAGGATTGAACCCAGAACCTGGTGCATGCTGGGCAAATGCTCTACCACTGAGCTACATCCCCAGCCTTTAGATTTTATTCTGATATACAGTATAAATGTAGACTTAATTAATTTTTTTTCCAAAATGGCTAATTATCCTGGCATGTTATTGGATAATCTTTCCTTTTCCTCCTAAGTTGTTATTTTTTTTTAGCATTATTATTATTATTTTCTGGTGCTGGGGATTGAGCCCATAGGTGCTTAATCACTGACCCATATCCCCAGCCCTTTTTATTTTTTATTTTTGAGACAGGGTCTCACTAAATTTCTTAGGGCCTCACTAAATTGCTGAGGCTGGCTTTGAACTTGTGATCCCCCTGCCTCAGCCTCCTGAGTTGCTGGGATTATAGCCATGTGCCACCACGCCTGGCTCATCATTATTTTTTACCAAATATAATCAATCTTTATTTCAAAGTATCAATTTTACATTTATCTATTTCTCTGCTCCGGGATGATTTTTGGAAAGATAAATTGAATATAACACAATTTGGTTATCAAAATACCCTTTCAATTTTGCTGCTGTGTGTTTAGGGAGAAAGTGTCAAAATGTCTATGATATCTGCAACTGCCTTTCAGTTGGTTCTACAAAAGACAAAAAAAGATGAACAGCAAAATGTTAATATGGTAAATCTAGTGTTCATCCTACTAGTTTTTTTAACTTTTATGTATGTTTGAAAAGGCTTTTTGGAGGATGAATTTTTTTACACTTTTCCTTAATGAAAAAAATTTTTAAAATTTATTTATTTTTTATTCTAAGATGTTATAAATGACAGCAGAATGCATTACATTTCATATTATACATATAGAGCACTTTTTTACAAATCTCTGGTTGTATGCAAAGTATATTCAGACCATTCGTGACTTCATACATGCACTTAGGGTAATGATATCCATCTCATTCTACCATCTTTTTTTTTTTTCCTTCACCCTTTTGCCCCCTCCCTTCTCCTCCCTCCCCATTGGCCATTCTAGTGTTCCTCTAATCCTCCTATGCTCCCCATCCCAACCCGACTGTGAATTGGCCTCCTTATATCAGAGAAAACATTTGGCATTTGGCTTTTTGGGATTGGCTAACTTCACTTAACATTATATTCTCTAACTCCATCCATTTTCCTGCAAATGCCATGATTTTATTCTCTCTTATTGCTGAGTAATATTTCATTGTGTGTGTATACCACATTTTCTTTATCCATTCGTCTACTGAAGGGTCCTTAATGAAAATTTAAAAGCAGGTAATACTTCCATGTAGTAAAGTAAATTTGGAATTTTACAGAATAGAAGTGTAGGAAATTAAAAACAATACATTTCAAGTGAGGTTTGAGATTTGGTTCAATGTTTAAGACCAAAAATTGGTACCAACTTTTTTGTTGTGTCATTTTCTAAAAGATTTGGGCTGGGAGTGTTCTAGTATACTATGATCAATAGTAGAGAGTTTGCCTAACATACATGAAGCTCTGATATCAATCCCCAGCAACACACACGCACACACACACATACACACGTGATATTGGTTTTGTTTTGTTTTAACAGGCTTCATGAGAGATAAGTTAATGATAACAAAAGCAGATCTGATTGAATAATTTCCCTTACCACTCATTTTTTGGGACCTTTGTAAAATAAGAACTATTTAAAACTAATATTTGATTTCTCAATTCTGAAAATTATACATTGTTATACAGAATAATACAAACTCAAAAATTTTTGAATAATGTAATAATAAGTAAGTAGCATGTTGCCCAGTGCTTTGTTAGCATTTCCTATGGCTCCTTACAGTATAAAATTATTATCCTAACCACTTTTGTGTGCTATGGCAATTGACATCTTTCATACATAACCATTAATATTATTCCCCATATTTTCCCTTTGAGATTCAGAGTCATTGATCCACAAACCCCAAGTCTTTTTTTTTCAATCTTCTTTAATATTTGTTTTTACAATATATTTCAGCAACCACAATTCCTCTGTCCTCACACAAAAATGATTTGGATTTTTTTGTCCTATACTAATAATTAAGGTGCTGAAAAGTGCTGGAAACCTAACATTACTACTTAGCTTCACACCTAGTGAGTATTTGTGTTTCTGAAATCCTTTAATATTCTCAATTTTGAACTTTTATTTTGAACTTTAAGCCTTTGGGCAGGGCCTTTAGTTGTAGTTCATTTTCAGTAACTCTTCCATTTTTATATAACAATTTAAAAACAGAGTTTATGACTAATGTTGAATCTAACATTTAGAAATAGCAATAGACAGCGTCTGGCTTCTGAGGGCTGTCATACCAAAACCTAACTTGACTTTTTGTCCACAGTAGTTCACTATGGTCCACCCTCTGTACTGTTGACCCTGATATTGTTGCCAACACACAAATCTGATCTTGGAATTCTTCCATGATTCCCAACCACCACCTAAAGGTAAAATTAAAATTCCTTAGAGACAAAAATAAAAGAACCTCCTGCCATCTGGCCTCACTGTTCTCATTTGCACCCCTCTCAAAATGAACACAGACACTGGAGCCCACACATAGGTGCTTGTCAATCTCAACAATTATTTTCCCTGCCAATGCTTTTGCACTGGCCTGTTATCTCTATCGAGAATGTCCTGTCCTCTCCCCTCCTCTTCACTCTAATTCCTTGTATCCTTCAAGAACTAACCCAAAGTTCACCTTCTTCTTTTTTTTTTTTTAAAATATTTTTTTATTTGCTTTAGTTGTACACAATGCAATGCATTTATGTTTACGTGGTTGAGGATCGAACCCAGGCTGCACACGTGCGAGGCGAGCGCTCTACCGCTGAGCCACAACCCCAGCCCCCAAAGTCCACCTTCTTAATGACACCTCCTCTTTCAGAGTTCCTGGCAAAATCAGTCACCTCCTCCTGTATGGGCTAGATAATCATAATATAGTGGGACAGATAGACAAGGAAACAAATAGTCTAGCCCATGGTCAAAAAGACTAAGAACTCCTCAAGGACATTTCTGGGTTCCCCACAGCACCTACCAAATCACACAATAAACAAATGTTGAATTTAACTGCATCATATGAAAAAAGTGTAATAATTGCATTTTTACATCTAAAGTAGTAATTGTGTTTCTTTGTAAAGCTATCAGTTCATAATTTGACCTTTTAGAAACCCACAAGCTGGACATAGTAGCCTACACTTGTCATTCCAGCCACTCGGAAGGCTGAGGTAGGAGCATTGCAAGTTCAAGGCCAGTCTGGGCAACATAGCAAGACTCTATCTTCCTACTCCCCCACTCCCACCACCACAAAAAAGAAAAGAAATAAAAACCTCATAAAGTGGTTGCTAAACTTCTGCAAATAAATGTATATTCCATGATTTTTTAATAAATCTCAGTTAAATTTATGTAGGTTGCTTGGTCTTTTTCTTTTTTACTTCAAGATGAGTTGTGTGTAGCTCATAGAACCTATGTAAACATATCTGGGTAATTTGAAAGTGTATAAATCACACCCAAGCAGGCTCACATCTGTAACTTCAGCAACTGGGGAAGCTGAGGCAGGAGGATCACAAGTTCAAAACCAGCCTGGGCAACCTAGGGAGAACCTGTCCAAAAAAAAAGGTGTGGGAATGTAGAGTTAGGGATGTAGCTCAGTGATAGAATGTCCCTAGGGTTCAATCCCAAGTAACCTCCCCACCAAAAAAAAAAAAAAAAAAAAAAAAAAAAAAAAAAAAAAAAGAAAAGAAAGTATGTAAATTGTAGAAATAATTAGAATGGCTAGCTGAGATACAACCATTAAAGAATAAGATGGTGCTTAAAAGAAAAAATCTTGCCTGAAAGAAACATTTTGTGTGTGTGTGTGTGTATGTGTAAGAAAAACCATGAAACATTTAATACAGCATTGCAAAATAAACCTCTCCACCCCATCCCCAGGGAGGCAAAGTCAAGGTTCAGACTGAACTTTGTTTAGAAACGTTGGAACCATGTGTTTAAAGAATGAGAGAGTTTTGTCAAGACTCGCTGCCAAGGCACATCACAAGCTTAACGTGTGCTTACTGCCTGCTCTCAAAAGCTAGTGTCCATGAGCTTGCTGGCTGCTAGCACTTGGGTACCTCCAAGAAACTTTCTGCTGTCTTCACTGTCTCTCGGATTATTTGTCAGTTCTGTTTTATAAAATACCTCAGTTTTAACAGTAGAGTCATGACTAAAATTTATAAATATGAAAATAAATATAATATTTGTAAACATTAAAATGTTCCTAGCTAAGCTATTCACTTTCCAGAAAAACTTTTCATCTTGTGTACTCCGTTTCTGTTTTAACAACCGTCTTTGCAAACGTCCACCTCAAAAAAGTTGAAGTCTTAGCAGTCATAGCTAACATGTATTAAGTGCTCTGATATGTCAGGCACTATGCTCTTTTTTTTTTTTTTTTTTTTTTTTTTTTTTTTTTTTTTAAATCTCCTTTAAATCTCACAGGAGTTTTTTGGAGAAAAATGACTTGAACACATTTTCCTGACCTCTCCCTTCCCCCACTTCAATTCCTTACTGGAGCAAAATTCAAGGACAAAAAGCAACTACTAAAAACCTCTGGAGGTAATCTGTTCTTCTGAGGACAACCGTGAGTTTTCCAGAGGAGAAGATAGGTGTGCGACACATGAAGTCTGTGGGCTGGGAAAGCTGACTCCTGTCTCAGAAGAAAAGGGACCTACACAGGTAGATGCAGTCATTTTCTTTCCAGGTGTCTGGGGGGAAAGTGTCTCTCTCATACTTGGACAGTCTGATAACAAAGAAGTTCCTTCTTCCCTCCTTTCAGTGAAGGGGACTCAATTTGTCAACTTCTCTGGCTTTGGGCTAGAATATATACAGTTCTTGAAATGTCCTAGGACCAGAAGCAATGACATCATCTGGGAACTTAGAACTTGTTAGAAATGCAATTCTCAAGCCTTTCCTCAGGCCCTTAAATCAGACACTAGAAGTGTATTTTAATAGATATTTAATAAGATTGTGGTAAACACTCAGATTTGAAATACACTAGGTTATCAGAGGAGACATCTTTTTCTGTGTGTGTGTGTGTGTGTGTGTGTGTGTGTGCACGCTCACACTACTAGGGATTTAACCCAGTGGTGCTTTACCTCTGAGTTATATCTCCACCCCTGCCCCCCACTTTAAAATATTTATTTATTTATTTTAGTTCTGGGTGGACACAATATCTTTATTTTATTTTTATGTGGTGCTGAGGATTAAACTCAGTGCCTCACATATGCTAGGTGAGTGCTCTACCACTGAGCCCCAGCCCCAGCCCTATCTCCAACACTTTTTTTGTTTTGTATTTTGAGACAAGTTTCCCGGGCTGTCCTCCTGCCACAGCCCTTGGCCACTCATCCCCAGTCACTGGGATTACAGGTTGTACCATCATACCCAGCTTGAGCAGACAAATCCATTTGTCTGGTTTTTCAGTGTTAGAGAAACCAGACCTCCTAGCCTGTAAAAATGCTGAAGAACTTATATCCATTAGTAAAGCACAGGAAATTATAATACATATGAGTTTATTAATTTGATGGAGATTCACCAACTGATCAATTGGAAAGAAGCAGAAAAAAATAGTCTAAGACAAATTATAACTTCAATCATATTAACAACCTTCTTAGTCCTCCTAATAAAAATTGAGGCTTAAAAAGGTTAAATAATTTGTTCAAGGTCACACCACCAATAAGTAACAGAATCAAAATTTGAATCCAGGGCTGTCTGATCTGATTCTAAGTCCTCTGTCTTACCCTCCATTTCCTAATTAAGTATACTTCAACTGTGTCTATAGAATCTTTTTTCTTTAAACTTTGTCTTAAATTATGATAAAGCATTGCAGAGAACACATAAGAAAAATGAATGTGTGTATGTTTTATGTATTTATTGGTATGTTTTATACTATATATATGCATATATATATTTATATCAAAGAGAGAAAAATTTGTGTTTATATATATTTCTTACATAGCCAACACCCATATAATCACCATCACCCAGAAAAAAAAAAATAGAACATTGCAGCAAGCCCCTAAATGCCTCTCTTTTCCCCCTGAAGATCACCATAAACTTGACTCTTTTATAATTATTTCCTTGCTTTTCCTTATTAACTCACATCTATAATTATTTTCAAACAAAATAGTTGTTCCCTTTCCCTCTTTAAAACTTTGTATGAAAGAAATCATACTATGTATATTCTTTTTGGTCCTGCTTCTCTTGCATAACTTCATGTTTGTGACATTCATCCATGTTAAGTGTAGCCATAGTTCATTTTTATTGGTATGTAGTGTTTCATGGAATGAATAGTAAACATTTTATTTACCCTGGAATTCTTTATTTGTGTTGTCACTCTCCTAATTCAGACATTCATTAAATGGCTTCTTAGTACTTTAATTATCCTTGGGGACCCTAACTATTCTGTTTATTTCTAGGCTCTCCCCTGCTGCTGCCAGAGGAAACTTTCTGAAGGTCAACACTGATCATGTCTATCCTGTTAAAAGGAATTATAGAAGAAGAAGAAAAAAGGCTGAGAGGTAGGCAGTGACCACATTATTCAGGGTATTGGGAACTATTTTAATGATTGCGGGTTTCATTCTAAGGGCTGTTGTTGTGAGCAAGCTATGCTATTAACATAGACTGGACACGTGTGTTCTCTCCACAATATCAGAATTTATTGAATAACAATAAATTCACAAGCTACATCACTTTCATTGGTTTTAATTCACCAAGTACTCATGGTTCACTTGGTAACCATGAGCAGGTAATCATAGGTTCTTTTATTGCATTCCAATCTTAATGACTAAGATCTGTAATACTCAAATCACACATCACACTTACCCAGTGATATGTGGTTACAGAACAGTGAAGAGGCCACAGCGTTTCAAGAGGCTGCACTGAGAGCTAAGGCAGACCGCAGATATAAATGCAAAAGCGTCACTGCTGGTGGTCAGATAAGAGTATGAACTAGATAAGAACTTGTTCAGGGTGTGGAGTATTCAGGGCATAGAACTTGTTCCAGGTGAGGTCCAGATGGCAGGCAGTTTCAAAGTGGACTGCATCAAGCAAGGAGATTGAGCTAAATTGAAGCCCCAGTGATGAAGCTGGGAGTTTGTCTGTTGCTCATGTGAGGAGTTTACTGGATGGTCTAAGATGACAGGTTGGTGTGTGCTGCTGTGCCACCATCTTTGGTGCCTCTCCTTTTATGTATCTCAGGTGTGTGTGTGGGAGTGTGCATCCTTCAGTGGTCTGGTACATTTTAGAAGCTCATAGGCCTGGTTTCTCTGATATGGATTTGATATCCTTATACATCCTAATTTAATTTGATAAATTCACAGGTGGTCTTTTTTTATTAGCATGATTAATTTAGTTATCAGTTTGTGCCTTATGATTATGCTGCGCACCTGGGGTGGTTATTATTAATTGTTATTATTATTTTGATAAATTCTGTATGTCTAATTTCTAGTGGTTATCTATTTGTTCAGACAAGTCCCCAAATTATTCTGCTTTTGCACTTGGATTCAAAATAGAGTAACTCAGGGCTGGGCACTGCTGTTCTATATAATGTAGAGTAACTCAGAGCTGGGCACAGCCAGCTCTCCACACAATAATGAAAAGTTCTCTCTGGCTAATAGCTTAGACTTTTTTCTAAGTTTGGAGGACTTCTGCCCGAGAGTCCCCAAACCATGCAACTGGACCCCCTTTGATAATCATGCCTATGAGAATCTACCCAAGTTTTCTAGGCCCTTGTTATGCTCTGGCCCACAGCCCTTTGGGATTATAACTGAACACAGTGTGTTCACCCCGGATGAGTACAAAGCCAATAAGCACAACCAAGAGATGAAGGAATGAAAAGAAGTTTATCGCTTGTACCAGTAAAGGAGAGCACTGAGGATAATTTCCAAAGCAGTGTCTCTCCAGGACAACAACAAAAACAACAACAAAGCAAGGGGCTTTTGCTGGGGGAAATGCATGCGTATTGATTTTGGAAAGTCTTGTCATCATGTGTGGAGAAGGACACGTTCCTGAGCACGCTGAATTCAAGGTCATACTTCTTCATACATCACATGTTGAAAATGGTGGGTAGGAACAGACGCTAGGTGGGCAATTTAGCATTATCATGAGACTATAATGAGCAAAGTTTAGGTCATGGAGAAGAGTGGGTCAGAGTAACTTGTGGCTTGTTCCTTGTGGTTTTCCCTGAAGGGCCTTACCAGAAACAAAAAAGCAACTTGAAGAAATGTTAACAGTCATTTAAAGTGGCAGCAGTTTTCTCTCCACCTCTCACCCCACAAGTATAGGAACCTGCTCAGGCGCTAACAGAATCCCGTCAGTTGCTGGTTAAGTTCTCTCAGGCCTGGCCCCATTTTTTGCCAATTCTCTTTCATTTCTCTGTAATCAACTGTGAAGTGATGAGCATATCTCACAGGAGAGGCTTATAAGTTAGTGCCCTTATGGATAAAATGCCAAGACTATTGATAGTGTAACAATCAATTATACTAAAAATGGTAAAGTGAAACAAGAAATGAACTAATGAATAGAGAATCCTAAGATTTAGTTCAAAATATTACCTGAGTGCTTAAGATACAGGCCTTTCAAGTGTCTTAACAAACCCCTCTGATTCATACCACCATTAAGTGTAATAAGAATCACATGATGTGAAAGCAAGAGCTATAGACATAAATCACAGACTATCATTTTTGTGTAGGGGCTGCCACACTTTTTCTGTAACAGGCCAGATAGTAAATCTTTACAGCTTCGCAGAGCACAGCATCTCTTCCAACTTCTCTTGCTTTGCAAGGCGAAAACAGTCACAGTTGGGCTTGGCAGTGGTCACATAAAATTATATTGGTGGCCAAGATTTGGGCCAGAGCCTGTGGTTTCCCAATTCCTGCCTTAGTGTCCAGTTTCAGTTCTCACTGTTGTTAGTTGTTTGTTTTTATATTTATATTTTTATTAATATCTAATTTACATTCAATAAATGCAGCAGCTCTTAAATGCAATAGTTGATGAATTTTTGACAAACTATTCACCTGTGTGATCAGCATCCTGGTCAAGATT
This sequence comes from Tamias sibiricus, assembly GCA_025594165.1. Classification (NCBI taxonomy): domain Eukaryota; kingdom Metazoa; phylum Chordata; class Mammalia; order Rodentia; family Sciuridae; genus Tamias; species Tamias sibiricus. The sequence goes on from CM046670.1 coordinate 42,777,968, forward strand.
TAGAACATTCCCATTGTCCCAGGAAGTGGCTTCTAGTCAATCACCATCCCTGTCCCCAGAGCTTAACCACTGTTCTGATGTCTATGCCCACAGATTTCATTTTGCCTATTCTTAAGATTCATTAAAATAAAATTACACACCGTCTACATGTCAGAACATGTCTTTCGCTTTTTGTAGATATGTTTCAGCCTCACAGTCTTTGAATGCCTGTTCAGTGTCCACTCATTTGTGAGAGACACCCATGTCATTGAAGATACCAGTATTTTGTGACAAGTTTACTCTTTATTGCTGGGCAATATTTCATTGTATGAATATACCACTGTTTTATGAATACATCTATATAAGTTTCCTAGGGCTACCTTAACAAATTACCACAAGTCTGGTGGCTTAAAATGACATCCCACATTTCTGTCAGAAGCCTAAAATCAAGGTGTTGGCTGGGCTGTGCTCCCTCTGAAGAGCCTGGGGGAGAATCTTTCCTTGTTTCTTCCAGCTTGGAGAGGCTCCAAGTGTTCCTTGGCTGCGGTAGAATAATTCCATTCTCTGTCTTCTCACAACCTGCTTCTCAGTATCTCTGTGTCTGCCTTCTCCTCCTATACAGACATTGTCATTGGACTTAGCATCCATCCTGTTCAAGGATGATCCCATCTCAAGATTCTTAATTGTATCTACTAAGATCCTTCCACCAAATAAGGTCACATTCACAGGTTCCACATGGACACATCTTTAGAGAGCCACCATTCAACCGACTATAAAATCAGTTTATCAAGTCACCTAATGATATTGTCTAAACTATGTTTTTCTTTGCTCCTTTTCTATTTTGAATAAAATTGCTCTAATTTTTTTTTTTTTTTTTTTTTTTTTTTTTTTTTTTTTGTGGTGCTGGGGATTGAACCCAAGGCCTTGGGCATGAGAGGCAAGTACTCTACCAACTGAGCTATATTCCCAGTCCCTGAATATTTTTATACAAGACTTTTTGTAGATACCTTTTCAGTCTTACAGTCTTTGATTGCCAATTCTAATTATTTTTATATAAAATTATAAATGAGATTTTGTTTTTTTTTTTTTAATAATTACCCATGACAACGTTTTTCATTTGGGGAGGAATTTCTGTAAGAATTGATCAATCTGCATACATAAGTCTTCAATATTTTGTATAAGTGAAAACATAATGATGTCAAGAGATAGGATATGGACTTATACTAAGTTTCTTCTTTTTTTTTTTTTTTTTTCTTAAGATACTATTAAGAAACAAACAAGTTTCAGCCTTGCTTTTATTTAACTTCTTAAAATAACAACCCCTGATTAAAGTGAAAGCAAAACGAAACAAACAAACAAACAAAACAGAAACACAAAGCTTGCTTTCATACTGTCATTCCTTTCATTTTATGTTACTTGATTAGCACTTGCAATTATTACCTCTAATAAATTTGATACATTTATCTCAGTTAGGAATAACTGACACTGACCATTCCACTGACTTGAAATTAAATGCAGCTCTTTAATTTAAAAAAAAAAAAAAAATCCATCCGAGTTACGCTCCCACCCTTCTATTGTGATGATAGGCCCAGCTTTAACAGAACTGCTGGGATTTGGGTTGTAGGCTTTCTGCCTGTCTGGCTGCCCCTCTACATTGAAAGCTTCATAGAGGGCAGGGCCTCTCTCATGCAACTGTGTATCCTCTAACTCCAGTTGCAGCCCTGTGCTTTCTTAACCTTCCACACTTGAAAGTTTTAGTCTTCCACACTTGGAAGGTTAAGAAAGATTCTTGACAAAATAGTGCCTGTGGGAAAAAAAAATAAGGAAGGGAGTATCTTCTTTGTAGTAGAGTAATTCTACTAATTCAGAACAGTTCCAGCTAATGAAATTTCTTAGAGATAGTTTTAATAAATGGTTCCTTTTTTTAATCCATTGGAAAGTCTCCAGGACAATTATTTATTACAGAGGTAGCTTCTTATTGAATTTGCTTTCTTTATTCTAAAATTCTAAGAACTGGTGATTGGGTACACGACTCACTTACGAAAGCAATTTAAAATATTACCCATGTCCTGTTGGCACTTGGCAAGTGGAACAGAGAAAAACAGAGCGTTCTCATTATCCTTTTTAGACAGCTATAATAAATAGTCCTATGAGTGGTTTGGAGCTTTTTAAACAGGCACAGAATAATATAATAGGCTTTATCATACTACCCTATTCTTTTGCAATGTCTGTAAATCAAAAATCTTACTTTATCTTTTTGAAAAGTGTAGATCCAACTTTACTATTGGAATAGAATTACTTTGAAATGTTTGGGCCAATGACTTTGGAATTTTCACTAATCCTAATTTCCATTTTAACTTTATTCTGTTCCTTTAATTTTCATTTTAATTTTAGTAGTCCTATCTCTGAAATCAGCGTTGACAAACATGCTCTTTTGAAACCCTAATTTCTTCATTTTTGACACAATTATCCACAGGTTGAGGTTTAACAGAAGGGACAGTGGAGATAGTCATATGCTAGGTAGTGTAATTCACATGCTTTTAAAGACATATAAATGATATTTTCAAAAACACAATTTAAAATCAATAAGCATTTTAAAGTCATTTTTAAAATATTTTTTAGTTGTAGGTAGACACAGTGCCTTTATTTTATTTATGTGATGCTGAGGATCAAACCCAGGGCCTCACACATGCAAGATGAGCGCGCTACTGCTGAGCCATAGCCCCAGCTCCTAAAGTCATTTTATATGTAGTATTATTTATCAGATTTGTTGTATTGTTGGCCAGTTTATTTTTCTAAACTCTTCTAGTTTGGAGATATTTTCAGTTATAAGTAACAGAATAACAGACTAATAAAACTGAACTAAGAGGGGTCTATTTGTCTAACATAAGACTTAGGTACTTGCTGGCATTGGTTTAGGAGTTTAATGCCAGGGCTCTATATTGCTATCCCTGTGATTCCCTTTATCTTCTCTCCATGGTCACAAGATGGATGCAAAATCTCCAAGCATCACAGCTGTTTTCAAAGACAGGAAACTGGCACTACTAAACAGAGCTTTCTACTTGGCTTTTCTTTCTCTCTCTCTCTCTCTCTCTCTCTCTCTCTCTCTCTTTCTTTCTAAACCAGGAAAGACGTTATCTTTCTCAAATCATCCATTTAGTAGATTTTCCCTTGCAGAAATGTGTCACCTGAGTATTCCTAGCTGTAAAGAAGGTTGGGGAAATGAGTATCTACTTTCAGTTCTGTAACTAAAGGGTGGCAAGGAAGAAAAGGTTGGGAATGGCTTTTGAATAAGCAAATATTGCATAAACTAGGTGCTTGGTAAGTACATGTCAAATGACCTGTAGTTTTAAGCAGAGCTAAAGTATACACCCACCCTTTTATTACCTTTCCTAGTAAATTTACCTTTTCTTTTCCTCATTTTCATAGCCTTACTGCTTATCAGCAAACATTTTGTTGAGTGTCTACGATATGAAATACATTAGTATTTACTCTGTGGCTGGAAAGATAATTAGGAATGACTTTATAGATGACATTTATCCATTCACTCAAGAAATATTTATTGAGTGACTAGTATGTGCCAGACACTATTCTAGGTTTTGGGGATATATCTGTGAGCAAGACAAAGAACCCTGCCCTTGAGGGAGACAACATTCTAATAGAGCATATTTATATTTTAAAACATAAGAAGGATTTTCATTCCTAAATATGAAAGGGAAGTCCATTTCATTTAAAGGCAACAGCATGAGCACAGACAAGGGAGTGGGAGTCCACAAGTCATGTTTGGAGAGCATTGAGTAGCTCCAGAAAGTATAAAATACATGAAGGGGACTGAAAGGGTAGGTTGGTGTCAGGTTGTGAAGGGTTATGATGGGGGAAGTGAGAGTTTTGCCAAATCCATTTATATCTTGCAAAGTTAGTACTAACATTTACCTGGTGGCTTCACTTGAAGAATCCCCAGACACTTTGAACTTGCCATGTTTCAAATGGACTCATTCTATTTCTCCCCAAACCCTTTCTTCTCCTGTATTTCCTAACTAATTTGGTAAATGGCACTGCTGTAGGGATAGACAAGGCAAGGCACTGAAGATCGCAGGAAACAAGTTTTATTATTTTGGCTGCAGCTGGTTCAGAGGGTACAGCTCTCACTGTAATCAATTAACCCCCTGAACCCCAAATTCAGGTAGTTTCAGAACTTTACGCCCAGCATGTAAGGGGAGGGGCTCAGAAGTTCACAGTTTACAGAAGTTCACATAAAAGCAGCTTTTTTCTTTCACTGTTCTGGGTAAGTTAACCCTTCAAGGACAATACCTGAGACGGGGAGAGCTCCTTCTCCCCTTTCTCCCCACCCCCCAGCTGTTACCTTGGAGCCCAATTGGTAACTTATCTTATCTTAGAAATGTAGACATCTCTTTGAAGCTCTAGCTCCAGGCCAGAGACCTTGTTAAAGAATTTGTCTTTTCATTATCACACTTTGCATATGCAGACACACTTCTACAAACTACTATACTGGATACTTGTTTGTGAAAAACAAGTAAAGTCCAGCACCTGGAGTGCTGATTTCTTCCATGTCAGTAACCAAGTAATAGAGCAACAGGAAAATAGGAAGTTTATCTACACCGAACTTTTTTATAGAGACTCTTTTGCTGACAGTCCTAAAATCAGCCATGGTGAAGATTTCTGGAGAAGCCCAGTTAAAATTTTCTTTGGAGGAGGGGGTGCCACTACAGCACTGCTACTTCCTTAACTTAGGCCCTCATTGTTTCTCACTGGGGCTGTTGCTATTCTCTTCCACCTGTAATCTTACATTCCTTTAATCCATTCTCTCAAGCTGCCTTGAAAGTTATTTTCCCTCCTAAAATTTAAGTAATCCAGAAATCAGATGAAGTGAGGAGGTACAGATTACAGAATAACTATAAACTTGGGGAGTAGGGGAATGTGGATCTATATTTGAATTAGTTTTCTATTACCATGTAACAAATTTAAAGGCTTAAAACCATATGCATTTGTTATTTCTGCGTAGGATCTCACAAAACTGAGATCATGGAGGACCACCTTGGAGTCTTGTTTGTCACAGTGTCCTCACAGTCTTTTCTGTCCCTGGGACCTGCTCCATGAGTGCAGTCTCAGGCCTGATCTTGGAGTGAAACTGAGTTTCTACCCAAACAAACAAACAAAATCCAACCAAAGTGTTTGTAAGATAGTACTTTATAGAAGATGTAGGGGCACTGCCTTTTTCCTTGCTTTTCTCACCTCTATCCCTTTTCCTTATGGTTGTGTAGGAAATTCCTTCTCCCCGCCCCGAAAAGCACAGCAGTTTGACTTTTCTATCTTTCTACTCACAAACATGTATGACTAAATCTCTTCAGGGGCTAAAAAGAACAAATTTAATTCATTCACTTTAGAAAGGAGTTGGGATTAAAATTGTAAAGCTTCCCCCACCCCACTCTGTTATATCCAAATCTGATCCTATTTCTCCTCTGCTTAAAAAAACAGAAAACCTGTAATGTTTTCCTATTGCTCCATAATAGGTAGAAGAAATATGGAAAAATTCAAATCGTCAAATACAACATGTCTGAATTCCTGTCCTCCTGAATTTGACTCTTACCTGATTTCTGGCTATTTCCTACTTTGCACTCTAGAACCCAAGTTTTAGGAAATTGTTTTAGAAGTTGTTTCATGATTCAGAAATTTGACTCCTACTCTTCTCACTCCTGACAGGCTTCTTCTTATCTTTCTGTCACTCCCCTCCTTAGACATCTATTGCAAGTGCTGTTTGCCCAATGAAGTGTTTCCTGTCTCTTTTGTAATCTCGCAGCACCTGTATGGGCTGACATTAATATTTGTAACACTTACGTATATTTGTTTACAGGCCTGTATCTTTTTTAAAAATTTAGTTATACATGACAATAGAATGCATTTTGACACATCATACATAAATAAATGAAGTATAACTTCTTATTCTTCTGGTTGTACCTGATGTACACCAGTTACGTAATCAAATATACACATAGGGTAATAATGTACGATTCATTCCACTGTCCTTCTCACTCCCATATACCCCCTCCCTTCACTCCCCTCTGTCTAATCCAAAGTACCTCTATTCTTCCTTAAGGCTCCCCCTGCCCACTTATTGTGAATTAGCATCCACCTATTAGAGAAAACATTTGGCCTTTGGTTCTTTGGGATTAGTTTATTTCACTTAGCGTGATACTCTCTAGCTCCATTCATTTACCAGCAAATGCCATAATTTCATTCTTCTTGAAGGCTGAGTAATATTCCACTGTGTATATATGCCACATTTTCTTTATCCATTCATCTGTTGAAGGGCACCTAGGTTGGTTCCATTGTGTAGCTATTGTGAATTGAGCTGCTATAAATATTGATGTGGCTATGTCAGTGTAGTATGCTGATTTTAAGTCCTTTGGGCATATGCCGAGGAGTGGGATAACTGGGTCAGATGCTGGTTCCAAGTTTTCTGAGGAATCTCCAGATTGGTTGCACCAATTGGCAGCCCCACCAGCAATGGATGAGTGTACCTTTTCCCCCACATCCTTGCCAATATTTATTGTTGTTTGTATTCTTGATAATTGTCATTGTCACTGGAGTGAGATGGAATCTCAGTATAGTTTTTATTTGCAATTCTCTAATTGCTACAGGTGTTGAATACTTTTTCATATATTCGTTGATCAATTGTATTTCTTCTTCTGTTCAGTTCCTTAGTCCATTTGTTGACTGGATTTTTTTTTTTTTTTTTTTTTTTGGTGTTAAGTGTTTTGAGTTCTTGATATATCCTCGAGATTAATGCTCTAATTGAGGCGCATGTAAAGATTTTCCTCCCATTCTGTGGGCTTTCTGTTTACATTATTGATTGTTTCCTTTGCTGTGAAGAAGCTTTTTAGTTTTATTCCATCCTATTTATTCTTTTTTTAAATATTTATTTATTTGCTTTAGTTGTACACAATGTGTTTTACTTTTACATGGTGCTGAGAATCGAACCCGGGCCGTGCACGTGCTAGGCGAGCACACTACCACTGAGCCACAATCCCAGCCCATCCTATTTGTTCTTTTTTTTTTTTTTTTTTTTTTGGTACTGGGGATTGAACTCAGGCGCACTCGACCACTGGGCCACATCCCCAGCCCTTTTTTGTATTTTATTAGAGACAGGGTCTCACTGAGTTACTAAGTGCCTCACCATTGCTGAGGCTGGCTTTGAACTCGCGATCCTCCTGCCTCAGCCTCCCAAAGTGCTAGGATTACAGGCGTGTGCCACCGCGCCCGGCTCCATCCTATTTATTCTTGATTTTACTTCTTCTGCTTTAGGGGTCTTGTTAAGGAATTCATTTCCTAAGCTGACATGGTGGAGATTTGGGCCTACTTTTTCTTCTATTAAGCACAGGGTCTCTATTTTAGTGCCTAAGTCCTAGATCCACTCTGAGTTGAATCTCATGCAGGGTGAGAGAGAGGGGTTTAATTTCATTTTGCTACATATGGATTTCCAGTTTTCTCAGCACCATTTGTTGAAGAGGCAATCTTTTCTCCAATGTATGTTTTTGGCCACAGGCCTGTATCTTTTTATAAAACTATAAACCTCTTGAAGAGGTTATCCTATCTTAGAGAGACATATGGGTCAACACAGTAGGAGAGAGGTGATGGCCAAAGCACATAAATTAATTAACAAATAAGATGGTGTTTGAAGTTACGAAGTGGATGAGATCATCCAGAATAGAAGAGGAGAGATCAAAGCAGCATAGAAACCCTAATTAGGATGCTTCGTGAAGTACAAAACTAACTTTGTGTTTGAGTTTACCAGGTCTTTAGGTGTTGTTTATATATGGCTTATTTTTAAAATTACATTTTGTCTTGACAAAATAGATTAGGCAAATGTTGCAGAGTGGTTTGGATTCTCACTACAGTGTAAGTAGGATATACTGTGGATGAAAAATTTCATTTAAGAAAAAAATAGTTGGGCTGGGATTGTGGCTCAGTGGCAGAGCGCTCGCCTTGCATGTGCGCGGCCCGGGTTCGATCCTCAGCACCACGTAAACATAGATGCATTGCATTGTGTACAACTAAAGTAAATAAATAAATATAAAAAAAGAAAAAATATTTCTCATAAAAAAATTAAAGGAAACAGATTTAATACTCTCTATATTTTGCCATGTGAGCAACTGGAATTTTTTTTAGTATCATGTCAGTCTAATTTTAGTAAACTCCTGTCCAAAATAACATTTCTCTTACAGATCATAACACATAAGCTCACAGCCTTTTAACCATGAGTATTTTATTGACATGATGAGCTTTGAGTGAATTAAAGGTCTTAATGTTCCAAAATGAAAGTTCAATTTCCTTGGATTTTATACAGTCACTGCTTGTAATAATTCAATAAGAACACTGAGTACCTTATTATATGGATCTGTTATTGCCTTTGTTGGTTTGATTATTTTCTGACAGATGGCTTCCATAAGATATTTGAGAATTTCATTAATTTAGTGTAATGTTGCTTCCTGAGATTTACTTTTTGGCTTTAAAAGTACTATAATTTAGAACTGAATTACAGGCAAAACTCATCTTCTTTGTTTTAATCTTAAATTTCTTTCACATAAAGCAATTCTGTTTCTAGTATTCCTTCCTGTAGAACGTTTATTGTTAAAATTATTGAGAACTTGAGATGTGAGACAAATTGTTGTGATAGACTTGGAGAAAGGAAACCATTCTTTCAGTGGTTTTAAGCTTATTGGTTTTTTACCGATATGTTTGCAGGAGATTAGTAGTAGAAGTCTTTTATGTATTATTAAGAATAGACTTCTGTATTAATAATTTATGGTACATTCTTGTTAAACTGCTTTCAAATTATTTTGAAACAAAATGGAGGATTTTACTCACCAGAATACCTATGGCATTGCCTCTTATAAATGCTGGGAGGTGGTGTGCTTCTTCATTCTTTGTGTTTCCATGTGGAGGGACTTTCCCAGAATAGTAGTGCTCTGGCCTCTTACCCCACCTGGTTGGTGGCTGTCAGACATGAATCCACAGATCATATACTTAGGTAGAGCTAGTCTATTAACATGACCATCAATACATAAGCCAAGCTGAGTCAGTGTCAAGTTCTATTCTAGCATCTGGTTTAGGGGCAGGGATAGGTGTGAGGAAGGGCAGAAAATGTCAGGAAACATTGGCAAGTGTGTTTTGCCCTCAGCCCTAACCCTCATTCCACAAACAGCTTTATCAATAATAAAAGTGATATTTTGACCTCTCACTGCCTGACTGCAATTGGGGTCACTGAGATCCCTTCCAGTTCTGAAATGTGGTGATCCTAAATGGGATTAGATGGATGAACTCACTGAGGACTGATGTTCCCGACAGAAGGTAATATGCTTTTCAAAAGTACCTCTGTTTCTTGATTTAATTATGGTCCCTGACACTTTACTTTCTATAAGGGAGAATAAAACTGAATAAATTTGGCATTACTTGGGTAGTTTTTCTTTTCCTTTTATCTCCAGCCAGACACATCATGGCATAGACAAGGCTGGACCATCAGGAGACAGACCTGAGGAAGAGAGGCTTGAAGGAAGAAAGCTATACTGCCATGAGTTTCAAGAATTCTTCTAATTCATCTTCCAGATGCACACCAATGTTATTTTGCAAAGATGGAGTCCAGCCACGTTGAAACTTGAAGGAAAAGGGCACCTTCATGGAGTTAGGATATGAGCATCTATCTGGCTTGTTTGCAGCACATTTCTATGCTCCAAAAGCCTGGAATAGGAACGGAGAAAACTGTTTCTTTTTAATTTGCTTGGGAAAGTATGCTACCAGCCCTTCTCTAAGTATGAAGATAAGAATTGACAGATAAAACTTCATAGTTGGTCATAATCGCATTACCAAGTGAAATATCACCTAGGATATTTTCTGAAGGAAAACTCTCCCCAAAGGAAACTATTTCAACTTAATGTTGTTAGAAAAATTTTGCAGGATGGATAGACGCACGCTGGAACCATCGTATAGGAAAAGGGAAGGGGTTTATTGAATTACCAAAGAAACACGTGGAGGGGATGGGGACGAACCGCGGGGAATGAACGGGAGCTGGAGCACGCAGGAACGGAGAGCAGGAACAGAGAGCGGCAGGAACAGAGAGAGAGCTCAGTCTGGCCCTGGTTTAAATAGAGTAGGGGTCATAAAACCCCCTTGGAGTGAGTCCTTGCCCTATTGGCCAGCAGAGGTCAAGGGGGGGGTAGTGGACAGGGGACTTGCTGGTCAGGTTTTTTGGTCACGCTGAGGATCTTGGGAGGTGTAGTTTTTAACAAAGCACCTGGGGAGGTGTGGCCTCCTGCCTGGGAGGCGCGGCCTCCTGCCTGGAATCCAACATTCCCCCTTTTTTGTTTTCTTAGGAAGTGGGGCGTCGTGTTTCGATCTGGCTGCTTCGGAGCTGAAATGGGGCGACGTGGGGTAGTTTTGAGGGGGGGGTGGAGATGTGGGCAGGCAGGTCAGGCTTGAGGGTGGAAAAAAATTCCCAGGAGGTAGGCGTGGAAAGATGAATCTGTCCAGGTATGGGATGGATGAAGTTTTCCTTGAAGCCAAAGATTGGTGAGGGTGTCAAACCAGGCTTCTGCAGAGGTCACCGGGGGAGTTAGCCGGAGAGCATGTAGAAATTGTGGGTCTTGCGAGTTTGCAGGTAACACTATTATGGAATCAACAAAGGGAAAGAAGGTGAGATGGATTATTTTCCATAGGCCTGTGTTCCACCAGGTGGGACTTACAGTGAAGAGGCCAATGGAGAGTGTGAAGCACATCATAATGAGCATCGGGTGGCAGCATAAGGGCAGGACTCAGCAGGGGTCTCTGGTTGGAAAGTCATTCGTTGGTTTTTTAACAGTTGATAGTCCCTGGGAAAAACTGGTTAACGGTTCAAAACGAGAAAAAACAGAAAAGATTATTTTGAGTCAGTATCAGGAACACAAGAGAAACGAATTTTTAGGGGACCGGTGGGAATGGGAGAGCAAGTATACTGAAGTAGTTGTCTTTTTGTGGATCTTCAGTTGGTTGATCAGCTGGTTTCAGTCTGGAAATATGAATCTAAGAAGTCAAATTTTCTGAGGTTTCACGAAGCTTAGCAGCTGTGGGTGTGCACAGCACAACGTGGAAAGGTCTTGTCCACTTTGGGACAAAGGAGATTGTTCCTGTGTCCTGGGGAGGGGAGAAATATACCCAAGAACCGGGTATTAATGGGAATGAAGCAGTGAGTCTACCTGGGTCAGGCAGAATGAAATCTTGGCACTTCCATATCTGATGTCTGATGAAGGATAAGAGAGGAGAAGAGAGATCTTTGGGTAAGGGTCCCTGAGTTGGGGAAACTCCGGGTGGAAGGGCTAGTTGCCCAAACATAACCTCAAAAGGGGATAGTAAGGAGGGCTTTTTGGGAGGACTCTGAGCCTAAAGAGGGCGAGGGGAAGTAAGAGTTCTATTACTCTCTACCTTCCCTGAAGACATGGGGTGATACGGGATGTAAAAATGCCGAGGAATGTTAAGGGAAGTAGATATATTCTGGGTAACTAGTGCAACGAGCACAACTGAATCAGGTTTGAACAGAGGAGGAAGAAAGCTTGGATATAAAAGAATCTTTGCCCATACTTTCGACCGTTAGTAGAAATTGAAAACAAATTTTCTAAGGGACTTTAGAGGGGTGAGATGGATTAAGAAGTTCCAACGACTAATACAATATTTTGAAAAGCGTCCTTTTCAAAATAAGTATTAGAGAGATCCAGGTCTGTGACTCGGTCGTCACCGGAGCCAGGCAGACGTGGGATATCATGAGCAGCTCAAGATATCGGAGGACTATGAGCCACCTTGCGCAAGGGTTTTCCGTGTCCTGTCCCGGACAGGAAAGAGAGAGACTCAAGTCCGGAGTAGGCCAAAGGGCCGGAAAGGAACCTCTGTATCCGTCTCCAGCTGAGAGGCAAATGTTGCCGGAATGACACCAAATTTAATGATATTGCGGTCGAAAAGATGAGTGGAGGCTGAGTCAGGCGATTCCAGGAGGTTTATGCCCTTGGAATGGGATGGAAAAGTGAATGGAGATAGGAGAGGATTGATTATATGGCAGGGAATTTGGGGGCCTGGGTAGTAGATTGGACTGAAGCCAGAAGAGAAGGAGAAGACAGTGCTGCTTCAGCCTTCATGTTTCCCTGAACTATGGGAGAGTCTCCACTTTGTTGTGAAGGACAATGGGAGATCCCTATTAGTTTGGGCAGAAGAGAGGCTTGCAGGAGTTTAAGCCTGAAGCATCTCTATACAATCATGTTCTGGGGGCTCTGAGGAGACTGGGAGAAGGAAAACTGGGTGTAAAGAGGAGCAGGACTGGAACGAGGTTGAGGAGCCGAGCGCGACAGGGCAGGAGAGTTTGAAGGCTCTTATACGTTAGTCTTTAAATGGTGAGGAGAGGCAATAGTGACATGAGCACTAAATTTAGCTTTTTAGATTTCTGTAGAAGTAGGTAAGCAGCGGCCAGAGCCCGAAGACAGGGGGCTTATCCACGAACGGTGGGGTCAAGCTGTTTAGAAAGGTAGGCAAAGGTGGGGCCCTTGTATCGGCCTAGAACACTAAGAGCCAAACCCTTCATTTAATGGACATAAAGGGTGAATGGCTGAAGAAGGTCTGGGAGATGAAGAGCTGGGGCCTGTGACAGTGCCTGCTGCAGATGCTTAAACTCAGCCTGAATGCCTTCGGGGAGGAACTTTTTCTCAATCCATTTAGCTGCCTCATATAAGGGCTTTACATAAAGAGAAAAATTGAGAATCCAGGCATGGAAATATCCCACTAGGCCTAGGAAGAGAAGAATCTCTTCCTTTGTCTTGGGACATGGAAGGGCCTTGATGAGAGCCTCTCTGTCTACAGTAATGGCCCTCGACTGATGGGAAGTCTGAACTCTTAGGTAAACCACCTGGGTCTGAGCAAGTTAGATGGGGAAACACGATACCCACGAGAGGAAAGAAAGTTTAAAAGAGTGCAAGAGTACTCACGAGCTGTGGAAAGGAGGGGCTGCAAGAAGAAGGGGAATGGGTGGATCTGAGAAAACGTTTCTGCAGAAGATCTGAGATAGCTCCCTGTAGGGAGGGGCAATTCCTGAGATGGGTTACCTTGGCAACATGTTGGGGCAGGGTTGTTAAGGGTGGAAGAAGGGCTCTGAGGGAATCAGCATTTCAATCCCTCAGGGGACAGTTTCCCAACTTCCCAAAATTGGCTTTCGACCTGACTCGATTTACCTATATATGCTGACTGCCTATGAGATTTTGGCTTCATTTGCCTTCTAACCTTAGGAACTCCTTACTACTGTAAGGGAATGGGTCGATGACCGAATCTGGCTTCTTCAGGCTGAACGGGGGCGAAGTGATGGGGGCAGTAGTTTGGAGTTCTTTTGTAGAAGTTAGGTGAGATTGAAGCCTGGGGAAGGTTGTAAAGTCATCAGGGACGGAAGCTTCTATTAGAGAAACAAAAGACATGAGTACTGAATAAATGTTGCAGCATCTGAAACGTCAATGTATACCATGAAGATGATAATTCAAAGCTTTAGCATGTACAGAGTTATCGGGAATGTAAACACAACACTTCACTTAGGGCTGAAGTTACCTTTGCTTCTAAAATGTTCAGAAATGGTTGTGCATCTGTTTTAACTGTTACTGGATGTCTAGGATGAAGTTTGTCAAACTGACTTCTGTTTTGACCATTGGTAAGAGTCAGCTGTTCCTGATGGGAATCTTGGGGAAACTTGAGAGCAGATTTTGCGCTCGGTGCCTTCTGTAAGGATGGGTCCAGGTCTTGCTTGACCTTGTGGCTTCCCTTAGAAGCATTAGGGATGTTTCTCCCTTTTTATGGACCCTCCTTTTAGCAAGTGCACTGATTAGCTTTTTTCTCTATCGGTCTCATTTATCTCCCTTATCAGGAGATCATGTGACCCAGAGATGCAAAGCTCTGTAGAGATGTTTCCTCTTCCCTCACAGGCAGACTCTGGGACAAGAACCAAATACTGGTCTTCTTGGCCCTTTTTGATTAATTTAAAAGTTTTGATCTTAGCCATCCAGTAAGCTGATCTTAAATTGAGAACATTGGGCTTTAATTTTAATGTTTATAAACTTACAGTAGCCGGGGTCTGTGGTACCTGTCTGTCTTGATGGTTTTCGAAGGTCAGGTGTTTACGTTTTGAAGTTGATTTCTGTTAAAGAAAGGCTGAGAGCATTTAGCTGACAAAATATTACAATTACATTGATGTTTCCATAAATCAAGTTTAGCTCCTAAAGAGAGAACATGATATTCTGAAATAATTGTTGTTCAACCATAGCTATACAATTTTCAATTCCTTTTTAAGATTACTTGTTCAAAAGAAAGAAAATTAATTAACACAACATTATGGATAAATTACATAGCTTTCGCTGATTGTTTCACACACTTATTTAACCAACTTACACAGGCCTTTACATCACTTACATAAACCCTCTTATTTACTTCACTATAAGACATTCTTATTTTGAAACATTTCTTTTTTCTTCTATTGAGTATGGTTTCCACACCTATAACTTTCTAATTTATTTCTCTCACATGTTAACTCATTTCTCTGTTCATCCTTTGAAACAATCCTTATAATAATTTGAATTTAGACAAATTATTTTATCTTAATAAAAACATTTTGTTATTTATAGTGTTTTCAGTTGGAATAGAAACTTTTGACCCTCTGCATACATAGCAATCTTTTATAAACCTTTGTATATAAAATTACACACATCTGATATTTAACAGTTAGTATTTTAACCTTGTAAATTAATTAGACGTTTAACAAACAAAGTTAGTTACAAATGAATAATCTCATGTGCCAACAAATGAAACTGAACAGTATCAGTCATTTTCTTTGGTGAAGAGAAGTCCTGGAAAAACCTTGCGAATTAAGTTTGAAGTTTAAGGTACCTTTATTTATTGCGCACTTTGGAAGAGGAAGCGAGGAGCTAAAGAGGCAAAGGTGATTTTAGCAGGGGCTGAAAAAGAGCGGATCGGAAGCGGAGACAGACTTGGGCGGAAGAACACGGTGGATCTGAGGAAGGGGGAGGGAGCTAAGTAGCAGAACCGGTTGATCAGAATGGGGGAAAGAGGCTGGCCGTGAGGCTGAGAAGTTGTGATGTTGAAACAAAGGAAAAGTGCACCCATGTTGTCGGCCGCGGGGGGGGGGGGGGGGGGGGGGGGGGGGGGGGGGGGGGGGGGGGGGGGGGGGGGGGGGGGGGGGGGGGGGGGGGATTTGGCCCGGTGCGCGCGAAGAAGCGCTCGGCTATCGGAGGGTGGAACAGGTTGTCGGGTGCCAGATGTAAGAGAGAGCAGAGGAAGCGAGCAAGGGGCGCGCTGCGGCTGTAGCAGCAGCGGGCTGGGAGCGCGGACCAGGAGCGCACTGCTGAGCGGGGCTGGGAGCGCGCCGCTGCAGACGAGCCTGCACAAACGTGTTGAGAGAATGTACCCAGGCACACAGACTAAGCAAAGGCAACATTTCTGTGGCTTGGATGAATGGCGAACACATGGTCGCCATTAGCTGGCGGGGAGAGGGGGAAGGCACACAGAGTTAAGGATGGACTGGAGCCCGAGAAATTTTGCGTTTTGAATAAAGAATTGCCTGGTTCTTCGAACAGGTCAGGGGAGGACTGAACGCTGTTGGGGGAACGGCTGGGGCCGGGAGTAATTCTCTCCCAGCACCGCTGCCGGAGCCATTGGGGACGAAATAAGGAATGTGTGGCGGAAGCGGCAGCAGCAGCTGCGGCGGCAGCGAGGGGAGAGGGGGGGGAGGGTGCGGGCCTACCACGTGGTGCAGACTGGTAGACTGGGAGCAGGCCTGCCTGCGGGGGGCTGGGCCAGGGCCCCAGGGTTTGGCGGCGCGGGCCGGCAGGCGGCGTGGCCATTGGTCGGGGCGCGGAGCTAAGAACGGGAGGTTGAGTGGGCGGGCGGGGGTAACGGCGGGAGTGGCAGGGAGCTGGGAACAGGAAACAGAGAGAGTGGGGGGTAGTGGCGGTGAAGGCACCGGAAATGATGTGACAGAGAAGGCGGGTCTACAGAGGAGGATTCTGACAGAGCGGAAGGCAGGGGCAGAGGGAAGGATGAAGACAAAGCAGGAGGAGGATCTAAGCTTGGAAGCCCGCCAATTTCAAAATCCAAAGCCTGAGTGGGGGAGCGGTCTGGGGCAGCGTCCTAGGCTGCCGTACGGGGGAGGTGGAGCCTCTAATCCTGGATCGAAATCGGGGTCAATGGAAGATGGGGGGGATCTGCAAGCCTGTAGGCGAGCAATACCGTCTCGGGACTGCTCCTGGTGCACAAGGAAGGATTTGAACGGAGAAGGGAGAAGGCGTCCACGTAGAGCGGGCAGATAAAGGTGGGGGGAGGGGGAGTTCCCGGGGTCCACCGTCGCCATTAAGACTTGGGTGGGGTGTCGTCCCCCCTGTATGGGCCGTGGGCGAGATTGCCGGACACTCGACGGTCAATTCTCACCGCGCTGTGGCCAGACAGGTTTGGGAACTCGGGGTGGATGGGGGCTTACCAAAGACCAGCATTGCTGTGGAGGAGGTGGACACGCGTCTCCCTTCCCGGGTTTCGGCACCAAATGTTAGAAAAATTTTGCAGGATGGATAGACGCACGCTGGAACCATCATATAGGAAAAGGGAAGGGGTTTATTGAATTACCAAAGAAACACGTGGAGGGGATGGGGACGAACCGCAGGGAACGAACGGGAGCTGGAGCATGCGGGAACGGAGAGCAGGAACAGAGAGCGGCAGGAACAGAGAGAGAGCTCAGTCTGGCCCTGGTTTAAATAGAGTAGGCGTCATAAAACCCCCTTGGAGTGAGTCCTTGCCCTATTGGCCAGTAGAGGTCAAGGGGGGGGTAGTGGACAGGGGACTTGCTGGTCAGGTTTTTTGGTCACGCTGAGGATCTTGGGAGGTGTAGTTTTTAACAAAGCACCTGGGGAGGTGTGGCCTCCTGCCTGGGAGGCGCGGCCTCCTGCCTGGAATCCAACATTCCCCCTTTTTTGTTTTCTTAGGAAGTGGGGCGTCGTGTTTCGATCTGGCTGCTTCGGAGCTGAAATGGGGCGACGTGGGGTAGTTTTGAGGGGGGGGTGGAGATGTGGGCAGGCAGGTCAGGCTTGAGGGTGGAAAAAAATTCCCAGGAGGTAGGCGTGGAAAGATGAATCTGTCCAGGTATGGGATGGATGAAGTTTTCCTTGAAGCCAAAGATTGGTGAGGGTGTCAAACCAGGCTTCTGCAGAGGTCACCGGGGGAGTTAGCCGGAGAGCATGTAGAAATTGTGGGTCTTGCGAGTTTGCAGGTAACACTATTATGGAATCAACAAAGGGAAAGAAGGTGAGATGGATTATTTTCCATAGGCCTGTGTTCCACCAGGTGGGACTTACAGTGAAGAGGCCAATGGAGAGTGTGAAGCACATCATAATGAGCATCGGGTGGCAGCATAAGGCAGGACTCAGCAGGGGTCTCTGGTTGGAAAGTCATTCGTTGGTTTTTTAACAGTTGATAGTCCCTGGGAAAAACTGGTTAACGGTTCAAAACGAGAAAAAACAGAAAAGATTATTTTGAGTCAGTATCAGGAACACAAGAGAAACGAATTTTTAGGGGACCGGTGGGAATGGGAGAGCAAGTATACTGAAGTAGTTGTCTTTTTGTGGATCTTCAGTTGGTTGATCAGCTGGTTTCAGTCTGGAAATATGAATCTAAGAAGTCAAATTTTCTGAGGTTTCACGAAGCTTAGCAGCTGTGGGTGTGCACAGCACAACGTGGAAAGGTCTTGTCCACTTTGGGACAAAGGAGATTGTTCCTGTGTCCTGGGGAGGGGAGAAATATACCCAAGAACCGGGTATTAATGGGAATGAAGCAGTGAGTCTACCTGGGTCAGGCAGAATGAAATCTTGGCACTTCCATATCTGATGTCTGATGAAGGATAAGAGAGGAGAAGAGAGATCTTTGGGTAAGGGTCCCTGAGTTGGGGAAACTCTGGGTGGAAGGGCTAGTTGCCCAAACATAACCTCAAAAGGGGATAGTAAGGAGGGCTTTTTGGGAGGACTCTGAGCCTAAAGAGGGCGAGGGGAAGTAAGAGTTCTATTACTCTCTACCTTCCCTGAAGACATGGGGTGATACGGGATGTAAAAATGCCAAGGAATGTTAAGGGAAGTAGATATATTCTGGGTAACTAGTGCAACGAGCACAACTGAATCAGGTTTGAACAGAGGAGGAAGAAAGCTTGGATATAAAAGAATCTTTGCCCATACTTTCGACCGTTAGTAGAAATTGAAAACAAATTTTCTAAGGGACTTTAGAGGGGTGAGATGGATTAAGAAGTTCCAACGACTAATACAATATTTTGAAAAGCGTCCTTTTCAAAATAAGTATTAGAGAGATCCAGGTCTGTGACTCGGTCGTCACCGGAGCCAGGCAGACGTGGGATATCATGAGCAGCTCAAGATATCGGAGGACTATGAGCCACCTTGCGCAAGGGTTTTCCGTGTCCTGTCCCGGACAGGAAAGAGAGAGACTCAAGTCCGGAGTAGGCCAAAGGGCCGGAAAGGAACCTCTGTATCCGTCTCCAGCTGAGAGGCAAATGTTGCCGGAATGACACCAAATTTAATGATATTGCGGTCGAAAAGATGAGTGGAGGCTGAGTCAGGCGATTCCAGGAGGTTTATGCCCTTGGAATGGGATGGAAAAGTGAATGGAGATAGGAGAGGATTGATTATATGGCAGGGAATTTGGGGGCCTGGGTAGTAGATTGGACTGAAGCCAGAAGAGAAGGAGAAGACAGTGCTGCTTCAGCCTTCATGTTTCCCTGAACTATGGGAGAGTCTCCACTTTGTTGTGAAGGACAATGGGAGATCCCTATTAGTTTGGGCAGAAGAGAGGCTTGCAGGAGTTTAAGCCTGAAGCATCTCTATACAATCATGTTCTGGGGGCTCTGAGGAGACTGGGAGAAGGAAAACTGGGTGTAAAGAGGAGCAGGACTGGAACGAGGTTGAGGAGCCGAGCGCGACAGGGCAGGAGAGTTTGAAGGCTCTTATACGTTAGTCTTTAAATGGTGAGGAGAGGCAATAGTGACATGAGCACTAAATTTAGCTTTTTAGATTTCTGTAGAAGTAGGTAAGCAGCGGCCAGAGCCCGAAGACAGGGGGCTTATCCACGAACGGTGGGGTCAAGCTGTTTAGAAAGGTAGGCAAAGGTGGGGCCCTTGTATCGGCCTAGAACACTAAGAGCCAAACCCTTCATTTAATGGACATAAAGGGTGAATGGCTGAAGAAGGTCTGGGAGATGAAGAGCTGGGGCCTGTGACAGTGCCTGCTGCAGATGCTTAAACTCAGCCTGAATGCCTTCGGGGAGGAACTTTTTCTCAATCCATTTAGCTGCCTCATATAAGGGCTTTACATAAAGAGAAAAATTGAGAATCCAGGCATGGAAATATCCCACTAGGCCTAGGAAGAGAAGAATCTCTTCCTTTGTCTTGGGACATGGAAGGGCCTTGATGAGAGCCTCTCTGTCTACAGTAATGGCCCTCGACTGATGGGAAGTCTGAACTCTTAGGTAAACCACCTGGGTCTGAGCAAGTTAGATGGGGAAACACGATACCCACGAGAGGAAAGAAAGTTTAAAAGAGTGCAAGAGTACTCACGAGCTGTGGAAAGGAGGGGCTGCAAGAAGAAGGGGAATGGGTGGATCTGAGAAAACGTTTCTGCAGAAGATCTGAGATAGCTCCCTGTAGGGAGGGGCAATTCCTGAGATGGGTTACCTTGGCAACATGTTGGGGCAGGTTGTTAAGGGTGGAAGAAGGGCTCTGAGGGAATCAGCATTTCAATCCCTCAGGGGACAGTTTCCCAACTTCCCAAAATTGGCTTTCGACCTGACTCGATTTACCTATATATGCTGACTGCCTATGAGATTTTGGCTTCATTTGCCTTCTAACCTTAGGAACTCCTTACTACTGTAAGGGAATGGGTCGATGACCGAATCTGGCTTCTTCAGGCTGAACGGGGGCGAAGTGATGGGGGCAGTAGTTTGGAGTTCCTTTTGTAGAAGTTAGGTGAGATTGAAGCCTGGGGAAGGTTGTAAAGTCATCAGGGACGGAAGCTTCTATTAGAGAAACAAAAGACATGAGTACTGAATAAATGTTGCAGCACCTGAAACGTCAATGTATACCATGAAGATGATAATTCAAAGCTTTAGCATGTACAGAGTTATCGGGAATGTAAACACAACACTTCACTTAGGGCTGAAGTTACCTTTGCTTCTAAAATGTTCAGAAATGGTTGTGCATCTGTTTTAACTGTTACTGGATGTCTAGGATGAAGTTTGTCAAACTGACTTCTGTTTTGACCATTGGTAAGAGTCAGCTGTTCCTGATGGGAATCTTGGGGAAACTTGAGAGCAGATTTTGCGCTCGGTGCCTTCTGTAAGGATGGGTCCAGGTCTTGCTTGACCTTGTGGCTTCCCTTAGAAGCATTAGGGATGTTTCTCCCTTTTTATGGACCCTCCTTTTAGCAAGTGCACTGATTGGCTTTTTTCTCTATCGGTCTCATTTATCTCCCTTATCAGGAGATCATGTGACCCAGAGATGCAAAGCTCTGTAGAGATGTTTCCTCTTCCCTCACAGGCAGACTCTGGGACAAGAACCAAATACTGGTCTTCTTGGCCCTTTTTGATTAATTTAAAAGTTTTGATCTTAGCCATCCAGTAAGCTGATCTTAAATTGAGAACATTGGGCTTTAATTTTAATGTTTATAAACTTACAGTAGCCGGGGTCTGTGGTACCTGTCTGTCTTGATGGTTTTCGAAGGTCAGGTGTTTACGTTTTGAAGTTGATTTCTGTTAAAGAAAGGCTGAGAGCATTTAGCTGACAAAATATTACAATTACATTGATGTTTCCATAAATCAAGTTTAGCTCCTAAAGAGAGAACATGATATTCTGAAATAATTGTTGTTCAACCATAGCTATACAATTTTCAATTCCTTTTAAGATTACTTGTTCAAAAGAAAGAAAATTAATTAACACAACATTATGGATAAATTACATAGCTTTCGCTGATTGTTTCACACACTTATTTAACCAACTTACACAGGCCTTTACATCACTTACATAAACCCTCTTATTTACTTCACTATAAGACATTCTTATTTTGAAACATTTCTTTTTTCTTCTATTGAGTATGGTTTCCACACCTATAACTTTCTAATTTATTTCTCTCACATGTTAACTCATTTCTCTGTTCATCCTTTGAAACAATCCTTATAATAATTTGAATTTAGACAAATTATTTTATCTTAATAAAAACATTTTGTTATTTATAGTGTTTTCAGTTGGAATAGAAACTTTTGACCCTCTGCATACATAGCAATCTTTTATAAACCTTTGTATATAAAATTACACACATCTGATATTTAACAGTTAGTATTTTAACCTTGTAAATTAATTAGACGTTTAACAAACAAAGTTAGTTACAAATGAATAATCTCATGTGCCAACAAATGAAACTGAACAGTATCAGTCATTTTCTTTGGTGAAGAGAAGTCCTGGAAAAACCTTGCGAATTAAGTTTGAAGTTTAAGGTACCTTTATTTATTGCGCACTTTGGAAGAGGAAGCGAGGAGCTAAAGAGGCAAAGGTGATTTTAGCAGGGGCTGAAAAAGAGCGGATCGGAAGCGGAGACAGACTTGGGCGGAAGAACACGGTGGATCTGAGGAAGGGGGAGGAGCTAAGTAGCAGAACCGGTTGATCAGAATGGGGGAAAGAGGCTGGCCGTGAGGCTGAGAAGTTGTGATGTTGAAACAAAGGAAAAGTGCACCCATGTTGTCGGCCCGGGGGGGGGGGGGGGGGGGGGGGGGGGGGGGGGGGGGGGGGGGGGGGGGGGGGGGGGGGGGATTTGGCCCGTTGCGCGCGAAGAAGCGCTCGGCTATCGGAGGTGGAACAGGTTGTCGGGTGCCAGATGTAAGAGAGCAGAGGAAGCGAGCAAGGGGCGCGCTGCGGCTGTAGCAGCAGCGGGCTGGGAGCGCGGACCAGGAGCGCACTGCTGAGCAGGGCTGGGAGCGCGCCGCTGCAGACGAGCCTGCACAAACGTGTTGAGAGAATGTACCCAGGCACACAGACTAAGCAAAGGCAACATTTCTGTGGCTTGGATGAATGGCGAACACATGGTCGCCATTAGCTGGCGGGGAGAGGGGGAAGGCACACAGAGTTAAGGATGGACTGGAGCCCGAGAAATTTTGCGTTTTGAATAAAGAATTGCCTGGTTCTTCGAACAGGTCAGGGGAGGACTGAACGCGGGAACGGCTGGGGCCGGGAGTAATTCTCTCCCAGCACCGCTGCCGGAGCCATTGGGGACGAAATAAGGAATGTGTGGCGGAAGCGGCAGCAGCAGCTGCGGCGGCAGCGAGGGGAGGGGGGGAGGGTGCGGGCCTACCACGTGGTGCAGACTGGTAGACTGGGAGCAGGCCTGCGGGCTGGGCCGGCCCAGGGTTTGGCGGCGCGGGCCGGCAGGCGGCGTGGCCATTGGTCGGGGCGCGGAGCTAAGAACGGGAGGTTGAGTGGGCGGGGGTAACGGCGGGAGTGGCAGGGAGCTGGGAACAGGAAACAGAGAGAGTGGGGTAGTGGCGGTGAAGGCACCGGAAATGATGTGACAGAGAAGGCGGGTCTACAGAGGAGGATTCTGACAGAGCGGAAGGCAGGGGCAGAGGGAAGGATGAAGACAAAGCAGGAGGAGGATCTAAGCTTGGAAGCCCGCCAATTTCAAAATCCAAAGCCTGAGTGGGGGAGCGGTCTGGGGCAGCGTCCTAGGCTGCCGTACGGGGGAGGTGGAGCCTCTAATCCTGGATCGAAATCGGGGTCAATGGAAGATGGGGGGGATCTGCAAGCCTGTAGGCGAGCAATACCGTCTCGGGACTGCTCCTGGTGCACAAGGAAGGATTTGAACGGAGAAGGGAGAAGGCGTCCACGTAGAGCGGGCAGATAAAGGTGGGGGAGGGGGAGTTCCCGGGGTCCACCGTCGCCATTAAGACTTGGGTGGGGTGTCGTCCCCCCTGTATGGGCCGTGGGCGAGATTGCCGGACACTCGACGGTCAATTCTCACCGCGCTGTGGCCAGACAGGTTTGGGAACTCGGGGTGGATGGGGGCTTACCAAAGACCAGCATTGCTGTGGAGGAGGTGGACACGCGTCTCCCTTCCCGGGTTTCGGCACCAAATGTTAGAAAAATTTTGCAGGATGGATAGACGCACGCTGGAACCATCATATAGGAAAAGGGAAGGGGTTTATTGAATTACCAAAGAAACACGTGGAGGGGATGGGGACGAACCGCAGGGAACGAACGGGAGCTGGAGCATGCGGGAACGGAGAGCAGGAACAGAGAGCGGCAGGAACAGAGAGAGAGCTCAGTCTGGCCCTGGTTTAAATAGAGTAGGCGTCATAAAACCCCCTTGGAGTGAGTCCTTGCCCTATTGGCCAGTAGAGGTCAAGGCGGGGGGTAGTGGACAGGGGACTTGCTGGTCAGGTTTTTTGGTCACGCTGAGGATCTTGGGAGGTGTAGTTTTTTTTTTTTTTAAATATTTATTTATTTACTTTAGTTGTACACAATGCAATGCACTTATGTTTATGTGGTGCTGAGGATCGAACCCGGGCCGCACACGTACGAGGCGAGCGCTCTGCCGCTGAGCCACAACCCCAGTCCCTTGGGAGGTGTAGTTTTTTTTTTTTTTTTTTTTTTTTTTTTTTTTTTGTGGTACCAGGGATTGAACTCAGGGGCACTCGTCCACTGGGTCACATCCCCAGCCCTTTTTTTTTGTATTTTTATTTAGAGACAGGGTCTCACTGAGTTGCTAAGTGCCTCACCATTGCTGAGGCTGGCTTTGAACTCGCGATCCTCCTGCCTCAGCCTCCCAAAGTGCTGGGATTACAGGCGTGCGCCTCTGCGCCCGGCAGGAGGTGTAGTTTTTAACAAAGCACCTGGGGAGGTGTGGCCTCCTGCCTGGAATCCAACAAGTGTCAGTTTTTCTTGCTCTTTTAACTTGTAGTTTTCTGGTGATAGAAGAGGTTTGGAAACAGAAAATCGAAAGAACTACGTGAAATTAAATATAAAAGCATGGCATATAATTGTCACTAATATTAAGTACATAACTAAAATTATACACTGAAACTGTGTGTACTTGTGTTCAATAATTTAAATTCCCAAAGTATGTATGAAAATGCCTTGATGTAATTGAATACTGAGTTTCATATATGGTGAGTGAAATTAAGCAGAGCTCAGACCCAAGCTCAACCTCCTCAGTGGGCAAGTTACTAGGAAATAATCTTTTTTCTCTTTTCATGTTGGTTTTGTACAAATAATGAAACATAATATTAATTGTAATATCTTTTTAAAAAGATTTTTAAAAAATGGACACAATATCTTTTACTTTATTTATTTTTTATTTATTTTTATGTGGTGCTAACCCAGTGCCTCACATGTGTGAGGCAAGCGCTCTAACACTGAGCTATAACCCCAGCCCCAATAATTGTAATATCTTAATAGCAATTTCTATAGTATGAACTGTTAAGAATTACAAAAGAAAAAATTAAAGAAAATAAAGAGGTAGGGGGTTACAACAGATGGCAAATGCTGATTAATTATGTAACTCAGTACCTAAAGTTACTTAGGCAGAAAGCCAAATTTTTCAACACTTGTTATGTGCTAGTTCTATATTATTCAATAATATAATATGAAAAAATAATACTTTTCTGGTTTACATGGTACAAATCTGTGAAAAAAAACATGTCATTTTTAGCATGTATTCCATATTTTAATTGATTGAAAATAAAATAATACTTTGCAAACTTAATCATTGTACCTAGACCAGAAAAATATATATAAGAAATTTTCCTATATTATCATTGGCCTGGGGTTGTGGTTCAGTGGTAAAATGCTTGCCTAGCACACGTGAGGCACTGGGTTTGATCCCCAGCACCACATAAATAAACAAAATAAAGGTGTTGTATCCATCTACAACTAAAAAAAAATTTTTAAATAAATATATAAATAAATAAAAATTTGAAAATGTATGTGAAGCCAGGTGTGGTGGCACATGCTTGTAATCCCATCGACTCGAGGGGCTGAAGCAGGAGGATTGCGAATTTGAAGCCAGCCTCAGCAACTTAGTGAGGCCCACAACAACTTAGCAAAACCCCATCTCAAATAAACAAAAAAGTCAAGCAGGGCTGAGGATGTGGCTTAGTGGTTAAGTGATAAAGCACCCCTGGTACCAGGAAAAAAAATAAAAAATGTATGTAAAGAGGAGACACATTACTTCAATCTAAAAGTGATCAGCAAGAGTTCTGCAAAATTATAATTCTTCTATTATTTTTAGCACAATCTTAAGAAATTATTGGAAGTGACTTGGGACATTGCTCTGAGCATGGAACATTCTACCCAAACTCTACTTAACCAAAGCACTAGGTTTTATACCTGTACCTGTTCAGGAAGTGAACCCTTGTCACATAGTAATAACAAAAATCTCGGGATTTTCACTTGAACTAACCACCCCCCCCCCTTTTTTTCTCCAGATCTGTATCTGCAATAGGCAGTAATCTTTCCAATCTACTTCTGAACTTCTGATTGTCTTGTTTGCTTGTTTATTTATTATTTAATCAGGAAAATATACATGGTTTTCATTACCATGTTTGATGCTGTGGGAAGATAAAGATATGAACAAAATATAGTCTCTGCCTTTAAAGAATTTATGATCTTTTTTTCTTCCATGATACCACAACAGGAGAGAGAGGTCTCAAAAAAGGCTATTTCCATTAGTCAAGATCCAGAAATGCAACTTCACTGAGCTTTGTAACACCCCGTACAAAGTAACATTCTGTCATCCAAATAAAGGGAACCCAAGAGCTTGTCAAATAGCTCTGAAATAATTACCAGACCTCAATTAAAGTTTTCTTAGGAGCAAGTTATATGTTGCATTCCCTTGTGAATGCCATTTGGATACATTCTAAAAGCCTAAAATGCCTCATTTGGCAGCAGTGATCCCATAAAGGGTCATTAGACTTTGAGATATCAAGGACTAATAAAATACATATAATTTTTTATTAAGAGTTAATGTTTTAGGCTGGGATTATGGCTCAGTGGCAGAGTGCTTGCCTAGCAGGTGTGAGGCACTGGTTTGATTCTCAGCACTGCATATATTAAAAAAACAAAAAAAAAAAAAAACAAAACAAAACAAAACAAAACAATCCATTGACAACTAAAAAAAATTTAAAAAATTTTTAAAAAATTTTAAAAAGAGCTAATGTTTTTATTTTCTTTTAATTCCTCTTTTTAAGTCAAGAAAGAACATTAGGAAAAAACCAGAACAAACAATTTTTATCATTATTCCATAAAAAGAAGAACATTTTAATGAATTTATCTCTTCTAAAATGGAGGAAGGATAGAGCGGAGGGCAGTCCTTTAAACTGAATGAATTTAGCTCACCACATTGCCCTTATTTTTTTCATTTTTCCCTGAGCCAATGAAACTGCTATAGTTTGGATCTGGAACAATCCCCAAAGGCCCATGTGTTAAAGGGTTTATTCCCCAAGCTTGGCTCTATTAGGAGACGGGAACCTTTAAGAGGTGGAGCCTACTGGAGATTTTTCAGTCACTGAGGTTATACCTTCAAAGGAGATTATGGCACCCGGTTCATCCTCTCTCTTTTTCACTTTCTGCCAGGAGATGAGCTGTTTTGCTCTGCTGTACCCTCCCACCATGTAATGCTGCCTTGGACTTAAAAGCAGCAGGACCAACTGATGATCATGAACTGGAACTTCTAAAACTCTGAGACAAAGTAAACATTATCCTTTTTCCAAGCTGATTACCTCAGGTATTTGTTATAGTAACAGAAAGCAGGCTAACACAGAGACTTTATTGACTAACACTCTCTGACCCATGACAGGGATCAGCAAGTCTCTGGCCCAGCGGCCAAATCTGGCCTTTCGCCCGTACTTTAACTGAAGCTCAGTCTAATAATTAAAAAAGAAATATTTGTAAAGGGTTATAAATAAAAAAGGAAGTAGAAAAAGAATATGAGACAAAGGCTCATATTGGAAGTGACCCATGAGCTCTGAAATATTTACTATAGAGCCTTTTACAGAAAAAATGTGTGCAAGCCTCTTGCCTATGTCACTCTGGAATTAGATCCCTTTAGAAGGGACTCTGATGCTGGTGCAAATGATTGAGGTTCCTATTGAATAGCTGTCATCACTAGGAGTAGCGTTCAGGAAAGACTGGAGTCAAGGATGCCTTGGTACATTTCTAAAACTTCCACTGTCTTGAGACCTTGGGCAAGTACTAAATCCCAGTCCTCTCATTGGTAACTTGATAATTGTTGAGATCATTTCCAAACCTAAAACTCTGTTTCTAAGATACATCCAATCTTCCGTGCTTTACCCTCCTTGATATTCAGTTGCTCCTCTTGAATTCAATGACTAGCAAGATACTTGTGAGTTTCTTACTTAAATTCCTTATAGGCTACATTTCTTGGATATCTGTGTTCACTTTGACTAAAATGAATTTTTTTCTTGATTAATTTTCCTGACTAAAGATCTCCTTGGAATACAAGAGACAAATGGTGTTTTCAAATATTTATCTTTTTACAAAGAAGCTCAATTTTTATTATAGATATTAATGTATATTAATTGTACAAATTAACGGGTTTTACTGTGACATTTCCATACATGCACATATCGTGATTTGCTCATGTTCCCTTTACTTTTGCTCTCTTACTCTGCCTCTCTCTCTCTCCTTCCCACTTCCCTTTCCCTTTCCTAATAGTAGCTAAAAAGCTTAATTTTAATTTTAAACATGAAAGGATCCAAAATCACATACTCATCCAAGGTTTGACATATTATTTTTTTAATATGTATATTTTTAGTTGTAGATGGACACAATATCTTTATTTTATTTATTTTTATGTGGTGCTGAGGATTGAACCCAGTGCCTCACACATGGGAGGCAAGCACTCCCAATGACGGCTCTAGGAAGTTCCCTTCTTTTCTTCAAAACCCTGCCTGAGGAAAAAAAAAAAAGAATCATTCTATGGCTTCCTATAAGTAGGTAACAGGTAATTGTCAAGGAAAACTTAGAAGAATAGATAGACTTTAAATTAAACAATCTTAATACTTATGACCCCTTATTAGTTTAAGAACAATTGCATAGTTCTTTGAAAAAGCAGCTAAAGTCAATTGGACTGGAAGAATTTTAGAGCTCACCATAATTTGCACCAAGGAAAGTTTGTAAAAAGAGGAGCCCAGCGGTAAAGTCGCCATGGTAAAGAGAGTCTGGTGCTTCCCAGGCAAAGTAAATGTGGATCTACTTCCTGGCTGTAAGCAGGGAGGAGAACTAGAACAATACCCAATGACAGCTGTAGGAAGTTCCCTCCTTTTCTTCAAAACCCTGCCTGAGAAAGCCCTTTCTGCATAGAAAACCTTCCAAAACTAACCCTTCCTCATACTTAGATTTTCTTTTCCTCAAACCTTACTTTGTAACATTGGATATGCCATTTGCTAAATTTGAGAAAGAAAAACTTTGTCCTTGTTTTGAGAAGTAGTGTCACGAATACATATTAGTTTGCTAGGGTTGTCATGACGTAGTAACACAAATTGAGTGGCTTAAACAACAGATGTCTGAAGCCAGAGGTCTGAGGTGAAGATGGCTGCCTGCCTTCTCTGTTTCTTCACAATGTTTTCCCTCTATGTGTGTCTGTGTCTACGTTTCCTCTTCTTACACATACACAGTCGTGTCAGATGAGGGTCTACAATAATGGCCCCATTTTAACTTTGTTAAAGTTAATAAAGACCCCAAGACCATTTTCTCTATCTATCGGGAAGGACGTTGGTGTGAAGGACAGTAACTGCTGTGGCTTCCCGCACTTTGGCAAAACCTCAGATGCTTCTGGCCTAGCGTCTGCAATTTCATATTGTTGGAGCATTCACAGTCACCCTGGGGGTTGCAGCTCCCTGTACGTTTGGTGTGGCTAAACCAAGAAAGAAGGCATATGCAGATTTCTACAGAAATTATGATTCCATGAAAGATTTTGAGGAGGTGAGGAGGGCTGGAATCTTTCAGAGTGCAAAGTGATTATGAAATATAAAGAATTTCTTTGGACTGAGGTCCTTAGAAGTTTGTACTGACTTGTGCTCCTGCACTATAAAACATGAATATGCGGGCTAAGGAATAGTTTTTCTTGGTAAATAAACAATTAACAAATACTGTAAAAAAAAACAAACAAGCAAAAAAGACCCTATAACCAAATAAGGCCACATTCTGAGATATTGGGATTTTAGGATTTCACCATATGAATTTTGTTGATAAGGAAGGATACAACTGAACCTATAACAGATACTAAAAGACTAGAGTCCGAATTACTATTCTTGTGGTATAACTGAATAAATGTATTCATGCTCTAAAAAATTACACTTGAATCCGGCATCCAAGTTAGTGTCCAGGCTTCAGCTTCAATGAGCTGCCTCTAGGGAATTTTATATTGAAAAAATTAATCAGGTAAAAACAGCACTCAAAGGGTGAGACAGTTGGATCCATGAGGATGCTTTGAACTGCCAGGAAAAGATACCCTCAATTAGATAGAGTTAAGTAATAAGGTGTTTATGATTACACATGACCAGAAACTCTGAGGTACAGAAGCTCTAAAACTATTTAATTCAACGTCTAAAGGACTCTTTTTCTTTCCATTGTTTCCCTCTCCTTAGTAAAAAGCTCTCCTTATGATCATGCAATAGCTGTAGCAAGTGCATGCTTCATAAAACTCGACATGATAAAGTTCAGCATACAGAAAGAAGCTGTGGTTTTCTTCTATTTTTTTTTTTTAATTAAGTAGGGAAACCTTTATCAGAAGGCTTTCAACAGACTTTTCCTCCTGACTCAATGCTGAGCAACCCATGTCTCTAAGAGCTACCAGCAAGGGCACTGGGAAAAACTTGATTGGGTTAGACAAGTCAGGATTCACTTCTTGGAAGCAATCAGTGCCTCCTGGTGCACATGGACACAAAGAGAGAGGTGAGTACCTGAACAAAAGTAGGGTTCTTTCAACAGTAAAGATAAAGAGGAAATGGAAGCGGAGTAGACAGCCAGCAGTGTCATATATGGTTAGTCTAGCTTCATACCTCCCACACATAGAATCTAAAAAATGTCTACATGAGAACATGAGACACATTCAATTCTTTCCCATGGGGAAGCAATCCAAAGTCTCAGCCAGCAGTTACATCCAGCTCTAAGTCTAAGATCTCTCTGCCAGGTTTGGCCTTGGCTTCTTGTGAACCAGGGTCCCATGACTTAACGGTTTTCTGTATAAAACATATTTAAAATACGATAGCGGGAAAGGAAAGGAACAGGATAACAACAATTAAAAATATCATTTGAGAAGGAGAAAATAGAAAGTGACACTGGATGGATATTGATCTGTGTCTCATATCATGTCCTATTAGAAAGAAGAGAGGATTGCCTGCTCTGGTAGTGATGAGTTCCTTGGCCAGCTGATTTGGTCACCTCTGATTCTGTTTTTCTAGAATCTATTGATCTCTGTAACCCTTAGTTCAGTCCTCTGGGAATACCTTCCTTGTTCATTGTCTTCTTTGGCCACATTTGAGACAGTAGTTGAGATTTTAACCCTTCCTGTTAATGTGAGTTTGGGGACCTATAAGAGTCCCTTACAGACTGAATGTCATAGGGTGGGTCATTGTTGTGGCTTGTGAGGCTTAGAATTTATTTGTTAGACAATTCTCAGGAAAACTTAGTATATTCCAATTTTTTTCTTTTAGGCAATTCCACAAACCAGGAAGTACCACTAGGGAACCCGTACATATTGTCTTCAGGTCTGGCAACCCCAGTGTTCTAGCCATAGACACCTCTCAGATTTACCCAGTTCCCCTGGTCCACATTTTGATGACCTCTGCCCCAGTACAATTGGAAACAATGGATTCAAGTGGAGATTTGTAATCCTGCCTTGCACAAAAACAAAACTAGTTACCTTTGTCCAGTGTAGATTTTTAAAAGCAGATATTTAGGAGTAATTTTGGCAGGTAAATTTATCTTCTACAACTGCCTCCCATGTCCTTCTCTGTTTTTAGCCTAAGCTTTTCTATTTTTGGCTTTTAGTGAAAGATGTGAGAGGCAGTCCCCATACACCAATGCTCTTGCTCTTACTACCATTGTTCCTAATACTAAGTCTCAGAAGGCTTTGTCTCAGGTACTAAGTGATAGTTCAGTGAAATATTTTCCAACCACTATTGCCTCAGCCTGAAAGAATGGCACCCTCCTCACTGTCCTCTGATCTACCACTTCTATTCATCCAGTTCTACAATTTGGGGAGTGTTATTTGCAGCATTTCACATTCTGGTAGTAAATTCTCTGACAGGTTGTTTTCAAAAACAACAGCAGAATGCCCCAACTCAAAGTGTTTTAAACAATGAGAATATTTGCTAGTCAAATAATAAGAAGGCTGAAAGTAGAGTACTCCGTCATTTCGATGACATTGAGAAGCAATACTTAACATCTCTGACTTAATACTTTATCTGTATGATTGATACAATGGTTGCCTTTAATTATAATTCAGTTCCCTTAAATTATTTTACAACCACTGTTCAAAAATTAAATATCCTGCTGACATCCAAAAAATGGCAGTGTGATATCCATATCCATCTACTATGTGAATAGTAGTTTATAAAATTGAGAATTTTAAGAATTTCTTAAATTGTCAATAATATCTATAGAGTTCAGTGTACACATGAATTTACATTGGTTCCTGAAAGACTAAACATTTCACATTAAATCATTTTTATTTATAAAGTCATTTTCAGCCAGTCTGTGACTACCTGGGATCCATGCTCAGGTGTTAAGATTGTAGGTGTGGGAGCACATGTGAGGATCCTGGACTTTGATTTTACTCATGTTTAAAGATGTTAAATTATGTCTTTTAATAAATCAGGAAGCTCAAAATGAAATACATTTTATCCCCAAAATATTTTCTTTTCATGACCTTAATGCTTTTGAAGTCATTTTGGCATAAAATTTCCACTACAGGATTAAAATAAAAGAATATGCTTCCGGAGTAGCACATGAGCCTCTATCACGGTGATTCTGCCTTTGTTTTCAGTGTTATTTTAATTCATGATGTCACTCATGGAAGCTCTGGAGTCTTTTTCTAAAACACAAATCTGATCATGTTGTACCTCTGCTCAAATCTATCACCAGCTATTCAGAGTTGTCAGGTTTAATCCCAAACTCCTTAGCCCAGTCACAGAGTCATCATGAAAGACACCCAGTTACTTTCCATTTCCTTCAGTGACTCACCTCTCTGTTCCCAGTCCACACTCCAGCCACTTCTTGCAATTTCCCAATGCACCAAGCTTTTTCACGCTCTTTCAGGAGCACCTTTCACACACCCAATTCCAGATCTTTTTTTTTTTTTTTTTTTTTTTTAGGATGTTCTTCTAGGATCATCACCAGTTTAGATACCCCTCTAATGCAGATCTGTATCACCCAGGCTAAAAAGTGTCATTGCACTATCGATAGCATGGATGTTGAAGATGTCTATTTATTGACTCTTCTTCTCCACTAGAGGATCATGTCTTTATCGCCTTTGTACTTCCAAAGCTCAATACAATATTTGGCACCGAATAGGCACTAAATATTTGTTGAACTAATTAATCTAGTTTTTTTTCTTACTTTTGCTAGTAATTATGATAGCAGTCATTTGTTAAGTAACTTATGTGCAGACACTATAAGAGATGCTTTATATTTATCTCATGAAATGTTAACAGTTGTCATAGGAATCATCCTCATTTTTACACATGAGGAAAAAGCTTAGAGTATTATCTAAAATTAAGTGGCAGAGCTAGATCAACTTTAAGTCTGTCAGGTTCCAACTCTTTGCCTTTCTTTTTTTCTTTTTCTTTTCTTATGTATTTGTTTGCTTGTTGTCTCTCCATACAACACATTATGGAGATCCTTTCTAATACTATA
Source organism: Tamias sibiricus (assembly GCA_025594165.1). Classification (NCBI taxonomy): domain Eukaryota; kingdom Metazoa; phylum Chordata; class Mammalia; order Rodentia; family Sciuridae; genus Tamias; species Tamias sibiricus. The sequence continues at coordinate 42,810,996 of CM046670.1, forward strand.
GGTGAAAAAATGGACAAGGGGGTCCAGGCCTTATCAGGTCACAGCCTTCAGGATCAATACCCAGTGACTCTTTTAAGTGTCTAAGAGTGAGAGGTTGCCAATCTCAATGTTATTGCAGTCAGATATTCAGGCACCAAGTAATGTAATGCTCCAAGATAAGCAGATACCATTTCCATGGCTTAGGGTTATCATTCATGTTCAAAAAAGAGACCTAGGCAGAAGCTGGGGGCATAAGAAATAGGATTGTCTTTTAGAGGATAAGTTCCAGAGATAGCAATGTATTAACTGCTCAGCCAACTAGACTGGGGTCCCATTAAGTCTCCATCCCACAAGGAATTATACCACTAAGTGAGGAACTGAGGTTAAACCCCAGTGATAGAAATTTAGCTTACACACAGGGTTAAGGGTTAATGTATAATCAACCAGGGCTCATCACATACCAGGTCTATGGCTACAAGCCTAATTCTAAATTCCATTTATGATATTTTAAATCTTCTGGTGTATTCCCTACTCTAGCCCTAGAAACTATAATGGTATGTGGGGGTAAATGAGGACCCCAGTGACATCCAGAATTGGTACAGCCTATCTCCCTGATGAATCAGGCAGTGAGTCAAGAGAAAAAAAAATGTGCTGAGCAGCTTCCTAGGTGAGGAATTTGTGTCAAACAATTGCTAAATCCATGTCTTGGAAGATAAAGTAGCATTCTCTGTCCTAACTTAATCCTTTCTGAATTTGCAAAAAAAGAATTCTTAGCTACAGTCTGTTTTAACTTTCTTTCCTTTTTATTATATATAAAGAAAAGCTTGCTGGGCATGGTGGCATATGCCTGTAATCCCAGCACTTGGGAGGCTGAGGCAGGAGGATTGCGAGTTCAAAGCCAGCCTCAGCAATGGTGAGGCACTTAGCAACTCTGTGAGACCTTGTCTCTAATAAAATAGAAAAAAGGGCTGGGGATGTGGCCCAGTGGTCGAGTGCCTCTGAGTTCAATCCCCAGTACCAAAAAAAAAAAAAAAAAAAAGAAAGAAAGAAAAAAAGAAAAGAAAAAAGGAAAAAAGAAAAGCTAAAAGATTATGTTTAAAAAATATGGATATTTCTCCCACCAAAAATATTTCTCCATATTAAAAGGTCTTCTTTTTCATAGAAGTAGCATAAAAGATTCAAATGATCTTCTTTTGTTGCTAAATTTCAATGAATTATTTCAAAAGCCCTGAACATGTGTAGGACCTTCCTTTACTTCATCATCTGTCAGGCGCTACCAGGTTCCAAGTTTCAGCAAAGTCCACTTGGTCCTAACCATGAGGTCAGCTTATCCTGCTGTTCAGACTTAGATCAAAAGAGATATAAGGGACTGTAGCCCAATACTGTGGGATTCCGCATCAAGTCACCTTTGTTGCTGGTCCAGCTCTTAAGTTCTGATAAGTTTCTGTCATATTCTCCAAGATCCATTTGTCTACCTGCTTGCGCTTCAGGTTAGTTAGCAGAGGTTCTGCCTTGCTTTCCTGTGGTTGGTACCTAAGTTCATATCCTCAACAGAGTCCTGCTTTCTTATTATCTTTCTTTACTATCACTCCTTCCCAGGAACTGGAGCTTTTCCCTGAATACCAGCCAGGTGGCTATTGTTTTATTACCTACTAGTAGGCATCCATGATGCTGAGTCTCTGCCCATTTGAACATCTAAACTGCTTTCCTCTGGATTCCACATTTTCTCCTTTTGGGGGGTCCATAATTTGAGTATCAAAACCCATGACATCAGCTGTTTGACTCATCTGTTGTCATTTCCTTTAGATATCGTGTAGCTCTATACTCTCCCCCAGCACCCTGAGCAAGGACTGTCTATTTTCATCTCTCCCATCAAGATCTCCTGGGCTGAGGGGTGGGTCTAGTTCTAGTTGCTGGTGCCTCAGGCTCCATCAGGAAGCAGTTCACCCAACCATGTATCTAGATTTGTCTTTAGTTAAGAGAATTTGGCCAGGCACGGTGGCGCACGCCTGTAATCCCAGTGGCTGGGGAGGTTGAGGCAGGAAGATGATGAGTTCAAAGCCAGCCTCAGCAAAAGTGAGGCACTAAGGATCCCTGTCTCTAAATAAGATAGAAAATAGGACTGGGGATGTGGCTCAGTGGTCAAGTGCCCCTGAGTTCAATCCCCAATTACACCCCCCCCCCCAAGAAAAAAGAGTTTCCTAGACTTTTAGCCTTGGAGCAAATGAAGTAATCTAGAAAATTTTTAAAAAATATTTATTTATTTGCTTTAGTTGTACACAATGGAATGCACTTACATTTATGTGGTGCTGAGGATCAAACCCGGGCCTCGCACGTGCCAGACGAGCGCTCTACCGCTGAGCCACAACCCCAGCCCGTAATCTAGAAATTTTGAGGTTAAATGTTCCTTCAGGCTGGAAATAATTGTCAAGTGGGAATATGAGTAGAATAACAATATTGGGTCACAATATGTGCATGTTAATTCAAGTTAAAGTATTTTAACTTGGAACTCTATATGGAACACTTCAGTCACTTCCAAACATTGATATCTTGGGACTTGATGTAATCCTCCTCACATATGTTTCACATTATACAGTTTAAAGGGTAGGAAGAGTAACTATTTTCTTCAAATGAGAAACATAACGCAGAGGAATACATTTCCAAACACATGAAAATTAATTTGCATACTCTTTGGAGACAGGAAGAGTTTCTTTTTATTAATTTCAGTACATTTCAAGAGTGAAAATACAACTATTATTTCTTGACTGTAAAACCATATATTAGTTTGAAGCCTCAATTTCTCTTGTCTCTGCCATCTCAGCTTCCCACAGGATAGATTCAGAATCTCTGTGGCAGGTTGGATTCCCAAATCCACCAAATCCCAATCCACCAGGATTCCCAAACTCATCAAGAATAGAGGCTGGATGTGCTGACCCGAGTCATTAACCTTGGGTCCACAGGAACGGTGATTCTGCCAACAAACACCTAATTTACTAGGTTCTGAGCTGAGCACAGGACAAAGGCAGCTCCAGGCTTTGTTATGACCTGAAGCTTGCATAATTTGGGGGCCCTTGTTAAGAAAAGAAAATTTTAATTACAGACCCAAAGTGGGTACAATAACGAATAGAGAAAAGAAATTGTAACAAATTAAAGTTTCTAAAAGCTACAAATAACACTAAATTTATAAAACCCAGAAAAATGATACAATATTTTTATCAACTTTTCTGACGTATCTCCATAATATTTCCCTATATCTTGTCTACTTATTTCTTTATCATCTTTCCATATGACAATAATATTATAAATATTTTCTATAGAAATAAAGTTAAGGAGAGTCTCTAGCATGGCTGATCAAAAATACTATTTTTATTGACAGTTTAAAGAAGTTTCTATCCATCTTAGCAGTCATTATTAGTCATGTCATTTAACTTTTTTAAGATTTGAGAAAATCTCTATGAAGTTTCTTTCAAATATAACTAGTAGAATTTAAGGAATTTTAAATGTTTTAAAAAATTTTTTTTCAAGGGGCTGGGATTGTGGCTCAGCGGCAGAGGGCTCGCCTCGCACGTGCGCGGCCCGAGTTTGATCCTCAGCACCATGTAAACATAAATGTGTACAACTAAAGTAAATAAATAAATATTTAAAAAAAAATTTTTTTTCAAATCTTAATCTGAATTATCACTGGTATCCTTGTTGTAGTAGTATGACTTTTATATTACCTTTTTGAATATTTCATATCAAGTTAGCAAGTAATTTTAATCTTTTATCAGTGTATTCATAGTACTTTAATATACATGAAACACTACCTAGTCAACTGCACTGTCCATAATAGTGCTAAGGGTTGTTCCCAGCAAACACAGAGATCATTAAGATCATTCTGTTTTACCTGATTCTCATTTAAAGGTGAAAAAGTGTATAGTTGTTTAGGCAGTTTTTTGTTGCTGTGACCAAAATATTATCTTAAGAACAACTTGAAGAAGGAAAAGTTTATTTGGTGCTCATGGTTTCAGAGGTCTTGGGCCATGGTTGGCCAACTCCATTGCTCTGAGCCTGAGATGAGGAAGAACATCATGGCAGAAGGGTGTGGCAGAGGAAATTTGCTCAATTCATGGCAGCCTGTAAGCAATAAGAGAGAGAAAGAAGGGAAGGGGACAGGGACTAGATAAACCCTTCTAGAGTGTGCCCCCAGAGACGTACTTCCTCCAACTGGGTTTCACCTCCCAGTAGTCCATTCGACTATCAATGGTTTAATCCCACAAATGGATTAATCCACTCATGAGGTCAGCACTCTAATCATTGGCTATAAGCCCCACCTCTGAACCTTGTTGTATTGGGGACCAAGTTTCTAACACGTTTTGAGGACATTCCAGACCCAACCATTAGAATAATGCACTTATAATTAAAGAGACATTGTCAAGTTCATTCCACACAGAAGAGAATTTTTATTTTGTTTACCATTGAACAGAAATAAATTCTCCACTTGTAATTCTAGTATATACATATAAAATGACCAGCTGAGCTTCTGGTTCTATACATTTCTTAGCCTCTATTCCACTTCTTATGTAATTTTATGCTGTCTTCTACAGGACATGTTCATATCATAATACAACCTCTGGCCACTTTGTCTTTGGGCCATAACTCATCCAACGTCATGGATGAGTTTAGTACGAGGAAACTACAAACCCATGAACATTCCCACTAAACCCAAACTAGATGTATTTCCAACTCAACTGTCCCTGAGCTGAATATACTTGCAGTGATTCCCACTCTGCGCCATATGGATAAGTGTAAGCAGCTCAGTGGGGGGTGGGAAGGTTATGTGGGTTATGAATGCACTTAAAATATCTTACTTTTGCAAATTTTACAAATGTATTTGACCACCTGAACACAGTGCTAGGCTTTCCTAGGTCCACACAAGTAAAGGACACCAAAGCTTAAACTTCATTAGCAGGGCTGGGGTTGTGGCTCAGTGGTAGAGCCTTCGCCTAGCACATGCGTGGCCCGGGTTCGATCCTCAGCACCACATAAAAATAAACGCATTGTGTACAACTAAAGCAAATAAATAATTATTTTTAAAAAACCACTTCATTAGCTTCCCAAGAAATTCATTTCTATCACCAGACATAAAACTGCAAAACAGATGTAGGCTCTGCCTCATGCCTGTCCCATGTTTATTCTGGGGCTTGGGAATACATGAGGTAATATATTCAAGGAATTAGGCTTCCATATTTGTGATTCATCTTTGCATCCACTGTAATATGAGAGAGTGTCCCAGTGCCAACATCTGGACTCCTGTATTGGGCTCTAGAATCACAATTCCTTTCCTTCTCACCACATACTCTTCCTGCCCACCTTGCTCTCTTTGTTTTGTTGGTTGATTTTTTTTTTTTTTTTTTTTTTTTTTTTTTGGTTGTTGTGTTTGTCTGCTTGTTGTTGTATGAGGATCTGTGTTTAGGGTCTGAATGGTCAGGTTTATAAACATGCTGTAGGGGACTGGGGTTGTGACTCAGGAAAAGTGATTGCCTAGCATGTGTGAGGCACTGGGTTCGATCCTCAGCACCACATAAAAGTTAAATAAAGGTATTGTGTCCAACTACATAAATGTTTTTTAAAAAATAAATAAAAAATAACATAAAAAATAAATAAACATGCTGTATAGACAGATGTGTATGATATTCAAGTCTGGTGATACCAGAAACAGAAAGCAATGTAATTGTATAGTAAAAGAAAGAAATGGGATTTGAAAATGTGAGAACAGTGAAGGCAGATAGAATTTGTGCACAACTAAACTTGGTTTCTTGAAAACCATTTGCAGAATTGGTGCAATAAAAAGTAAGAGGACCAGATTTTTTTTCTTTTTTCTTTAATCAGTTATATAAACTGGTCTATGGCAGTTTGTTTTTCTTGGTGAAAATAAAAATATCCTTTAATATTCACATTGATTATAATGAATAATGATGTAAGTGAATAAAATAGATCCCCATCTGTATTTAACATTAAAAAGAGAGGAAGTCCTCAAGTGAGTTCTGAAAGAAGCCCTAAAAACGTGCTCTAGGTTGTGGCTGTGAACAGTTTTCACAGGCCTCCCACTACTGCTAAGTCTGTAAGGACTGAACCATATGTTTCTCTCAAGTGTAAAGATATAAAGTTGGAGATTTTACTAAGGAAAATTCTGTTTACCACTATGTCTGTTGATTAGATTCCTTACTGGAAAAGTGCATTGACTAATGCCCTGCTAGTCATACCATCAGTGAAATAGCCCTCTTTTTTTTTTTTTTTTTGTTATAGTGCTTGACTATACTAGAACATCATGGTCTGGAAAATTATATGACTTGTTTGTTCCTGTGTCTGGAAGAGCTGCGTAATTATTTCTAGCTACAAAATGTTGCAATATACAACTGTAGATGTGCTACATATTATGAGTTCCTTTTTTTTTTTTTTTGCCCCACCCCCTCTTGGTACTGGGGATTGAACCTAGGGGTGCTTTACCACTGAGAAACATCCCCAGCCTGTTTGTTTGTTTGTTTGTTTGTTTGTTTGTTTGTTTGTTTTTAAGCAGGGTCTCGCTAAGTTCCTTAGGGCCTTGCTGTCTCTTCCAGCTTAAGTTTACCTGTTTTGTGTTTATTTTCCTTGGGAGTGTAGGATATGCTAGTTCATTCAATTTAAAAAAAAAAAAAAAGTTAATACAGATGTAGTGACCAGCTGGAATAATCATGGATCAGAGAATCTAAGAATCTACTAGAAATTGTTCCCTTTTATATATAGCATCATCTATAGTATCTTGATTGTTTATTCATGGTACATGTGTTTATTTAGTGCCTATTGTATGCCAGAAATGTTCAAGGCACTTGGAATATATTGGGTAACAAAATATAAAATTCTCTGTGCTTGTGGTACTCACATTTGTACAATTTTATATCTCTTGAGAGTATGAATCATCTTTTTCATTTTGCAAGCTATAATATTGTTGCAAACAATTTGGATTTTTTTTTTTTTTAGTCTGTTTCCACTGATACTTTATGTCACGTCTGCACGACTTGATGAAACACACATGTTAGTATCTTGGATGTCACCATTTAAGCATTTAAGTGACCAGTCAGTGACTTGCTTCCCCATATTGAAAACAAAGTGAGAGACTGACACTTAAAGGTCACTATTTTCATGGTGAGGCTGTGTTTAACATTCATATGGCACTGGCAGTATCATGAACAAATCTTAGACATTAAAATTTCTCCAAGACTCCCGTAGCTTTGGGTTAAAATATTTGCTTAGTTTCCTTCTTCAAAACTGCATGGGAGGGGGGCGGGGTTGTGGCTCAGCCGTAGAGCGCTCGCTTAGCACATGTGTGGCCAGGGTTCTATCCTCAGCACCACATAAAAATAAAGGCATTGTGTACAACTAAAATAAATAAATAAATATTTTTTAAAAATGGGAGGGCTGGAGATGTAGCTCAGTGGTAGAGCACTTGCTCTACCAAGTGCTCTTACCAAGTGTGAGACACTGGGTTCAATCCTCAGCACCACATATAAATAAATAGATAAATAAATAAATAAATATATTGTGTCTGTCTACAACTAAAGAAAAAAAATATATTTTAAACTGGGAAACAGGAGAGGAAAAAGGGGAGGATAGTGATCTGAAATCGAATTCCATGCCTGTATGAGTTTGTTGGAATGAGCGCAATTACTATGTAAAACTATAACGTTCTAATTAAAAAAGAAGGAGGAGGAGGAGATGGAGAAATTGAAATTGCCTGGGGCCATTCTCCTGAAGATATTCCATAATGGGATTTTTTTTTTAATCAAGTTTTTAAAATATTTATTTATTTGTTTTTAGTTGTACACAATGCCTTTATTTTTCCGTGGTGCTGAGGATCGAACCTGAGCCGTGCATGTGGTAGGTGAGCGCTCTACTGCTGAGCCACAACCCCAGCCCCCATAATGGGATTGTTTTAAAAAATCCAAGCATTTCACTTTTTCTTTTTTCCTTCCTTCCTTCCTTTTGTTGTGTTGAGGATTGAACCAGGGCCTCATGCAGGCAAGGGTTCTTTCTACCACTGAGCCCCAGCCCTTCACTTTCTTAACTGAATATTACATAGAGAAAGAAAATGAAATAGGAGCACAGATATTTTGAATAAGGAGTTTATCTGCAAGAGGTTGGGGTGGGGAGGACTTAGAAAATGTTAGTAAAAGTCAGTGTGGTTAATCTTGTTCTCGAAATAGAAAGCTGTGCTACCAAATGTGTAAAAACTGTTTTTCCTAATAAAAAACGTCTACATTGTTATCATGATCATCCTGTCTTAATATGTTTTCTTCAAAATGTTCTTTTTTTCTGCAACACAGTCATGTAAAAGCCTGGTGTTAAGCATTTCTCTAGGTGATGTAATTTAAAACTTGTAAGGCTCAAGTTAAGGGACAGAAAATGAATTTAAAGGCATTCTAATGGTTCTTTTGCTTCAATTAAGTTGGAGGATGTCTAATTTTCAGCTAAAACAACAACAAAACATAGAATAAGATAAGGAGAACAGAGAAAAACAATAAACATTTCCTGAAATTGAGCACTTTAGGAATAAAATTATGTGCAAGAGTATCATGTTAAGGACTTTACTAAAACAGAAAAGTGAATATATATTATATAATACTATGGATTCTTAGTTTATAAATGCCAATCTAATATCCTTTCAAAATACTGACGAAAAAAAACAAACAAAAAAGCCGCTGTGGTGGCGCACACCTGTAATCCCAGCGGCTCAGGAGGCTGAGGCAGGAGGATGGTGAGTTCAAAGCCAGCTTCAACAAAGGTGAGGTGCTAAGCAACTCAGTGAGACCCTGTCTCTAAATGAAATACAAAATAGGGCTGGGGATGTGGCTCAGTGGCCAAGTGCTCCTGAATTCAATTTCTGGTAACCCCTCACCACCACCAAAAAAAAAAAAAAAAGACAGTCTACCCTTCTTTAATAATGAATGAGCACAGCTCTCCCTACCAGAGATAGGTGAAATCAAGCTATGTAGCCAGCTAGGTGTGTACACAAGAATGAGAGGGATTGAAGGGAGGAAGGAGGAAATAATTCATCTGGTGTAAAAAATAACCTAGGGGGAAAAGAGGGGGGGGGGGATTTTCTCTCCTTTGTGACTATAGAACACATTTTCACTAACTTTGACTAGGAAAAATACAATGTATTTAAATGCTTTTTCTATGGAGGAGAAAGGAACAACTCAATAAAATTGTAGACCAAATCTGATGGAGGGGGCTGGGGTTGTGGCTTAGTGGTAGAGCGCTTGCCTAGCACATGTGAGGTACTGGGTTTGATCCTCAGCACCACATAAATAAATAAATAAAATTTTAAAAAATCTGATGGGGAATTAGATTTTTAAGAAATATTTTTTAAATGTAAAGGAAATAGCTTTATTTATTTAACAATAATTATCACTTTACTGAACCCTCATATGGTTAAGTTCAGCCAAACTCATCATATACATCATCTCATTTAATCTTTACAACTTTGAGAGGCAGTATAATTATTTTTGTGGTCTGTATTAAGAAATTGAGGTATTTAGAGGTTAAGAAACTCACCAACACATCAGGTTTCATCACACACAGGTTTGCCAATTTTAAAGCCTGTGTCCAAAACATAACATTGTTCCTTGTATATTTTCAGTGCTATGATTTGAATTTTCAATTTATGAGAATATAATCACCCTGAAACATCTCTGATTGCTAAAATTTGTGTTGGGTAATTAGGCCTGAATTTTGAGTTGTTGCTTCACCATCTTTCCTCATTGTAGTAGGATTTGTAAGAGTTCCCGTTAGAAGCTGTTCATTTTTTTAAGTAGATATTTTGTTTTTAGTAGTCCAGAATTTTTAAAAAAAAAAAATCATCTTGAAGAGTTGTCTTTCACATGAGGGTCACTTGTATTTTAAATCTTTTTTTTTAAATATTTATTTATTTGCTTTTAGTTGTACACAATGCGTTTTTACGTGGTGCTGAGGATCGAACCCGGGCCGCGCACGTGCTAGGCGAGCGCTCTACTGCTGAGCCACAACCCCAGCCCCTTCAATCTTTATTGTTAGTACTAGTGAAAGAATGAGAAATTTTTGAACTTATATTTGCTTATATCCAAATTCAGGTGAACATGAGTTAATGCAGGTATAATTCATGATTTTCAAAAGGAATTCCCTGTGTCAGCTAACCTAAGACAGTTATTTAGTCCTGGGTCATCTTTGGGACCCCTCTAGGAGTCTTTCTTGAGTACCCTTCTAACTGCATCAGGGACCCTTTCCTGGGAACTTCTTGCTGACCCAAAGCTTCTGAGAGCAGTTTGAATTACATATGGCCCACGTTGCCTTGGCTTTTCCTGCTTCACTTCCTTAAAAACTCATTCATTCAACAAATATTTATTGAGCACAAACTATGTCTCAAGCACTGTGATTGATACTAGATATATAAGGGCTAGGGAAAAAGACATGGTCATAGCCAGGAGCGGTGACGCACACCTGTAATCCCAGCACTTGGGAGGCTGAGGCAGGAGGATCGCAAGTTCAAAGCCAGCCTCAGCAATGGTGAGGCACTTAACAACTCAGTGAGACTCTGTCTCTAATAAAATACAAAAAAAGGGCTGGGGATGTGGCCCAGTGGTTGAGTGCCCCTGAGTTCAATCCCCAGTACCAAAAAAAAAAAAAAAAAAAAAAAAAAAAAAAAGACATGGTCTTGCCCTCCCAGAGGTACAGAAGATAAGTAAGTACTGATCCAAACAAACACAAGCTACACAAACAAACAGAAAGCAACACTGCAAATGTGATAGGGTGCTGGGGATTTGGTACTGGAATTAGCCTAGTCAGGGAAGTAAGGCCGGAATTATTCTTTTTAAGCTTTTTTTTTTGTTGGCTGACTTTATGATGGTATTGTCATTGGGATAGAGGGTACAAAGAGGCTCCCAAAGGAAGGTAGACCTGAAACCAAGCAGAGACAAGAAATTTAAGGACAGGTCAAAGTGCAACAGGTTGATTTTATTAAGACAAAGTAAGTGACAGACTAGGATGTGGGCATCAGAGAACACACTGGCTTCCCCTTAGCATGGCGTCTTCATATGTATGAAATCTACAGTATGTGATCTAAGAGGGTATTTTTAGTTCTCATTTTTGTGTAAGTGACTTGACATGTTAATCATTACCTACTAAGGGTTGTTTTCTTTTCTTCTTTGTTTTTGATGGGAAATCTCTATTAACTTCCAAACATCTGGAAGGTTTCATCGTTCTGCTTTGTGAATTTAAACAGTATTATATTTGTGCAATGTTGAGGGATTTATCAGGAGTGTGACATATGGATGAAATAATCAGATCCTAAAATATAAAAATTACAGAAAAATCTATTTGTTGAATAAAAGCATTATTGGTCCTATTTTTTCTTTAAGTCCAGGACAGAAAAGAGGTTATTTATGGGCTTGCAGATAAGATCTGATAGTTTATTTAATATGCTGTTTGTGATCAAGGTATGTGGAAGTGGAATTTAAATCTGGACTTTAAATCACATGAGAGTGGAATTTAAAATCATGGCCACTTTTGTTTTGTCCTGTATGTTTTCTTTCTACCTATCCTGATGTCTTCTATCTTACCTCATTATGATTGATAAAAATTATATATTTAAGGTAGACAGCATGATGTTTTGATATAATTACTACATTGTGAAATAATTACCATAATCAATATAACTAACATATTCATCACCTCACCTAGTTTCATTCTTATTTTTGGTGTGTATGGTGACCACTTCTCTCTCAACAAATTGCACGTACAATACATTCTTTTTTTTATTTACTTATTCATCATGTACAAGTATAGTATCTTTTTACATACAACTGCTTGTATACAAAGTATATAAGTACCATTCAGATCTTCAATCATGCATTTAGGATAATGATATCCATTTCATTCAACCACCAATTTTTTTTCCTTCCCCCTCTCCCCCCTTGCTCCCCCCTTTCCCCTCCCTTTCCGTTGACCATTCTAGTGTTCCTCTGATCCTATGTACAATACATTCTTATTGACTTGAGTTACCACACTGTAAATTAGATCTCAAGAACTTACCCATAACTGAAAGTTTGTACTTTGAAGAAGAGCTCTCCTTTCTCTCCAGTCCCCTGCCTCTGGTAAACTCTATTCATTTTCCAGAATTAGATTTGTGTTTTTCAGATACCACATATAAATGAGATCATGCATTATTTTTGGTTGTTCTGTGTCTGGCTTATTTTACTTAGTATAATACCCTACAGGTTCAACTATGTTATCTCAAATTAAAAGATTTTCTTCTTTTTTTTTAAGAATAAATAATATTCCATTATATATTACACTTTTTTCTAATTATTATAATTAATACACTAGTTGTACAAATGGGTTTTACATACATGCAAATATTGTGCCTTGATCCTGTCCACCTTCTGTCCCCTCTTGCCCCTTCCCCTTCCCTGATAATCTCTGATCTTTACACATGTTAGAAGAAAAATAAGCAAAACTTATCTGTGTCTGGCTTATTTTGCTTAACATAATGTCCTCCAGTTCCATTCATTTTCTTGCATTCTTTATGACAGAATAATATTGCATCATACACCATATTTTCTTTAACCATTTATCTGTCCATGGGCAACTAGACTGATTCCATTCATATCTTAGCTATTGTGAATAGTGCCACAATACACATGGGCATGGAGGTTTCTCTTTTGTATGCTGATTTCATTTTCTTTGGATATACAGACAGAAATAGCTAGATCATATGGTAATTCTATTTTTAGTTTTTTTGAGGAACCTCTGTACTGTTCTCCATAGTGTGACTGTACTAATTTACATTCCCACCAACAGTATATGGGGTTCTTCATATCCTTTCCAGCATTCATTATTTTTGGATTTTTTTGTAAGAGCCATCTGATTGGGGTGAGATGGAATCTCAATGTACTTTTCATTTACATTTGCCTGATGGTTAAAACATGTTGAATATTTTTTCATATAGTTATTGGCCATTTGTATTTCTTTTGATAAGTGTCTAGTTCGTTACTCATTTTTTTATTGGATTACTCATTCTTTTGTTAAGTTTTGTGAGTTCTTTATATATTCTGGACATTAATCCTCTGTCAGATGAATAACTGGCAGAGATTCTCTCCTGTTTTGTAGGTTGTCTCTTTGTTGATTATTTCTTTTGCTGCTCAGAAGCTTTTTAATTTGATGTAATTCCATTTGTCAATTCTTGCTGACTTCTTCATAAGGAAGTAACATTTAGCTGCAGTATGAAGCATGAATCAACAGGAAAGAAAAGAAGGAAGAACTTTCTAGGCTAACTACCCAATTCTCTCTACATTTCCAATTTAAATCCTGAGGGTATATGATTTTCCCCAGGTCACCTTTACACACACACACACACACACACACACACAGAGTTTGTGTCATGTCTTAGGTAACCTGTGGACAGACTAACTGGATGTCTTGGTGTAGGTGCCCTCATTTGATCCAGGGAGGGCAGGGTCCTGGGGTCCACATGGGGTATCACCTGAGCAGTAGCTAGCCAAGTAGCAATTTCATTTACTGGAGCCACAGCTCTAATAATGCCTTCAAGAAATTTCCCTAGTTCCCCTGGGAAAAATGATTATGTCCTCCGCTATTCTCATGTCTTATACCTATTTCTACTGTTAACACTTATTCCACAGATTGTTTTGTTCTTATTGTTTACAAGTCTGTCTGCCTCTCAAGTAGGCTTTATTTCTTTATTTTCTTCCTTTCTTTTTTTTTTTTTTTTTTTTTTCTTTTGGTACCTGGGATTGAACTCGGGCACTCGACCACATCCCCAGTCCTTTTTTGTATTTTATTAGAGATAGGGTCTCACTGAGTTGCTAAGTGCCTCGCCATTGCTGAGGCTGGCTTTGAACTCATGATCCTCCTGCCTCAGCCTCCCAAGAGCTGGGATTACAGGCATGCGCCACTGCGCCCGGCTAGGCTTTATTTCTTGAGGACAGAGAATATGTCTTATTTACCTGTGTTTTCCTAGCATGATGACTGCACAGTGTTTAGAGTGGGCACTCAATAATGGTGCTGAATGAATGAATGGAAGGACCAACTATCACTACAGTCCTTCTCAAGAATGCATGAAGTAAAGGACAGGAGAGTTCTTATTACTACTGGGAAAAGTTAAATGTATTGGTTCCTTGGACATTTGTGCTTATCTTGTCTCCACCATACATGGGTGATGCCTGGGGCATGATTCTCAGTAGTAACACTATCACTGTTAAGCGAAAAATCCCAGGTAGGAAAGAAGAAGAGAAGACAAGATTTTGATAGATGTGTATAAAGTGTCTTGTAGACAGCCTGGCATATGTAAGCATTTAAACACAATAATATCCTCTCTCTTCCTCCTGCTTCTCTTCCTGAGTTACCCCACATCTGTCCCATTCAACATTTTTGGGTACACACATTTGGCACATGAGACATATGCTACAAGGACAGCCATGCATGAGGGAAAATATTTGCCTCTCATGGAATGCCCAGGCTTAGTAAATATCTACACAATGTTTAGGGCCAGCCCAAGTTCTGGCATTTGGACTGGAATTGAGTATGGAAATACTCTAGAAAACAAACAGTGGGATCTTATGGCCCCTTCCAGGGGTACAGCTTTGAAATAATAATACTGGAGGGAAACAGCACTAATTAAGCTAAAGAGCTCAAAAACTATACCCTGCTCTCAAATCTAATCTGTTTCAGACTTTGCTTGTCAATTTTCTGATGTTGGCTTGATTCTAACAGTGGATGAAGATCCCATCCATTTCTGAAGTGGTTTTCTTTGTGGAAAGAGGACTACAAAGTGTCTACTTGATCTGGTTTTCAGGTCTCACATGCTGATCTGTTTTATTTTGTTCTTTTTTCAAGTCCAAAGGGCTCCATTACACTGGAGTATAAGTACCTATTTATTTTCTTTATTGCTTCCATTCTGCCTGAAGTTAGTTACCATAATAAATGTTCCCCAAGCTGTGCATATATTATCCATCAGTGCTAGGGAACAAAGAAAGATGCATTGTCCTGAGAAGACCACTGTTGTTAAACAAAGCAGCAGGTGTCTTGAATCAGAACTGTAGGCTGATTAAAATGCTGTGATTCTCCTCCTGAGATTGCTGTCTGTTTATTATGCTTCAGCTTTTATTTCTGATTAGACCAAGTATATCCTTGGGAGTTCTGTACTTAGAAGGAAAAACATGTAAGAGGAAAAATATCTACTTTGTATTTGAGGATAATGATGTTCAGCCTGATTCTCCAACAGAGTAACCTTCTGGTGAAAAGCAGAATAATCCTTCCATTTCTTCCAGAGTATATTCTGGCCACAGTCCTCCATGACCCACAAGAAAACCCTTTCCATTGGCTTCTTTCAGTGATTGGAAGTTAGTCTCAAGGTAGAGGGATGCACACAGTGTTATTCAACAAAAATGTATTGAGCCAGTCCTCCTCTGAGCTGGGCACTAGACACAGGACTGGAAAGATCATTGGCTGCCAGTTACTTTTTGGCATCACACATTTAGAACTTATGCAGGACAGAAACAAACAGCTGTGCATAGCTGAGACCATGAGTGCAGGTCACAGAGCTGGAAATAAAAATAAAAGACAGGGGCTGGGATTGTGGCTCAGCGGTAGAGCGCTCGCCTAGCACGCGCGCGGCCCGGGTTCAATCCTCAGCACCACGTACAAATAAACACATTGTGTACAACTAAAGTAAATAAATAAATATTAAAAAAAAAAAGAATAAAAGACAGTTTCCTAGGTTGCATGGAGCCTATAAAACAGCAGTGGGAGTGTTGTAGATAGGGGGAAATTATAAGCAAGAGGGAAGGAGAGACACCATATTTTCATATCTTGAAAACAGCATATCTGATACTATATTTGATTTGAAAAATGAAAATATAGCTTCCTAACACAAGCTACGGAAAGGAAATCTTTTTTTTTTTTTAAATATTTATTTATTTGCTTTAGTTGTACACAATGCGTTTATTTGTACGTGGTGCTGAGGATCGAACCCGGGCCGCGCACGTGCTAGGCGAGCGCTCTGCCGCTGAGCCACAATCCCAGCCCCCGGAAAGGAAATCTTGAACAAAAATGTGAGACTGGTAGTACTAGGCAGAAGATGCAGGGATTCTCAGAATCAAGGGTGGAGTTGAGTATTGCAACACTTAATGTTTATTTAAAAGAGAACATGCATTTTTAAAAGGCTGAGCAATGCTGCTCAGACTGTTGGTAGAGCCTGTCGGTGAAGAGAATGTAGGACAGCTGTACTATATACCCAAGAGCAGTGTTTATACAAAACATAACACGAACACCCTGGCACACAGGGACCACAAGTTGAAAAGTGAGAAGGCCATCCCAGAGGTAGGGTCAGTGTAGCTGGCTCTTGAAAGATGGGCAGAAATACAGGTAAAGAAGGAAGAGAGGACTTCAACGCCAAGAAAAAACCATGTCCAAGTTGATTCTTTTTGTTGTTGTTGTTTTAGTCGTAGTTGGGTGTGGTGCACAATACCCTCACTTCCTAGGTGAGCACTCTACCCCTGAGCCACAACCCCAGCCCGCAAGTTGATTCTTTTTTTTTTTTTTTTTTTGTTATTTTTTTTTTTATTTATTTACTTATTCATCATGCACAAGTATGTGCTTGTACAAAGTATATAAGTACCATTCAGATCTTCAATCATGCATTTAGGTTAATGATATCCACCATTCAATCACCAATTTTTTTCCAACCCCCCCCCTTACTCCCACTCCCTTTCCGTTGACCATTCTAGTGTTCCTCTGATCCTATGTACCCCCTTCCAACAACTCTGTGAACCAGCCTCCTTATATCAGAGAAAACCCTTGGATTTTTGAGATTGACTAATTTCACTTAGCATTATATTCTCCACTTCATCCATTTACCTGCAAATGCCATTTTATTCCTCTTATTGCTGAGCAATTCCATTTTGATTCTTTTCCACTCATCTACGCAAGGTTGGTTCCATAACCTAGCTATTGTGAATTGTGCTGTATAATATTGAAGTGGCTGTGTCACTGTAATTCTTAACGAAGACTAATATGGTGGTTCTCAAAGTGTGGTCTGAGGATCCTTGGAATTCCCCGAATTCCTTCCAATGAGTCCATAGGATCAACATTATTTTCATAACAATATTGTATTATTTTCTTTTTAAATTCTTATTCTCTCAGAAGTATACAGTATAGCAATATTTTAACAGATTAGAGGCAAAAATTAGCTGGGCATGGTGGTGCACGCCTGTAATCCCAGGGACTCAGGAGGCTAAGGCAGGAGGATCTGGAGTTCACAGTCAGGATCAGCAAAAGCAAGGTGCTACGCATCTGAGTGGGACCCTATCTCTAGATGAAATACAAGAAAGGGCTGGGGATGTCGCTCAGTGGTTGAGTGCCCCTGACTTCAATCCCTAGTACCCCAAACAAAAACAAAAATGAATGAGAAATTCTTTGTTCTATTAAACCTTACATGAAAATAAATTAAAAAAAAATTTTTTTTTGGTTGTAGATGGACACAATACCTTCATTCTATTTATTTATTTTTATGTGGTTCTGAGGATTGAACCCAGTGCCTCATATGTGCAAAGCAAGCACTCTGCAGCTAAGCCACAATACCTGCCCTGAAAAAAAAAAATTTAAGTGTAAAACAAAGTTACTTTTCTTAGTGTTTTATTTTGAAAAATACTGCTCATTTCATTGAAATAACAATTTACATGTCTGTATATGTTAGAAATAACATAAAATGTGTTATTTATTCTAAAGAATAATGGGACTTTTAGATAAATTGATACATATTTTTTAAATTATTACAATTTTAACTTCTAACACTATAAATATTGATACACATAACCAAAAAACAAAAGTTCATTAGTGTCCTCAATAATTTTAAAAGTGTAAGAGATCTTGAGACTCACTGGACTAATAATATTGATTTATCTGTGTTGATCAAAGAAAAGATTAAAAAGAAAACATGATGTTTGAAGACATGAATGATATGAATATACTTTGTGTACTAGCAGTGATATGTAAAAAGGTGCTCATTATGTGTATTACGAATTGTAAAGCATGTTACTGTTATATATATAATAACATTGGATTAAAAAAAAAAGAAAGCATGAATCTCTAATGTCAGGAATAAAAGAAAATATCACTATCTACTCTATGGGCATTAAAAGGATGAAATAATATGAGCACCTTTATGTTAATTTATTTGAAATTTTAATAATTGGCAAATTCCCAGAAATATAGCACTTACTAAAACAACACAAAAAGAAATAAAAATATGAATAGTTCTATAAGCTCTGTAAACATTTACTCTATAATTTAAAACCTTCTCTGGCATACATAAAACCTCCAGGCTTGGAGGTCAAAGAAGAAATAACATCTAACCTACTATTTAAAAAACAGGCTAAGAGGGGAAACTTGCCAACTTATTTAGTGAACCACATAACCTGGTGCCAAAGCTCACTGTACAATCTAAGAAAGGAACACAGGCCAGTCTCTTCCATGACAGATGCAAAAATCTCAGACAAAATATTAGCAAAAAACTGGGCATGGTGGCGCACGCCTGTAATCCCAGCTCTTGGGAGGCTGAGGCAGGAGGATCATGAGTTCAAAGCCAGCCTCAGCAATGGCGAGGCACTTAGCAACTCAGTGAGACCCTGTCTCTAATAAAATACAAAAAAGGGCTGGGGATGTGGCCCAGTGGTTGAGTGCCCCTGAGTTCAATCCCCAGGACCAAAAAAAAAAAAAAAAAAAACCAATCAAAATATTAGCAAACTTAATTGGGTCATGCATAATAGGAGGACAGACCAGGAATGTAATGTTGGTATAATATTTGAATATCAATCAATGAAATGCATTATATTAATAGGTATTAATTATATGCTCAATTCATGAATGAGAGGCCAAGATGAGAATCAATGACTTTGCTGCTGTGTTCATAAATCTCTGCAAACAGAGAATGCTCACCTTTTGGTAGCTAGGAACTGCTTTTTTTTTTTGCTTTAGTTGTACACAATGCGTTTTATTCATGCATTTTATTTGTACGTGGTGCTGAGGATCGAACCTGGGTCGCCCACGTGCTAGGCGAGTGCTCTACCGCTAAGCCACAGTCCCAGCCCAGGAACTGTTTTGACAGGAGTAGTGACTGGTCCGTTCTCCTCCCAGACCCCCAAATCATTATGATAATAATTCTTGATTCCCTACTATGCCATGCTGTGCATTGTGCCAAGTGCCAGGATGCTGCTTTAGACAAGATGGACAATTTTTGAGCCCTTCGGATGGCTAGAGGTGCTGTGCTCAACCACAGAAGTTCTGCCTAAATATGTAATAGGAAACCAAGTCCTGGTGTAGCTGAGAGATTTATGATTGTTCAGACTGCTCCTTCCTGATGAGTTTTCTGCTAGGGAAAGCACAGACATGGTGGCAACTTTCCTACAACAGAGGATTTAATGTTGTGAGGGGTTTCCTGTGCAGATGTACAAAACACGTGGGGCCCGGAATTAAGGCAAAAGTGTTAACCAGACAGTATGCCAGCCCTGCTGGCACCAAAACCTTAACATTGGTTTCTGATATGAACCTTGATGTAGATTCTAGAATAATTCTGGAGTTTTAGGAAGGGATTAAATCCATATCTTTGGGACAACATTGCATGGATGCCTTAGACAAGTGACCTGGCTACATTAATGGCCCAGTGCTTTTAGCTAGAAGGAAAACCAGACATCTGCCTAATCCATTTACCAAACCCCTCAAGGCCCCATTTCTTTTTAAATCCCACAGCCATCCAAGTAGGAGGGACTCTGCTTTGCAGGTGGTTAGATGTGATCTTGGTAGGACGCTGAGCCCGGCATATATGGGGAAGCAGCCAGCTGCTGATTTTCTCCCAAGCCCCTTTACTTGAGCCCATTCACCTCAAGCTCAGTCTCTTCCCACTTCAAAATATTTGCAGCAAGCTCTTTGCAATACTATTGTTCTCTGAAATGTCATCTCCTCAGGAAAGCCTTCCCTTGCCTTCCAGGCAGGCTGGATACTTAAACATGACATTGCCCTTATTGTTCTGTCACGGCCAGCCACGGCGCCGCCACGGGAGCTCGGAAATAAGCTTTTACTACTTTTCTCTACTTTCTTAGAGCAGAGGGAAAGAAAGATTTTTCTTCTTAGCCTTAGCCCTTGTCCTTAGAGCTTAGCTTAGAGAAAGACTAGAGCTTCTTTCTTCTCTCTTCTTTCTTCCTTCTTCTTAGAGAGGGAAAGAAAGATTTTTGGAGCTTAGAGTTCTTAGCTTTTCTTCTTAGCTTAGAGTAGAGTAGAGTAGAGTAGAGTAAAGAAAGATAGAGCTTAGCTTAGAGAAAGACTAGAGCTTCTTTCTTCTCTCTTCTTTCTTCCTTCTTCTGTCTTCTGTCTTCTGTCTTCCTCGGGAGCCTCGGCCTTACTCTGACCAGTCCTCTGGAGCCTCGGCCTAACTCTGGCCAGTCATTACTTCTTCTATCTGGTTTCTCTTCTGTAACCGCTCTGCCTACGTTCTGGCCGTTCTGATTCTTCTGACCGACCGAGTGACTGCCTGGCTGACTGAATTCTCCGTTCTCCTAACTCGGACCGCTTTCACCCGGTTATATACCTTCAGGTTTGCGGGTGCCTACAGGTGCGTCACATACATATCAGGTGGAACCCATGGCTTCCAGCTAGCTACAACAGCCCTTCCTAATTAGGGCTCCTTCACCTTATAGCCTTTATTATACTTATTATTTATGGGGCTGGAGTTGTGGCTCAGTGGTAGAACACTTGCCTAGCACACATAAGGCACTGGGTTCGATCCTTAGCACCACATAAAAATAAAATAAAGGTATTGTGTTCACTTACAACTAAATACATATATATATATAATTATTATTTAGGTAGTCCTATTATTATTATTGGTAATGGGGGTTGAACACAGAGGCCCTTTACCACTGAGCCACATCCCCAGTCCTTTATATTTTTTAATTTTTTTTTTTTTAATTTTGAGGCAGGATCTCACTAAGTTGCTTAGGGTCTCACTAAGTTAGTGAGGCTGGCCTTGAACTAGTGATCCTCCTGCCTCAGCCTCCCAAGTGCTGGGATTATAGGCGTGCACCACCGCGCCCAGCCAGGAGTAGAATCTGAATGGCAAATAGAACACTGATCCCAGGGGCTGGTCTATGATCCCCTCTGGGGATTCCTCAGCTTTTGTTTCTGGCCAAAATCTTTCTCCATGCTCTTACCTTCTGAAGACGGATTTTCACGTTGGAGGCATTTGAACCCATTCCCTCAGCACACATACCTTATCAAGAGAGTCAAAATTGTAAAGAGGTAATTCCTGAAGACTGCTGCTGTATAGTGTTTGTGTTTGTGAGGGTTTTTTTTTTTTTTTTTTTTTTTTTTCACCTTACAATACATTTATATATTTTGTACTTTTCATTTTGATCACTTACCATATCTCATGATGGCCTGGTTTTTGGTAACTCAAATCATGTAAGTCTGAAAACCTTAAGTATGCTTCATAACTCAGTTGATATTTAGATCTTCCAGGATCAACCAGACAGCTTTCTTAGAGGCATAGAAGTATAACTGCTGCCCTTCTGGAGGGTAGACCCTGCCCATGTGTTCAGAATCAGAGGTCAGGAGGAAGTCACTCTCAGGTTCATAGACTGGCCCCTGGCTGGTCCTACAAATCCTATTGTTAAAGCTACTATTTCTATTTTGTAATGAAAAATACTTTTCATGTTATTTCTTTATTACAGAGCCGATAAAAGGGGTACTTAAAGCCAGGCGCGGTGGCGCACGCCTGTAATCCCAGCACTTTGGGAGGCTGAGGCAGGAGGATCGCGAGTTCAAAGCCAGCCTCAGCAATGGCGAGGCACTTAGCAACTCAGGGAGACCCTGTCTCTAATAAAAACACAAAAAAGGGCTGGGGATGTGGCCCAGTGTGTCGAGTGCCCTTGAGTTCAATCCCCGGTACCACCACCAAAAAAAAAAGGGGGGTACTTAAAGCCAAGAATTAAATAATTCTCAGGATGACTCCTTAATGGTCTGAAGTTTCCTTTTTTTGTAATAAAAACATTTTGAAACTAGGTAAAGAAGATGATCGTACAACATTGTGAATGCACTCAATACCACTGAATTGTGGGATTTAAATGTTTAATTTTATGTAAATGTGAATTTTATCTCAATAAGAGTAATAATTCTCAGGAAATACAGAATTTCTCTCACAAGAAAAGTCCAGGAATTTTAGTGGGTTATCACTGAGGTCATAGAATTCCCTAGATAGCTGGCCATCTGTGACTCATCCCCCCAGCTACCATTTGAAGCCAGCTGGATTTAACCTATTACCTAAAGATTCTATTTTAAAGAACAACTTTTAGCAGCAAATTATTGGCACAGAAAAATAGCCATAAAGGAAGAAAATGAAAATAACTCCTGACTAATCTCTGAATATATCCCTTTTAGAGATATTCTTCTACATAATTTCATTAATCACAATACTTCTTTGGTATTACATTTCAGAATTATGAGATAGGTCTTCCTTTCATGAAGTTTTAATCATACTAAATTAACATGTGCATTTTGGATGAATTTCATGAGCTATATTATTCTCACTGCAAATGAATTCATTTATTCAGTCAACAAAAGTTTCTTGAGCATCTTCTGTAAATACAAGGATGAATAGGACATACTCTTACTCAAATATTTATACTCTAATAATCGCATTAAACATGTAGATGATAGTGCTTCAAATATAGAAGGAGCTGTCGTTAGAAGATGAAAGTAAACTTGAAGGCATAAAGACCTTGTTTTGTCATGGTCATTGCTGTAGTCCAGCATATACCACAGGTTTGGCACATTGGAGAAACTGATCAAATATTTTTTTGATGAGTGAATAAAACTTGCTACAATTATACCCTGTCTTTGTTGTTTTATCTGTTTTTTTTATATGGTCTTGCATTGACTCAAACCAGAAATGCCTAATTTATTGGTTGTGCTATTTCTTACCTTCCTCTGCATGCAAATGTCATTTCTATGTCACATCTTCATATCGTCTGATTTTTAATTGAGCCTGCTCACTCAAGTGGGCAGAGGGTCCCAGGAAAAACCCCATGGAAAAAGGCATTTACCATCCTTGGCATGCTCCTTGCTCCCTTCTGTCACCCTCCTTTCTGTCCTCCAGTGATTCAGACTTCCACATCTACCTGGGCGTTGGATTTAGTAGTCTGGTTTGGGCTTTTTGTCCTAGTTTGGTTCATGATGCCCTTCACTCAAGGCAATCTCCAGCATCTCAGTCCTGCCCTGAATGAACCTTGACTAGAAAAAGATGGCAATGTTACAGTGGCCCTCAATAGCCAGGCTGTTTTACTAATATTTCTATTTGTTTGATGCATACATTTTAAAAGAAATATTGGTATCATTACCCAGGGTTTAGCAGCTAAGGCCCCAGCCCAAACCAAGATATATTAGTACTACATGTTATAAGACAGCCACTGATTAATGTACCTCTTTCAAATTTTTCCTAAAACAAGCTAAACCAACTGATTTTCCCCCATAGTAATGTCTATCCAATCCTGCCCTTGGGCTGTTTAGGAAGTTCCTAGCAGGAAGAATATCAGGATTACAGTTCCAGTTTGCTATGCCATACAGAGGCCGATACAGGTTGCATGGGCCTAAAACTCCTAGGATTAAAGTAGTACTCCTTTGAAAAAAATTACAAATGCAAGTGAGGGGTCCTGAAGCTTATGTCTTATTAGCTTTATGGCAACTCCACCCCTGCCCTCACAGCGTGACTTCCACCCATTCCTAGATCCACCTTTAGAACCTGGAAGCTTCTTAAAAATGATAGAATCTGGGGATGGGGTTGTGGCTCAGTGGTAGAGTGCTCACCTAGCACATGCAAGGCCCTGGGTTTGATCCTCAGCACCACATAAAAATAAATAAATAAATAAAATAAAGGTACTGTGTCCAACTACAACAAAATAATAAATATTAAAAAAAATTACAAGCCGGGCGCGGTGGCACCTTTTACCCCTAGTAAGAAGCAACTCCCTGTCTCAGAGGCTTAATTACAGCAAATGTTTATTTCTTGCTCATTCTGCATGTAGAACCCAGGTCAGCAAGGGAGTCTGTTCATTTGAGCAACTCAAGCACCCAGGATCAAAGGGCTCTATCATGTATTTCTGTGATCACTACATCAGGAAAGAATAAAAACATATGAATAATGTACTGGCTCTTAAAGAATTTTGTCCGGAAGAGACATCTATCACTTATACTCACATTTCATTGGCTGAAGCAAGTTACTTGTCGAGGTCTAAATTCAAGGGCAGGGAAGTGAAAGCCTATCATATCCCTGGAAGAAGAACTGGGGTATTTAGAATACCCCTAATGGGTACTCCCTTTGTGATCCACATGTATTTGGTATTTGATTTACTCTATTTCAGAGATGTGAAATATAATCGCCCACTCCCTAAGTGAGAAAGCCTCCAAATCCCAAGCAAGACGGCATCAAGTTCATAATCTGTGACCTCTAGATAAGTATGGTAGTTTCCAATCATGCTGCCACTTTTCTAGATAATACTTGCACCTGTGAAATAAAAAATAAATAAATAAAATAAACAAATTACCTGCCTCCTTTCACCCAGAGGTACAGAAACAGGATAATTGTAATAAATGATTTTCTTGTGGGAAATGGGAAATACACAGCAAAAATTGGGTTTGTAGGAATTCTGAAATCCTGCTGCAGAGAACTTTTGGGGATCCTCTACCTGTGGTTGAGGATTGTTACCTGATTAAACTCTGTCTCTGAGAAGCTCTTTATGCTCATTGTTCTCTTTGGCCCCTGGGTCTACCTTCCGAAAGATTCTTTTTTATTTTCCTCTTTGGCCAAATCTGAAGTAGACATTAAGAAATATGCCATCTTTCAGAACTGAGCAGATTTAATGTATGTATACGTATACACGAATATAGATAACCAGTGTGGACCAACCTTTCCTCTATGTGCTGAACATAGCACAAAATAGTCCACATTGTTCAACCCCCAACTCCCAGCACACAAGTATAACCAATAATGTCACATGCGCATCCTGTTGCAATTAATTGCATATGCCCCCTGCAAAAGCCTTTGGGAGTGAGCAAAGGGTAGTGATAAGTGCACTCTAGAATGTTTTTGGATATATGATCAAAAGCAAGTTACCTAATGTCTCTGAGTTTTTCCATCTGTGAAATTCTATTGTTAAACTAAGAGGATTAAGCAACAAACAAATGAAACCTTTATGTACTATATAAATGTTTGCTAAGTGCTTTCACATTTTTATCCCTTCTTAAGCCCACACAAAAATTTAAAGAGGAGGTTATTAGAATTCCTGTTTCGTATGAAGAAACTAGAACTTAAAGAGACTAAATGACTTGCCCAAGATTTCCCAACTAATACATTATGGAATCAAAACTTTATGTCCTGTGTACTTTCTACTTCCACTACAGCTGCTTCTTGTTTTGGAGTAAAAATTATTAAATTTTATAGATATGTGTGTCTTTTTTTCATAAACCAAGATGTGATAGTGATGGTATCAGTGACATGAATTTTGCTGTTTTATACTTTTCCATGTTATAAAGTACCAATAGACCCTGAAAGAGGGATATTATTGTAGCAAGACAGCATGCAATAATTCAGAGAATATACAAATTTTACACAGTACCACTTCTGTTGTTTCAACCAAGCATAATCCAAGTAAATAAACTTACTATAAAAATAGTAGATAAATGCTATCCTCAGTGGAAATTTGGACAAAACCATTTCTGAGTTGTTAAATGTTTAGGACAAAACAATATTTTGAATTTCAGTGTGCAGCTGCAGAATATGAATCAAAGCTAAAACAGAACAACGTTTGGGACAAATTAGGAAGAAAAATATCCTCCACTTGAGGTTCATGTTACAACTAACAAATGGTCTCTTCCTCATTAAGCAGAACTAATTAAAAACACCTTTTAGTTGAATATTTTATCTTCTCTCTGAAGTTTTGCTGTTTTTATAGGAAATGCAAGGAGAATTATCTTTGACTTAATCATGTGTAGGAAGCATTTCCCTGACAGAGATTCTCTGAGAAGAGGTAGGATATTTTGTTCGTTAGTTTCTAGTTTGCTAGGTAGTGAGCGTGCAAATTATATTTTCCCTGTTGTGTGTGTTTTTAATTTAACTAACAGACATTAGTATTTTTTGTGTTTATGTGTGTGCGTGTGTGTGTTTATGTATATATTAGTTGTTAGTAGATCTTTATTTATTTGTATGGGGTGCTGAGAATTGAACCCTGTGCTTCACACATGCCAGGCAAGTGATCTACCACTGAGCTACAACCCCAGCCTGTTTGTGTTTTTTTTTCCTTCTTTTTTTTAAAGAAAGATGGTCTGGGTCATTTTTTGCTATGATCACCACTGTCTTTCTTTCTTTCTTTCTTTTTTTTGTTTAAATATTTATTTATTTATTTGCTTTAGTTGTACACAATTCGTTTATTTGTATGTGGTGCTGAGGATCGAACCCGGGCCGCGCACGTGCTCTACCGCTGAGCCACAACCCCAGCCCCTTGTGGTATTTTTTTAATCAGTTAGCTACTTGAAATAAATTGGAAACCTTTGTTAAATCCACAACTAGGATTCTAGGTTTCTTTTTCAACAACTATTAAAATTTCTGAGTTTTTGCCTGTGAGATATTATAGGCAAGAACAATTTCATAAAATCAGGAAAAAAAAGTTAGACATTATGTAGGTTTGCCAACCACAGAGGCACATGTCTGTTATCCCAGCTATGCAGGACGTTGAAGCAGGAGGATTACAAGTTAGAGGTCAGACTGAGCAACTTACTGAGACTCTGTCTCAAAACCAAGAATAAAAAGAGGGTCTAGAATTGTAGCTCAGTGGTAGAGCACTCACTTGGCCTCATATTTGAGGCACGGGGTTTAATCCTCAGCACCACATAGAAATAAATAAATAAAATAAAGGTATTGTGTCCATCTACAACTAAAAAAAATTTTTTTTAAAAGTTTACATTTAAAATAAAAAATCAATAAAAAGAACTGGGGATTAGTTCAGTGATAAGAGTACCCTTGCATTCAATTCCTAGTACCAATTAAAAAACTATTTAGTTTTGAATACACATAACTGTAAATGTGCTAAGATCAACTTTTATTTATTGAATATTTATTTATCAGAATATATATTTATTCTCACCTCAAAAACACCTGAGAAGCCGGGCGCGGTGGCGCACGCCTGTAATCCCAGCACTTTGGGAGGCTGAGGCAGGAGGATCGCGAGTTCAAAGCCAGCCTCAGCAATGGAGAGGCACTTAGCAACTCAGTGAGACCCTGTCTCTAATAAAATACAAAAAAGGGCTGGGGATGTGGCCCAGTGGTCTAGTGCCACTGAGTTCAATCCCCGATACCAAAAAAAAAAAAAAAAAAAAAAAAAAACCACCTGAGACATCAAAGTTCTAAACATTCAGTGTAAGAATGACCTGGAAATAAACCCACCTCTTTTCCTGTCTCTGGGATCAGGACAATAGACAACCTTGACCCTTAGCATAGATCAGAAGAGGTTAAAAAAAATTGCTAAGAATTTGGGTAGTCCAGATATGGTGACTCTTGCTTGGAATCCCAGCAAATGGGGAGGCTGAGGCAGGAGGATGGCAAATTGAAGGCCAACCTGGGCAACATAATGAGGGCTGGGGATATAGCTCAGTGGTACAGGGCACTTGGGTTTAATCCCCAGTATCTAAATAAATAAATAAATCTGGAATTGCAAAATGAGCCTTACACAGGTTCATAAAAAATTCTCAGAAACTCTTATTACCCAAAACTTTAAGAATCTAGAGTATTCCTTACATGTAGCACTTGCATATGGCCAGTCAAAAACAAATATACATTTAATCTAGAGCATCCCACTGTCATCTCAGACTTCACAGAGTTCCAAGAAATGAATTGCTCACAAGAAAAAAGAATAACAAAACACACAAGTAAAAAAAGGCACCATGTGTGATAAACAGCAGAAGCTAGCGTTACCAGGAATAGGTCCACACATATTTCAAACACAACTATAAAATTTAAATGTTTACTATTTTAAAAAATAAAGGATAAGATTCAAAGTGTTTGCCAGGAATAAAATATTACCAAGACATATCCAGCAATGGATAGCATATTATGACCAAATGAAGTTTATCTTAGTCACTAGACATTGACTTAATACTAGATTAGTTAATTCAATTTGCCACATTACCAGGCTAAAGGATAAAAATATATATGATAATCTCAGATGCAGAAAAAGGTGTTTGATAAAATTTAACATTCATTTAGATAAAAACTTGTAGCTAACTAGGAATGAAAGGAATTTCCTTTGTCTAATTTAAAAATTAAAAAAAGCTTCCCTGTGCACTGGCACATGCTTGTTATTCCAGCTACTTATAAGAATTAAGTGGGAGTTCAAGGCCTGTCTGAGGAACACAGTGAGACCCCATTTCAAACAAATGGCACAACTGAACAAATGAAAATAAAACATTATGCAATGTGATTGAAATTTAAATGGATGCACAAAGGACTAAAAATAGTCCAAGACATTCTTTGAAGGATTGGTGAGCATGGGGAACTTGCCCTATAAGATTTTTTAATTTGTTCTAATTAGTTATACAAGACAGCAGAATGCATTTCACTTCATTGTACACAAATGGAGCACAACTTTTCATTTATCTGGTTGTACATGATGTGGAGTCGCACCATTTGTGCAATCATACATGGGCCTAGGGTTGCCCTATAAGATTTTAAGACATTAAAAAGCTGTGCCTCAGTGGGGTTGGGAGGGAGAGCATGGGAGGATTAGAGGAACACTAGAATGGCCAATGGGGAGGGAGGAAAAGGGTGAAGAAGAAAAAAAAACAGCTGTGCCTCTTAGGATAGTATAGTATTGATGCTTGATAGACAAATAGATTAATAGAACAGAAAAAAATCCCCCAACATAATATAAATAATACTAATGTAATATAAATGTGACAGAATGGCTTTTTCAGATCAGAATAAGGATGGATTTTTCAAAAAGTGGGTCTGGATAAAAGTTTTCATATGGGAAAAAAATTACATTGGATCTCTATCCCCACACTACAAACAAAATGAAATTTTAGGAGAATTAAAGATAAAAGTCAGGGGCTGGAGTTGTAGCTCAGTGGTAGAGCACTTGCCTAGCATGTGTGAGGCACTGGGTTCAATCCTCAGCACCACATAAAAATAAAGGCATTGGGTCTATATACAACTAAAAAAATACATATTTTAAAAAAGACAAAAGTCAGAGGCAAAATTAAAGCCTTAAAAGATAATATAGACCATCCTAGGTGCCCTTCAACAGATAAAAGGATAAATAAAATGTGGTATGTATACACAATGGACTATTTCTCAGCCATAAAGAAGAATGAAATTATGGCATTTGCTGGTAAATGGATGGAACTGGAGACTATCATGCTAAGTGAAATAAGCCAATCCCAAAAAGCCAAAGGCCGAATGTTCTCTGATATGCAGATACTAACTCACAATAAAGTGTGTGTGGTGGTGGTGGTGGTGGGAAAATAGAAGTTCATTGGATTAGAGAAAGGTGGATGAATGGAAGTAGGTGATGTGAATGAGAAAGACAGTAGAATGAATGGGACATAACTTTCACATGTTCATTTATGAATACAAGGCCAGTGTAACTCCATGCCACGTACAACCACAAGAATGGGAAGTTACACTCTATGTATGTATAATACGTCAAAATACATTCTACTGTCATGTAAAACTAAAAAGAACAAATAAATTTTTTAAAAATAATATAGAAAAATATTTTCATGGCAACAGAATACTGAAGGATTTCTTAAAACACAAAAATACAAAAAGAAAAAAAAACATTAAAAATTTAAGATGCATTAAAATTATCGTTTTCTGATCATCAAAAGATGCCATTAAAAAGTATAAAGAGGGGCTGGGGTTGTGGCTCAGTGGTAGAGGTAGAGCACTCTTGCCTCTCACGTTTGTGGCCTGGGTTCAATCCTCAGCACCACGTAAAAATAAACGCATTGTGTACAACTAAAGCAAATAAATAAATTTTTTAAAAAAGTTTAAAGAAAAGTTACAAACTAGAAGATACTTGTAGCACATGTTAGGTAGGTCTAATATATAGAATATATAAGAACTGCCACAAATCAGTAGGAAAATGACAAAATGCTCAGTAGGTAAATGGACAAGAGTCTTCACAAAAGAAGGAACTCGCAGGGCGTGGAGGCGCAGGCCTGTAATGCCAGTGGCTCTGGAGGGTGAGACAGGAGGATGTTGAGTTCAAAGCCAAACTCAGCAACAGTGAGACCCTAAGCAACTCAGTGAAACCCTGTCTCTAAATAAAATACAGAACAGGGCTGGGGATGTTAGCTCAGTAGTTGAGTGTCCCTGAGCTCAATCCCCAGTAAGTCCCCCCTGGCAACCCCCAAAAAAGAAGGAACGCAAATGGCTCATAAACATATGAAAATATGCTCAACCTCATTTGTGATCAAGGAATACCAGTATAATGAGATACCATTTCATACCCAGCAGATTGACAAAAATTTTAAAAAGAGAATACCATGTGTCTATGAGCAAACCATTTGTATTGATGGGAACTCAGCTGTGCTGGTGGGAGTATAAACAGGCACAAAAACTTTGAAAAATACTCTGGCAGTAACTCATAAAGATGAATAGAGGCATACTTTACAACCCAGGCATTCCACTCCTGAATATATTCCACAGTTATCTTCTCATATTACTCAGGAGGCATCCAAGAGAACATCCATAGGAACAATGTTATTAATTGCCCCTGTATTGGTCAAGATTCTCCAGAGAAACAGAACAAATTGTGTGTGCGTGCGTGTGTGTGTGTGTGTGTGTGTGTGTGTTTTGAAAAGGATAATGTATTTATTTTAAGGAATTGGTTCATGCCACTGTGAAGGCTTGGTGTGTCCCATATCAGATGGGTGAGGCCAGAAGACTAGAGACTGAAAAAAAAAAAAAAAAAAGTGTTGCAATTCAAGTCTAAGGCATTCTGTTGGCAGAATTAGTATTCTCTCTTGCTCAGGCAAATTCAGCTTTTTGTTCTATTAGGGCTTCAACTTGTTTGGATGAGGCTCTCTCGTATAGTATGGAGGGCAATCTGCTTTACTCAAAGTTCACCAATTTTGGGCTGGGGTGGTGGCTCAGCGGTAGAGTCTTGCCTAGCGCGTGCGCAGCCCAGGTTGGATCCTCAGCACCACGTAAACATAAAATGTGTTGCATTGTGTACAGCTAAAGCAAATAAATAAATATTAAAAAAAAAGTTCACCAATTTAAATGCAAATCTCAAACAACAACAACCTCACAGAAGCATCCACAATAATGCTTGCCCAATTATCTGGGCACCACGGCATAGCCAAATTGACACTTAAAATTAAATATCACAGCCCCAAACTAGAAACAAATTAGATGCATCTAAATGTCCATCTGTGTTAGCTTGGATGAATAAGTTGTGGCTTACACATACAATGGAAATACTAAATTACTATTGTGATAAGCAGAATTCCAAGTTGGCCACCATGATCTCCACCCCCATTGTTACACTGTATAATCCCTTCTCCTTGAATGCAGGCAGAATCTGTGACTTCCTTCTCACTGGTGGAATATGGCTAAAATCATGGAATGTTATTCTCTTGATTAGGTTATGTTTATGGCAAAGGCAATGGGATATCACTCCCACAGTTATGCTTCTGTCTATATATATGGGTAGGTATCTACATATATACACCTATGTTTATGTACACATATTTGAGCAGGCTCCCCTTCCTGCTGAACTTAAAGAGCAAGCTGCCATGAATTCTAAAGCTATGAGAAAATGAGTTCTGCCAATAACCTGAATGAGCTTGAAAGCAGATCCTTTCCCAGTCTTGCTTTCTGGCTGATACCTTCATTACAGACTGTGACACCTTAAGCAGAGGACCCAGTTAAGTTATACCTGGACTCTTGACCCATAGAAACTGTGAGGTAATAAATGTGGGACATTTTAAGTCATTATATTTGTTATTTTTTTTATAAACCATAGAAAACAAATGCAACTATACAGAAATAAAAATCAACAAACTAGAGCTATGTGTATCAACGTAGATGAATCTTATAAACATAATGATGAGCAAAAGAAGCAAGTGATAAATAATACAAATGGTCTGATTCCACTTTCATAATGTTGGAAAACAGGTAAAACCCAAACAACATGTAATTTAGGGAGGCATGCATAAATGGTAACATTATAAAGAAAAGCAAAGGAAAAAATATCACAAAAGATAGGAGTGTGGGTTACTTTTAAAAGAGAGTACAGTACCCACACAGAAATTCTAAGATATTAATAATTTTCTATTTCAGAACTAAAGTTTACTTTATAATTGTTATTTAAATGTACTCTTAAATTAGTTTCTGAATATATATTACATATTTCATAATGAAGATAACATAATATTTAAAACAACTTAATTTATAAAATATACAAAGAGCAATCCTATATCATTACCAACTTCCTCTCCAATCCAGGGTTCTTCTTGTCCATGTGGTAGAGTAATTTAAAATCAGACTAACCTAATTAAAAAAATTTTTTTTCCTCTCTCCCTCCAGTATTGGGGATTGAACCTACAGCCTCCCCCATGCTAGGCAAGTACTCTACCACTAAGCTACATCCTCAGACCTTAAATTAAAATCTTAATGAGATCACTTCCTCAT
Source organism: Tamias sibiricus (assembly GCA_025594165.1). Taxonomy (NCBI): domain Eukaryota; kingdom Metazoa; phylum Chordata; class Mammalia; order Rodentia; family Sciuridae; genus Tamias; species Tamias sibiricus. Next base: position 42,843,781 of record CM046670.1, read on the forward strand.
TGTATGATCTTAGTCATAATGCAGAGCTATCAGACCAATATGGAGATTTTAGACTTTACAAATGAAAGGGGGTACAGTAAAACAGCAGTTGAAAAACATTACCTTGTCTAATAAAAAATATAAAGCCAAAAATTATGAGTTCTAACTATACACATAAATATTGTGCATAATTTTTTTAAATTTAAAGATGATAGTAATCATCAGTATAGAGAAACTGATATGCATATATCGCTGGTAGCTTTTCAAATTGATAACAATCTTTCTTTCTTTTTTTCTTTTTTGATTGTAGAGTTGAACCCAGGGGTGTTACTAGCCACTGAACCACATTGCCAACCCTTTTTATAGTTTTTAAATTCTGAGACAGGGTCTCACTAAGTTGCTTAGGCTTTGCTAAGTTGCTGAGGCTGGCTTTGAACTTGTGAACCTCCTGCCTTAGCCTCCCAATCCACTGGGTTTACAGACCTGTGCTACCATGCCTGGTGATACACTCTTTCAATGGTATAGTTTTAACTATACTGGAAATATGAGATGAGATATCAATGCATTGCTCTTTTTTGACTCAGGATTCTACTTTTGGGAATTTAAGGATACTTAAGAAAATAATTTGGGAAAGACAGAATCAGGCATTTGTGTAAAATAATGTTTAAAGTAGAAATCTTTATTAAGACAAAACTTGACAGGATTCAAAATCATTTTTCTTCTCAAATTACCAAATTAGGGTACATTAATAATGAAAATTGCATGATGGATATATACCTTGTGTTGACATAGGGATATATAAAACAGTATCAAATGAACAACAACAAGAAATAAACATAAACTCACATAGTATTTGTGTTATTAAAAATATTTGTTGTAGCATTGAAAAGATCAGATAAAGTTAATGTAAATAGTTGTGTTAGGATAATGTTCAATGTAGTGATGATGATTTTTTAAATAAGTAAGTACATATTTAATCTGCAGGAATATATTAAATGATGGAATTTCAGGCAGTGTTAGAGACAGATGGAGGAACTATTTACACGTGGGGTGGGATGGGCAGGGAAAAGGGGGAGCTAGAATCTCACCACATGGAAAGTTTCTCTAATCAGAGAGTTTACTCTGGGTTGTACAGGCTGTGGAGCTGAAAGAGAACCAAACAGAAGATTTCTCAAAGAGGGGAAATACTGAAAAGACTATAATTAGAAAAATGTGATTATAAATTAATTTCCCTCTATAACATAATCTGCTTTCTTTTTATTCTTTGTTTCTTTCTTTTTTTTTTTTTTTTTTCTACAGCAACTGCAATCCAATGATTTAATTCAATATATGAGAAAGGATAACAGTTTTCTAGGGTGAGTCTGAGTCTTGCATGTCTTCAGCCAACAAATTTGTTTGATTTCAGCATTGAGAGATGTATGAAAAGCCTAAAAATGAAAGAACATTATCTTTCCTAGAATAATGTCCAGTTGTTTTGATGGCAGCAACATTAAGGTGATTCTATTCTGAGAGTCTTTATTCTGTCCTGAGAGTCTTGTCTCACAATTGACGCCAAAGGAGGAATGATCTATCATTTCAAACCAGGCCAGCATAAAGGAAAGCCAAAGATGGGGCTGGGCATGGTGATGCACCCCTGTAATCCCAGTGGCTCAGGAGGCAAAGGCAGGAGGATCACAAGTTCAAAGCCAGCCTCAGCAATTTAGTAAGGTCCTCAGCAACTCAGTGAGACCCTGTTTCTAAATAAAATACAAAAAGGGCTGGGGATTGGCTTAGTAGTTAAGCGCCCCTGGGCTCAATCCCTAATACAAAAAAGAGAGAGAGAGAGAGAGAGAAAGAGAAAGAGGGGCTACAGAGCTACTGAAGCTTTCGGATTAGGCAGATTTGAAATAAGAAAGAAGGTGACACCTCCCTAATTGGAACCATAAAGTACCAGAACTCTGCTTTAAGAAAAACTGCAATGCAGCTGAAAGAGCGTTATATACCCAGGAACACTGCGACCTTGGCAAATCACTTCTCTATTTCAGTTTCACCAGTTATAAAATAAAATGAGAAATAACTCCTTCTCTTTCCTATCTCTTTACACCACCATCATTCACACAGCTGGGACATACTGAGGCCACAGATTAGAGGAACCAATAATTTTTTCCCCCAAACATGTTGTATAGAAAATTGTCCCTGCTAACAAGTGGCTTATTACCATTTAATCAGGACTACCCTCTGCTCCTTACATTATGTGATCTACCTACTTTTTAAAAGAGATTTTGAGATCAGAAAGAATGATAAGCAGTGAATGAAACTTTTTACTTAATTTTCCTTGTTATTAAATTGGAAGAAATCTAAAAATAATCAGTCTTTACCTTTAAACAGCTCATGGTACTTAAAAAAAAAAGTCTATATCACGAGTTCTACAGTATAATCTCCCTAATGAGATCACTTGATATGAAGTTGCTCAACTGTGCACATGACCTTTCAAATAGAATTCCATCTCTTAATGCCGGAACTGTCATTCAAGTATTCATTACTGGGGGTTATGTTTCACATACATTAATTGAAAAGTCTACATAATACCAACAAAATAGCTTTCTAAAAAACTATCTTATTTCCAGATATATTTTTAAAAACTACAGTGTCAACAGAGCCCTTTAGAATCTAAAGTTTAAATAATGTCACAAACTATTCAAAGGAACCCGTAAGACTTTCCAGCAGCTGTTCTTCCATTTTCCCTGGCAGCATCAGGTGGCAAGGACAGGCAGTAACCAAATCTGTTAAGTGTTAGGTGTGACTCGGAGACAGCATTATGACTGAAATAGTTGGGTCTGATGCTCTGAGGAATGACTAAAGAGGGAAGCCACATATTATGCTATGCATAGCACCCTATGACAAAGCTTCATTGTATGTATAGTTTCAAATGTTGTTGGAATAACAATGTGAAGGGAGGTAGAACCACTCAGGAAAAACAGCACAGGACTCGGGGCAGATCTGGATTTAAATTCCAGCTCATCATTCAGCATCAACCACTTCAAACTTTGCTTACTCCTCTGTAACATACGAGGTAAACAAACATACTATTTAACATAAGAATAGAGGCACGATATACAAAGGACTCAAAAAACTTAACACCAAAAAAACCACAAATAACCCAATTAATAAACAGGCAAAATAACTGAACAAGCACTTCACAGAAGAAGAAATATGAATGATCAAAAAATATATGAAAAAATGGAGATTAATGCTTTATCTGAGGTGCAGGAAAATATGCTAAGTGAAATAAGTCAGTCTCAAAAAACCAAAGGCCAAATGTTCTCCCTGATGTGTGGATGCTAACCCACAAAAAAGGAGGGTTAGGGAGGGGAAGAGTAGAAGTCCATTGGATTCACAAGGGGAATGAAGAGAAGGGAGGGGGAGGGGAATAGGAAACACAGTAGAATTAATTGGACATAACTTTCTTATCCTTGTATATGAATACATGACTAGGTTAACTCCACATCATGTACAACCATAAGAAAAAGATCCTAATTAGAATAAGTTATATTCCATGTATGTACAATATGTCAAAATATACTCTCCCGTCATGTATATCTAAAAAGAACAAATTTAAAAAAAGAAAGAGCAATATATATATGCATATATATATGTATATATATACGTATATATACATATATATATATATATATATATATATATATATAGAGAGAGAGAGAGAGAGAGAGAGAGAGAGGCAGGCTCGAGAAATGTTAGTTTCCTTTCCCCCATTTGCCTGGGTCATGTTGACCTTTCTTATTAAATTCTCAGCTCGCTTTCAGTCATATAGCTTCCTTCAATTCTTTGCAGCATAGTTAATGAGATACAGTTGATAACATTGGGTTTTGTATTGTTGATGGGAGGACTGGGTTTAGAGTTTCCCAGGTGCTACTTGATACATTACCCAGGCATTCTACAAGGTCATGGTCTGGGGCATTGTGCAGAGCCTATGATAAATAACCCACCAACATTTTTGTGTGTGTGTGTGCCTGATATTGAACCCAGGGGCCCTTAGCCACTAAGCCATATTCCTATCCCTTTCTTATATTTTATTTAGAGACAGAGTTTCGCCGAGTTGCTTAGGGCCTGGCTAATTTGCTGAGGCTGGCTTTGAACTTGTGATTCTCTTGCCTCAGCCTTATGAGCCACTGGGATTACAGGCATGTACCACCACATCCAGCTCCACCAACATTTTTATGTCGTCTTACATAAAAGTCTTTTTTGTTGGTTATCCATGCTCTGGCATTTGGGCTTAATAATCTGAAGATAACATCATTTGAATTTTGTAGGCAAAACGACGACAACAATAACAACAACAACAAAACCCTCAGCAATTGCAAGCTGCATTAAATAGATTGTATAAGACTAGGCTTTTAATGTAACCTACTTCATAAGTGAGATGATGTGGAGTAAGCAGGACACATAAACTCTGATGTGACGATCCTATAATGGCTCTTTGGACCTATTCCATAATGAAGCAGGAAGGCCAGAACTATTTATGAAAAACACTAGGTCTCCCTGGAATGTTCAGTGAGTACCATCTACCAGTCCAGGGCACTTTGATTATGAGGATCTCTAAAGTTACAAGCTGGAATATAAACACTGAGATTGAAACTTTTCTTTCTAGTCTTTCTACAGAAAGAATAACAGGCTTCTGAAAAAAATACACATACTACAATCAGATAAACTATTAGGGGTTGAGGAGACTAATATTGTTGGCCAAGTAATCAAGAAATTCCTTGAGGTTTAGGCAAAGAGCTAAAGATCAGAACTGAGTCCAGTGCAAGTGTACATGATCAAAATCTCTGAAATATGTCCAAAATGTGCTGAAAAATCTGTCTGTAGTTCAGCTACTCCATATCATTCAATTTTCTTTTCTTTTGTTAAATTAAAATTATTTTTTTATTAACTGCCAGCTTTTTTATGACCCAATTCTAATAATGTCTATTATTTATCTACCTTTCTTTCTGTTTGTCTAGCCTTGTATACAGGCATAGAGATGTCTGTAATAATATTCACCTAGGGTTAGCAATAGCTATTTTCTGAGTGGTAAGAGGGGGTAATTTTTTGCTTTTTAAAAATTGCTTGAAATTTTAAAGTACATTTTTTAAAAACCCAGAGTTGTTATTCTTTTAAAAAATAAAGTAATTCAAAATAATTATTTTTTTTTCACTTAACTCAGTTTCTAGTGAAAAGTGACAAATATGAAATGAAAAGATACGTTGTTAGCCATTAAGTCTTTTTTTTTTTTTTTTTGGTACTGGGGATTGAACTCAGGGGCACTCGACCACTGGGCCACATCCCCAGCCCTTTTTTGTATTTTATTAGAGACAGGGTCTCACTGAGTTGCTAAGTGCCTCACCATTGCTGAGGCTGGCTTTGAACTCGCGATCCTCCTGCCTCAGCCTCCCAAGTGCTAGGATTACAGGTATGCGCCACCACGCCCAGCTAGCCATTAAGTCTTATGAGAAAAAAAATATAAATAGTGCAATTATTCAAGTGAACCAACAAAATTTAAGATGAAATTTATCAAAGCCAGAAATTATTCAGGCAAGCAAAAATATAAACATTAAGTATAGTAAAATATAGATGATTTCCATTGTGTTAAGGCCATTTCCTGCTCAATTAAACAATTAAATAAAACATTTGTTTATGGCACCTGAGATACCAAGGAGAAAATCAACTCCATGAAGGTATAAAGTAGATAAATGAGCCTGTTAAAAGAAGCTCTCAGCTGGACTTGGTTGTGCATGCCTGTTATCCCTGCTACTCAGGAGGCTGAGATAGGAGGATCCACATTCAAGGCCAGCCTGGGCAACTTGTTGAGAAACTGTCTTAAAATAGTAATAACAATAACAATAAAAATGAAGGTGGCAGGGTGTCAGAGTAAAGTGCTTACCTAGCATGTATGAGGCCTTGTGTTTAATCCTGAATGCTGGGAAAATAAATAAATAAATGAAAGTTCTCAGGAATCTGAGACTGGCTCTCTAGCTAGTCCTGATGGCACCACAAAAGGTGTCACTATTAAGTATTTTTGAAGGATCATCTTACAACCAAAGTGAGAAAGGTTACATGATATAAAACACTTGTCACTGATCATTAGAGTCAACCTTCAGCCAGGAAATGCAAATTTCTTCCCTGTGAATAGATATTATCCTGAAACCTTTGACTTCCTACACTTCCAGTTAATAACATAAAATTTCTCAGTAATAGTATTCTAAATACCACAATTTTAGTTAACACTCACCACAGAATTTTACAAAATAGATACGCCAGTATTGCTTGGACAAAGTGAATCAGAAGTAAAGCAATTATATATCCCTCATGGAGGTGGGGAAGAGTATTCCTTAAACCAAAAGACAAATAGCTCTCTATGTTCTGGCATGGCTCCAGGCTATAGGAACTAGCAGTAGCAGCAGGCAAATTACCTGTTGTCCAGTAAAACCAGAGTGAGGTCTTGAGCTTCTTATTACATTATGGGAATCATGATTGAAATAAGAGCATCACCTGCTGGGAGAGTTACTACAAACAATAGCCTCCAGTCACCAAATGCAAAGTATACTTGGTTACACATTAAGATTACAACTGCCATACAGAGAATACTCCTATCTTCCCATGCAGAATAGACTTTGTGGCTTAAAATCAGACAGTAGATAATAAATGATAGGAGGGATATTCACTTAGCAAGTTCACTGAGGTATCTATTTACAAATTGACTATGGGCTCAATTATTTAAAACGTTCCTTGGTTGCTTGAAATTGATAGAAGGACACTGAGCTCAGAATGCATGTCAGATGGAGACCCTGATGACTTAGATCCACCAGGTCTGTACTTCTTAAAAGCGATAACAGAAATCTGAAGTGTTGGTGACAATGTAGAGAAACTAGAACTTTGGTACACTTCTAGCAGAAGTGTAAATTGGTACAACTACTTAGGAAAACATATTGGCAGTATCTCCTAAAACTGAAAATACCCATATCCTATGGCCCATCAATTCTACTTTTAGGTATGTATGCAATAGAAATGCACAATATATACAGCAAAAGACATATCTGAGGATGTTCGTGGCATCACTTTTTGTAACAGTTCCAAAATATAAACAATCTAAATGCCTACCAGCAGTAGAATGGAAAAATTGTTATAATCCCACAATTGAACATTATACAGCAATAAGTTTGAACAACTATAACTCTATACAACAATGTGAATAAATCTCATAATATTGATCAAAAGAGGCCAGACACAATGTATGAGCCCATTTGTATAAATGACAAAAACAGGCAAAATTATTCTATGATCTTAGAAGTCAACATTGTGGGTTCCCTGGGGGTTAATTTTTAAGAGGGGTAGAAGGGAGGTTTCTAGGGGCTGTGGATATTCTGTTTCTTCCTCTGGGTGCAGGTTACATGGGTGTGTTCAGTGGGAAAATTCAATAAGCAGTACATTTATAATGTATGTGTTATTCTGCTACATTTCAATAAAAAGTCAAGATAAAATGTAGTAGATGTTTATTCTTGATGACAGGTTTAAATTATCCTTACTTAATATTATGCTTATAGCTATGAATATAATCAGTAATTTGGTATTCAGACAATCTTTGGTCTTTGACAAAAGTATAGATTAAAAATCCAAATACACATATGCATGAAAAATTGGCATTTATTTCTAAAAAGTGACATGATCACAATGAAACAGACAAAATGAAATTGCTTTCTCCTTTGTCATAAGCATTCTGGTCTTTTCCATTTTCCACTTCTGGACTGAGCTGATAATCTCTAGAACAACCAAGTGTCAACAGTAGCCATTATAAAAAATAAGAACCTGAGTGATAGAAACAGCATTTACTGAACATTTTGTTGTGAGATCATAGATAAACCAAGAATTACATGTGAAATAAAGTGGATAATACAACAATTTCCAGGAGTCACACCATAAAAGAGTTTTCACCTGAAGCACTGAGACTCACAGAGATTTGCCTTTGATGCAAATAATGCATTAAATAATGTACATAATGCATTAAATAATGCAGATCATGTAAATTTAGGAAGCAGGTCAGATGAAACACAATGGAGTTTGGTAATGGAGTGTAGTAAACTAGAGAGCACCTAAGCTGTGGTTTTGAGTTTGAGTCCAGACTAGCTGTATCTGTAACTGGGAAGAAATTCAAATTATCTGGCTCCTAACCCAGATCTACTGTAATAAGAAATTCTTGGGTTGGGCCCAGCAATCTGAGTTTTAACAAGTCTTCTAGTTGTGACAAGCTTAATTCTGATGCATACTGAAATATGGGAATCACTGATCTAGATGTCTACTCATTAAAATTTTTTTTTTAATCATACAGGTTTAAAAAAAAATCATCTGGCCAAATTTGACCTATTGGCTGCAAGGTTATCACTCTTAATGAAACACAAATGCATAATTATGGCAATTCTGTATTTCCCTTTGCTAAGATGAAAATACTATATGGTGAAGTTGAGCCCAAGTTTTATCCTCCCCAGGATTCAGACATATCTGTACATACCTGATATCTGGTGGGATGAGCCTTCTAGAATTCTATTTATAAGACAACTCATGTAGCTTCTAGGTAAGAACTAACCCCAGTGGAAGAAAGGACCAAGGACAGAGGTTGCCTGAAGGTCTGCAGATGGGGTTGAACGTGTCTGAGACTTCATGATATCTGCTACTAGGATTGTTAGAAGAATAATTCATTCTTTCAACAAATAGCTTTTTATCACCCAACCTGGTCTGTCCCTGAGTTTTGCAATACCAGCATGGTTGTACTATAAGACCTAGTAGAAGCTAAAGGAGATTTCTCCCCCTAGTCTTCATATATTGGTGCAAAGGGAGCAGCCTTGACTCCAGGACCATCAACATCTCTGATGCGCTCCCAATGTGGACTTTGAGCCTTGGAAACTTTGCACATGTCAGCTGCGACAATGGTGGCAATGCCTTTTAGGCGTGATGACGTGGCCTGGGGGATTGGTAGCAGCTGCTTATAGCAGATAAGAAGAATTGTGAAATACATAGCAGCCAAGAGACCTGTTCTTAGGATACACATGAGATGCCCCTGGGCACTCCTGGGCTGCAGTGCAGAGAATGAAAGGACAGAGAAAGGTATGCTATTTTAGAGCTGTGGTGACTTAGTGTAACATGAGTTCCCATAGAAAAACATTTTTGAAAAAAAAAATAAGAAAATCAAAGAGTACTTAAAATTGAGTTCTTAAAATATTTGGCTATGGTTTTTTTTTTTTTTTTTTTTTTTTTTTTTTTCCCTTGGCAACATGTGAAGAAACTACATGTTGCTTCTTGTGATAAAGTTAACATAATATGCCTGCAGTCAACATGGTAGACTCAAAGATTAAATCACAAACATTTGGTTTCATTTTTTATTTTTTTAATAAGAAGTAGCAAGATTATTATTGGCTTTGGGACATGAAGTTTAAAAAAATCACAGTGCACATTCCTGAGTTTTTTTTCCCTTTCCCAAAACATCGCTATAAGATGAAACAACACTGCTGATGAGCTGTTCTTTGGCACCAGTAAGCAGCTTATTGCAAAGGAAAAAAAAAAAACAAAAAAAAAAAACTTTGGAAACAGCCACTCCTTTCCTGCCAGCATTTTGAGAGATTGATGCCCTTTTCCTTCATTTCTGCAATGCCTATAAGCTGTAGATTTTGTTATTTCCTGAAATCTGAAATTGAATTCTATTAAAAACATATTTGTTGTTCTTGATTAAAAAAACTGGGATTTTGAAGACCACAAATTTCTGTAAGACCTAAGGAATTCCCCTAAGTAACCAGAATTTTCCAGTCAAGAAGTTGCTACACTGCATTTAACTCAGCGTTTTATGATACCTGATAAGCAAGGGGTGTGGTAATGTCGCTATTCCATCCAAACAGTAATGCCTTGCAGATTTCCAATTTGCTGGTGGAACCATATTTTTTTTCCTTGATGATTATTTATTTGAAACCAACTTTTTAAGCCCAAGCAAACAGGAAGTCAATTTATTTCGATATCTAAAGTCTAGCCAACCCACAATACCCACAGACAGTGGAATGTGAGTTTGGGAATGGCAGCTGAGATCAAGAGGTTGAGTACCACCCAGCCCTGTTTTCCTGGCCATGTCAGTTCTGCATGGGGCTGATTTTCATTATTGGTAAATTGGAGGTGAGGTAAATTGGCCCAGAGTTTTGCATTCCTTAATCTCTAGATTGTGAAGACTCTCTCTAGAAATGCTAATGATAGATTAAATATTCGAAAGAGAAAAATTCATTAAAAATGTATACTATTTTTTTCTTTTCTATTTTTGTGGTGCTGGGGATTGAACGAGGTACAAGGCAAGCACTCTACCAACTGAGCTATATCCCCAGCCCAAAAAATTGATACTGTAAAGTTCTTTTTTTATTTTAATATATATTTTTAGTTATAGATGAACACACAGTATCTTTATTTATTTTTATATGATGCTGAGGATCTAACCCAGTGCCTCACATATGCAAGGCAAGCGCTATACCACTGAGCTACAGCCCCCGCCCTGTACAGTTCTTTTTTTATAAAGAGCTGGTGTAATTTTCTGTGTAACTTTGGGTGCCAGTGACTGCTGTTTTCAACAATCAAGAGATTGTTTCTGTATTAATTGAGTAGAATTTTGCTTCCTGGAATATAAATTAGTAACAGAACCATGAAACATTTATTCAGTTCTGTTTTCAGACTATTTCTTTCATACATGCCCCTTGTTCTGGCCCTTTCTCTCTCCTGGGCACTGTAATAGACTCCTAACTATTTTTCATACCTCTGGTCTCTTCCTTCAACTCTTTTTTTTTTTTTTTTTTTTTTTTTTGTGGTACCAGGGATTGAACTCAGGGGCACTTGACCACTGGGTCACATCCCCAGCCCTTTTTTGTATTTTATTTAGAGACAGGGTCTCAATGAGTTGCTAAGTGCCTCGCCATTGCTGAGGCTGGCTTTGAACTCGCGATCCTCCTGCCTCAGCCTCCCAAAGTGCTGGGATTACAGGTGTGCACCACTGTGCCCGGCTTTTCTTCAACTCTTTTGACACATGATCTTATACTTGGATTTATCATTTTACTCTTCTTCAACCACAGCTCTTTTCACATTCCTTTCCTGCTCACAAACCTTGATAGCTCTCTGTTGACAATATGACATGTAAATTCTTATTCATGGCATTCAAGCCCTGTAACTGTCTGCCCCAACCCGGCTTCTCATCTTTGTGGCCCATTACTCCTTTTAAACTTCCTGTTCTTCCTTCACATGCCCAGAAATTTTCTCTGTGCCTTTGTCCCACCAGATCTTGCTCCCTGTTTCTGCCTGTTCAGATTCTACCTATCCTTAAAGTCTACTTCAGGATTCTGGGATCACCCATCATTTCCCCCAGCTTTTCTTGGTTCCTCTCAACTGCAGACAACTTATCTTTTCCCTGAATTCCCGTGGCAACTTGTCTCTCATGGCAGTTAACTACTTTCTACTCTTTATTTTAGATATTTATGTTCGTGTCTTATCTAACTCACTGGATAATCAGAAGCAATATCACTGCAGATATGTACCCCTCAAGGTACTGGCACAGAGTAGTTTCTCCACAAATATTTGCTCAATGGATAAATGATATCATGATTATCATGGGGATTTGAACTTACCCAAATTCCTTCAACCAAATTGGAATTGTTCATGGGCTGGGGCTGTAGCTCAGTGGCAGAGCGCTTGCCGAGCATGCAGGAGGCACTGGATTCAATCCTCAGCACCACATAAAAATAAACAAACAAATTGGAATTGTTTTTACCTTTATTTAATTTATTTATACACAGTGCTGAGAATCGAACCCAGTGCCTCACACGTTAGGTAAGCATTCTACTGAGCCACATCCTCAGCCCTCACAGGGTCCTTTTTTTAAAAATCAGAAATTCCTCTATCATCTGTCTGTCTATCTATCTACCTATCTATATCACTTATTTCTCTGCCTGTGTCTGGGTTCATTGAAGAAAACCAGGAAAGAAAAATATGACAGATACAATAACTTAAACTGCAAGTTCAGCATGTTATCGATTTCCAGTTTCAAACATTGTGCAGTAGTCAGGTTTCAACTGTGGTTTGGGTTCATGGCTTTTTGTTCTATGATGTTCAAATGTTTGTGAAATCTGATGCAATCCTGTGAGAAAGATCAACACTAGCTCTGTAAATGGAACATACACGTTTTTATCCAGAAAAGTGAAGAATGCACTTGAGGCATTGCCTCGCATGGAACATTGAGAAAAGTCATAGCTGTTTTTATTATTTTTTTTTGGCAAAGAATAGACATTTTATGGAATACGTACAGTTTGAACAGCAATGACTGGTTGTAAGATAGGGTTTATTTTTTATATACATGTACATATACACACATATATGTGTATAATATACATATGAATTTATACGTATATCAATAATATACATGTGTAAAATAAAGTGTTTATATATATCTAAAGCCGTTTTATTCATTCCTATACCTTTTGCGATGTTTGACTAGCTAAGCGCTTCTGCCCTCTTTGTGCTGCATATGAAAGCCCACAGCTACTATGCTCCAGTGAAATAATGCCTTTCGTTTCTATCTTGGCTTATAATTTTTAAATTAATTTCACCTCCATCAACTCATATGATTCTTACGTTTTATTTCTAAACATACATGCTTTTATTTTATACCCATTTATAATTGTTTATCCACCATGAAAACAAACCCCCAACAATTCCACTTATAACTGTGCTGGATTTCTCTGGGATGCCTTGATGACCCTTTATTTGTTTTCACTTACTTCTTTCTTCTAATGTATTTCACTCACATACCCAGTTCTCCTGACTTCTTACATATCTGTAAGTTTCTGCTTTCTGAATCTTTATTTTCAGGATGATGTTTTACTTCTCATCTTTCTCCCTGCTTCTGAATAAGACCCATAAGCTTTTTCTTTGACACTATAATTCACTTTCTCTCTTTCTCCTAATTTTGGCTAAGTGGCTCCAAAAACATTTAGTCATTGCTCATGCAATGGTTGCTGCCAATATCCTGAATAATTTTATTGTGGAACCATGATTTGTTAGGTAAAACATTTCATAAAATACTTCCGTTTTGGCCAGGAACAGTGGCACACACCTGTAATCCCAGCTGCTTGGGAGGCAGAGGCCAGAGGATCACGAGTTAAAAGCCAGCCATAATAATTTATTGAGGCCCTAAGCAACTTAGTAAGACTCTGTCTCTAAATAAAATATAAAAAATGGTTGGGGATGTGACTCCTTGGTTAAGTGCCCCTGGGTTCAATCCCTAGTACATACACACACACACACACACACACACAAAAAAAACACAAAAAAAAACACTTCTGTTTTAATTATCCTTCATAGTAACTAGTTACATTTATTATTTTATTTTCTACATCCTCTTAAAGATTATTTTAATACTCATGTTTATTATTAATTCCTTTATACATATGCATTTCCTTTAAGAGTTCTTTGATAATTATCTGTATTAATTTTTAGCTTCTCAAACTTTATGTTTCATTGATAACCTTTATCTTATCTTCTAGAAATATATCCCTCTTCTAAAAATCACCTTTTTTGGGGCATTATTAGCTGTATCATTTCAGAAAATGGAATTGAAGGTTGGTCTCCAATTATTGCAATTTTTTCTTTTCTGAGTATATCATTATTATATACTTCATATCTTCAATTCTGTCATAGTCCTCTTTATGTCCCATTTTTTACTTTGCTAGTATCCAGCTCATTTTACTCACTCACTAGATGGGTTTTGTTTTGTTTTGTTTTAGTACTGAACCCAGAGGTACTTAACCAGTAAGTCATATACCCAGCCCTTTTCAAATTTTTTTATTTTGAGACAGGGTCTTGCTAATTTGCTTAAGGCCTTGCTTAGTTGCTGAGGCTGGCCTGAAACTTGAAATCCTCCTACCTCAGCCTCTGGAGCTGCTTGTGCTTATAGGAGTGTGCCACCAAGCTAGTCTTTCTAGATGTTTTAAATGCTCACATTCCTGTTGTGAAAAGATGTCATTAAACCTCACATTATCCCTCTTTTCAAATGTTCCCCCTGTTTCTTGGATGTGGCTTATACTTTCTCGTGAGAGGGTCTTCATACCTAACACCATAAAGACCCACAGTCACACGAGGCCTTAACCATCTCCTCAATGTCCTCATTCCCTTCTGGAAGGGGAAGACTCACTTCATGTTTCAGCAGCTTATCTGGCACTTCTCTGCTCTTGAAGTCATCATTGGTCCAAGCACAAGACTTTTCTTGTGTACTTCCTGTCCTATTCTTTTGGTATCTTATGCCTTCTCTCCCTAGACCCACTTTTTTTTTTTTTTCCTTCCCTTATACATTGTATGACACAACTGAATTCATTAAATTACGAACTCTTGTGAAGACCAAACGCAGATGGAATTCATTAAAGCTACTTCCACATCCCCCCCCCACAGTATTCAACATTCCAGCACAAGTACATTATATGCATTATAATCTTTCAACAAGGTATTCGTTAAATAAGATTTTAAAACTATTTAGTTTCTCTTATGTTCAGTTTGCTATTTCTCACTTCTTGCCATTCCACTGTAATTTTTTGTGTCATTTTTTCCTACTTTACCAAACTTCCTAATAGCATTTCTACAAAACTTCATTACTGTGGTTGCCTTCACAGGCTGCTTTTTGGGTGGATGCAACCAGTCTTGGGAATAGAGGTAATGGTTGCACAACATAGTCAACATCCTAAATGCTGCCAAAACTGTACTATTTTAAATGGTTAATTTATGTTGTATGAAAAGTCTCCTGGCAACTTTATTGGGAAACAGTCCTTCTAGAGTTCTTCCATCATTAGGGGCTTACTTGTCTGCTGAAACAGCCCTAGCCATTCATTCATATCCCCTTCTATTTTAATGGGCAGGAATAGTAAACCAACCTCTGGAAATAGAAGGGAGAAAATTTTCTTCCCTGTGGGTTTTTGGAGTCAGACAGCCTCCGTTCAGATCCTGGTTCTGTCATGTCCTAGCAGCATGATCTGCGTTAGTCACTTAGCAAATGAGTTTTCTTGTGTTAAAAAATAGAAATAATGATTTTTCCTAAGGACCTTGTGAAGATTGAATGTGGTAGTTTACAATGTTCCTTGGAGACATTCATGTATCTGAGTGTCTGTGGGCACAGTTTTTTTTTTTTTTTTTTTTTTTCCCCCTACTTTTCCTCAGCCTCTGAAACTGCTCCACCATTTTTACCACAGACACTGAGCTACTTGTGTCCTCTGCCTGGGAGAATAGCTCTTTCTTTCTTCCAACCCCACTTACACACAAATAAAGTCAAGGAAGGACCAGGTGGAAAAGTAAGCCCAATCGTGTTTGATGAATTTTAGTATTATAAGAAAACAACACAGGAATAGGTATCAGAAATAGGAAGAAAAAGCAACCTTAATATGACACAACTTATAATTCCTCTTTGTGATCTTTATTTTTCCACAGCAAACCTTTTTTTTTTTTTCATTGTACAAAGTAGCATAGGAAACCTAACTATTGTGTAGATATTTAGTTAAAATTTCTGCCTCCCTTTTATCTGGTGGGAAAGGAAGGTTTGAACTTTAATGACTTGAACTTTAATGAAAGTTATTTTGTGTGTTAGTAAGAAAATAGAAATATTGAGTTGTGCAATATTTCTGTTTTGCTTTCATCATGAATGCAAAATCACCTGATATGTTATCAGGAGGAAGCAGAGTTCAGAGAAAGAGCTCTGAATTGGGGATCAGGAGATGTAGTCCAGCCCTGCACTGAGTGACCTTAAACAGGCCACTTTTCCTGGCTGGGTCTGTTTATTCACCCTCCTCCACAATACACCCTTTTTAAAATCAAAGAACTAGCCGGGCGCGGTGGCGCATGCCTGTAATCCCAGCACTTGGGAGGCTGAGGCAGGAGGATCATGAGTTCAAAGCCAGACTCAGCAATGGCGAGGTACTTAGCAACTCAGTGAAACCCTGTCTCTAATAAAGTACAAAAAAGGGCTGGGGATGTGGCCCAGAGGTCGAGTGCCCCTGAGTTCAATCCCTGGTACAAAAAAAAAAAAAAAAAAAAAAAAATCAAAGAACTTTAAAATTGAACCACTCCACTTCCCAAGAACGTAAAAGATGTTTGAGGGCTGGGGTTGTGGCTCAGCGGCAGAGCGCTCGCCTTGCACGTGCGCGGCCCAGGTTCGATCCTCAGCACCACGTAAACATAAAAATGCATTGCATTGTGTACAACTACAAGTAAATAAATAAATATTAAAAAAAAAGATGTTTGAACATTTTGTCTGATGTATTATGAATGGTTTTAGGTACATTTTAATATATTTTTATACACATTTTAATGAAAAATATAATATAAAGTGATAAAAAATATAATTTAATAAAATAATTCATATATAACAAGAATTCTATGTAGATATTGCCTTTGTGGTATCACTGGGTTAGACAACATTGAATCACATTATCTCTAAGTCAATGTTTTATTCAGTACATATTTTTTTCAAATAAAAATACTATTTTGTCAAATATGGTTGATTTTTACTTAGATCCCATATTGAAGAGAATATCATGAATTTGGGTAACATGGGTGGATTCTTAGAAGGATATAATTTAGTCTTGCTCAAAAGTCATACCAAGTATGTTAGCATATGTTCTTACAATGTATGGATTAAAGATTTGAGGGCAGAGAGAGAAGAAATATATAAATCTTGGTGCTGGTTCTAAGTAGAGATTAGATGACTCGTTATATGGAAAATAAGCTTATTGTAACTTCCAAAGTGCTTTCAGTTTGTATTCAGGAGACTGCATTTTGAAAATTTCCTTAACATCTGCTAAAAGGCATCTCCTTGAAATTCAGACAGAATTCTGTCTATGAGTGGCATACGAGTGGAGAGCCAAGTAGAAGACAGCAGCATCCAAGTCAGAAGGCTCACATTCCATTATTGGTACCCTCCTCACTCGTAGAACAACTGAGCAAATCACTTACTCTTCAGTCTCTATTTCCACATCTGTAAAATGAAGGTAATTATATTTATGTTTATCTCCTTCCTATAGTTGTTGTAAGACTTATATAAAATTAAGAATATGGCCAGGCGCGGTGGCGCACACCTGTAATCCCAGCACTTGGGAGGCTGAGGCAGGAGGATCATGAGTTCAAAGCCAGCCTCAGCACTTAGCAATTCAGTGAGACCCTGTCTCTAATAAAAAATACAAAAAAGGGGGGATGTGGCCCAGTGGTCAAGTGCCCCTGAGTTTAATCCCCTGTATACCCCTCCAAAAAAAAAAAAAAAAAAAAAAAGAATATGGCATTACTTTGAGTAATTATCACATGGATGTTTATTGTTATTTCATAGCATTTGACAGGGTCCCAGACCAGGGCCAGGGGAGTGAGCACCAGCTGGGGGCTCAAGATTTAAAGAGACACTCATTCTCAGAAAAATGCAAGGGCAGGGTGAGCCCTGAGAGTGAACGCCTCCTTAAAATTTGAGCCCCAGCTCCTCACTGTCTCCCCATAGTCCAGGCCCTGTTGTTTGCTGTGCCAGTTCCTGTGACTAGGAGCCACACAAGACTACTCTTTGTTCACATACACTCAGGGTAAGTCAGGAGCAAATTTCCTACTAGTCTCCAAATGCTATAAAGTTGCTGGAAGAATGAAACATCCTCTAATTTAAAAAAAAAAATTATAAATATTTGCTTTTAGTTGTACACAAAACATCCTATTTTGTTATTATGCTATTTATCTCTGTGCATAAAAAAATTTTATAAATAGGGCTGTTTTGCATAAGTTTTTAGTTGTACACTGTAGGCACCCGCAATGTGTTTTTGAAACACGGTGCTGAGGTTCGCAACCTCAGAAGAATCAGGCGGCCGCACACGTGCTAGAAGCAGAAGAGAAACAGATAGAAGAAGTAATGACTGCTCTACCTCTGAGACAGAAGACACAACCCCAGCCCGTCTAATTTTTTTCTTCTTCTTCCTTTTTTGTTAAGAAATGCTTTACTTATATCTCTCTGTGCAGTAAAAGTTAGAGAGTTTTCCTGTTATACCAGATACATTTATTTTATCTTCAGATACTCTTCTGGAGGTCATGTTTCTTTAGGATGCCCTAGTACCATGTCTGCATTATTATTTTCTGGAATTTGCAGTACTGAGGAGGAGGGTCCTTTAACCTCAGCTTCTTTAAATTGATTGCTTTTATATGAAAGCAAGGGATTTTCTTGTCAAATAAAAGATGTCACAAGGTTATTTTAAAAATTTTAGAGGAGAATGGGTATGAAAAGCTGTTCTCCCAGCCTGACAGCCCAAGTCCAAGAAATAAAAACAAGCTACCTTCTTACCAAACCATGCCCATTTTGCCCGTCGCACAGTATGTCAATCACTGAAACAAGTTTTGCCAAGAAGAGTTTCTTTACTAGGTGGCAGGGAGCCAGGAGAGCAAGACTTAAATCTGCCTCCCCAGAACAGAGTTTAAGGATACTTATGGGATAAAGAAGCAGGGTTGTCTAAGGTGTGGGTAAAGGCGAGTGGGGGTGAGGAAAAGAGAAGTAATGGGTGCTCTGTGTATGCGTAACAAATCTTCATAGCTCTTCATATGATGTGTGTTCAGAAAATGGTAGCTTTAACATGATTTGAAGGTGGAGTTCTTTGGTCTCTTGACTTCAATGAAATTACCCATCAGACACCTGTACAGTCCCAAATAGTCAAAATTGGCCTTCATCCCTGAAAAGTAACCTAGGCAACTGCTATCATCATGACCCCAGGCTTCAGTGGGAGATTAATAATATATTGCTCAGCTGCATGACCTATAAAATTAGTGGTTTTTAAAGTCAAATGAGAGCAAATAACTAAAAGCAAAGGAAGCTACAGGGTTTATTCAGGTCTTCCCTTGGTCTTAGCCACTCTGCACAGATTTTTCAAAAGCTGTTTCCGTGCTCATTGTGCCTGGCTGAGGTGAGCCCTTCATTGCAGTGACAAACTTCTCATTGAGTTCCTTAAACAAGAGAGGCTAGTGTTACTGGCTACAGTTTTCTAAAATTGCTTGCTGGTTGATTTTTAAAATTTGTTGCCTTCCTTTGCATTAGGATTTCCTTATGCTACTATCATAAGGTTTGACTCTTAAATTTGGCCCCATATTGTCTAGTCTTCTACATCTTTGCAGATTTCATATCCAAAGTTTTTATATTTATCTCTCATGCTCCCATAAGCATTGGCATTGTGTTATTTCATTTATAGTTTTGAAGCTAAATTTGTCACAGAGAAATGTGACCTACAGTGAAATATACTGATGAGATTCTTTCAAAGAGTGCATATTTTTACCTTTTAGAAGTTAAAGAAGAGGAAGGAGAAAAAGGACTTATTACCATCTTCTTAAGTCTGTTAATTTAATGGAAAGACCATAGATGAATTGAGGCATGTGTAGTCCTCCCCACCTCTATCATGACAAGTAGATTCATTTATGGGCAAGAATTGCAATATAGTAATGAACAACTACATCAAACTAACTATGTCACTTATGTAATTTTTCCTCTGTTAGTCAGCATCCTGTATTTTGGGTTTTATAACTTATCTCCCATAGAATTTCTCAAGTTGGGCAGGACAAAACAAGCTATGGCTGTTAGTTAAAGATGAAAGAATTTCAAATTGAAATACAGGTAGCAAGTCAGTTGAAATGACACAGATTTTCCAGAGGTTTAAAATGTACACTTTCCTGAATGTTGAGATGATGGGGGATTTTCCCCTCCTCCTCCTCCTCCTCCTTCTTCTTCTTTTTTTTTTTTTTTTAACATATTTTTGAAACTTGCCATGTTTTCCTTGTGAGCATGTTTATTTTTATAATCAAACGAAAAGAGAGTGGAAAAATAAGAATGCTTTCATAAAAGGATTTATAATCCATGCTGCTTCAGCTTTGTTGGAAGCTTGCTGAGATCTTGGTGGTGAGTAAACCTGCAATGGGTGGGGCCAGAGGTGGGGCTCACTAATGGTTCCAGATGGGGCTAGTGGGCATGAAAAACTTGGGTTCAGTCCAAATTGTCTTTAATATGCATTCACTCAGCCATAATTCAACAACCATTTACAGATGCCAACTGTGTGCAAAGCATCATGTGAGGAGCTACACAGCCAACGATGAACTCCAACACGGAACTTCTTTTCTAGAATTCCCTAATTAGCACCATGATGAGGGTTATAAAGAAATTATAAGATTCTTTTTATTATAAGATGGTTTATAATGGCAGATCCTGACCAGATCAAGGAGGTGGAGAGAACATGGAAAGCAGCTGTGAGGAAATGACATATAATCTGAAATGTGAAGGGTGAGAAGGAATTAACCCAACGTGAAAAGTGGAGGAAAGAAGAGCATAATGAACACAGGAAATGGCTTGTGGGAAGTCCCAGAAGTAGGAAAAAGCCTATCAAGGTCAAGAAACTGAAAGGTCACTGTGGCCAGAGCCAGAAGTTACTTGTTGTGGGATGTTTTGTTTTGTTTTTTAAGATTTACATTTTTAAAAGATTACTTCAATTGATCTATGATATATCAACCAGAAGCAGCAAGAAGGGACACAAAGAGCCCTGAACGAGGCTATTGCAGTGGTCCAGGTGGGAGAGAATGTGTGAGAGTTGTGGTGAAATGAGAGTTTGATATGAAACTCCATTCTCTACTTCTGTTGGTGGGTGGGGGCCTGTGCAAGCTGCAGGCCTCTGCCACCGAGAAAGTCCCTTTTCGTGTTAGCAGCTAAACACAGCAGGGAATGCCTGCCAGAGTCAACTCTGAAGGCCACAGCCAGCAAAGCTGGATTCTTCTCCACGGCTATCAATGGCCTATTACTGCCCTCAGTATTGCAGGTCTAGATGGGGAGCTATTTGCAGTGTTGCAACAGACCCCAGCAGCTCATCACCAACTTCTTTCCAGATTCTTGTCTTGCAAATCTGAAGAATGAAATTTACAGGACAATGGAAGGCAAGAGTGAAAGGAGTAGTATTTATTGAGTGTGAAGACTAGAAACAAAACTCTCAAAGGGCAAGAGAGGACCTGATAGCAGGTTACTGCTGAAGTGTGCTAGTCTAGGGGTTTATACAGCACTCAGGTCAACACTATTGGTCTAAATTTGTGCTTATCAGGGTTTGAAAAAGTACTAACACTGTTGGTTAACCATTGAATCTTAACTTCCATTCAGGTCTGCCTTACTTTCATTTTCTCCTTTGTGAGGAAGCAGGAAGTTCAGGTTGTTGGATTGTGGATGCTTGGGGGTTCAGAGCTGCACCATGTGTGGAGCAGGTATCTGCAGTGGACCTGGGCCAGTCTGCCATGGGGTGACAGGTAGGCTTGGGTGGGGTGATAGGTGGGGTGACAGGTTGGCTTGCCTGGCTTGCCTCCATCCTGGCTCACCGTACCTTAGGCCCACGCTGGCATGGTGGGCTCTGCTAGTTGCCACTCTCCAACAGCCATCACTTTGTAGCTCCTGGACAAGGGCTTGCCTTCAGTGGCATCGGGCTTGGAGCATAATAGACAAGTTCCAGAGACACTGCTGCTGCCTAGGGGCTGGGGCTATGGGTCAGTGGTAGAGCGCTCGTCTCACATGTGTGAGGCCCTGGGTTTGATCCTCAGCACCACATAAAAATAAATAAATAAAAGGTATTGTACCCATCTACAACCAAAACAAAATATTTAAAAAAAATTTTTTTTAAAAAGAATGACTTCTAAGGCTGGGGGTGTAGCTCAGTGGTGAAGAACGCTTAAGGCCCTGAATTTGATCCCCAGCACAAGAAAGAAGAAAGAAGAGAGGGAGGGAGGGAGGGAAGGAGGGAGGAAGGAAGGGAAAGAGGAAGGAGGGGGACTCCAATTATCTGGCTTATATAAACTGATATGATAGTTTCCTTCAATATAGCCTTCTAAGTAGATAGATCAGGAACGCTAATTGTCATTTCATAGATTTGTAAATGAATAAATCAAGGAATTGAGTGGCAGCATCATTTATGTAGTCGGGCCAATTCTCCTTGACTTCTGTATCTGAATCAGTGTTTGAATTGTAAAAACAGTGATCTTCAAAGTAGATTCTGCCATGTATAGGGAAGCCTGTTAAAGAACTGTTGTGTGCTTCAGAGTTTTCTGTTCAAATGTTCCTATTAGCACTTGAAATGTCAGATGAGACATTATTTTGCTATTGACATTTCAGACTCCAAGTTAATGACAGGTATGGCAGTGTATTTCAAATAACTGTTAGCTGTTTCTGACTAGGGAAAATTCACTTTAAAAATGTACAAAGTAATTTAGCTGGGTACAGCATTCCACACCTATATTCCTAGCTACTGGGGAAGTTGAATGAGGAGGATCATGAGTTCGAGGCCAGCCTGGGCAACATAGCCAGACCTATACCCCTTATCTCAAGAAAAGAAAAAAAAAAAATTAGATGCTCCATTCTTGACATCCATTTCAGTGGGTTGTGTTAATGTTTTGTTTCTTGTTCTGATGATTTTATATACCCTCTGTACTGTTTCTGTTTAACCACTCTATAAATGACTGTCAAACCTAGCAGGAATTCTCAAAGAACAGTAAAGCATTTATATTCAGAGGTCTCGGGAATGTTATTTATGTTTGAGAGCTCAGCTTTTATTTTTTCAGAAATCACCTCAGTGTAGGGGTCAATGGCAAGAGACACAGTGGAGTCATAATGTTTTCCATGTACAAAAAAAATCAATGAGGTGGGTAAGTGGAAATTTGGCACAGCGCCAGGTGAGCGACGTCAGCTATTTCATCTTGGTTAAAATTGTACATGCTACCAAATAGCTAGGGAATCTGTAAAAAAAAAAACAAAACAAAACAAAACAACACACTAAAAACAAATAAATGAAGGATAGCTTATCTCAATTCTATTAAGCATTTTTAAGTCCAGGGTTTTGTGTTTGTTGTTTTTCTGTTTCTTAGTAATAGTATAAATGATTCAGAATACAGAAAGAAAAAAAGGTAAATTATCCTTCCATCCCAGAGGAAACCACTATTAATGGTTTCCTGGGTATCCAGATATTCTCCATGCATATATAACTAAAAATAAATGATTCTTATGCAAATATTAGTACAATATAGATAACATTCCACCATACATTATTCTTTCCACTTCAAAAACATATCTTGGAGATTAGTTTGTATTAGTACAGATAAAAATCTATCTCTAAGAAAGCTGATTTCTAATTAAATTACATTGTGTTTTATGTAAATCAGTTCTTCACCATTTGATCCTCTTGTGACGTAGTACATGGCAGACTTTTAAAAATATCCCATTGCAAATATGCTCAGAAAGAATGTATATGCTTTATCTGTTGGGGGAAGTTTCTCTGTCTCTCTCTGTGTCCCCCCACTTTCTTTCTCCACAAATTTACCTCACATCTCTTAAATCAAGTTTGTTAGTCATATGGTGCAAATATTCTGTATTGAACTAATGTTTGGTCACTTAATCATCAGTTTCTAATAATATTATATTAAAATTTCTTTCTACAATTTTTGCGCTTATTATTCTTCATTGGCCTTACTATATCCACACTTGGTCCTTCTCTGCCTTGCTTTCTTGCCTTCTGATTTTCAGTTAAATTTTCTTGGTGAGTTTGATGCCAGCAGACCAGAGCACAGGCAGGAAAAGCGGTCAGGGAATTTCCTTCTCTTACTTCTATCCACCTTCTCCTTCCTCAGAGTTCTGTCTTCCATCTTGTATGGCTATAACTCATTTTGAACAGCCTCTCCTCCAAAGCTCCAGTATTCATCCAATATTGTTCCCTCCTTGTTCTATCATGCCTGGGGAGTAATGGCTTGTCATTCTTGCTAGTTCTTTGGTGTCTCACCAGCTCTTCTTGTTGCATCAATCCTGTACACACCTCTGTACATAGCCCATTCATTAACTCCTCTCTTCAGCTACATCAGCATGACATCTGTTTCCTGAATGAATTTTTCATTTATTTTTATAATTCAGTTTTTGTTTTATAAATTTCAAGGCTATGGTGTCAAGTACACCACAAGCTTACAATTTATGTATTCCCTACATTAATTATTCTTTTTTGTATATTATTGATTTTTTAGAAAATATTATTTTATATAGTAGTACCTGAGAAATCAGTCTTCTTTTTGTTTGTATTCACTTTGCATTGTTTTTTTCTTTCCGTATCTTGTTTTTCAACTTTTCTGTGTTCTTTTTTTTTTTTGAAGTCTGTATCTTTAGAAGTTTATAATTTGATTTGTGAGTCCAATCTGATAAAATATCAGGTGAATTTTATCCATATACATTT
The DNA here is from genome assembly GCA_025594165.1 of Tamias sibiricus. NCBI lineage: Eukaryota > Metazoa > Chordata > Mammalia > Rodentia > Sciuridae > Tamias > Tamias sibiricus. Next base: position 42,868,080 of record CM046670.1, read on the forward strand.
ATTGAGATTAATGGTATATTTGAATGTGTTTCTGCCATCTTACTTTGAGTTCAGTTTACCCACTGTTCTAGTTTGGACACAGATTATATTTCTGTTCTTCAAGTTATCACATGCTCAACTATGATTTTCCCTAAAAGATGAAGTTGTTTAATACCTCTATCCTCCTTCCTAACAAGAAGTGGATTGTAGCACATTTTAACTCCCTATTGAACGCCTATTCCCATCTTCCTTATCATCATAGAAAATTTAAATCCACTTTTTGGGGGGCACATATGAGGAAAACATACTCTATTACTTTACATGCTCACACAGAACACTTAACACCAGAATGTGGGGTTTTCGCACATGGAGAAATTCCTCAGTTCTCTAGATACCAGTTGGATGTCCTATAAATCAATTCAATTCTGAGACTATTCACCTTGTGTCAGATCCTACAAGCTAATTTTACAACAACACTCCCACTTCAGATGCCAGTCACAAGTCTGGGCTTCCAGCACTTCTGACCAAGCAACTGTAGATCTGCACTCCCATACCCCTCTCTTTGGACTGAATAATTGTCTAAAATGGCTCACAGAACTTGGAGAAATGCTTCACTTTCACTTATTGGTTTATTATAAAAGACAAACAGCCAAATTAAGAGGTACTTAGAGCAAGATACTGGGAAAGGAGCTCAGAAATTCCCATGCCCTCTCAGGGCCCTCCAGTCTCCAGATACATCCACATACCCAGGAGCTCATCAAATTTCATTGTTCAAGAGTTTTTATAGAGCTTAATCTGCAGACCACCCATCTCCCTCACCTCAGTTCCTAGAGGTCAGTGGGTGTGCACTGAAAGTTCCAACTTTCTAATCCTCTAATCTTTCTAGTGACTGGTCCCATCTTAAGGCTGTCTGGGGATTCTAAATTTCCTGGTTAGCATCAACTCAGGTGTTATTGAAAGGGGCTTTTTATGAATAACAAAAGACACTTTTGTCATTCAGGAAAGAGTTTTAGGAACTCTGTAACAGGGTTTTAGGAGCTCTGTGACAGGAATCTGGCATGGAACAAAGATTGTATAAATTTCTTATGCGCCAGCATAAAAATAGATTTCTTCTTTATTGTTAGTAATTAAAAATGTGTTCACCAGCCGGGCACGGTGGCACACGCCTGTAATCCCAGCACCTGGGAGGCTGAGGCAGGAGGATCACGAGTTCAAAGCCAGCCTCAGCAATGGTGAGGCACTTAACAACTCAGTGAGACCCTGTCTCTAATAAAATACAAAAAAGGCTGGGGATGTGGCCCAGTGGTTGAGTGCCCCTGAGTTCAATCCCCGGTACCAAAAAAAAAAAAAAAAAAAAAAAATGTGTTCACCAACAAGTTTTTATCAGTTCTGTGGTGCAGCTCAGTATCCTGGTCCTGCAGGATGTGAGGTTATCTAATCTAGTCCCTGAATGAGCTGGTGATTGGTCAAGTCCTTGTTGCAAAGCCTTATCTGTTTCCTCTTGCCTTCTTAGGTAAGCAGCTTCATATAAACTGATTCCACATGGCAACCTATAAGTCAGTTTCATGAGTGGTGAGCCTCATTGCCACCACGTTCTCCTGCTCTGGCCCCTGCCCTGAATACCGAACAACTCTGTCCACTTTGGACCTATCCCAATCTGTTTCTGAAACATTAAAGTGTTTATTTACCATATTCTGAAGCATATTGAAAGCATTCTCTTTTTACATGTAGTTTGTTATTTCCCTGAGTTATTGAAGAGTGACTTAAAGTATAAATTCAAACTACAAGACAGAATAATATTCAAATATCAAAATAAAATTTCCAGTGTTAAAAAAGAAAGGAGGGGGAAAAAAAAGGAGAGCTTCACAAGAGCTGGAATGACTGGGGATAACTGTTATGTTGCTCTCTATTTGGAGGGAAAAGAAGGCGGGAAACTAATCATGTATGTGTTTTATTTCTTGTGGTGCTGGGGTTTGAACCCAAGGCCTGTGAATTCAAGACAAGCATTCTACCAACTGAGCTATATCTCCAGCCCCAATCATGTATGTGTTAATGCCCAGGGTGCTACATATACAGCATCTACAAAAGAATATTTTTAAGGGTTATGTTTTATAACTGGTCTTCTTTGGGGAGTTCAAGAGAATACCTACATATATGCCTTTTAAAAATATGATTCGGGACTGGGGCTGTAGCTCAGTGGTAGAGTGCTTGCCTCACATGTGTGAGGGACTGGGTTCAATCCTCAGCACCACATGAAAATAAATAAATAAAGATATTTAAAAAAACATGATTCATTTACTTTTAATCTTCTCTAATATATATGTTCAACTAATTGCTAGACTCTTCTCATCTGCGAGGAATGTCACAGTGTAGGAGCCGCCCCTACACTTATTTCACTGTTTAGAGAACCAAAGAACTGGGTGATTATTTTTGCTATAACCAGTTGATTCAGACTGATAATTTTCTCTTTTTTCCCCCCAAGTATTTAGCATGCTGTCCTAATGAGATTTGAGCCCAGTGAATCATGTTTGGGTCAAATTATATAACAGGCTTTTTGGGAAAGGGTTTCAGATCTTCTAATTCTTGGGGTGATGGTAATATCCCCACCCCAGGTCCCTTCCCTGAATCTCCCAATCTTCCCTAATCTGTATCCTCCCAATCTTCCCTAATCTGTGTCCTCCCAATTTTTGGCTCTGGTAGTGAGTTTTCCTACATTTTGAGTGAAGTGGACAGAGATCTGAGTGAATTGGTCTGATATGAGAAGTTGCAGTTCTCCTTTGGGGATGGAGTTGATAATTGTTCATTTTGAATCTGGACTTAACCAGTTGGACGTTATCACACTTTTCTTTGAATTCATAATTTAATCTCTTTTCTCTAGTGATACTTATTTTTAAAAAAAACTTTTTTTGTCAAATCATTTATAAAGGAGCAATCCATAGACTGTGAGAAAGCAATTCCAATACACATACTTGTTTACAAAATATATAAAGACTGGAAAAACTCAACAATCAGCAAATAATGCAATTAAAAATTAACAAAAGGGGCTGGGGTTGTGGCTCAGCGGTAGAGCGCTCGCCTAGCACGTGCGCGGCCCGGGTTCGATCCTCAGCACCACATAAACATAAATGCATTGCATTGTGTACAACTAAAGCAAATAAATAAATATTTTTTAAAAAATTAACAAAACACACTAACAGGTATTTCACTAAAGAGGATAATCAAATGGCAAATAAGCGTATGAAAAAATGCCCAGCATTCTTTATACACACACACACACACACACACACACACACACACGTATATATATATAATTTTTTATTTGCAAAATAAAAAGTGTTAACAAACAATAAAATAAATCTGTTGCTCTGTACCATATGATAAGTGAGAGAATGAACAATTACAACAAAAGCATTCCAATAATCTTCTCTCTGAACCTGACAGCAGGACTATTCAACCCATTTTCCAAAATATTACATTATCAAGCCTATCATTTACCCAATTTCCCACTGATCTTCAAGTCAGGTGTTCTTTTTTTTCCCAACAATATTAATAATTAATTTAAATGTAAATGAACTAGATATTTAATTAAAATGCATAAGTGTTAAACATGTAAAAAGCAAAAAAAATTTGTTCTATACATGTCACAATAATGACATATCAATATACCAATAAGTAAAAAAGCAAAAGAAGGGGAAAATAAGCATGTGAAATCTGAAGTAGAGCTATTAATATAAAGCAAATTTCAAGAAAAATTATTTTCAGAGATAAAGGGGAACATTTCTTAACCATAATAGGGTAACTTCTTCAAGAAAGTATAACAATATTAAATGTGTATGTACCTAATAACAAAATTTCAAAATACATGAAATAAAAACTAATAAAACTAGAAAAACAAAGCTATAATCATATTTGGAGATTTTATGCCCCCTCACTTTGCTGGAAGGAGTAATACTATAGAAGGCTTAACAACATTGTCACCTTGACCTACTTATTATTTATAGAAAGCTATACACAAAAATGACAAGTAGAAAATTAATAAGGATGGACTATGTTTGTCATAATATAAGTTTTGATAAATTTTAAAAAATGTGAAATCATGAAGACTGTGTTTCCTGCAGATTTATTACATTAGAAAACAATCACCTTAAGAGATATTGAACTCTACCCACACATCTCAACTACTTCAAAATTAAACAGCATACTTATAAATATCTCCCAGATCAAAGAACAAAGCATAAGAAAAGTAAATAAAAAGTGACTTGAACTAAGTGATAATCAAAGCTTAAAATATCAGAATCTCTGGGACAAAATGGTACTCAGATGAACACTTATAACTAAAGTATTTGTATCAGAAATAAGCTAGATTAACAATCAAATTGTTTTCAAATTAGGTATGTGAAATAGAAAAGAAATAATACAGCTAAAAGTTGATAAAAACCTAACAAGTCTGATCAAGAAAAAAACAAGTAAAAATTAACATCAGTGGAAAAGGAGCTATCAAAACAACCTTACAGGGCTGGGGTTATAGCTCAGTGGTAGAGTGCTTGCCTAGCATGTGTGAGGCACCACATGTTAACATGTTAGCACCACATGTTAACAAATAAAAGCAAAGATCCGTTGACAACTTAAAAAAAAATAACTTTACAGATGCTAAAAATGTATTAAGGTACTATAACAATTATATAGCTTACATAATTTGGTTTATTTTAGAAGATAGAAACCCTTTCTTGTTTACGAGATCCATGTGAGTGGTATGTTTTTTCCCATCCTTTCACCTTCAGTCTGTGGATGTCTTTGCCTATGAAGTGAGTCTCTTGGAGACAGCATATTGTTGGGTCTTGTTTTTTAATCCAATCTGCCAATCTATGTCTTTGATTGATGAGTTTAGGCCATTAATGTTCAAGGTTATTATTGAGCTATGATTTGTGTTCCTGGTCATTTTGGTTGATTTCCAGTTTTTAATTTGAATTAGTTTCTCCTTTGATTGACTATTCCTTTAGTGTAATTCCTCCCTTTACTGGTTTTCACTTTTTTTTTTTCCATTTCATCTTCATGGAATATTTTGTTGAGAATATTCTGAAGTGCAGGCTTTCTGGCTTTCTGGTTGCAAATTCTTTTAATTTTTGTTTATCATGGAAGGTCTTTATTTCATCTTCAACTCTTTTTTTTTAAAGATTCTTTTAATGAAGGACACAATATCTTTATTTATTTGTATGTGGTGCTGAGGATCGAACCTGGGCCGCGAACGTGCTAGGCGAGCACTCTACCGCTGAGCCACAACCCCAGCCCCTCATCTTCAAATCTTAAGCTTAATTTTGCTGGATATAGGATTCTTGGTTGGCATCCATTTTCTTTCACAGCTTGGTATATGTTATTCCAGGACTTCCTAGTTTTGAGGGTCTGGGTTGAGAAATCAGCTGAGATCTGAATTGGTTTCCCCCTATGTGTAATCTGATATTTTTTTCTCACAGCCTTTAAAATTTTATCCTTATTCTGTATGCTAGGCATTTTCATTATAATGTGCCTTGTTGTGGGTCTGTTGTAATTTTGCACATTTGGAATCCTCTTGTATTTGATTTTCCATTTCATTTTTTAGATTTGGGAAGTTTTCTGAAATTATTTCACTGAAAAGATTGTGCATTCCTTTGGTTTGTATCTCCATGCCTTCATCTATCCTTACAAATCTTAAATTTGATCTTTTCTTATTATCCCATGATTCTGGGAATTTCTGTTCATGGTTTCTTAACATCTTCTCCCCATGGTCATTTTCAAGATTATATATTTTGTCTTCATTGCCTGAAGTTCTGTCTTCCAAGTGATCTAGTCTGTTGGTGATGCTTTCTATTGAATTTTTAAAAAATATTTATTTACTTGCTTTAGTTGTACACAGTGCAATGCATTTATGTTTACGTGGTGCTGAGGATCGAACCTGGGCCGAGCACGTGCTAGGTGAGCGCTCTACCACTGAGCCACAACCCCAGCCCTCTATTGAATTTTTAATTTGGTTTATTGTTTTCTTCATTTCAAGGATTTCTATTTTTTTTCCCCCTCAAAATCTCTATCTCTTCATTGAAGTGATCTTTTGCTACCTGTATTTACTCTATTACATCATCTTTTACTTCGCAGATCATTTTTTTAACTATGTACATTCTAAACTCCTTCTCTGACATTTCTTCCACTGTGGTATCAATGGATTCTGTTATTGGAGTATCTTGGTTTGCTTGTTGTTTGTGTGTCTACCCATCTACAGTATGGATTTGAGGCAGTAGAGTTTGTACCCCATGGACTTATAGTGTCCCTGAAGGTTTCTGGTACCTCACTGTTTAGGGGGAGACAAATAATAACAACAACCATGCAAACAATTTACAGCATTAAACCAAATAGTTCCTACTATGATGTCTACAATGTCAATTATCACAATAAACAAATGATATGATCAGTTATGCCTATAATAAAAACAGCGAGTTTGCAAAAGGGTTTACATTTTCAAATCGTGGACAGGAAGAGAACAGAAGTGTTATAGGATGTGATGATTTTGTGGGAGGAGGAGAGAAGACAGAAGTAAAAACTTAAAGGAAGAGTGAAAGAGAGAACAATAGAGATTGACTGTTAGAAGAAAAGAGAGAATCAAGGGAAATAGGTTGGCGAAAAAATACATATAAAGCAAAAATTTAAATAAAAATAAAAGAATACAAACAAAACTAAAATATAGTAATCCTAGTTTATATAAAACTAATCCATGAGCCGGGCGCGGTGGCGCACACCTGTAATCCCAGCACTTTGGGAGGCTGAGGCAGGAGGATCGCGAGTTCAAAAAGCCAGCCTCAGCAATGGCGAGGCACTTAGTAACTCAGTGAGACCCTGTCTCTAATAAAAATACAAAAAAAAAGGGCTGGGGATGTGGCCCAGTGGTCGAGTGCCCCTGAGTTCAATCCCCGGTACCAAAAAAAAAAAAAAAAAAAAAAACAACTAATCCATGTAAAATAAAATAACTGGCTTCAAAAATGCTAAAGATGAGAAGAAAAAAAATATGAAACTGTATAAATGTCCATGTACCATTAAGGTCACAATTAAACAGTGAAAAAGAATATTTTTTAAAATCCTGATGAAAAGTCAAAGAATTCTTTCCATTGGAGTTCAAAATATTCTCAGCTTCTCTTCTTATCAGTTGTAGGTGGGGTCTTCTGGAGGGTGATGCTTCACCATTTGCTAGGATGGAGACTTAATCCCATAGGTGGAGTTCCTAGAGGCAGGGTTTAGGCTTAGGTGGGTTCCAGGTGCTTCACTGAATGCTAATTGGTCTGGAGATTTTAAATCAGCACACCTCCAGGGACTAGTACTTGCTGGTCCATGCTGGAGGAATTTGCCCCAGAGCTCCCCTGGGTTTCAGTAGTGTGAAGCCAATTCTTAGTCCCCTATGTCACCTGCAGACCCCACGTTTTCAGGTCTTGGGTTCCGTTCCAAACAATTTCTCCCGCCCAGGCCCTTCTGAGTTCTGGGCAAGATGTGTCTCTCCCAGCCGGTCCTGAAAACAGTCGGATCGGAGGGGGAGGGGCAGAATCGGGTGGGTTTCCACGACCAGTTGTCCCCTGTGTAAACCTCTCTCCACGTTTGATTTTCTTCTGGTCACTTAACGCACACTCTATGTCATGTAACGTGTGTTCACTGGGCCTGTATTTCAGGCCAGACTCGGGTTTGCCAGGAATCAGCTTCCTTAGTTGCCAGTCCCCACGCTGCAGCTGCAAAATGGTTCCTTCCTTTGTCCTCCACATGCCACCTGGAGAGATGGTGGCTTCTTTCCCCACACACAGATATCCTGCAGCATGTCCTTCAGGTTTGCTGGGCAATGTCCTTGATATCTAAATGCTCTGTACCCAGACATTCCTCAGGCCTCCCCAAAATGTGGGTTTGTTTAATTCCCTTATCCCTCTACTATGCTCACAGAGGAACCTCTCTGGCTGGAGCTTCCGGCCAGGCTGTGGCAGCTGTGCTATTGGGGATTTTTCCTTATTTTATTATATCCAACCTCCTGTGTCCCCGATCTGCTTTGAATGTCCAGTTTTAGGTTTCAGTAAAGTACCCCCTCCCTTTTTTTTTTTTTTTTTTTGGTTCACCCACCCTGTGGAGAAGCTGCCTGTCTGCTTTCCTTGGTTTCATGCCATGGAGCAGCCAGGAATGCGACCGCCTCTATTCTGCCATCTTGGATTCTCCCCTCTAGTGATACTTTTAAGGTGAGTACTCTTAATAATAATTTATGGCTCCATTTGTCTATAAATTTTTTGAAGGAATCGAGGAATTATGCCAAATGGATTTTTGTATCCCTCCTTTCTCTTAATCCTATTCTTTTTCTACTCATGTCACAACTTCTTTTCTGCTTCTCATTGTTATAATGATATTATTATGCATAGCACAGAGAGGGTAACTAACTTATCTAGGGACACTAGTAAGGAACAGAGCCATGGTTTGAACCCAGGCAGTTTGATCCTAAATTTTATGTTCCTAAACACTAAAGACTATTCTTGGTGTAGTATCAGGCACGTGATCACCTCAATAAACACTTATCTTCTTGCTGTTATTTTCTGGCTCTTATTTATTTATTTATCTTTTCATAAGGGGAACTCTAACACCAGAACCACTGTTAAATTAGAATAAGCCTTGTTCCTGTTCTTCTTTCTGGTAGCCAACCTGGATGTCTTTTAGTAAATGTGGGCAAGGCCAATCTCCTATATAAAAATAATCATAAGTACAGTTTAAAGAGCCAATGAGCTAAAATTAGAGTGACCATATAAAGGAATCTCTGTCAGAAAGCATGAAGAATCACTGTTTTAATTCCATTACTGTCAGTCGGTCATGAGAAAAAGGGGAGGTGGCATTATTTTCCTGGGAAAGGCTTTATTGGTTATTTTTTAATCATGTAAAAATACCCAACCATTCCTGACTTTACCTCTAACATCATTCCTTTCAACAGAGAGAGCTATCAGTACTGATGAAAATTAGAAAAGGTATCAGTAGTCTAAAATGATAGCTGGGCATGGTGGCACACACCTGTAATCCCAGTGACCAGGAGGTTGAGGCAGGAGGATGGCAACTTTGAGGTTAGCCCTGGCAATTTAGCAAGACCATAAGTGACTTATCGAGACTCTACCTCAAAATAAAAAATAAAAAGGACTGGGAATGCAGTACAATGCCAAAGAGCCCCTGAATTCAATCTCCATTACCAATAAAGTAAAGTCAAATAATTAAAAATAATAAAACATGTTACCCAGATAGAGCATCTTTTGACTTTTTTTTTTTTTTTTTTTTTTTTTGTGTAACAGGGATTGAACTCAGGGGCACTCGACCACTGGGCCTCATCCCCAGCCCTTTTTTGTATTTTTATTAGAGACAGGGTTTCACTGAGTTGCTAAGTGCCTCACCATGCTGAGGTAGGCTTTGAACTTGCGATCCTCCTGCCTCAGCCTCTCAAGTGCAGGGATTATAGGCGTATGCCACCAAGCCCAGCTATTTTAACTTTTAAATGCAATCAAAGACTGCCCATTTGTAGCCAGCAGTCTTGGCCTGTGTGATGATAGTTTGGGGCTTCATTAGGTTACAGAAAAGGCCACAGATATCCATTCAATAACTGATGATTTTAAATGTGTTCATGACATAGAAACATACATGAGTAATTCTAATAACATGAATACTTTCAAAGTGTGATTCTTAAGTAAAGTGAATACTTTCAAAGTGTGATTCTTAAGTAAAGCATGTTTAGTTATATATGAGGTATTTTTCTTTTTTTTTTAATATTTATTTATTTGCTTTAGTTGTGCACAGTGCGTTTATTTGTACGTGGTGCTGAGGATTGAACCCAGGCCGCACACATGCTAGGCGAGCGCTCTACGCTGAGCCACAACCCCAGCCCCTTTATTTTCTTTAAATGAGGTTTGAGTGAGTTTGAAATCATTCAACAAATATTGAGTACTTAATGTGACAGGCACTGCTCATGCATCAGTGAATAAGACAAAGATCCCAACTTGTGGAGAACTCTTATTCTAAATTTGACTATGCAGTGGTGTTAGTGTTGATAAATTTATCCATTGAAGACTGGGAGTTTGATAAACAGGAGTAACTCATAAATCTTTATCACTGTTCCAAATTACCAGACACTTTCTGTTCTCAAGAGTTCAATCAAGCTATGTGTGCAACTGTAAAAAATACATGCAATAGTCACAGTGCATAGAATAGCCCTTCTTGAGACAATTTGGACTTAGTCTTAAGAGAGCTTGTCATCCCCCAGGGATCTTCAAGAAGGCAAGTTAATCAGATCTGTGGCTTTACATCTTCTTATTACCAAAGACTCTTTAATTTTATATGTCATGTTTTAGAAAAAAAGCACTTTAAATAAATCCCACTTATTAAGTAATAATGGATTTTTCCGGTATCTGCTATTTTTGATACTCCTATAGGTATCAGAAATAGCTCTGCAACTTTGTATGCAGAAGGGACATTGACCTAAAGAGCAGATATGAGCATAGGTGTATCCCTGCTTAGAACCCTGATTCTTACACTAGTCTGTGACCCCATGGGCCTTCCTTTTAAGCTAATAAGGTAAAGTCTGTGTGTGTGTGTGTGTGTGTGTGTGTGTGTGTGTGTGTACCAGGAGGGACGCTGCGGAGATAAATTATCAAATAGGGCTCTTAAAAATCATATGTTAGTTCGTGCCCACCCAGGGATGCCAAAACAGCAACAACAAAAAGCAAAAAAAAAAAAAAAAAAAAAAAAAATCATATGTGAGGGCTGGGGTTGGCTCAGCCTAGCATGTGCTCGCCTAGCACGTGTGCAGTGCTGGGTTCAATCCTCAGCACCACGTAAATATAAGTAAATAAAATAAAGGTATTGTGTCCAACCACAAGTAAAAAAATAAATATTTTTTTTAAAAAGTCATGTGATTCTGGATTGAGAACCACAGTATTATTGGTTTATTCATCTTTTAGCACTGCAGTAACAAATGGCCACAAATTTGGAGGCTTAAAAAAACAACATAAATTTATTCTCTTCTAGTTCTGGAAGTCAGATATTTGAACTCAAGATGTAGACAGCACCCCACTCTCCAAAGGCTGTGAGGAAGAACCTTGCCTCGGCTCTTCCAGCTTCTGGTGGCTCCAGGTGTTCTTTGGTCTGTGACTGCACAACCCCAGACTCTGTGTCCAACTTCACATGACCACCTCCGCCTCTCTGTCTATATTTTCTTCTCTTTCTTACAAGGATATCTGTCATTGGATTTAGGTCTTACCTAAATAAGGTTTATCTTATCTCAATATCCTTAACCCAATTACAACTGCAGAGATTCTTTTTCCAAACAAGAAGTCACATTCACATGCGTTACATATCTGTTAGGGGACTACCATCAAACCCTTACCATTGGGTAGATGAAAACAAAAACAAAAACCCAAGTCTTCAAAGCTAGAAATCAAAGCATTAGGTGAGATTTTCGTAATGCCCACTCTTTCTCCAACATTGTCCTTGCCTGAGATACCTGGCTACAGCCTCAGCTCCCAACTGAATGTTGTCCTGGACAGAAGCTCTGCTCTTGGCTCTGTGATCGGGTTCCCCATCTCAGTTCTCATCTTGGCTTAACCCCTGGAATAGCTCTTGGCTTATCCTTGCACAAATGACACTAACTCATTGAGTCTACAGACTCACATATAAAAAAATCAGATTTCCAATATGGTTTGAGCTAGACCCATCTTGTGTCTTATGTCTAAATTCTACATTTCATTTTTCTTGTCAACCTTTTGCTCTATAGATAACAATATTCCTTTTTCTCCATTCAGAATGAACCAATTTCAATTTTGCATTTATTATTTGAAAGTAAATTTCATTATACATTCTTCCCTGTTTTTTTAAAAAGGTCATCTGGTTTTCTAAATGACTCAAAATCTAGCTGAGCCGGGCGCGGTGGCGCACGCCTGTAATCCCAGCACTTTGGGAGGCTGAGGCAGGAGGATCGCGAGTTCAAAGCCAGCCTCAGCAATGGTGAGACACTTGGTAACTCAGTGAGACCCTGTCTCTAAATAAAAAAATACAAAAAAGGGCTGGGGATGTGACCCAGTGGTCGAGTGCCCCTGAGTTCAATCCCCGGTACCACAAAAAAAAAAAAAAAAAAAAAAAAAAAAAATCTAGCTGAAATTTTTGTTAGAAACTCCAAAGAAAGATACACTATAATTTTCCTTGAAGGTGAAAAATAAAGTGTAGGAACAAATCTAACTTATGGCATGAGGCTTTTACACTAGAATCCTAAAAACTGAGTGTGTCATGTGATGTTGATTGATCTACATGCTGACCTTTTCCCCCACCAAAATGTGTCCAGAGACTTTGCATGTCAATCATTGCAACCTTTGAGTCTTAAAGACACAGAAAAGCAAGAAAGGCAAGTGTTATAAAAATTACTTGTTGTACCTCAGAGGGGGCAACGAAAGTTTCTTATTGCTGGGCACGGTGTTGCATGCCTGTAATCCCAGCACTTGTGAGGCTGAGGCAGGAGGATCTCAAGTTCAAAGCCAGCCTCAGCAATGGTGAGGCATTTAGTAAATCAGTGAGACCCTGTCTCTAAATAAAATACAAAAAAGGGCTGGGGATGTGGCCCAGTGGTCAAGTGCCCCTGAAGTCAATCCCTGGTACCAAAAAAAAAAAAAAAAAATTACTTGTTGTTCAAATACTTAAGTTTCAACCTTACTTTGGTACTATTGTTTTTATTTTTAAAAGATGGTAACTAAGGAAGTGTGAAGATGCTGATCTGATGAAAACATCTAATTACTATTGGAATGATACTAGAAGTTTTTTTGTAGACTGCACAACCCAACCTCTCCCAAACAAGGGTTTATCTATGGCCCATTGAGCGATAGTAACTATCCTTGAACCAAATGGATAGACAACTCAAATGTTCTGTTATTTTTGTGTATTTATTCAGAGAGCAATGTTGTTTATTTCCTAAAAATTGGCTGCCCAGGTAAATAGCTGATTTCAAAGGACAATAAAAAGCTTTAAAACAATGATAAGAATGCCACAAATAGATTTGTAAGAAACAAAGTTAAGGATTAAGGTGTTTTTTTCCCCCAGAAAATTGAAAATTTATCTGGGTGGAAATGAGCTTATTACAATCCGCTTCTACTGTTTGAAAGATTACTTTATAAAGAATAATAACTCTGATCTTTATCCCCACTAAAGTTAGGACAGCAAGAAGTTAATCATGAAGGAATTACATTAGGTACAGGCAGAAAGGTCAATGGAGATACTTGAAAGGAGTTGCCCTGTCCTGCTCTATTCTGATCTGTTATGGCTATCCCAGGGCCAGAGGAATGGAGTGTCACTTCAGAGCTCAGATCCATCTACTTCCCAGAGAAAAGTATATTCACCTGAGTCTTAAATATCTCCCAAGGAAATACTGTGGCCTCTCTCAATGTCTTCTAATTCTTTTGTGTGTGGGGGGGTGGGTGCTGTGGATTGAACCCAGGGCCTTGTGCATGTGAAACAAGCAATTTACCAACTGAGCTATATCCCCAGCCTCTTTCAATTCTTGAAGCAAGAACATGTTAATGCCAAATCAAAAGCAGTTAGACTCATTTTCCTCCTTCCTTGGGCAGGGAGGATGATGGTCACCACCACATGTGACATCCTCAAGTTACAGGTACCAAATTCTCACACCATTGTCTTTCTTTTCTTTTTTTTTTTTTTTCTTCTTCTTCTTCTTCTTCTTCTTTTTTTTTTTTTTTTTTCCTTTAGCCCTCACTGGATCTATTTCCCAAAGTTACAATTATTTTTCTTGCCCTTCTGGTTTTGTGATGAATGGCAATCCTGACATCCCCTGACACTGAGAATTCTTACCTTTATCTTTGCATTAAGATTTTAATGCAAAGGAATGTACAACAGAAATAGGTCATTTTTCTTCTGCAGATCACCAATTGCAAGATTTCTTTTCATAAAAAACCGGTATATCAATTTTCTATTGAAAGTACATTTTTGTGAAGCATGAAAAAAAATTAATCCTGAGCTCTGTAGCTGTCAGAAAAATGAATGGCTCTTCTATTTTGAAATGGCTGCCAACAAATATAAGCACTGGATATCATTTCTCTCCTGTCAGGCTTCTCTTTATGAATCTGGCGTGTTACAGGTGGCTGAAATAGTGTCTCATTATCAAGGGCTGGTACAGTTATTTCTTTACAGGGCTTATAGTCCTATTGCTTAGGACTGCAGGATAATCTGAGTGGCATAGTGCTTAACATAGACAATTGAAGGAAGTGCTGCTTTGGCATTTATTTTCAAATTATATTTACTGAGGGGAAATTCATCTAACACAAAATTAACCACTTTAAAGTAAACAATCAGTGACATTTAGAACATTCACAATGTTGTAAAAGCAACAACAATATCAAATTCCAAAATAATTTTTTATCACCCTAAAAAGAAACTCCAGCCGGGGCGCGGTGGCGCACGCCTGTAATCCCAGCACTTGGGAGGCTGAGGCAGGAGGATCGCGAGTTCAAAGCCAGCCTCAGCAATGGCGAGGCACTTAGTAACTCAGTGAGACCCTGTCTCTAATAAAATACCAAAAGGGGCTGGGGATGTGGCCCAGTGGTCGAGTGTCTCAGAGTTCAATCCCTGGTACCAAAAAAAAAAAAAAAAAAAAAAAAAGAAAAAAAGAAACTCCATTGCAACCACAGGGCCCTTCATATTGTTAATCTGCTTCCTGTTTGATATGTTTACCTTTCTGTGTGCAAGTGGAATTATACAATGTGTGACCTTTGGCTTTCACTCAGCATAGTATTTTCAATGCTTATCCACACTGTAGCATTTATCAATATTTCTTTAGTTTTCTTAATGACTGAATAATATTCTATTGTATATATCAACCACAACTTGTTTAGCCATTCAATCATCGATGGATATCTGGGTTGTTTCTAACTTTTGCCTATTGTAAATAGTGCTTCTATGAACATTTGTGTAGTAATGTTGTTTGTTTCAATTTTTTACATATATGGAGTAGAATTACTGGGTCATGTGGGAATTTAATGTTTAAATTTTAGAGGAACTGCCAAATTATTTCCCTATATTTATTTTTTAAAATGAAAACCACAGTACTGGGCTGGGGATGTAGTACTGGATTCTAATCGTGTCCATCTACAACTAAGAAAAAAAACAAAACAAGGAAAAAGAAAGAAAATCACAGTATTCATGAACTTGTCTTAGCGAGAAGATAACAGCTCTGAACTTGAGGGAAATTTTCTGAAGAATTGTTGGCAATGACAGTGTTTTAGTCAACTGACTCCTATTCCTGGACTATCAGAACCAAATACAACAGCAACAATAACCACAATCTCCATTAAAATGCCACGGGAGGAAATCTTACATCAGCCCCAAGTCCAGTCAAGTGTTTGCCATATTGTTTCTTTAAGATGCTGCACTTAAGGGCTGGGATTGTGGCTCAGCGGTAGAGCACTGGCCTAGCACGTGTGTGGCCCGGGTTCGATCCTCAGCACCACATAAAAATATAAACACATTGTGTACAACTAAAGTAAATAAATAAATTTTTTTAAAAAAGATGCTGCACTTAAGGGCTGGGCTTGTAGCTCAGAGGTAGAACGCACACCTAGCATGCGTGAGGCACTGGGTTGGATCCTCAGCACCACATAAAAATAAAATAAAGATGCTTTGTCTACCTATAAATAGAAAATAAATATTAAAAAAAAATGATGCTGTACTCAGCACAGATCTTATGCCCTTTTGGCCATGTTGCTACCACTGATACCTCAAAGTCAAATAAGAGAACTGCTTTAAATGAAGAAGCCAGTTCTGATGAGGTTTATTCTGGGGAAGACCCAAAAAACATTCTTAGGTTTCAGAACTCATGTTTATAACCCTTTCTTCCTGTCAGCCTCAGGATCTATGCTTTGAATATTTGACCAATTTTAGCAAATTAAATATCATTTAATTATCATATAGGAAGAGAGCTCCCTGTTTTCCTAGAAACTGCTACTCTGTTATGAGCAAATTGATGTGAAGACTAATTTGCCTATTGGAGAAATAGACTAGTCCTTTAATAATTCGTGCCTTATGTTCAGTTTTCTGATTGTCCTCATAGACCTCCCTTTTATGACATTATTATTGAAGGTATAGCAGGGTCCTGAATGATATGTAACTCACATCCATCCTATAGTGCCAATGAAAGGCTTAGGAAAACTTTTCACCAATCCTATAATTTTCTATGCTTGATCAAGTTGTGCCAGTCATTGTGTACCATGGAATCACAACCACAACAGAGTTAAGATAGAATGAATTAGAAACAAAAATGCTTCTTTTTCTTGGAGATTGATAATAATTGAGATAATATGCCCAAATAGTGCACCCAGAAAATGAGCTCATCCATCAATAATCTTGCCATGTTGTAATTCAGGATTACTGCTCAGAATTACGAGGCTATTACAGTCCAAGAGGCCTGGTTGCCAGAGAATGAATCCTCAGAGAACCCTAGATAGCCAGCCCGAGTCAGAGGAATCATTCTTTGGCTGCTAATCCACTGTGTCTATAATAGTTCAGCCCTGATCCCTGACATTATACTGCCTGAGTCACATGCTCTTGGAGAAGATGACTTCAGGTTAAAGTAGAAAGGTCAAAAGAGGACAGGGAGACAGGGAAACGTGGGGTTGGGCAGATGCACTGTTTGGTCAGATGTTATAGAGACAGATTAGAGAGAACTGACTCTGTGGGGTCTCACTCTCTTCCCATAGAAAAAGATTTCTTCTTGGGGGAGTTCACAAATTCCGGAGAGTAATGATTATGCCTGTGGAGAAACCCAGTTGTACATAATTGATTGTAGCAGACAGGTGACAGTCCGACACTTCAGGCTTCAAACTTATTCAGGAGATTTGGTTCATAGAGAAATTTATATTAAAACCTTAAGTCTCAATCTCTCCATACCCCAGGGTTATCACCTTAAGATACTATGCTCATCAGAGCCCTCAGGTTTAATTAACATTTTCCAAGGACAGGAGAAATTATTCTTCATATGAGAGTCATCTCAGAAATTTATCTTCTTGAGCTGTTACAAAACAGTATAGTATGTTACTTTGATATATTTTTCAAAAATCTTAGAGAATGCATCTGATCCAAGTTAACAATGCATAGCAATATTTTTGGATGATGCTTGGATTCGCTGCTCATATAAACTGAGCCCAGCCTCCACATTACATTATGGTTTGTCAGGTGATGTCCTTTCAGAGGACACACAGGGCCCTTTCCCCTCTTGCCAGAGTAGAGGACAAGATCTTGGCAAAAGTTCAAGGCTCATACAACTAAGGAGAGTCGGTTTAACCCCTTATAAGATTCTAAGCCTATTAAACAAAAATAAGAATCAGGGCATCACATCAACTTTGTGAAAGCCCCCAAGAGTTATTCTTGTCTCTAATACAAGGAAAATGAATTGCAGAACCTCAATGAAAACAAACATCCATGAATATTGCCATTCCCATCTGATCCCTCATTCTGACCCAGCAGCAGTACCAAGGAAGTTTTGTAAAAGAGAAGCTGGTTTCTCTAGTATAAATCTCAAAAGGTCAGGAATGCGTTTCTGCTTCCATCAGTAAACCCCTATTAATTCACTAGACATAGGGTTTACCTAACCCTTTAGAAACTATTTCTGTTACCCATGTATGCCCAGTTTGTCAGTCTATGGCAACAGAAAGTATCCTTCCAGTTTATACCAAAAATAGTGCAGCACTCTCTCCTACCAGCCCATTTGCTGGAGATTTAACTCTTTCAAAGTGTTCTCCACCCTATCTGAAACTTACTTCACTGATAATACCTTGTTATGCTCTAAAAGAGAGCTCTCTCCTACTTCTCAGCCTTTGATCTTCAGGAAAGCTCTATTATCGTAGGCCTAGTTTTCTCCACTGATGCTTACTGTTACTCCCAATTCAGTCTCAGGAAAGAGAAATGTTTTCCTGTGGTCCAAAGAGGACATCCTGATAATGCTTTCTGCTTTTTGGTGGGGGTACAATGTGGATGCATACCTTTGGGTCCTACAGTTTCCTTACCTAAAGTCCCTCACAGAATATGCTGTTTGTTTCCTCTGAACTGCTATTGTTCCTGCTGCTAGGCAAGTGCTCTGGAATGAGAAACGAAAGAAGCTTTTCTCAGAAAATTTATGGAGAGGGCTGTTTGACAAGATGACTGACATTCAGTAGATAGGCTCAGCCAACTTTGGGTGCTGTGGTAGGGAGAGAGCTGAGGAATAAATACCCCAGTTCACTCTCCTCCATCTTCCAGCCTCCTGCCACAGTGCCTTTCGTCCCCATCCCACTCACTAAACCCAATCATAAAGTAGAAGCCAGGGGGATTTGTTGATGCTGTCCATATATGTCAGTCTCCCAGGATCAGAACAGGGCAGGAAAAGGGTAACAAGTCCATCTGGAGGGACAAAACAAGGTATCTAACAAAACTACCTATGGTGAAACTACAGTTTTAATGGTTCTCTAAATTCATTTCTTAAAAGTTGCAAGAACTGTTCTAAAGTTACTGTAGGGATTCTACCAATTGATATACCTCATTTTTGCTTCCTGATTTTCAAAGCTTTAACCATAGACCATCTAAGTCATTGCTTTCTAGAACTCAAGAGCCCTATCATTTTTGTTGGTCCCTACTCAGCAGCAGCCTTTTCTTTGAAAAAACTTTATTGTACCTCTCTATACCTTCTGAATACCTTTTGTGGTTTCCTTAAGGTGCAGCCATGAGAACTGCATACTTGATTCTAGAAGCATTTTGTCCTAAGGTAAAAATGGAAAATATGCTAATTCAACCACGAGAACTTTAAGAGCAATAGAGTTAAAATGATATTTAGGGAAACCAAAATCATGGTGGTATTGCAAATTGAAACCATTTCAATTTAGGTAGTTAGGAATTATTAGGGATTATTACAACCATAAACTGAAGGTCAAAGCAGGGCTTGGGATGGAAGTTTCCATAAGTTTTTGTATGTTTGGTGGTTTGAAATGTTTCTATTTATAGGGGGTGTTCTTGCACAACACAGTCAAATATGAACCATGACTAGATAGGAAATGTATATGAATCTAACCCTCAAATAAAATTCCAAATGTGAAGATATTACCAAAGCCTTAAGTGGGGGGAATGAGGAATGAGGATAAGACTGAAGGAGGGGAAAGGCAGCTAAATCTTCCATTCTGTTGGAGAATGGATGACTTAATTTTTGATACTGATGTAAAAGCATAGGTTTAAATATTTAAGGGCCACCATTAGAACTATAAAGATGGGAATAAAAAGATTTTTTTTCCTCAGTGTTGGGGATTGGATGCAGGTCCTTGCACATGCTAGGCAAGCACTGTACCACTGAGACAGATATACTCCCATCCCTTTTCTGTTTTTTTTTTTTTTTTTTTTAATTTTTGGTGTTTTTGTTTGTTTGCTTTTGGGAATCAAAATTTTATAAATAGGGGAAGACGGGAATAACAAAAAACTCTACCATCTTGCACAAATCAGGAAAGGAAAAAATTTGTAACTAGAAAGTATAATAAGTAACAAACATAAATTAAAATGACAGACTTCCCGGATTCTTCTTCATTATCCATCTGGAATTCATTTTTGACTCCTCTTTCAGTCACCATGTCTGGGAAGTTGACTCACTTGATTCTTTCCTTGGAAAAGACTCTCATATCTGACCCTTTCCATTCCCGCCACCTCCCCTTTTATTCCCTTGAGCCTATACTAACACAGTAGGTAGTTCTTGCACAGCACATCCTACCTCAGTCTTATCCACAGCAACTAGAGCATCATCATAAAGCATAACATCACAGCCCTGCTCAAAAGACTTCTTTGTTTGTTTGTAGTTGTAGATGGACAGCATGCCTTTGTTTCATTTTCATGTGGTGCTAAGGATTGAACCCAGTGCCTCACACATGCTAGGCAAGTGCTTTGCCACTGAGCTAGAGCCCCAGCCCCAAGCTTTCTTATCATCTACATTTCTTACCTGTTTTTTTTAAATATTTATTTATTTGCTTTAGTTGTACACAATGTGTTTTTTATTTTTACATGATGCTGAGGATCAAACCTGGGCCGCACACGTGCTAGGCGAGCTCTCTACCGCTAAGCCACAACCCCAGCCCCTCTTACCTTCTACAATATGACCCCAGCTAAATGTGTCTCACTGATTCTAAGAAACATTTGTTTTTATTGGGGTTAATCATTTTTTAATCAGTGACTTTAATACTTGAAGGGCAAAAATCACACGGGAGACAACCGTGCAGCCAAGAGATTTATTCACCAGCCTTTATGGCTGGTCGAAGGTAGAAGAAGTATGGGGAGAGAAGAGTCAAGGAGAGGGAAGTGTGCAAGCTCTGGATGGAGGGTCGGTGCCTGGTCAGGCCGGCTTTGGTCTCTGGAGCTGTCGGTTGGAGCATCTGCCGTTGGGGTGGAGACAGTGAGTCTGGAGCTGTTGCAGTGGCTGCTTCCTCTCAGCAGGGAGGAGCTGTTGTGTCTGAGCTCTGGGCAGGCAGGGACTTAAGTAGGGATTTCTGGTTGGGGGTGTGCCTGAGCGACCTTTAACGCTATTGGCTCTTTCCCCAGTAAACAAGGCAAACTTTAAGCCAATTGGCTCCTGCCTGGGGAACAGAGCGACTTTTAAGCTGATTGGCTCCTGCCTGGGGAAGATGAAACCAGGTTGTTCCTAATGGAAATTTCCATGGGGGAGGTGGCCTGTCGGCCCAAGCCTATCTATCAATACTAATTAAAACTAAGACACATTTTTTTAAAGAGGCATTTGAAATGTCTCTGAAATCAGATTGCTTCTTGTAATTGATGGCAATCATAGGTTCTTAGGTTCAGTGGTCTTTTCCTAGTTTACCTTGGCTACAGGATACCTCTATTCTAGACAGCAGAACTTCTCACTTTGCTATGCTATGCTAACTCATTCTTTCTCAACTCAAAATTTTTGTTTAGACATTTCCCTGTCCATATACCCTTTCCCCCACAACTCCTGTCTTAAATCAGTCTGTGAAAATCCAGCCCATCTTTAAGGCCCAGCTCAAAGGCCACTGCCTCAAATAATGCTTTTTTCACCACCTCAGCTGAACAACCAGCCCTCCGAGTCCTCTCATGTCTTTCTTTGTTACTCTGGTAGCAGTCATCACATTCTTCTTTGTAAATACTTGTGTATATTTGGTCTGCCTCCTGGAGTTCTGAAAATTGCTCAAGAGTGCAGCTAAAATTGTGACATTTGTGAGGGAACATAGTTTCATCTTGCTAAAGCAAATCTAAGACATTTTGAACATTTTTTTTTTTTTTAATCTGTAAAGTACAATCATCTTAGAACTCAGTAAAGGCTCTGTTTTGAACTGCCCTCTAGAGGTAGCACCTCATCAGAGCCAGAGAGAGCAGTGAGACCCTGGGATCAGCAAGAAATACTGGATGATGCCCAGCTGGGATGGAGAGCTATGAGCAGTGGCTGATCTACGGGCAGAACTTGCTGATTGGCCCTGTTCATGGGAGTAAGTGCTGGAAAGGTCAAGCTTTGGGAAACTGTGTTGCTTAGACTGCCAGCCTTCTCCACTATCCTCCCATGAGTCACTGTGATGTTCTGGGAGGGTGGTGCCTGACTAAGTAATAGCTTCCCTCAGGAAATCCAGACTGGGCTGGAAGTCCAAGAATTCTGGGTCACCTACACAGGCTCCGAATTGTAACCCAGCCCTGTCAGAGAGCATAACCTCAGAAGGGAGGGCTACATGTCCACATCATTGTCAGTGGCAGATTCTTTTCCATCACAGCTTATTTTGAACTGCCTTAAGTCATATGGGTAAATCTTTACTGGGATACATCCATGACTTTCTCCATCCCAACCCCTAATTTTTTTCTCAGGGAACTTCAGTGAGAAAATAAAAATCTATTCAATGCCCTCTTGCTACTACCATGATGTTCTGTGACTAAATTTAAAAGGATGTGTAAAATTTCCTGCTGAGTTCTGCTTCATAGGGCTAATGTCCTTTTCTATAAGGGAACCCATAAGTTACCTGACTTGACCATGGGTAGCCCCTGCAGCCTCAGTGGCTACCAGCTGAGAGGGGTTAGACTTGAGAAACTGGAGGTCCCCACCAGATTCAGCATTCTAACATCTGCTTTTTGCTCCACAGAGCTTGCCTTCCAGGTACTGGTTTTATGCACTAGTGAGTCTGAAGCCCACTTCTTTCTGAAGCAAAAGGGTTGGCATGATGCGATCTAGGCATGTCCCTTGACAGCTTTTCCAGAAGGTGACATTCTCTCCACAGCCTCACACCAGAAGGTGCATAAAGGACACATTTGTTGAGCTGATTTTACCAAAAGAATCCATTTTGTCTTGGGAATATTTTCCTCATTAAAAAAATACAAGTGGTTATTAAGGAAAAGGTAGGCAATATAGAAAAATTATAAAGAAGGAAATAAGAATCATTTAAATGATTATTTAACCTTTCAAAGAATATTGGTAACACTATAGCATATGTATGTACCCTTGTGATAATTTTTCTTTGTATAGTCATTTGATTTTTTAAATTAACTGATCCAGAATTGGAATTAGGTCTTTCAAACTGTTTTTTCAAGCCTGCTTTTCTTTCCTAACGATAAATTATTAACATTTTCCTTTGTTACTATCTAACAGTTCACAGAGTGGACTCTGGAGCTAGCCTGTCTGAATTTCAATCTTGGCTGTCACTTACTGTGACCCTTGGATATGTCCTTTAACTGAAATAATTGCTTTAGATTCCTTATCATATTAATGGGGCTAAATAATAGTTCCTACCTCACAGAGCTGTCATGACTATTTAAATGAGTCAACATTTGCCAAGTACTTTCTAGGACAGTGCCTGGCAGGTAGTGAAGACTTTAGAGAGCTAGCTATGGCTACTATGACTACTACTACATTTTCTTTTACAAAAACTGTTTTTTCAGTACTGGGGATTGAACCCAGGGCTTTGCACAGGCTAGGGCAAGCACGCTGTTACTGAGCTACATATCTCCAGCCCCTACACTGTTATTTTAAAGACTGGATATGGTTATAGTGTTCGGCTGTGGCACAATGCATTTAGTCAAAGTCCCATTGTTGAATAGAATGTTCTTTTCTGGTATTATGAACAATATTGAAACAAATATCCTCCTCCCATTGCATTTGTCTGGTTTTTTTTTTTTTTTTTTTTTCAAGATAAATTCTCTTGTATAGATTTAAGGTATACAACTCAGCAGGAAATTTTACACATCTTTTTAAATTTAGTCACAGAACATCATGTATAGATTTAAGGTATAGTAAGATGGTTATTATAATGAAACAAATTTAACATATCCATCATCTGGCATATTCACTCCCTCTCTGTGGCAAGAGCCAATGTAATCTAATCATTTAGTAAAAGCCCTGAATACAATATACTATCATTAATTATATTCCTCAGGTTGTACATTTTTTCACTTGCTCATCCTACATATTTGCTACTGTGTATCTTGCGGCTTACATCTCTCCATTTCCCCTTTCCAGCCTGGAGATAGATAGATAGATAGATAAAGATATATAAATACATAGATATATAGATATTTCATTTAGCAAAATAGTCCTCCAGGTCCAATCTATGTTGTAGCAAATGGCAGGATCTCCTCCCTTTTTAGGACTGAATAATATTCCATTGTATATATAGAACATAATTTCTTTATCCACTGGTCTATTGATGAATACATAAATTGTTTCCATATCTTGGGGGTGATGAATAGCTGTAATCTTAAATTTTCTAAATGTGCCTCATCTTCAAGATAGCAAAGTGAAAAAAAAAGAATATATTGAATAAAATTTATTAAAAACATATGCCTTAAAAAGGAATACCAAAATGTGTAAATAAATTATAGAAGACAGAGAAATGAGAAACACTTGAGTTTTCTATTTTCTCCATTTCTCATTCATTGCCTATCTCTCTTCTGTCATTTATTGGATTCTCATTTCCACATTCATACCAATTTAAAGGGGGAAATAAATATAAGAATAAAGGCAGGGCCAAAATACTTTATACTTTTATTTAAAGGTTTGAATCTGCAATTGTGATGGTTGGTGTTTCTAAAAATGTTGCTACTGCATTTACCTGTGTTTTTGTTTCTTATTTTTCCCTGAACTATTTTTTTCTTTCAGAACTTGGCCTGTAACCTTTGGCCAGATAGAATTTGAACCATTAGCAATCAGTGTTTTTTTCTGTCTTATCTTTAGCTTCCATAGGTTAAACTTGGAAAATCTATTTGTTATGACCTCAGAAAGGTCACTATCCCCCTTTTCTCTCTCACTGATGTTAACTGATATGCACCTGATATAGTTCACCCATATTTCTCCCAAAGGTAGTAGATTTGACCCAAAGCCTCAGAATTATCTTCCTTCCTTCCCTATGCTTCCCACTCTTAAAGGTAAAGAAATTTCAGTACAGATTATTTAGTAGAGCTAGGTTTTGTCAGTACATGGGATCAAATCGTCAAGGTTTTGTCCTTGGACACATTTTCAACATGTCCAGATGGGTGGTAATAAAACGAAATTATTTCCTGCTTTCCTAAAGTCTTTCAAGTCATAGTTTAATAACAGGGACTCAGGCTGATTTTGCAAGAACACTGATTTCACTTGGGCCTGCAGATGTCTAGACCACTGAGCAGCATCAAAAGTCTCCAGTCACTGCCCTAAACCTGAAAGAATTAGCACCATCTCGCTTTTCTGACCTGTCCTTTTCTCTGAGTTATTCTCTCCTGTAATTACTTTGGACTCTAGCAACAACAGATCTGATTGATAAACATCTTGTGTTGAGTTGAAACAGCAACTTTCTTACTGCTGCTGATAAGGACCTCCTTGGCCAATCCTGACAGAAAGATCAACCAGACCACAGTTTGAGTAAGGCTGGTGGATAATGCATACGTAGGGCCCCTCTGGCCTATATAATCTGGGAGCTCATGTCTGTACTCCAGGAGACAGGGCTGAGGATGCTGAATTCCCCCTTGACTTCTCGATATAGCTATATGGAATAAATTCCATTTGGCATTTCACCATCACTTTTTCCATTTGGTTTCTGGGGCAAATGGCTAGACCAAATTCACTGGGACCCCCAGAGTTGGGCATCTGGCCTAGAACTCCCATTACAGTTTTGTAATCCAAGAGTGTCACTCACTCTATTTTGAGTAAATTCTCAAGGGTGATTTTTAAAATGTTCTTTCATTTAAACATTAGGTACTGTCCTATAATACTTGAGAGGAGGAAAGAAAAAAAAAAATGATATCCACATCAAAGAAAGATCAAGAGGTGTATCAACAACTCCCATTTGGAACCTCTACTCTATAGGCTGACCACCCTAATCTTTTCAAAAGTTAGCAGGTTTTCTGCAATGTATATTTTGGATGGGTCACTTTATCAATCGTTGATCTACTCTAAAGGATGTCAGACAGTGCTTTCACTACCCTTCACACAACTGAACTCTTGGTTATCTTGTCATGAAGACAACTCTTTTTCTAAATCATAAAAGGGACATATATTTTTATGTATAACCTTAATCCCTGTGTTAATAAATGTTTCTGCTAAAGTACCTTCACTGAAAGAGAGAGAGTGAGCAAAATGATAAATGGCTTATTATGTGCAGAAAAGAATTTTAAAGTACACAAAGACAAATTAGTATGAAAGCATCATAAAGGAGGTAGAAAAACAGCATTAATTTTTATGAAATAGTATTAGCATAGATGCATAAATCAAGTGGCTCTGGATTTTTTTTTCAGAGCAGTTCATAAGCGTTAGTGAAAGGTTCATCAATCCGTAAATGACTTATACAATTGCAAAATCCTTAACAACTCTAATAGCATTTTCAACTCTAACGTTTGGCTGCAAATGCAATAGTGACCTTGAGCAGCTAAATAAGCTCCCTGGAATGTGCTGGGTTGTTAGCTATTACTTATCAATTACTTGCCCTTTTAGTTCCTAACATTCCTAACATTCAAAAGACTCCAAAGAATGTTCCTACCCTACCTTATTTCTCACAACCTACCTATTCTGATCAGGTCTTTTTATTGGCTCCTTGATAAAGTCTCTGTACCCTGGGGGTTGCCAGAATGACCACCTTTCCTACTTCCCCCTGCATGCCCAAATCCACCCCCACCAGCCCTACTTCAACTCAACTCTCTATACCCCTGTTAAAATGATATCTGCCTACTTTAGGCTATAGGCATCTTTTCTTTTGCCTAGCTTTATTATTAAAATTACTGTCTGAACCACTAATGTAGTATTTTATTATTAGCTTATACCATCTTCTACACTGTTTCCCTAAAGAGTTCTTTAATATTTATGGGCACATGAATATTCTTTTGTAAACTATAAAGCATAATGCAACGTAAATCCAGTCAGTCCTCCATGTGCATGGGTTTTGCATCCATAGTTCAACTGACTGCTGATGGAAAATATTCAAAAATTAATATCTGTACTGTACATGTACAGACCTTTTTCTTATCATTATTCCCTTAATAACAGCATAATTACTATTTATATAGTATTTTCACTGTGTTAGGTATTGTATGTAATCTAGAGATGATTTAAAGTATACAGGAGGATGGGTGTAGGTTACTCGTAAATAATAGTCGTTTTTATATAAGGGGCTTGCACATCTTCAGATTCTGGTATCTTTGAGGGTCCTAAATCTAATCCTCCACAATACCAAGGGAGAGCTCTATATTACTATCCTCACTAATTTGACGATAGCACCAAAGATGGGATTGAATATGTATTTTTGTATGACATTTAGTGCTGGGGTTTCTAGCTCCCCCGAACCCGGGTTTGGCCTTCTCTGGCCAGCAGAGAAGCCTGGGGGAACACGCTCCATCGGTGAGGCGGAATCGGGAAGAGGCAGAAGTCGACTGGTGGCCACACTCAGCCCTCACAATGGAAGACAATCAGGCATACACCAAGGAGTCCGGTCAAGGCATGAGCTCGGTTTATTGAGGAAGTTGGACAGCCTTTATAGAAGACATGGGCCAATCAGCAGAAAGATCATAGGGGCACATAGGGAGCATGAGCAAATCACATTGGTGGAGCCATTAGCCTATCCTAGTGGCAGTCTGACCTCTCAACATACGTCAGGGGAACGCCCCTTGGCTAGGTCAAGTTCCCATATCAGGAAGTGGGAGACAGCCAGAGAGTTTCTATCTACTTGGGTGTTCTTAACGTCCCCAACAATTTAGGAGAGCAGTGTGTATCCCACAATCCTTCAATAAATATTTTCTGATGAATGAACAAATAGGAGACCATCAGAATTAGATCCAAACCACTAGAGTTTGCATTTCCCCTTATCATATGTCTAATTTTAGACTATTTAATCTCTGTGTCTCAGCTTCTTTATCTGAATAATGGGGATAATAATGGTATCTACTTCAAAGAGTAGCTTTGAGAATTAAATGAGTCCATATATGTAAAGTGCCTAAAAACTTATATAGCATAGAGCAAGTAAGTATTCAATAAAATTAGCTGTTTGAATGAATGAACAAGGAAGAATGTGTAGTTCAAATCAAGAAAAAAAAAACAATAGTTTTTATTATCCTGAGAACTGTGATTATGAAGTAACTTGTAGTACGTAAGAACTTTAAGGAAATTGATATTTATGTATATTTACTCTTAGATTTATTTTGAAGAATAAAGTTTAAAACTCATCTAAGGCCTATCTAGAAGATATTTTAGTACACTTGTTATTCTAGGCATCACATTACTGTTAGATCTGAATAAATAATAAGGTGGTAGAGTATTCCTGATCTTGTTTACATTGTTTAGAAGATGATACTTAAAAGTGGCAATTAATCCCAAAGGATTTATTTTGATATCTGTATTGAGCTAGTTTTCTATATATATGGGTAAATTTTGAGGCAGAAGTTAACAATGACAACTTCATGATGGATCTTGAAAAGTATTTGTATCTAAAATTTCAACAAAGCATTTAGCCTACCTAATTAACAAGTCAAATGTTTGCTTTTAAATTATTTAAATTTATTATAGATTATGAAAAACAATTCATACGGAGAGAGTGTAAAAAAGATTTTTAGCACTAATGATTTACATACATATCAGTCTTAAATCATTTCAAATGATTTTTATTGCTCTGTGGAGCCATCTTCTGGTCAATAGTGTGTTTTATAGATATGAAAGATTTTCTTAGATGCAGCTAGGAAATTGTGGTCCAAACAATACCAGCAGAAAGTGTCCTTCAAGAAACAAATAATCAAAGTAGTTTGGTAACAGTACAATGGAGAAAATAATCCTGTCTGGAAAATAAATAGGTCCTAAATTTTGGTGAATTGTTTCATTTATATGACAAATTTTTGCATACTTCTCCTTGCTAACAGGATAGAAAAGTACACAAACACACAAAAATACTTTGTAGCATACAAATTTTTTTAAAAAAACCTAAGCCGGGCACGGTGATGCATGCCTGTAATCCCAGCACTTTGGAGGCTGAGGCAGGAGGATCATGAGTTCAAAGCCAGCTTCAGCAATGGCAAGGTACTTAGCAACTCAGTGAGATCCTGTCTCTAATACAATACAAAAAAAGGGCTGGGGATGTGGCCCAGTGGTCGAGTGCCCCTGAGTTCAATCCCCAGTACCACAAGAAAAAAAAATCTGGGGTTGGGTTGTGGCTCCAGGGTAGAGCATGGCCCAGGTTTGATCCTCAGCACCACGTAAGAATAAAGGCATTGTGTACAACTAAAACAAATATATAAATATAATATAAATATATAAACAAATATATAAATCTGCATAGATCAATACCTTTTTACTTAGTAAAAGTAATAACAAAGTAAGCCAAAACATCGTATTCTTTTTGTAGGGCAACAACATTTGTATGCACTTTTAGTTAGCATTCCTCCTTCAGCATCAAAGTGATGCTTTACAGTCTAGACTTGTTCCAATTACTCATTTATTATTGTTATTGCCACTTCCGTTTTGATGTTCAAATGTTACAACCTGTTCAGGGGAAGCTCCCTTACATGGTGTCTTTTGGCCTTTATGTAATTCTATCCTTGCATCCTTCTTTGTAGCAACAACCTAATATTCCAGATCCAACCAAATATTCTTCCTGCTGTGAAACACCAATCATCCAAGTACCTTGATTCATTTTAATGGCTAACAGTATTACAGATTCTAAAATCTGAGTGCTAAAGGTGACTTCATGAGATTTAGTTGTGGAAAAAAATGCTATAGTTCATATTACTGTTGCTAGAGAAATATGTTTTTTTCCATAATTTTTTTGTGGTTGTAGATGGATAGCATGCCTTTATTTTTTATTTTATTTTATTTTTTTAAGAATTTAACCTTTGGGCTGGGGTTGTGGTTCAATGGTACAGTGCTTGCCTAGAATGCATGAGTCATTGGGTTTGATCCCCAACACCACATAAAAAAAAAAAAAAAAAAAACTAAATAAATAAAGGTATTGTGTTCATCTATTAAAAAAAAGAGAGAGAGAGAGGGAGGGAGAATTTAATCTTTATTTTATTTATTTGTTTGTTGTTTGTTTATATGTGGTGCTGAGGATTGAACCCAGAGCCTCACCTGTCCTAGGCAAGTGCTCTACCACTGAGCCATAACCCCAGCCCCATGTTCTTTATTTTATTTGCT
This sequence comes from Tamias sibiricus, assembly GCA_025594165.1. Classification (NCBI taxonomy): domain Eukaryota; kingdom Metazoa; phylum Chordata; class Mammalia; order Rodentia; family Sciuridae; genus Tamias; species Tamias sibiricus. Next base: position 42,897,724 of record CM046670.1, read on the forward strand.
TATTTTTATGTGGTGCTGAGGATAGAACTCAGTGCCTCACATTTGCTAGGCAAGCGCTCTACCACTTGCCACTAGGCAAGCGCTCTACCACTAAGCCCCAGCCCAGCCCCAGACACAGCCCCAGAAATGTTTTAAGGATATGCATATATATTGATTTCCCCCTGTTTGATATGCAGCATTGTAGTCAGCCCTCCATATCCCTGAGTTCCACATCTATGGAATCGGCCAACCATGAATCAAAAACGTTTGGAAAAGATAATGTCTGTACTGAACATGGAGATGTTTTTCTTGTCATTATTTCCTAAACAATTCGTCATTATTGTTAGGGAACAGACAGATGAGGATGGTGGGAACATGAGGTTAGGAGAATAACTCTATAAAATGGACCCACTGGGCTGACCCCCCACATGCTTTCTTTTCCAAGAAGCAATTTACCTGCAGCCTTGCCTGGCTTTAGTGGACAGGATGTGTCATATTCCTCAGCAACCTACCTGTTAACTGCAGGAGAAATGCAGGCCCAAGATAATGTCAATGGGAGGAACCCAGGAGACTTTTGTGACCAGATCCTGAAACTCTGGGAGATGAGGATGGTTCCTCCTAACCATAAAATCTATAAGAATGCCAATAAATTTTCCATCAGATGGTTGAAAAAAAATCTGTAAACATGTATGGTTAAGAATCCAATTAGAACTGGTCAGCATGGGCCAAGGTGACCTAAAGTTGCCATGACAGTGGGGACTTAAAAATCGATGTCACCTTGCTGTCAGTCAAAACCCAAGAGGTAGACCTGGGCAGGATTCTGGAAACTTCTTTGGGATCCCCAATAAAACTGGAGTGCAAGAGAGGCGCATTGTCCCTCTCCTCCCTGAGAGCAGGAACTGAACAATCTCTCCCTTTTCAGAAAATGCTTCTACCTCAAGTCTGTCCCTGGCATTCTGCCTACTCTCTCCCTTGAGAGTGTTCCCTTTCCCAACCCTATTCCTTCAATAAACTCATTCCTTTACTCTGAGGGACATATCTGAAATCTTTCTGACTTGATTGCAAGAGTCAAGGTCTGAAAAGGGGGTCTTAGTGGTCCCTCAGTTTCTCGGAAGGCCCCAGCTCTGTTAACATTTGGTGTTTCTGCCCAGTTTTCATTGGTAGTCATTAGTTAGTAGTTTCTTCGGTTACCCCAATTCTTTTCTGGTTGCTTTCTTGGTTTGGCCTTCTCTGAAAGTCTTTTCTCCACCTCTGATTCTTGGTTCTCTGTTCACTCCTCCCTTTGCCATTGTCCATAGATTTTATTCTTCAAATTTGCGAGACAAGAAGCCAGAAGGAAATTGGTAAGACTTGTAGCCTGCCCTGCACAAGAATCTACAAAAGAGTGAGTCAGATGGACAAGGAACCCTCATTTCTCTTCTCTGCCTTTTTCCTTAGTGGACAAACTCTCTTTAAACACTGGTCACCTCTCAGCCACTTAAAAGTGACTAGCAGCCTGGCTTAGTAGGCCGAGGCAGGAGGATCTCCAATTCAAAGCCAGCCTCAGCAATAGTGAGACACTAAGCAACTCAGTGAGACCCAGTCACTAATTAAAATACAAAATAGGGCTGGGGATGTGGCCCAGTGGTCGAGTGCCCCTGAGTTCAATCCCCGGTACCAAAAAAAAAAGTGACTAGCACGGCTGCGCAATGGAAGACTGTGGTGACAGGCTTGCTGGACATGCGGGTCTTGATACTGCTTGTTATTAGCGACAAGTTCTGCTTCCTCAAATGTTGAAGTTTGAACATTAGAGAAGTGGCCAAGGAAAGCGTAGAAAGCATATTTTATTAAAAAAAAAACAGTAACATAGATTTCCCCCAGGAAGGAGAAGGGGGCCATGGCTGGTGTCCTGGTATCCCAAGAAGTGAGAGCATCCTGCCCTTTTTTATATATTTTAGGTTTGTTTTGTTCTCCTGATCTCTTCCCCCTTATCTCTCCTTCCTGCCCAGGAGATGTCAGTGGGATGGCCAAAAGGTGAGAAGCAGGTGGGCTGGAAGGGCCAAGGTGGAGTGATCAGGCAGGCAGGAAGTGGCAGCCCAGGAGGCATCAATTAAAAGCTCCCTGTCTGTTCAGGGTGTGCTTCATTAACAACCTCCCTGGGAGGGGCAGTAGAGGCAGGTAGTCTTGGTAATCAAAGGGCTCTGGAGTCATTAACATTCCCATTTCCCAGGGGTGGTCTTCAATCTCCTGGACCCAAACCAGCCTCCATTTTCTAGAACTGACCCGATTACCTATCTACACTGACTGCCTGTCTTCAATTCTTGCTTCAGTTTGATCCCCCTTCACCCAGGTACTGGGAATGTCAGTCCCAGTGAATGTTGTATCCTGAGAGGAAATCTCTGAGGTCTTTGGGAAAGAGGTGGCCCATGAATCCCGAGAGCATGAGCTAAGCAGTCTCCCCCTCTTTTTTTTTTTTTTTTTAATATTTATTTATTTGCTTTAGTTGTACACAATGCAATGCATTTATGTTTACGTGGTGCTGAGGATCAGGGCCGCACACGTGCTAGGCGAGCGCTCTACCTCTGAGCCACAACCCATCGCAGTCTCCCCCTCTTCAGAAATGCTTCTACCTCAAGTCTGTCCATACTGTTCTGTCTGGGGCCCATTATGAGAGATTCTCAAGATAGAACTCCATTAGCTTTAACATTGGACTACCTTCTCTAGACTCTCACAAGATACCTTTTCTTCTGTACTCCCCTCATCAGGCAGAAAAAAGACCCCTCATCTGTCCTAGTTCAGGAAGACAAATTATTTATTTTCTCTAATGGGGACGTCACCCAGAGTACTAACATGCTTGCCTCCCACTTCAAATCGAGGTACATAATATAAAATCGTGGTCCTGTGAGGATAAGGACCCAAAAGGACAAAGGAAACATGTAAGAAATTATAAAGGCACAGCTAGCTGGCAAATTCCTCCCTTAAAATAAAAAAGTTATCAAGAATTGGTTAGTATCCTCCATTCTGAGTGAGGCCCCAGCTCCTTAACGTTACAACTGTTTACAGAGGATTTACCTGGTATTGTGATGGCAAAGCCAGACCAGGTTGTGAAATGAAATTATAAAAACCTATGGTAAGAAACCAATGCCTGGAGAAAGGGTCAGTACCCCTCCCCTCTTTCAGCCTTTTCCAGGAAGTCTAACGAACCCCAGGTTCCTACCTTTTGGATTGTAAATAACTGCCCTAGGAGCCTGACTACTCCCTCCTGAAATGTAACAGGTGCCTGTGAAAAGAGCCTTTTCTCCTTATCTGTTTCTGTAAGCATGCTTTAAAAAGCCCAGTGATAGGATGTGTCTAAGATCATGCCAAATAACCTATGAATGTTGAGAGAAACTGTGCCTCAGGAGTCCGAATTGGGAGTTTTGCTTTCCTCTGGACCCACCAGCGTAAAATAAAGTTTGAAGTTGCTTGCTGCTTCTCCACCAGTCTGTTTCCCACAACAGTATGAGGTATTGTGCATAATCTAGAGATGACTTCAAGTGTACCAGAGGATGTATGTGTGGGGTGCATAGGTTATATGTAAATACTGTACAATATTATATAAGGGTCTTGAGCATGCACATAGTATCTGAAGGGATACCCCACAGATACTGACAGATGACTGTATGTTTCTATTCCCTGTTTTTCTTGAATTATGTAGGGTTTCCCTCCTGCCCCCATCACTGTGGCATTCCTCTATGTAATTGAGTTTGCCATGTTTGGTCAATATTTACATTAATTCCAATTTTTTTGTTTCCTACAACTCTGTAATGAAATCATTAGAGGTAAATTTTACACACATCCATAATCATTATCTTACAGCTATCTGCTTGAAATTTTTAATATGTACTGCTGAAATGCAGAAGGCCAGGATATTCCTGAGAGGGAGTTTGGGGATGGTGTGAAAAGATCACAGAGATGATAAGAGTTAAACAGGGGTTAAATATCCAGCTCTGCATAAATCACTTGACCTCATTGTTTCTCAGTTTCCTCTTTTGTAAAAGTATGACAATAAAGATAATTAGCCTTCAGGGCTGAACTTAACAGTAATATTTCCAATGATTTCTCTCTAATCTACTTCACAGGGAGTTGTTTTACAGGTCCATTAAAAGAGCCTATTGGGGGCTGGGGTTGTGGCTCAGCGGCAGAGCGCTTGCCTCGCACGTGTGCGGCCTGGTTCGATCCTCAGCACCACGTAAACATAAATGCATTGCATTGTGTACAACTAAAGTAAATAAATAAATATTAAAAAAAAAAAAAGAGCCTATTGGAAGTGCTTTTGTCAGTCTGTACAAATGGGAGGGACCAATGGTCTGCCTCTTGACTGTCCTCTGCTCTTGGTTCCACTTGGCCAAAGCTGTCTGATGTCTACTCCTGCTTCCACTCTTGACCTCTTTAAATATTCATTCTGGGGCATCTGTCCTCTCAATGCAAAGGTGATAAGTACGTTGGTGGTCATAGCATATTGCTCACATCTGCCATAGCTCCTCTTTTCAAAGTCTGTGCTAGTGGCCTTGTAATGATATTTTGTGACTTTCCTTGCTCTAGTGTAGTACAGTGTGCTTAATAGCATCAAGTTGACTCCTTGGCAAGAAAGGTTGACTGGAACTTGGCAATTTCTGAGGGTCTTTATTTTGTATGATATTGAGCAGCTGAATTGGTAACCGAATAAGCCAAGAAATAAGAGAAAATCATGTGAAAATGTTGGGTCAGACCTTGCTTTTAAAAATGCTTTTCAGTGGAGAAATTAAGAGTCACTGATTCTGATATATAGCTTCTTCAGTTAGATGACCTGATTGATTGTCTGAATTCTGTGGATTCTTATGCTTTGTATTATGATATTAATTATGTAAAATAAAATGTTTCTTTGTGATATTTTCATAATGCATACAAAGTACTTTGATCATCCACTCTGTTGCCCTTCCCCTTTCCCTTCCTCTTCTCTAATAGTCCCCCTTTCTTCCTTCTTGTTGTCTTTTTTTCTCCTAGAAAACATACAAGAGGAAACATATGGTACTTGTCTTGAGTCTGGTTTTTTTTCCACTTAACATGATGATCTCCAGTTCTATCCATGTTCCTGTGAGTGACATTGTAACCAAAAGCACAGTCCCAGTCCCCAATGCCAATCAACACCAACTTAATTATGAGGACACAATTTTGAGAAAAAAGAAAAAGAAGGTTTATTGCTTTGCTAGAAAGGAGAGATGTAGGGGACTCCTGTCCTAAAGGCTGTGACTCTCCCCATCCAGAGAGACTGGGGGATTTAAAGGAACTCTTCAAGGGTCACATTCCAGGTGTGCTCTAGTAGGGAGTTCCAGGGTGCCCTGATGGTGTGTTAGGATTCATTGTTAATTTGGGAGATATTCACTTCCCAGATGCTCAGCAGGCATCTCCTTCCTGTAGTGGGTGTGTTCCAGGGCAATTAACTAGGGGAAGAAAAGATAACACTGTCTACCTAATCTTGTTAGGGAGGGATATAGGGGAGAAAAGAGAAACATGTTCTTTTAAAAAGTAGGCTGCCAGGCGTGGTGGCGCAGGCCTTTAATCCCAGCACTTGGGAGGCTGAGGCAGGAGGATTGCGAGTTCAAAGCCAGCCTCAGCAATGGCGAGGCACTTAGCAACTCAGTGTGACCCTGTCTCTAATAAAATACAAAAAAGAGCTGGGGATGTGGCCCAATGGTCAAGTGCCCCTGAGTTCAATCCCCGGTACCAAAAAAAGTAGGCCTTAGAGCAATGAGGGCTATATATTCAGAAGGTGAAGGGACTATTGTTACAACATGATTTCTTTGTCTTTTCTTGGCTGTATGATATTCCGTTGTGTGTGTATGTATGCATATATGTGTGTAGGTGTGTATGTATACATATACTTCTAAGATTATTTTCCTCCTGCTGGAGAACACCCTTTTATCTTTTCCTTAGTGAGGATTCTCTCAATATCTAATAGTCTGAAAGTGCCCTTATTTCATTTCATTTTTTAAAGACTATCTTTCCCTGGTACAGAAGTATAGGTTGGTAGTAATTTCTTTTGGCATTTTAAATACATCACTGCATTTATTTTGACTTTCATTTTTCTGATGAGAACTTAGCTGCCAGTTTAATCTTATTGCTACTCCAGTATGTCTTTTATTATCTGGCTGTTTTAAAGACTTTTTTCTTGGAGGTATGGAGTATAATTCAGTGGTCTAGTGTTTGCCCAGCATATGAAAGGCCCTGGGTTTGATCCCCAGCACAAAAAACTTGTTTTGATTTTTAGTAATTTGCTATGGTGTACATAGGTATAGGTTTCTTTGCATTTTCTTCTTCTTCTTCTTCTTTTTTACTTTTTTGCTTTGAACTCTTTCTTTTTTGTTTTCTCTTTGTAGAGCTATTTAAAAAAATCTTTGATAACTCTAATATCTGGGTCTTCTCTGGATCTGTTTCTATTATCTGTTTTTATTCTTAGTTTTGGATGAAGTCTTATCTTTTTGATGGACACTGATTATGAAAAACTGTACAAAACTGAATTATGTTATTTTCATCCATAAAGGATTCACTTTTGCTCTATAGAAAAAAAAGGTTAGTGCTAGATAATCTTAATCCAACCAGACATTGAAGTTATTAAAAGCAGCTTCAGTTCTTGTAAGGCAGTGATTTCTCAACCCTGGTTGCACATTAGCATCACATTGGAAGCTTAAAAATAGTCAGGTACCTAGATTCTAGTCCAGAGATCTGATTCCATTGGTCTGAAGTGAGGCATTAATTTTTGGAGGGGTAGTTTTAAAAAAGTGTTATTTAAATATATATATATGTATATATGCATATATATAGCATTTGTAAATTAGAAAATATGTGTATGTTTGAAATATAAGTTGCAAAGAAATGTACTGGAAAGTTCTGTGTGCCCTTCCCAAAAGCTTCCCCACCAAATGCCAACATTCCACACATCTACAGTATCGTATCAAAGCCAAGAAATTGACATTGACACGATTCATAGAGCTCATTCAGATTTCATCAGTTACACTTGGGCTCATTGTATATGTGTGCATGTTTATGCAGCTCTGTGCAGTTTTGTCATGCATCTGTATGTTTCTATAACAACCACTAAAATCAAGATACTCAACTGTAACATCACTCTTTGTGTCATCCTTTTACAGCCATGCCTACCCCCTTCATCTCCTGGCCCCTAGCCACAGGTAATCTCCATCCTTATCATTGTTGTTCCATGACTGTTATATAAATGGAATACGTGTCCTTTCAGAGTGGTATTTTTCACCAGCACAATTTTTTAAAAAAATATTTATTTATTTATTTATTTGCTTTAGTTGTACACAATGCCTTTATTTTTACGTGGAGCTGAGGATCGAACCCGGGCCGCGCACGTGCTAGGCGAGCCCTCTACCGCTGAGCCACAACCCCAGCCCCACCAGCACAATTTTGTAGGTATTTTTTTTTTAAAGTATGGGACTCTGTTGGCTTGTGTGCTCTCCCCAGGTAATTTTAATGTACATCCATGATTGAGAACCACTGTGCAGGTCAGAGTTCTCACTTCCTAACCCAGCAACTGCCTTGAGGGAAAAGGGAAAAGGGGACCAAATGCCAGTGCACTTCTCCATGCTTCTTTCTTCTTTTGGGTCTTGGTCCTGTAAATTCTGTCTCAGTAAATTTTGATGCCTTTGAACAGATGTGTATTTTATATTTTGTCCATCTTCTGTAATTCTTTTTTTTTTTTTTGTTACCGGGGATTTCAGGGGCACTGGGATCCCCAGCCCTTTTTTGCATTTTATTAGAGACAGGGTCTCACTGAGTTGTAGTGCCTCGCCATTTAGGCTGGCTTTGAACTCGCGATTTGCCTGTCCCAAAGTGCTGGGATTACAGGCGTCTTCTGTAATTCTTATTAATGCTAGAATAAGTGCAAAATAACCTAGCTAGCTATTGTTGGAAGTAGAACTCTACTGAGTGATGTTTAAATAAAAATAAAACATTGAGCCCAGAAAAAAAAAATACACAGACCAAAGGGAAGGCGATTATAAACTATAAGAAAAAAACTGGTAGCAAGATATGTGCTTATAAGGTTTAACATTTGCTATAACTGAATCATAAATTTGTCTGTGTTGTATCTGATATTAAATTATAGTTTCATTTGTTATATCACTCTACTAAAACAGTTGGTATCACTGTGTATGTCTGGCCTTCAAGTGAAAGCTGGCCATCTCTTGAGATAAAAAATGGCAATTGAATTTCTACATGAATTCTTAAAGGGTAGAAACAATAGACTAAAAATCTTTTGATTTGCAAGACTCAGGCTTTGTTGAAAGGGTAAGAGGTTTCCTTATAATTCCACACTATATTTAAATGGAGGTAGCTAAGCATAGTTTATACTAAAAACCAGAGTGAAAAAGAGTGCATGACCATATGTAATGTTGCCCTCCTTGTCTTCCAAATAAAGGAAAGGAGAGTTTGAACAGCAGTTCAAGAAGGATATTTTAGAGGGGACCGAATAAAGCTTTGGAACCATCTCCCAACCTACACCCCTATATATACATACCACCCACCTGGAGTTAAATAAGGCCCAGATGGAAAGGGTGTGATAAGACCCATAAAGCTTTGGAAGAATCCCAGCCAAGGAGACTGCAGAACTCATGGAGAAGCCCTGAGTTTAGCAAGTTCAGCCAGGATCTGAGAAACTGTCTGCCTGGGTGGCAGAAGAGCCCCATGAGGGAGGGAGGTGTGTAGGCAGATGGGCCCAGGAGGCACTTGGCAGAGTCTCACAATCCAGGGTAGTTCTAGAAGGTGCTGAAAGTTCCTTTGCTCCCCACAGAGGTGGGAAAGTTGTGAGAGAACCAGAGGACAAAAGGAAGCTTGAAGTGAGATTCAGAAAGACCCCTAAACCAGGGTCAGTGAGAACCAGCTATACTCTCATATAGCTGGCACAAGAACAAAATGTCTGATTCAAGCCAGGACATCTGATATGTCCCCAGTGTAATACAGATCACACATATACCTGTTAAGAAGGTGGGGATCCGCCAGACAGGGTGGTGCACACCTGAAATCCCAGCAATTCGGAAGGCTGAAGTAGGAGGATCACACGTTCAAGGCTAACCTCAGCAACTTAGTGAGACCCTGTCTCAAAAATGAAAAATAAAAAAGGGCTGGGGATATAGCTCAGTGGTAAAGCATTCTTGGATTCAATTCCCAATACAAAGGAGAAGGAGAAGGGAGAGGAACCTCAGATCTTACAGTGGATCAGATTTAGTCCAAAGTAACCTAGCCAGTGATGGTTTGAAGTAGAACTCTAAGTAAAACATCAGGTCTAGATAAAATGTATAAACCTTGGTCATAGGGTATCTGACTATAAACTTGATATTTGCTGTTGCTGAAACTGGATCATAAATTTGTGTTGTTTTAGATAGTACTTTTCATATTAAATTATGGTTTCAGTCATTTTATCCCTACATTTCTTTAAACAAAAAATAGAGGGAAGATTAAGCATTTTCCACCATAAGGAAAATTAGAGTCTATGTGTTAAGCCAAACTGAGTTATAACACACCTGTTCTGTACATTTTAAACCAGCTCCCTGCTCTACCTACTCCCATCCCTGAATCCACCATTCTATTCTCTGCTGCTTGTGAGTTTGACTATTTTAGATGCTTCATATAAGTGGAATCATGCAGTGCTTGTCCCTGTATGACTGGCTTACTTAGCATAATGTCCTCAAAGTTCATCGATGTTGTCAAAAATGGCAAGATCTTCATTTTTAAGACTGAGTAATATTCCATTTGTGTGTGTGTGTGTGTGTGTGTGTGTGTGTGTGTGTGTGATTTTCTTTATCCACAATGGTGTGATAAGAGAACTAAAGGGACTCCATCTTGTTCTTCAGCAGCCATCTTAGGAGTTCCGAGAAATAGTTCTGTTTCTCAGAAATAATAGAATATGGAAAGTCCTGCCTCTGTACCCATTAATCGTTACCTAGCATAATACGCTTGACAGCATAAAAATAGCAATTCCTATACTGTAAAATTGCTCTCTTTGGTTTCCATTTTTCCTGGGCAAATACCTTGTCAGAGATTGATTGCCTAGACGTGAGTAACCATTCTCTAACATGTACTCAACTAGGGTCATCTTGACCCCATTCCCTTCTACTTGATCGTTGCTATACCAACCTGGAAAGTCCCGTGGGAAATATTATTGTACCCATTGCTTTGTCTTGCTAACTGCCTAGATTCAGCTTCTGTACTGTGGCTTGCTTGCATTGGCTGAAACCCTGCAATTGAATATTCCGCCCTCTGTGATTTTTCTCTTTATAAACCCTTGAAAATCACTGCTGGTGCACCATCTTGTCACACTGTGTGATGTGTGAGGATGGTGGCCGCTGATCAGCTTAGTAAAGGCTTTTTATTGGCTCAAGTGTGACGTGGCTTGGAGTTTTAATTGGCATTATGCTGGGTACAACATTTTTGGTACAACATTGGAACACTCCTTAAAATATGCTTATATATCATTTAGGGAAGTGCCTCTTTGTAACTTAATTGTTTCAGAAATGTTTTGATTCTCCTATGTTTTTCATTCCACCTAATAAGTTTTGAACCCCTTCATCAAATTCTCCCCCCACCAAAAAAACAAAAATCCTGGGAAGTTTTGGTTATTATATACTGTATAAGTCTAGATAGCAATTTAGGGACTTTTTTTTTTTTCACAACTGGGGATTGATCCCAGGGGTACTCTACCACTCAGCCACATCCCTAGCCCTTTTTATTTTTAATTATGAGTCAGGATCTTGCTAAGTTCATTAAGTTGCCCATTTTGACCTGGAACTTGCAATCCTCTTGCCTCAGCCTCCCAAATCCCTGGGATTGTAGTCATATGCCACTGCACCAAACAGGGAGCAAGGAGGCTTTTTTTTTTTTTTAATTAAAAAAAAAAAAAAGTTTATTTTGTCATAGTTGCAGTCAAAGAGAAAAGAAAATATATAAAGTCAACTACATTGTTCTTTTTATCCATGAAGATAAGACATTTGTTTCTCAATAACTGGATTTAGGTCAATGGGACCCTGGGATTCTGATGTGGGTTTGGTTTCTGGAAACCAAAGCTGGGATCAGGAATAGGGCAGGGCTGGCCTGAGGCTTTGAGGTCATGAAATAAACACAGAAGCAAAGGCAGTATTCTAGGAAAAACTCAAACCAGGAAACTAATAAGGCAGACCCAGCCTTATATCCAACAGGAACTGGTGTAGAAAGGAAATCCCATTGCAACTGGAATTGGTAAGATGAAATAGGTTCTGGAGAGCAATCAAAAGGAAGCTGGTAAGATCTCCTCAGGTGGAGATACTGAGTGCCAGGCCCATAAGGAGCTTCATCCATGCTTGGGGAAGAAGTTGCTTCAGGGACCAAGTTTGCTGAGATATTCAGGAAAAATTTCTCAAATAAGGCTTTCTATAGGAGGTATAGATATATGGTAGAAAGCAAATGCAATTAGTGGGTAATGGGTTACAATAGGCCATCTTTGGGCATGGAGATGTGCTCTTCAGACATCCTGTTGAAAGAAGACGTGTGGAGTTCATAGTTGACCAACGCCTCCAGCTGTTCCCATCCTATAACTGGGCACAGTGGAGGTACTCAAGTCAGGACTCCTGCCTGATGGGGATTTCCTTATTTTGTTTAAATTTATCTGTTTATTCTAATTTGTTATACATGACAGCAGGATGCATTTCAATTCATAGTACACACATAGAGCGCAATTTTTCATTTATCTGGTTGTACACAAGGGATTGATTTCTTTCAAGGGCAATTTTGGCTCAGGGATTTCCCATCAGCCTGGCCAAAACTTGCTCTGAACTGCACTGAGTTCTTCTTACCCAATCGTTCTGCTTTTCCTCTCTCCTTTCAAACCTGCTAACCTACTCATTGTCTGAAGGTGCTTCTCACTACTCTGGCTCTCTTCCGCTTTATCCTTTATGGATATTTCCCCAATAAATCTTTTGCTTATGTAATCCTATCTTGGCCTCTTCTTAAAGAACTTAGCATGGTACATTTGTCCAAGCAGGTTTAGTGACATAACAGCTCCTCCCCACGCTCCCAAACCCACACACATCTGCATACATAGACACTTATCAAGCACTTACTATGTCCCAGGTGTTATGCTAACTAATTCACAGTCGTTATCTTATTTAAGTCTGGAAAGTGTATAGTTGAAAATAGTAACTTGAAAATAGGTTATATATGTTTCATCACAATTAAAAACTTCAGAAAATCTTGATCTTTCAAGGAAATGAAATAACACTTCTTGCTTCTAAAGTTGTTTTGTGAATTTATTTAAAGAAGAAAAGGTAGTATAGGCCGGGTGTGGTGGTGCCGCCTGTAATCCCAGCAGGAGGCTGAGATAGGAGGATTTCGAGTTCAAAGCCAAACTCAGCAACAGTGAGGCGCTAAGCAACTCAATGAGACCCTGCCTCTAAATAAAATACAAAATAGGGCTGGGGATGTGGCTCAGTGGTTGAGTGCCCCTGAGTTCAATTCCTTGTACCCCCTACACACACGAAGAAAAAGGTAGTATAGTTTGTGTATTTCCTATGCCAAATATTCTCATGCCCAAATCCCCAAATAATGCATTCATTGTGTTCATCTGTTCTAATTTATATACAAATTGTAAGCTCATGGAAGTAATGCTCCTTAGAAAAACAAAATAAAACTGAGGACATAGCCTTAGACTAATCTCAGTTTTTTTTCTTTGTGGGTCCAAGATGAAGTGCCCAAGTTGTCCACTTTCAGATGGGTCTAATGATAAAGTTGAGAATCTGCAGGAGTGGCTGGACACTCAAGGCTTTCCATGTGTCATTCCAATCAGGCTTCTTCTCATGGACAGGGCAATTGAAGGTCAAGGGCCCTAGGAAGCACTAGAGAGCAGTACTCCTCATCTTGCTTAGGTTAGAACCTCTCCACCCTCGATAATGTCGAGACTGAACAAATTGATGATGCAGTCAACTTCTTTCTAATAGAATTTGAAAAGTAAAACCAAGACTTTGTCTGGAAAAAAATCATGACCTTACCTCCCCCAAGAGATGGGTGGAGGGAACGCCCACAAAGCTAGAACTGCTTTCCAGAGACCTGGATGCATTCAAGCATGACAATGAGGGATCAAGTCACAGGAAGTTTTCTTCATTCCATCCAGAGCATGGTGAAGATTCTCTGAAATGGAATCTGAGCAAGTATTGATTTAAGCATTGTGTATGAGGAGTGTGGAGAGCTGGGATTTCCTGTTTCTGCCAGTGTTTGGAGATTACTTTAGCTGGGGAAGACTAAAGATGCAATGACATTATGGGGCAGGGGCAGTTACCTGAAAAAGAAAATGAGGAGGGCTGGGGTTGTGGCTCAGTGGTAGAGCACTTGCCTAGCATGTGTGAGGCACTGGGTTCGATCCTTAGCACCACATAAAATAAATAAATAAAATAAAGGTATTGTGTCCATCTACAACTAAAAATAAGGAAGAAAGAAAGAAAGGAAGGAAGAAGGAAAGAAAGGAAGGAAGAAGGAAAGGAAGGAAGGAAGGAAGAAAGGAAGGAAGAAGGAAAGGAAGGAAGGAAGGAAATGAGGAGGGAGCAGGACGAGGATGGGAGGCTGTCAGTTCATGAAGCAAGTCAGACCCTCTGGGCCTGAGAATAAATTTGATAATGGATTTTATAACACAGGAAATGGACCCTTGAGCAATATGCTACCTGCAACTGGAGGTCTGATGGGACATTCCCAAGGCAGCCACCATGATGGTAGAGAATGTGCCAGTACAAGGAAGAGAATCCTAACTGCCCTCCTGAGCTCCCTGGAGACTACTTTAGTCTCTAAAAGTCTCCAAGTGGAGCCTGAGTGGACACAGAACTAAGGATCCCAGCTGTGCAGTGGGTTTTCACCTCTGTCTTTGCACAATACCCCACGTGTCACAGAACCATGCCTCTCACTGGTTCTCTAAGAACTGTAACTTCTCTTTTTTCTCTTTTTCTTTTTTGGCACTGGGGATTGAACTCAGGGGCATTCAACCACTGAGCCACATCCGCAGCCCAATTTTGTATTTTATTTAAAGACAGGGTCTCACTGAGTTGCTTAGTGCCTTGCTTAGCTGAGGCTGGCTTTGAACTCTCGATCCTCCTGCTGGGATTACAGGCATGCACCACCGTGCCTGGTATTGTAACTTCTTTTTAAACTTCCTTTCCCCTCTTCTTTTCTCCAGGCTACTTTCTTTTTCCTTTATTCCCCTTCTTCTCCTCCTCCTCCTCCTTCTCCTTCTTCTTCTTTGTTGTAGTTGGACATTTATTTATTTATTTTAATGTGGTGCTGAGGATCCAACCTAGTGCCTCACATGTGCTAGATGAGCACTCTACCGCTGATCCAAAACCCCAGCTCCCCTTCTTTTTAATTTTTTTCTCCTCTCATTTCACACTGATGCCTTAGATTTGCTCCCACTACCTTAGGTAACGAGAGGTTGCTGACCCTTGTTATTTACAATGCTAACTCAGTGCAGAAGTGAGTTTAACTAATAACCTCAGACACCATTTCTAATCAGGTCCCAGACTTTGACATAGGTTGACAAAAGGCAGATAGAAACTTGGTATTTAGCAACTGTAGGCTTTTGTAATTTCTTCCCTCCATCTTATTTCCACTCTTCTTCCCTGTTTTTTTTTCCTTTCTTTCATATATATACATATATCGCTCCCCCCCCCTACATACTCTTCACCCTTGAGCACTCACACTTTTTGTGGGGGAGGTACCGGGGATTGAACTCAGGGGCACTCAACCATTGAGCCACATCCCCAGCTCTATTTTGTATTTTATTTAGAGACAGGGTCTCACTGAGTTGCTTAGCACCTCACTTTTGCTGAGGCTGGCTTTCAACTTGCTATCCTCCTGCCTCAGCCTCCTGAGCCGCTGGGATTACAGGCATGCACCACTGTGCCTGACTTGAGCACTCACATTTTTATGTTCTTCCTGTTGCATTGCTATTTTGTTGCCTCTGTAGCTTCTCCCCATGGGCCCTGGCTTTCAAGGGCAAGGGGAAATATACTTCCTGAGTATATTCACTTCTGATGCTTGCAGCTTCCCACACTGGATCCCAGTGTCCCACCTTCAGTGTCACTGGGATGGGAAGGGGAAAGTGTCAGGGTGGCTGGAGCCATGACAGATCAGACAGCACTGGGTATGTAGTGACAATGGCAGGTCCACAACAGAACCAAGGGGAAAGATCTGGAAACAAACGCCTGTCACTCTGAAGAAGCTTTCTGGGACTTCAGATTCATAAAGTTACATCAAGTTAGAGGCTTTGAAAAACTATGTGTCTGTAGGTGATAGCAACGTGTTCCTTCCCTGTGGAAATGCTTGTTTTACTATGATGATAGATTGTGTTCTGTGTGGCCAAGGTAACACAGAAACAGACAATTGGGGGTATTAGAAATTTAGTATCCTCGTAATTTTTATCAAGAGTCCTAATAATCATTACCATGTTTTTAATTACTTCATTCCATTTAATTCTTGCAGCAACCCTAAGGGGTAGGTACCATTGTCATTCCCTTTTTAAAGTTCAGTGCCGGGGTCCAGCCTGGGGGTGGGGGGGGCGGGGGGGGAGAATCAAGGGGGCCTGAAGGATGAGTGGCATCGGCGCAAGGAACGGGACGAGGAATCCTTCTCTTCAAGCAGTCTCCAGAGAGAAAGCTAATCCTGCTTTTTCTGGGTCTTTATTTATATGATTTTTTTCTTTCATTATGGGTACAGAATCATTCTAACAAAATACGTCATTGATTTATAGTTTCCAGATATGTGTAATTCTCCCAGAATCTAACAGTTCCTTGTTTAACAGGTGCCAGACTATGCAACCAGATTCTATGTGTCCCAACCTATCATTTATCTTCAACTTTAAATACACCTGTACTTTATTTCTAATCTAAGGTTCCCATCTAAAAGTCCCCTTAAGTCTTATGCTTATGATAACCTAAAATTTATAAACTATAATCTTAAAGCATCTGAAAATCCATACACATAAAGACTTAAGAATCTGAAAATATTTCTAACATTACTCTAAAAATATATCTTATAAAACTTATTTTAATTAGTGCCTACATTTATTTTCTCATAAAACTGGTTGAACTGCTTTCTCAGAGAGTTTCTTTATTCTTTTGTTAAAGTGCATCAGGCCTTAAATCTTTGTAATCTTTGACTAAAATATAAGTTTTGTAAGTCAACCTGGTATGTCAAACCATTTGCCATCAATATTAACTATGTGTTTTCCATCCTCATCATAAATCCCTGTGTAAGGTAAAGGAGGGTCTGTTGGAGGATACCATAATTTTCCATCAATCAAGTAGGCTATGTATGGTGGGCCCTGTACTGTGAGTAAAATAATTCTTTCTCTGTAATTAGGCCTTTGCAAGGATTGTGGCCCTAGAACAAAAGGCTCAGTAGGAATTATTAACTGAGGGACAAACAACTCCTGTTGCTCAGATATCTCCCAAAAATATTGATCTGTAATTTTGTTTTTGTGAACTTTCAAAAAAAATTGTTGTTATTCATTTCTTGGGAAACATTGCTCACCTGTGGACATTTCTTAATTATGTTTTTTAGTCCCATTCTGGGAATTTTCCTGAAGGTCCAAACAACATGTTTTCTCCCTTGGAATTGGCAAATATCTCTTCATCCACAACATAAGTATCAATAATAAAAAAATACATTATTAAATCAAATGGTTCTGGTTTCCAGATATAGCGGCCTTGTGGCTGTATTCCCCATGCTGTGACCTTGTCAGACAGCAGGTGCTGGAATGCCTTCGCTAGTTCAGGAATATGATGCTTAGAGAAGAAAATAGTTTCCCTGAAATAGTAGGGGAAGCTAGGAAATAGCAGGCCAGGAATGAAACCAGGGTTTCCAAGCACTACTGTGCAGTCTGAGCACTGAACAACTCAAAGGATAACTATTCACAGACCAGATGCAAATAGTATTCCCTGGAGTTGTATAGAACAGCAGCCCAAACACACCCCTGGGCTTCTGAATAAATATATGTAACAAGAGAATAACTTTTTAAATGTATGTAACAAGAGAACGTACTCTTTAAATTAAAAAGCACACATTGTAGAAGAATCTGATTGCTTGGATTGCATTTGATTTTACTGCTTCCTACTCTTCAGGCTTTAACTCCTATTTATAACCTGCCAGATTTCTTAGTTTTATCTTCTGGAGTTCCAAAGGAAACAGGTAGAGTTCACATCACCTTATGTTGAATCTTTCTCCCTGAAGTTTTGCACGAGTGCAGAGTTTAGGACATCGCCATTTACTTCCTACCAGAAAAGAACAAACATGTCACTGACCTGTGTATCCCAGAGAAGTTTTCCTAACCACGCCCACATTTGAAGCTTCTCAGATCACTGGGTGCTATTGACCAGCCAATAGGAGGCTGCAGCCGATCTCAAGGCTTGTGCCTTCTCTCCTGGGGAAGAAAGGTGATTCTAAAAAGCAATTTGTGTCTGCAAAATTACACTAAGCTCTAATTTATGGGTGATATGCCACAATCAGATTTAGATCTAATTCCTACCTATTAGAAACTCCCACAAAATAAGTAAAAATATAAACCTGGGAAAGAGACAGTATGTGTGGAAATTTAGAGAAAAGAGAAGGAGGAGAGGTAGACACCAATGATGAAAGAAGTAGCCCAATCTTCAGTTTGCACTGGGAGGTGGGGCTAAGGTCTGCAGGAGGTGGGGGGGCATCATAAATAAATCATCTGCACCCCACCCTCACCAGGTGTGTGGGATTGCCTCAGGAAAGGGTCTTGGTCTTGAGTCCTGCCCATGAGTACATATTTACATTATAAACAAAAAGTGTTGGTTCACAGTCTCTATCAGAACCCTATTTTTCTTTTTCTTTTTTTTTTTTTTTTTTTAGTACCAGGGATTGAACTCAGGGGCACTCGACCACTGGGCCACAGTCCCAGTCCTTTTTTGTATTTTATTAGAGACAGGGTCTCACTGAGTTGCTAAGTGCCTTGCCATTGCTGAGGCTGGCTTTGAACTCACGATCCTTCTGCCTCAGCCTCCCAAGTGCTGGGATTACAGGTGTGCGCCACCGCACTGGGTAGAACCCTGTTTTTCTAAAAGTGCAGATTTGGATTTTCATTTCAGTTTTCACCCAGAAGTCACTGGACTATTTGTTTAGGTTGTTCCAATGAGTGCATGCCTATCCCCAGTACCTCTGCCAGTCCTGGTCCTGCCCAGGAGGGCAAGTCTATGCCAGCCTCACCCCCTGGTGAATGAATGGGCGTGTGAACAACACAAGCCAAATTTCAGGATAGAACTGTGTCATCAAGAGACCACACACACACACACACACACAGAAAACATTGCTTAGGGCCCCACATAGTTCCTTACCTATGCTGTTGATGTTTACTTGACAGAAGTCTCACTTATTTACAGTGTACAATTTGTTACTTCTTCTTTTTTTTTTTAATATTTATTTATTTGCTTTAGTTGTACACAATGCGTTTATTTGTACGTGGTGCTGAGGATCGAACCCGGGCCGCGCACGTGCGAGGCGAGCGCTCTGCCGCTGAGCCACAACCCCAGCCCAATTTGTTACTTCTTAACATGTATGCACCTCCAAAATCATCACAACAATCCAGAGAGGAATGCGCCATTTTAATAAACATTGGTGACGGTTTCCAGGGGATGGTTTCTTTTAGTCAAGAATCTCATCAAATGAAACAAACTTCCTAAAATTTTTTTGACAGGGAACGTCTGCACTGTGGCTATTTAAGCCCCTTTGTGTGGATTTTTTGACCTCTATCAGTAGGGAGATTCTGATGTTGATTTCCCTGATTCTCCATCAGAGTGTCTGTGGAATGGAGAATTGTGGACATATTCATGCAGGGTAGGATTTCTGGTAAGGTTCCAACTTGCTCAGTGTGGGCTCTTGCAAAGTTCAGCGGATGAAAGAAGGAAGTGAAAATGCCCAGCACTGAGCAAACTTGGCTATAACAGGAAGTTCAAAAGCCCCTGGCAGCCAGGTGGTCACACTGTGGGGGAATCAGTCATTAGCACACAGGACTAAACTGTTTCCAGGCAGAAGGTGGGAACATAAAATTCAGTCCTACAGAATCATGTGAAAAATGAATTCACCAAAACAGTAGGGGAGTTTGAAAAGGAATAAAGCACTTCTTTCAAACTGGAGTTTCAAATGTACATAGGAAACCAATTCCATGTTCTCAGTCATGCAACTCTGCTTTCAGAGCTTCTCTGTTTCAGAAATGCAGCAACTGGCCCCAGCAAAGAGAAATGAAAACACACAGCAGGCACTGGAATCAGCCTTCTAAATCCTAACTCCTTCCTGCTGTACAGCTCAAAAATTCTATTTGAATTTGCAGTTATATGAACTCTTGCATTTTAGAAGAGTACCTCCAGACAGGAGATATTTCACTTCCAGGAAATGAAAGTCATTTCATTTTCAAGGAATGAAGTATTCTATTACTCATTTGAATAACATTAACATTCAGGAGGGATATATGTAAAGGTCTTTTTAGGATCTAAAACTAGGTCTGCACTTGGAAACACAGAAGCTTCAGTGTAAATATCCTACCCTGAGCTTCTTAGAGTAACAATCACTATGACAACGTCACCACATGTAGGGCAGATGTCTGTCCAAAACCAGTTGTTGACTTTAAATCACAATTTCTAAAGCTTTGCCTTCACCCATGGGAACTAACACCACCAAACCATAAAATTTCTGTTACACCACCAGGTACCTTGGTAAAGGCTACACAGGCTACATGTGTAGGGAGAGCACTACATTTCCTATCACTCCAAACGTATATAGAGGATTGTCTATGTTTATTCCTTCATGTCCTCTCCCCCCATGTCATATTCCACAATCGATGCCTACCAGCACCATGTTACTGAAATTTTTCTTGTCAAATTTCTGGGAATCCCTTAGTGTCCAAGTCCAGTAGTTTATTTGCCTGTGTTCTTCTTGACTTGTGGCACATTTGTGTCGTGGACCACTGTTATTGAATTGTATCCCCCCACATTCATAGGTTGACATCCTAACCCCTTTTCTCAGCAAGTGATTTTATATGAAAATAGGGTCATTGCAGATGTAATTAGTTAAGACGAAGACATACCAGAGCAGGCCCCTAATTCAGTATGACTGGTGTCCTTGCAACAAAGGGGAAATATGAAGACAGACACAGTGCAAAGATTATGTGCAGAGATACAGGGAATGCCATGTGAAGGCAGAGATTGGGGCGCTCCCTCTACAAACCAGGGAACACTAAATTGTCACCAAACTACCAAAAGCTAGGAAGAAGCTAGCACATATCCTTTGGTCAAAGCTCTCAGAGAAAATTAACCCTGCTAACATCTTGATCTTGGACTTCTAACCTCCTGAATGATGAGAAAATACCTTTGTTGAAGCTGCTCAGTTTGTGATGCTTTATTATGGTAGCTCTAGAAGACTAACACAATTGTCATTCCTTGAAACTTGTCCCAGGGCCCTTCCCCTTCTTTCTGTCTACTCCCTAAATATCTGTCTTCCCTGTAATTCCATCTTCATTCTCTTTGTGCAGAGGCGATATTGTTTGGTAGTAAGAGCACAAGTTCTGGAATCATACCTCCTTGCTGGGTGACTGTGGTCAATATGTTGGATCACTGTTTGATTTTCCCACCAGCCAACCAATAGTTGTTGAGAATGTTGTTCTAAGAAGTAAATCATTTCATGCATACAAAGTGCTGAATATGTAAGTACTCAACAAACAATCACTATATTTTTTTTAAAATTTTTATTTATAGTAGTATGTATTACAGTTCATACTATACATATAGAGCATCTTTTTACACAAAACAGTTTGTATACAAAGTATATTCGCAGCACTCAAGTCTCCAGTCATGCATTTAGAATAATGATATCCGTCTTATTCAATCACTTTTTCCCCCTTCCCCCCTTGCTCCCTCCCTTCCCCTCCCTTCCTTTTTGTCGGGACTGCTGAGTTATTAATGGGGCCGAGGTCTAAAGCTATCCCCCTTTTTGGGCCCTAAAAGGGGGTTCTTTCTGCCCGCAGAAAGAACGTAGCTTACCTGGCGAAGATAGGCTTAGCGGTCAAAAATAGCCGGGTGCCTCCCCCCGCCTGCTCGACGGATACCATGCCACACCCGGGAAGTTTTGTAGAAAGCAAGAGCCAAAATTTAAATTTATTGAACAAGGTATTGAACTTATATAGGCCTAGAATTAACCAATCAACCAGCAGGGCGGTTAGGACTCTCACGCTACGTCATAGTCATACCCCCTCAATTAGCCCCGGTCCTCTAAAGGGCGTGGTAAGCAACCAGAGCCCCATCCCCTTGGCAGACATAAAGTCCCAATAATTCCCCTTTTTCGTTTTTTTTTTTTTTTTTAAATGGGGCCTCTCCATTTTATATTTTAAAAATGGGATGTCCCATCTTGTAGGGTGTCCAACTCATTTGAGAGTGTGCCTGTCTAGGTTGATTTCTCCTCTCTGGGAAAAATCTTACCCGTCATTGGTTACCACTCTAGCACTTCAGGTGGACATATCTAGGGCCAGCAAGTGGCCAAGGGGAACATACGGGACAGGACAGTCACCTTTGGGAAGGCTTGACTGGATGGCAAACCTCTGCATCCTGTTAAGGACCGTGGCCAAGCCTGTAGGGCTTTAGCTCAGCGTGACAGCAGACCATCTAGCTATATCAATCTGGTTAGTTATATAGGGCCCAAAGTGAACACAAAGATAATGACAATCAGGGATTTCACCAAAGGGAGAAAGTCCACCCATTTAGCAGGGATTTTATCAAAGGGAGAAAGTTCATCTATTTAGCAGTCTAAAGGAAGCCTTCTGGCATAAAGTCCGAGCAATTGTCACAGGAATGGGACTCTTCTCTTAGAGTCCAAAGGAAGCCGTCCAGCACAAAGTCCAGATAATTGTCACAGGAATGGCACAGTCTCTCTTCTCTCATCGCAGAGGGTTGAGATACTGACATAGAAGGAGTCCAAGATAGTGTTTTTGATGAATTTTGGAATGGATGTGATGAGAAGTTTAATCACA
The DNA here is from genome assembly GCA_025594165.1 of Tamias sibiricus. NCBI lineage: Eukaryota > Metazoa > Chordata > Mammalia > Rodentia > Sciuridae > Tamias > Tamias sibiricus. The sequence goes on from CM046670.1 coordinate 42,919,769, forward strand.
ACAGGACAGGAGATTTGTCACGGTGTTTTCATTTCTGTGGAAAAAAGAAAGGATCACTCCTCAAGAGCTTGTGCTCCTAGGTAGTCATTTTGGTCGGATTGGCAGTATTTGAGATCTCTGGCAGGCACCCATATAGGGTTTTGTTCTCCCATTGGGAAGACACATCCAAAACCTCTGCCAGCACTTATTAACGGATCGGGACCTCTCCAGAATCTAGTTAATGGGTCTTTCCATCGGACCTCAACTTTTACATAAGGCGTTTGGTATGACCAGTGTCTTTGAAATGCAGACAGAAGCTGCTGTTTGGAAAAATTTAAAATATTTAAAGTAAGCATAGCTGTTTTTAATTGGTTATGGGGGTTGCTTCCCCCATTTTGTTTTATTAATTGGTCCTTTAGGGTTTTATTATGTTTCTCTATGATGGCTTGTCCTTTTGGGTTATATGGGATCCCTGTGGTATGCTTAATATGCCAAGTTTGGAAGAATTTTTGTAATGATTTGCTTATAAAACAGGGTCTATTATCAGTTTTAACCTGTTTTGGCAATCCAAGAATAGCAAAGCATTGTAAAAAGTGACTTTCAGCATGTTTAGCCCTTTCTCCAGAGTGTGCCGTGGCCCAACAAGCATGTGAATAAGTATCTATGGAAATAAATATATATTTTAATTTTCTAAATGGCACATAATTGGTTACATCAGTCTGCCAGACAGCGTTGGGCCGTAGGCCTCTGGGATTTACCCCAGGGGACTGGAGAGGTGGGATCTGTAAGAAGGGCAAACAGGACTTACAGGTCTTTACAATCTTTTTTAAATCTTTTATAGGAACTAAAGGAAATTTATGATGTAGTCCTCTCTAATTTAAATGAGTAAGGTCGTGAAGACCTTGGGCCAACTGAAAGTCTTGTTGATATGGGACTGTAACTGTTAATACACCTGTGGTGGCCAAACGGTCAGCAGCCTGATTTCCCTCAGAGAGGGGCCCAGATAAGCCTTGATGTCCCCTAAGATGTTGGAGGAAAACAGGTTCATTATGCCCCTTTAACAGGGATCGAACCTGAATCATCAGAGGGGTTATAGGATTATTATCTATCTTTATATATGAGGCATTTAGAGTAGGTAATAGGTTAATTACATATAAACTATCTGAGAAAAGATTTATAGGCTCTTGGACATGGGTCAAGGCTAATGCAACAGCATATAATTCTTTAAATTGAGCAGAACCAGTAATTGCTTCAAAGTATTGTGTCCTTTGACCTGAGGATGGGTGAAATACTATAACTGCTGACCCTTCTTTTCCTCCATCTGTGAAGACATTTACTGCCTTGGGGAGTGGCTTGATGGAAAAAAGGATGGGGGGAGTCCACTCCAGTTTGGGGAAAGAAGAGGTCCATTTGGTTGACTTGTAATGACAGTCAACTTTTCCTAGAAATCCTTCTAAAGCATAGGAGACTCTAGGGTTGTTTCTCTGTATCCATTCAAAGTCTGACAAACGGTAAGGAATTGTTAAAATATCTGGGTCTTTTCCATAATGCCTCAGTGATGTATCTCTCCCTTTTATTATAAGATCTGCTAATTGATCTAATTGGGAATAAACTCGAGGTGCTCTTCCCACAGAGGAATGTATCCATTGTAAGGGGTTACCCATCTGGGTGAGAACAGCTGTAAGGAGCTTAGCATCTGAGAAAATCCACAGATATAGAGGTTGCTTTGGTTGGTATCGAGCCAATTGGGCTGAATTGAGGGCATCTTGGACTTTTTGTAATATTGACAGATGACCTTCTTCTAGTATAATCATATCAGAGGGGGATTTTCCCCATAGCAATTCAAAGAGAGGTAATAAATCTTCAGTAGAGATATGAAGCCATGGTCTTAACCAGTTTAGCTCTCCTAATAGCTTCTGTAACTCTGCCAAGGAATAAGATTTTTGAATGACTAGTTGAGGTTTGAGAGGATAAACTGAGTCTAGGCTAAGTTTTGTCCCCAATATTTTGAAGGGAGGAATAGTTTGGACCTTGTCATTGGATATGTGTAATCCTCCTTTTTCTAAGAGCTCTCGAAGGGTCAGGTAAGCTGAGCCCAGTTGCTGGACATCAGCAGCTCCCAGGATGATGTCATCCATATAAACATATAGGGTGAGCTGCGATTTTTTCATTAATGGTGACAGAAGACATGAAACATAATATTGACAAAAAGCTGGGCTGTTAGCCATACCTTGAGGGAGAACTATCCATTCATATCACTCATCTGGCTTCTGAAAGTTAACTGAGGGGATAGAGAATGCAAACTTTTCATAATCATCTGGATGAAGTGGTATTGAAAAATAATAATCTTTAATATCAATAACAATTAAGGTTAAATCTTTTGAGATAGAAGGGATCCAGGGGTGGCCATGCAGAGGTGTGCCAACAATGAACATCCTATCATTAATTTTTCGGAGGTCTTGTAACATCCTCCATTTCCCTGTGGCCTTTTGTATAACAAAAACAGGACTGTTCCATGGGCTAAGAGAAGGTCTAATGTGTCCTAGGGCTAACTGTTCTTGGACAATTGCCCTCAAATGGTTTAGTTTTTCAGTAGGAAGGGGCCACTGCTCGACCCACATTGGGGGGCCATCTCGCCATTGAATGGCAGGAACTTGGGGAGCAGTGGCCCTTAGGATTGGGGGTGAGACCCTATTTGATGATTGGAAGTTTTTCTCCCCGTATCTTTAGTTAATATATCATTTTTAAGCTCTCTATGGGTTGTAGTAATATAAGCCTCAGCTTCTCCTAAGATGTCTTGGCCTAATAAATTAGAGGTTAATCCTAAGGCCACAAGGGGACGAACTTCCCCTTGATTTCCATCTATGTCTCTCCATCTAAGCCAATCTCTAGTTTTTCTTCTGAATGAGTGTTTCCACCTACTCCGAGTAACTGGGGCCCTGGAATTAATTCCCATTGGGGTGGAATCTCTTCTTTCCTTAGTATAGTACGATCTGCCCCAGTATCAATTAGGCAACGAAATTTCTTTCCTGATATATAAATATCCATCTTTGGTCTAATCCCTGGAACAATAGGAACTGTCCAATGGGCCTTAGGGGGACTGTGAGCAGGGGAACCTCCTTGGTGTAACGGGGCTGGAGGATGCCCCTTTAGGAGTTTAAAGGTTTCCCCTGAATATCAAATTTAGATTTGCAATCTTTTTTCCAATGATATCCTCTTTTACACCTAGGACAAAGTGTTCTAGGGCAGCTGGACTTTGAGTCTGGCCAGGGGAGCATTCTGGAGGCCGACTAGGGCCATTGGCCTTAGTATAGTACGATCTGCCCCAGTATCAATTAGGCAACGAAATTTTCTTTCCTGATATATAAATATCCATCTTTGGTCTAATCCCTGGAACAATAGGAAACTGTCCCAATGGGCCTTAGGGGGACTGTGAGCAGGGGAACCTCCTTGGTGTAACGGGGCTGGAGGATGCCCCTTTAGGAGTTTAAAGGTTTCCCCTGAATATCAAATTTAGATTTGCAATCTTTTTTTCCAATGATATCCTCTTTTACACCTAGGACAAAGTGTTCTAGGTGCAGCTGGACTTTGGGGGGAGGAGCGGGGGCAGTCTTTTTTAAAATGGCCCTGTTGTCCACCACACTTAAAACAGGCTTCTTTTCCATTTAAAACTGTTGCTAATACCTCAGTATGGGCATTAAGGGCAGTGGTCAATATTTGAGATTGGTGAGTTGTTGAACCCACATCTTTGGTGGCAATAATCCATCTCCCCATAGATCTATCCTTTAACCCGGCACAGGCCAGCTTGTGATCTGTGGTCATCCCTTCCCAAACTAGCATTTTTGCAAATTGGTCTCTCATCGTACCAGGTGGAATTTCCTTTGAAGGCTTTTTTCCATTCTCTCAATAAATGTGGCCAGATCCTCATTAGCTTTTTGAGTGATTCCAGCTATAGGAGGCTCTGTAGGGCCTTCCTCTAGCTTTTTCCATGCTTCCAGCCCTAAAGCTCGCACCTGCTCTCGGTAAGGGGCTGGTATTGCTGCTTGTTGAATGCCTGTGGCATATTGGTCACTAGTTCCTGTCAGCATTCCAAAGGTTATTGGTATGGGAGGATTTGCAGCTTGGTTCCTCTCAGCCTACATATGGCATTCATCAGAAAAACATGCACACCATTTAATAAATAAAGGTCCCGGAAGCATGGCTTTGGTTAAATCCTTCCAATCTTTACTCGTGCAGGCATGATGGGCTAGGCTTTGTAAAATACATTTTGCCCATGGCGAGTTGGGACCATCTTCCGCCACAGCTTTTTTAAATTCTTTTAACTCTTGAGTCTCCCAGGGGTACCAAATCTGTGGTCTCTCTCCCCCCCCGGATTTAAATTAACTGGAAATGCCATTACAGGTGAAAGCCCACCAGGGGGCACTAGCAGCTGCTGTGAAATTGGCGCCTCTTGGTAAAGCAGTGGAGCAGAAGGCCCGGCAGGGGCGGGCTCATAAAATGGCGGATCCCGCTCACAGGGTAGTGAGCCATGTGGCTGATGGCCTTTGTCCTCAGGGAATTTGTTAAAGCTCTCTAAGGGAGGGGCTGTAATTTCTTTATTGTTAGTTTTTCCTAATTCCCTGGAGCGGGATTTCTCTACTTCTAGGGAGTGGTTAGGTTTCTCCAAATCCGCGGACCGGGAGGGGCTGTTTAATTCTCCGGACCGGGAAAGACTAGATATTTTATTTTCCTGCAGGGCCTGCTCCGTTACCTCAATTCGAATGATTTGAGGTGCCTGATCTGTGGCCTCTGCAGATTCTTTTGCTGTTTGCATGAGAGAGCATGCTTTTAGAGCGGATAAAGCTGGATAAACTCCTGGAGGCAGGACTTCCCCGTGTTTATTTTCTCTCTCTCTTAAAATTTGTTCCACTTGGTGCCACGTTTTCCACGAATTAAAATCAGCCTTTGGGAGCCAGGGAGCCGCCCGTATTAGTGAGCTCCAAATTTTTTCAGCTTGAGTATCAGAAATTTGGAGACCTTGCTTTCTTAAAATACATCATTATGCCTCGAGGGCTGGGTCTTGAGATTTTTTAAATATTAATGCTTGCCCCATATTAGAGGATACTTTTGCCAGAGAGACGCTGCGTCTCTAACCGTGCTGAGCCTACCGATAGTTTTTGTGCCCCACGTTAGGCGCCAACCTGTCGGGACTGCTGAGTTATTAATGGGGCCAAGGTCTAAAGCTACCCCCCTTTTTGGGCCCTAAAAGGGGGTTCTTTCTGCCCGCAGAAAGAACGTAGCTTACCTGGCGAAGATAGGCTTAGCGGGCAAAAATAGCCGGGTGCCTCCCCCCCGCCTGCTCGACGGACACCACGCCACACCCGGGGAGTTTTGTAGAAAGCAAGAGCCAAAACTCAAATTTATTGAACAAGGTATTGAACTTATATAGGCCTAGAACTAACCAATCAACCAGCAGGGCGGTTCGGACTCTCATGCTACTTCATAGCCATACCCCCTCGCTTAGCCCCGGTCCTCCAAAGGGCGTGGTAAGCAACCAGAGCCCCATCCCCTTGGCAGACATAAAGTCCCAACACCTTTTGACCATTATAGTGTTCCTCTAATCCTCCTATGTACCCCGACCCAACAATACTGTGAACCGGCTTCCTTATATCAGAGGAAACATTCGGTATTTGGATTTTTGAGATTGACTGATTTCACTTAGCATTATATTCTCCAACTTCATCTATTTACCTGCAAATGTCATTATTTTATTCTCTTTTATTGCTGAGTAAAATTCCATTGTGTTTATATACCACATTTTCTTTATCCACTAATCAACTGAGGGACATCTAGGTTGGTTCCACAACCTAGCTATTGCAATCACTATAATTATGACCTTCTCTTCTCACTTAAACATTTTTCCTCTTGTAAGCTCAGCTTCTTTTCTTGTGGTGAATATTAGTTATATCTTTCAGCCATACTGTACTTTGAACTCTCTTCTTCCACCTTAAGAGCCATTACCTCCAGGCACTGTGACACATGCCTATAATCCCAGTGACTCAGGAAACTGAGGCAGGAGGATCTCAAGTTCAAAGCCAGCCTCAGCAAATTAGCAAGGCTCTAAGCTACTCAATGAGACACTGCCTCTAAAAAAAAAAGTGGTGGTGGGGTGGTGCTGGGCATATGGCTCAGTGGTAAAGTACCCCTGGGTTCAATTCCCAGTACCAAAAAAAAAAAAAAAAAAAAAAAAAAAAAAAGAAAAGAAAAGCCCTTAACTTACTAGTCCTATTTCCAGCCTCACTTTCAGTAGGACAGACATGTCAGTGGTACCTGACTGAGTTAGGAGCCAGGGAAGGAAGGAGCCTCTGATGGAGCCCTTCCAGTATCCAGAGGCAGCTGTGGCAGAGGCTGATGGCAGCATCTATGTGCAGGCTGTGTTGGTGGACTAGTAGCAAAGGCAGAGCCCAGCCCTGCATTGTGATTGGGAATTGTTCATTGTCAAATAATCTCTAACCTTGGTTCTTTTGTCTTTCTGGAAATTCTAAGAGCTACCCATTAGCACTAGTAAATTATTTTCCTGCTTAAAAAACCAGGGTTGCTTTCTGTTGTTTGGAAACAAGAACTTTGGTACACACAACTTTGTCTTCAATGACCACTTATACACTGATGATTCTCAAACTGTATCTCAGCTTCTACTTCCCACTTGGAATTCTATCTGGAATAATTCTATCTTGGAATTCTATTCCTTTCTGTCTACATGTTTTTAAAATGAGAGAAACCTGTGCAAACTGAAAGTATGATTTCATTACCTCAAAGCTTCCCTAAAATGTACTTTTTGGAATTCTCAGATGTTCAAATGCCCCTTAGTACAGCTTGAGTTAAATGTGGGGTAGGTGTGGATATGTGGGGAGTAATGCTCAACTTTTAAATGAGGGGAAAATTTGTTTCTATTAAAAACATGAAACAATGCATGAGATCCACATCAATTATCAAATTTTAAAATTCCAGTTTTAGTTGTTCCATAATGGCATGAGTCACCAATATTTTTATCAAAATAGAAAATGAAAGTCCATCATTACAACCTCCAGTTCATCTATAATCTCCCAGTACAGTTTTAGTCACACAACACCCAGTTTAGAAGCCTACATCACCCTAATTCCATACCCTTTCTCAAGCTGTATTCAGTCACCAATTTGCATAAATCCCACCTATAAAATCTTGAAAACTCCCAAGTTTGCACAGAGACCTTTCTCCATTTCTGTTTTCACAGAGACCTTTCTCCATTTCTGTTTTCACGGTTCATTTCTCATCTACCATCTACACTGCCACTTCATGAGGGATTCCATATTCTCTTCCTCCCCATCTGAGCCCACCTGGGAGCTCACTAGCATTCTCCATTGTTCTCCTCTCTTATCTCCCTATTGACTTCTCTGTATCTAGTCCTAAGGTTCCAGTGGAGTACATTACAAATCTGGTTTTATAAAATTACATAGTTTCCAAAAACGTGTTTCAAGTGTGAACCACAGCTCTTGAAGATCTTGGCAGCTTTGTTCTCAGGTTACCTGATAATAAAATTTCCCCAAATAATAGTGATCTTGTATGTGGCGCTGCCCAGTTTATGGGAGGGCAAACTATCAGTTAATAGTTAAAAATTTTAGCCCGCTACTCAAAAAGATACTCTCCAGAATCCCTCATCTGCACAAAATTACAAGTGTCAAGGAGGCCCAAGAAAGCAGCTGAGCTTTCTTGATTACTGAGCTGAGCTGTAAGCCAGAAAATAAGCAAATGGAGGCACCTATAGGGCTGATCACCATAGGAAATCTATGGCCAGTGAGCTTTTGTCTCTCAACAATAGTGGTATCTGTGGGGAAACTTTTGCAAATAGAGAACATTGTTTTGCATTCACGAAGGGAGATAACATTTATTTGTACATACTATTGGGATGAAATTCTCCATGAATCTTTTCACATTTCTGTACTATCTGGACTTTTCTGAACAAAGAGTCTTAGCAAACTGGGTAAAAGAAAGATTGAGCTGGGCGTGGTGGCGCATGCCTGTAATCCCAGCTGCTAGGAAAGCTGAGACAGGAGGATCACAAGTTCAAAGCCAGCCTCAGCAACAGCGAGGCCCTAAGCAACTCGTCTCTAAATACAAAATAGGGCTGGGGATGTGGCTCAGTGGCCCTAAGCAACTCAGTGAGTGCTCCTGCTCCTGGGTTTAATCCCTAGTACCAAAAAAAAAAAGATGGGGCTGGGGTTGTGGCGCTCGCCTAGCACGTGTGTGCACGGCCCAGGTTCCATCCTCTGCACCACATAAAAATAAAAAGCATTGTATACAACTAAAACAAACAAACAAACAAACAAATATATAAATAAAAGAAAGATTGAACTGCAAACATGTCTAGGAAGTTAAAACATTGCTTGGAGAGACTTAGAGGCTTATCTTTCCTGGAGCTATTTGTCCCTCTCTTCTGGACATTTTTGCTGACATTCCAGAGTAAAGATAAGGTTAAAGTCTCTGTTCTCTCCCCTTCCCCATGTGTGTTTGTGTGTCTCTCTCTGTGTGTATCTGTGTGTTTCTGTGTAGGTGTGTGTCTGAAAAGGAGGATGAAAAAATGTGTCAAAACTCAGTGATGATTAACTAAAAGAGGTTGCTGAATTTGGAAATATAACCTCTAAATCTCATAATTTTGGTGTTTCTCCTGAAGTAAAACCCTGTTGCATGTACAATGTAGCAACAGCCTCTTACCTAACCTTGGGGCTCAAGGAACTAGCACTAAGATATAGGTACATGCCTGTAATCCCAGTGACTCAGGAGGCTAAGGCAGGAGGTTGCAATTTAGTGAGGCCCTAAGCAACTCAGCAAGACCTTGTGTTTCCTGTCAGAATATGAATTTGAATATATATTTATATTCACACACATACATATATAATACACATAGGCATGTAGCATACCTAGCACTATTCTGTTTAATCCTAAAAATGGCCCCAACTCAGATAAACTATTATTACCATCTTATAGCTGAGCAAACTAAAGTTCAGAGAGGTAGTTGTTTGCCTACAGTCAATCTGATTGATGGCAGAGGTGGGTTTCAAATTTAGCTATTTAACACTAACGTTTGTGCTCTTTCTACTCTAATAGTTACCACCCTGCAATAGACTTGTTGTGGTACAGAGGGAAAGTCATTTGATCTCTTTCTATCTCAGTTTCCCCATATTTAACATGACAGGATTAGATTATATGACCACTAAGAGCACATCTATCATTTTACGATTCTGTGCTTCCCCTTCAACCTTGTCTCCAAGTTCTCTCCAGAGATGACACCCTTTTGTCTTGCCAACTGACTATGGATGGCTTCCGTTTGAGTCTTTGTCCAACTCATATTTTTCACCTGGAAGTTCTCCACTCTTCGAGGTCCTGTTCATATACCAAAGGACAGGGATTATTAAGAGAGCCTTGGTGATGGCTGTCCCTATAGCACCTACTGTCTACAACATTCATTTGTCCCATATTGTTTTTGGCATCAATTGCTTCACCTACTATTTTGTTTCATAGATAACTTCAAAATTCATCGCCAGTGTGGAACTATTTATCTCCATGGCATCTTGCGTTTGAATAGCTACTTAGGTTGACAACAAAATTATAACAGAAAGAAATGTGTGTTATGTGTGTTTATTTGTATTAAAGGTGAATAAAAAATATGTCATAAATGATAGCAAAAATATCCTTTTGTCTTGCTTCAGCTTCCATATTTAGCTGGCAATATGTTCATTCTGTCATTATTTTGACAAGTATGTTTAATACATGACTTTTTGTCATGTATTGTACTAGGTGCTTAGGAAAACGATCATGAACAAATGGCTGTGGTCCTGGCCTTCTAAATGCTTACAGTTTAATGAAGTGGTCGGGAGGACAGACATTAACTGAACGCTCACTGTCATACATGGGCTTCTAAGGCAGCTCCCAGCAATCCCTGGTGCCTGGCACTCAGGCCTGTGTTGGGGCAGAATTTACTGCCTCACTTTTAATGAACACAATACAGCAAAAGTGATGATTAGGCACAGAAGACTGAGAGCCATCTCCCTGATGGCTTCGTCTCTTTTATGCCTTTGCTTGCTTGCCTCATTTTCAGATTCTATGCTTCCCCTAATTTAAACCTCACGTTGGGAGATTCTCTCTGGAAAGGCTCATATGGCAAGAAGTCAGGAGTACATAAGGAATTGAAGCTTCAGGTCAGTGGTCTGCAAGGAAGTGGATCCTGCCAGCACCATTTGAGTGAACTTGGAAGTAAATTTTCTCTAGTTGAAACTTCCAATGAGAAATCACCAGATGACACTTTGATTACAGCCTTGGGAGAGATCCCAAAGCAGAAGTCCCAGCTAAGTTTTCCTATAGAATCCAAAGAAACTGACCCACAGAAACCGTGACATATAAATATGAATTGGTTATGTTAAATATAATTGTTTCACTGCTGGGGATTGAACCCAGGGCCTTGCACAGTAAATACATGTTGTTTTAAAGCCACTAAGTTCTGGGGAGATTTGTTATACAGGAATAGATAATTCACACACTCACACAGATGAACTCATGTTTACAGATGGTGTTAAGTACTATGAAAAAACAGTAAAGAATGGAATAAGAGATGTTATAACAAGATTCCCTCATTTAAATTTAGTTTTCTATTTCCTCCACTATGGAATTGAATTTTATTGAACATGTGTAATTAGGTGGTCGTTTGTAGTAATATTGAAGAAAACATTTTCAACAGTAATTTATACTTGAATATATTCTTATATGTGGTGTTCTCTCCAAACTCAACTACTAAGTCCTTTTAAAAATAATACTACAGCCTGGCATGGTGGTGCATACCCATAATCCTAGCAATTTGGGAAACCAAGGCAGGAAGATCACAAGTACTAGGCCAGCATCAACAATTTAGCAAGACCCTCAACAACTTTGCTAGACCCTGTCTTAAAAATAAAAATTAAAAAGGGCTGGGGATGTAGCTCAGAGGTTAAAACATCCGGGATTCAATCCCCAGTCCTCCTCTCTTTTTCCTCATTCTCCTTTTCCTCCTATTAAATGTTGTTAAAAATCATGGGCTGGGACTATGGCTCAGGGGTAGAGCGTTCATCTTGAATGTGTGAGACCCTGGGTTTGATCCTCAGCACCACATAAATAAAATAAATCTTAAAAAAAAAATCAAATATACTTCTGTATTTCTGAAATTTTCATTAGGTTCATAACGCATTGAAACACAGAAGCTGAGACTAGTTTAGAACTTGATGTTTTGTTTTGTGACCAGAATAACAATATAGGGCAGAGGAGAGAAACTAAACTCCTCGACTAAAAGCCTGTTGGAATGGACATTGCTTTCCTTTGCCTATATTCCTTCCCTTTTCTTACAATAGTTTCACACCCATGTTCTTTGTTGAACTATTCTTACCTGATTCCCTGAAGTTTTCCTGTGGCTACCAATCACAAGACCTACTTCGTTACCCTCAGGGCACAGTTCAAGCTAGGCTTATCAGAGTCCCTCCCCAGAATTCCTCATCCTAAAGCTGGGAAATGGATTTCTCTCATTTTCTCTTTGGTGTGTGAATAGTAAGAATGCAACCCAGGGCTGGGGTTGCAGCTCAGTGGTAGAGCCCTTGCCTGGCACATGCGTGGCAGCCCTGGGTTCGATCCTCATCACCACGTAAAAATAATAAAATAAACGTATTGTGTCCAACTACAACTGAAAAAAATTTTTTTTTTTTTTTTTAAAGAATGCAACCCATATTTACCAATATAGAGAGGGGCCTTCCAGGAGCCCTGACTTAGAAACTGATCTAAGACTTTAGAGGTTTTTGGTTTTGTTTGTTTGTTTGTTTGTTTGTTTTATACTAGGGATTGAACCCAGGGGCACTTAACTACTGAGCCACATCCCTGGCCCTTTTGAAATTTTTAAATTTTGAGACAGAGTATTGCTAAGTTGTTTAGGGCCTTGCTAAATTGCTGAAGCTGTCCTTGAACTTGCCATTCTCCTGCCTCAGCCTCCCAGGCTACTGGGATTACAGGCAAGCACCATTATGCCCAGCTAGTGGTCTTGATTTTACAAACAGATAAACTCCAAAGTATCTTAGTTGTAGCCTATCATGGTATTGTTGAAGACAAACTTTATAGTCACCTTCTGAAAACAACTCTGTTTTGTGGAAAAAATACAAAACAAAACAAAACACTTCAGTGGATATTTGGTCATGAATAGGAGCTAGATGTAAATATAGTGTTCACCACAATCTTTTAAAAGGTGTTTTCATTGTGGCCAAGTTGCATCTTTGCAGAGATTATTAAAATGGAGGATTTTCTTTGTTCTTCAGAGTAAAAGAGAAGTTGGGTCCTGGACTGCAAGTAGACCATGCAACTGGACTGTAACCAGTTGATCCTACAACCTGGCCGCAGAACAGGGACTGAAAGTGGAAGTGACCATTAGAGACCCTCACTCTGTAGAAATCCATGGTCCCATCTTCAGTATTTTTCTACTCTATTTGTTTCATGGGGCTGCTGTAACAAATTACCACAAAAATAGGTGATTTAAAACAACAGAAATAAATTTTCTCACAGTCCTGGAGGTCCAAAGTCCAAAATCAGGGTGTCCTCCCTCCCCAGGCTCTAGAGGAAAATCTCTAGCTTGTCTCTCCCACCTTCTAGTGGCTGCAGACTTTCCTTGGTTTGTGGCTGTACCACACTCACCTCTGCCTCCATGGTCATATTGCTTCTTCCTCTTCTTTGTGTGTCTGTACGTCCTACATTTCTTGGCCTAATCTCCCTATTTTTCATAAAGATATATGTGATCGTGGTTAGAGCCCACCTGGATTATGCCGAATAAGTACCGCCTTTGAAGAACCCTAATGCAGGCTAGGGATGTAGCTCAGTGGTATGGGGCTTGCCTACCATGTGTGTAGGCCCTGGGTTCAATCCCCAATACTACCAAAAAAAAAAAAAATCTTAACTTAAAAACTTATTAAGATCCTTTTATAGATATGATAACATTCACGGTTTCTAGGGATTAGGACATATGTTTGGGTGGGCCATCACACAACCTACTACCTCTACTCTTAATTTTTTTTTTTTTTTTCTATTGAGCATTGTAATTTCTGTCTGGTGTCCTGAAATTTTCAGTCAAGTGTGATTAGACCTCATCTGGTTTTGGTGGAGGGACTCATCCACTTGAGATGAAGTTGTCAGCAGGAGGCCAGCTGAATGTTGGAAGCCTAAGGAGATAAAAACAGTGGGGCAGAGCCAGCTGGCCGGCTGAGATGATGAAGAAAAAGTGGTTCGGACTTATGGAACAGGACAGTATTTCCCAGGGATTTCCAGGAAGGCTCAGATCAGGAAACCCAATAAATCAATTACACCCATTATACACAGTGGGGTGGGTGCAAACTATTGTTATTTGCGCATTAAGAATCAGCATATCCTGCAACTTGGGAACTACTAAGTTACATGTATTTTTAAAAAATATTCTGTATTGTTTTGATTTCATAATAAATAAGAATAAGCATTATTTTCAGTGGCCTCACTTGATTACAATCCTATACTCCATTCTGTTCTGAGTGGTTTCCTCTTGATGTCCTCCACAGTTACTTTCACTCACTGCTGGTTCCAAGTGACCTTTCTACAGAGTCAGAACATAGGGCTGATTACCCCATCACAAAAATGCTGCATAAAAGTACATGGCTGCAAAATAGCTGGCACATCCTGGGAAGTACTTTCTTAAATCATCCATTCAGGCTTTTCCCAGGAATGCATTTGGACATTTGATACAGATTATCCAGAGAAAAGTCTATCTGGACCTTATGTTCTCTGCTTATAATTGTAGGGTAGATGTAAAGCAACTCTCTTCACCACTTAAAACTCAAACTGAGGCCTTGTTTTGTTTTTTAAACCAGAAATAGAGTCAGAGCTATTGTGTAAAGCAAGATTAGGGCAATGGAGACATAGAACATACTCAGACCCATAGTGGACAACGGGATGCCCATGGAGGCTAGGTCTTACTTTTTTTGAAGTTGAAGAAATTACCAGCTAAAAAGTTGTATGTTAGCCAGGCGCAGTGGCGCACGCCTGTAATCCCAGCACTTGGGAGGCTGAGGCAGGAGGATCGCGAGTTCAAAGCCTGCCTCAGCAATGGTGAGGCACTTAACAACTCAGTGAGACTCTGTCTCTAATAAAATACATACAAAAAAAAGGGCTGGGGATGTGGCCCAGTGGTTGAGTGCCCCTGAGTTCAATCCCCAGTACCAAAAAAAAAAAAAGACGATGGTCTCCCAGCTTTTACTTCACTTTGTGAAACATGCTTCATCCTCAGGTCTTTAATGCTTACTTGGAATTCTCTTCCCAGAAAATGTCATGGTTGTTTCTCTCATTTCATTCACTTCACCAAATTCCTCAGAGAAACCTTTCCTGACCACTCTATCTTAAGTAAAAGACATCTTTCATCACTGCCTGCTTTCCCTACTTTCCTTTCCTTTATGGAACTTATTATACTCCCTGACAGTCTTTGCTTAGTATTCACTGTCTGCCCCCACCTTGAATATATATCTAGGAGGGAAGCAACGGTCTGTGTTATATTGCCCTATCTTTAGCACCTTGAATAGTACTTGCAGGTATACAGTAGGTATTCGGGAAATTATTTTTGATGTTGTTATTGTTGCTCAAGTCAGCTTTGGATTTTTGCCCTCTCAGTCTTCATTCTAGGTCTAGACATTGGATCTTAAGTCATTTCTGACCAGCTGCTCTTGGCTCTTAATCTGTGTCTCAATGTATGTGTGTCTCCTTTGCTTTGTCCCGCTCTGGCTTCCAGTCAGGTCCCATGGATCTCGTAATTCTCTAGTATCCCCAGTCAGTTTTACCGGGGATTTTGAGGGTATTTTATTTTTTGATGCTAAGTGCCTCGTGCCATCCATTCTGCCCAGCCTCCCAAACCGCGCCCGGCAAGGGTTTTTTGATTTTGCATCCATTTCAAATATCAAGGATTTTGCATGACTTCCCAGCTCCCATCCCTGTTTGCATCTGGGGCTAACCAAACCTGGTCCTTTGGAGAGTTCCAGGTCCAGGAAAGGGAGGCAAGTAAGGTCTCCCTTAGAATAGCATGTATAGTATGATACTTTTTTTGTAAAAAGGTTGAAAACAAGGAAACTATATGTAGATTTTGCTTCTGTATATATCAAGTTCAAGGTCAGCCTCAGCAACTTTGTCTCTTTTTTTGGTCTAGTTATCCAGGTTTCCTTTATGGGGATGGGAAAAAGTCCGGACGTGCAGTGACGTTTTTAAGGGCCACAATCTTACATTCAAACTCCCTCTCAGGGATTATATCCATCTGTCTTCTTTACCTATTGATTGAGAACAAACAGAACCAAGATAGCCCACACTGAATTAGATTTAAGTTTTCTGACCAGGTACTATGAGCAGTTTAGCTTGTAGTCAATTATGCAAGTTTACCTTCAGAGCCACCTGCATTCCATTTCCAAATCCTTTTCTCAGGTTTCTGTCATCTCTATTCTATCAGAACCGTTTCCTCCAAACCTAGAATAAAACATTTAAAAAGTGATCAAGCCTTAATAAAAGGAAATGAATGAAGCTCCAGTACTGATAAATTTAAGCAGATGGTGGAGACTTTGAGGCAGGCAGGGGAGCCATCTGGTGGGATCCTTTCACATAGTAGCCTACTTAGAGGCCCAGAGACTACTGATTTCAAGCAAATTAATCCCTTCCCTCTCCTATTAAGTAAAACCCACACCTTTGCTTGAATTGAGATCTGCTTCACCTGAGGGTTTTATGGTTTCTCAGTGAAAGTTCAAGGATTTGAATTTCAAAAGAATCTATGAATTGCTCAAGTCTTATGACCCAACTTCACCCGGAGATTGTGCCATCCAAGTTACTGGATGCCATGTAAAAAGCTCCCAAGTTAATTAGGATAGTGTGTGTGTGTGTGTGTGTGTGTGTGTGTGTGTGTGTGAGTGTGTAACTTCTATTAGGTTAATGTTCTGTCCTTGCCAGGACTTCACAGAAGCAACTCTGCAAATATCACAGGAGGGTCCATGTGGGCTTCTTGTGCCAGTCCATATTGCATTATCTGAAGAAATAGCCCCTCAGAACTGCAGCGTTTAGCTCACTGACTGAACCAGACTGTGGGTTTAAATTATCTCTTTCTCCATATGGAGCCAAGGCTTAAATTAGGCAGTTTATATCCATGAGGAAAGTTATAGCTTCAGGAACACATGGCCAGATAATAAGAGTGTGAAAATCATCCTGATACCAGCCATGTGCTTATTGAAATCATATCCATCCTTCAGGGCAAAGCTTAAATAACTACTTCCTATGGGAAGTTTGTGATGACTGGTGTTATGTGTCATCTGAGCGAGGCCGTGGTACTGAGTAATTTAAACAAGCACTAATCCAGATGTTGCTCTGAGTGTATTTTGTAGATGTGGTTACCATCTATGATCAGTCGACTTTCAGTAACGTTTACCCTAAATAACACTGGGAGACCTCCTCAAATCATTTGGAGGCCTTAAGAACAACAACAACAACAACAACAACAACAAAGAGGTTTACTGAAAAAGAAAGTCTATCTCTCTCAAGGCTGCAACATTAACAACTGCCTGAGTTACTAGCCTGCCTGCCTGCCCGCCGGATAGATTTCAGACTTGCCAGCCTTCACATTGCATGAGCCAATTTCCTAAAATAAGTCTTTCTGTGTGTACACACGCACATACTCTCACACACTCACATGCATGCACACAAATCAGTGTGGTTTCTCTGGCAAACACTGACTGAAACAGAAGCCTTTTCTGACATCTCTAGCCCAGAGTGATTTTTCCCTTCCTCTCCCTTAGCACTTACCATGCATTACCTTTATTTTTTATGATTTCATGGCTTCTATCCACAAATATTTAGAGTATATATTTTTAACATACCCATACTTGTTAAAGGACAGACAAAGTTGGTATAATTAAGAGACTCAAAAGTACAGTGGCATAAAAAAAATGACTTTGTCCCTGTCAACATTCAGGAGAGTGAGACGTGCAGGCTGACAGAGTGGATTTGCTGCAAAGGGTCAGAAAGCAAGCCAGCACATTATTTTTGTTTGTTCTTGCACCTCCACAGTATTGTGTTTATTTGATGACAGTCATGAGTTTGTTTCTAGGTATTTGAGAGAGATAAATTTCTAAAACCCGGTAAAGCTATGTCCACTGGGCTACTGCCAGCTCCCATGCTCTAGCTTTCAGCCCATGTGGCAAGACACCTGGAAGGTATTTGAAAAGGACTTAGGTTGCTTCACCTCCTACCAACAATTCTGCAATTGTAATCATTTATCTTTCCACCACAGAATCTGCCAATCCCAATGCATTGCAACTCTCATTGCATGTAACTATGGTTCCTGTTCTTTCTTCTCACCCTCCAACACCATGGGGACCATGGCAGCTGGTCAGTTCCTAAGAAAACTGACTGAGGGTTACTGACAAAGACCTCCAGGACACCCTCAGACTGACCAAGGATATGCACAAGAAGTAAAAGCCTCAATTCAGAATTCTTCTCACTTTGCTTGCCTTCCTTTTATTTTTATTCACAGCAACATCAGTCTCGGGGACCTTATCCCTTTCCCTGTATTTGGACTTTCTCCAGAGAAGCCAAGTAAGATGAACATGCAGGTCATATAAGATAAGGATGCAAGCCCAGGCAAACTGCAGTACCAAAATCACTAGGAAGGGTATGTTCTAAAGGGGAGATAAGAACTGCCTTCCTTATTGAAAATGCTTTTCAATGGGATAAAGCCATTCCCTAAGCAGTGTGTGTAGCCAATGAACAGGCAGCATAAGCATCACTGGGGAGCATAGCACAGCACATTAATTTTTTTAATTAAAAAAGTTTTTTAATTCGTTCTTTTTAGATATACATGACAGTAGAGTGTATTTTGACATATTATGCATACATGGAGTATAACTTCCCATTCTTGTGGTTGTACATGAGGTGGAGTTACACTGGCCGTGTATTCATATATGAACATAGGAAAGTTATGTCTAATTCATTCTACTGTCTTTCCTATTCTCATCCTGTCTCACTTCCTTTCATTTCCCATTGTCTAATCCAATGAACTTCTGTCCCCCCACCCTTCCATTGTGTGTTAGCATTGTATATCAGAGAGAATATTTGGCCTTTAGTTTTTGAGGATTGTCTTATTTCACTTAGCATGATAGTCTCCAGTCCCATCCATTTACCCACAAATGCCATAATTTCATTCTTCTTTATGGCTGAGTAATATTCCATTGTGTATATATCCATATTTTCTTTATCCATTCATCTGTTGAAGGGCACCTAGGTGAGTTCCATAGCTTAGCTACTGTGAATTGAGCTGCTATCAACATTGATGTGGCTGCATCATTGTAGTATGCTGATTTTAAGTCCTTTGGGTGTATACCCAGGAGTGGGATAACTGGATCAAATGGTGGTTCCATTCCAAGTTTTTTGAGGAATCTGCATACTGCTTTCCAGAGTGGTTGCATCAATGTGAGAACTGCAAATTCTCAGGCCCAGCACAGACCTACTCAATCATAAACTCAGGAAGCAGGTACCAGCAGTAATCTGAGTTTTAGCAAGCCCTGCAGGGGACTGACTCAAGCTAAAGTTTGAGAACTACCACCCTGAATAAATCTGTGGGAACTGCATTCCCATACCACCTTGAGCAAAGGTCTTGAAGATAACATCCAAAATTGTTAATCCCAATACCTCATTCCAGACGTGTAGAAGAAGCCATAGACTCTGCTGGAGTCTTGGGTGTACATATCAGTGTTTCAGGATATCTCTCTGGATCACACCTCTCGGTTTTCTTCACTTGTTTCCCTTGGCTTTCAATCTGGATCCAAGTTGGAGCCCCTCTGTCTCAGACTTGGTTTGGGCCTGTCTGACTCAGCCTTCTATGTTTACTGCTTTGTTTGGTCTGTCTCTTTGGTTTGTGAACCAACCTTTCCCCTGGATCCTGTCTCTGTTTCCTTTTTGCTCTAATCCCTGAAGCTATTGATCAATTTAACTCCACTCCAAGCCCCAAACTGTCTGGGAAAGGTTGATAGAATGCCAGATAACCACCCCCCTCACCTTTAAAAGAAAATTACCAGGCTGGCTGATTAGAGAAATGATAATGGATGAATGATGAAATTTAAGAAGGGCAAATGTTAAGTCCTCCTGTGGAAAAGAGTTTGGCATTTCCTCAGAAGTTAAACAGAGTTGTCATGTGATCCAGCAATTCCACCACTCCAAAATGTATAAACATATTGTTATGGTTTGGATAGGTAGTGTTCCTAAAAAACTCTCATCTGTTAGGTAATGCAAGAATGTTCAGAGGCAAAATGATTACATTATGAGAGCTGTAATCTCCTCTATTGGATGGATTAATGATTTGAATGGACTACTGGGTGGTAACTCTAGGCAAGTGGGGCATGGCTGAAGGAAATGGGTCACTGGGGCATGCCCTTGGAGTTTATGTCTTGTCCCTGGCTTCTTGCTTTCTCCTCTCTCTGCTTCCCATCTGCTGTGAGTTGAGCAGTTTTACTTCACCACACCCTTCTGCCATAATGTTCTGCTCTACCTCAGGACTAGAGCAGCAGAGTCAGCTGACCATGTACAGAATCTCTGAATCTGTGAGCCCCAAATAGACTCTTCTTCCTCTAAGTTGTTCTTGCCAGGCACTTGGGGTCACAGTGATGAAAAGCTAACATATATTTTCAAAAAAATGCTGTATATAGATGTTCACAGCTGCAATGTTCACAACATATAAAAGGTGGAAAAGACCAGTAACTGAAGAATGAATTAACAAAATGTGGCATATGTGCATAATGAAATATTATTTAGCCATAAGAAGAAATGAAGTGTTGTTTAATGTTACAACATGGACGAACCTTTAAAACACAGGATAAATGAAAGAAATCAGACGCAAATGACCACGTCGTATGATTCTACTTCAATGAAATGTTCAGGGCTGGGGTTGTGGCTCAGTGGCGGAGTGCTCACCTAGCACGTGCAAGGCTTTGGGTTCGATCCTCAGCACCACATAAAAATAAATAAATAAATTAAAGTATTGTGTCCAAATACAACTAAAAATAAACGTATTTTTAAAAAGAAATTTTCAGAATAGATATGTTCATAAATAAATGGTTGATTAGGGAAATGATATTTGATAACTTACAAAAATTGGTAATTGCCAAAGGATGAGGGTGGAGAGAATAGGAACTAATGAGTAATAGGTACAGGGGTTTCTTTTGGGGGTGGTGAATAATGCTCTAGAATTAGATAACGGTGATAGTTGTACAACAGTGAATATACTGAAATGTACACTGTAAAATGGTGATTTTTATGTTCTATGAAATAGTTCTCAATTTTTAAAATGCTATAAAGGAAGTAAAGTTAAGTGTTAAATGTTATACTTGGATCCTAAATATCAACTGGATTCTTGCAATTGCCAAACAGTAATCTATGTGAAAATGACTTGGGATTTTTAGTTGATTGTACCTTAAATGAGACAACTTTGCAATCTATCTGCAAGGAAAGCTAATGTAATCTTTGATTACAATCGACTATATTCTAGTTAAGGGAGAGAATAGTCGTGCTTTCTTGTATGTTCATTAGAGTGAACCATTTCTAGGGTCTTAGGTTTAGTTCTGAGCATTTAAGACAAGATTTGGTCATAGAAATTAATTAAGGCTGGGGTGATAGCTCAGTGGTTGAACACTTATCTAGCATGTATGAGACTGGGTTCGATCCTTAGCACCACATAAAAGTAAATAAAATAAAGGTATAAAAATAGTTTTTTAAAAAAGAAATTATTTATGATGTAATGCAATAGATGAATCTCAAAAGCTTTATGCTGATAAAGGAAGCCAGATACAAAAGGCTAATATTTTTATTACTCTATTTATACAACATTCTGGAAAAGACAAGATTAACTACATAGGGCTGGGGTTGTGGTTCAGCGGTAGAGCACACGCCTAGCACGTGCGCGGCCCGGGTTCGGTGCTCAGCACCACATAAGAATAAATGCATTGTGTACAACTAAAGCAAATAAATTAAAAAATTTTAAAAAAAGACTAACTACATGGACAGAAATGATATTGGTGGTCGCAGGTTGTCAGAAGATGGAAGTAACTGAAAAGGGTGATATAAATGCCTTGATTGTGGTGGTAACTATACAATGATACATTTGTCAACTCATGGAACTGTATGCTCCAAAGGATTACTTTTACTTACTTCTTTTCTTACTTAAATAAGAAAAGAATACTGACAAGTTGAATTTTAGGGTGACAACTTAGATCAGGTTTGGTCAGTACTTTCTCAGTTTTAGCAATAAAAGTCCAACACCTCTGGAAAATACCTCTCAGCCCTAGGAAAATTGGGGTTAGAGTAGTCAGGATAGTGAAGAAGCTTGGAACCATGTATACTGAGGAAAACATAAGGGAACAAGACTAAAGGACTGTCATGTGTCTGAAGGGTTGGCCCACAGGGAAGTATTAGGTCTAGAACAAAGCAGATTTTGGCTTAAAAACCAAAGAACAGTCCCACCATGATACTCTCCTGTAGGGGATGGCTGCCTTGACCAGCAGCAGATCCATTTCTCCTCAAATATTCAAGTGACTATTCAGGGTTCAGCTGTTGGGGAAGCTTGGGGAAGGACTTTATGCATCAGTAAAGATTGGTTACACCTTTGGTTTTCAAAAGCTGGTCTGCAGACTGCTAGCAATCTGCTGGCTCCCAAAGAGGCAAGGAGGTTGTCAGAAATTTATATTACTGAGCTTTGCTCCCCATTGTCCAGAATTTAGATGGGGATCAAGAACCAAGATTTCTTTTTCTTTTTAAATTAAGTTTTTAATTTTGAAGTAAATTGGACTTCATAGATAGTTGCCAAAAAAAAAAAAAAAAAAAAAAGAAGAAGAAAGAATACAGAGAAAGCTTTGTACTTTAAAAAAATAATCTTTGATTCATTAATTTTATTTACTCATGTGTGGGTTTGGGGACTGAACCCAGGGCCTCATTCATGCCAGGCAAGGACTCTACCATGGGGCTACACCCCAACCCAGCTTTGTACCCTTTACCAGGCTTTTTCCCAATGGTTACATCTTGCAAAACCATAGTATGATATCATAACCAAGATATTGGTATTGATGCAGTCAAGAAACAAAAATGTTTCCATCCATGCAAGGTTACCTGGAATTGCCTTTGTATAGCCAGGCACATTTTCCTCTTGCTCTGACCTCCTTCTTAACTCCTAGAAACCACTGGTCTACTCTCCATGTCTATGATCTATAACCTTATCATTTGAAGAATGGTATGTAAGTGAAATCATATAGTATGTAACCTTTTGGGATTGGCCTTTTTCTCTCAGCACAATTCTCTAGAGATTCATCCAGGTTGCTGTATGTATCAATAGTTCATTCCTTCATATTGCCAAGTAGTATTCCATGGCAAGGATATGCCACAGTGTGTTTAACTGTAAAATACCCAGGTTGTTTCTGGTTCTGGACCATTCTGAATAAAAGCTGTTGTCTGCACTCATGTACAGATTTCTACATGAACATTAAGTCTTGATTTCTCGGGTGCATGGGAGTTTAATTGTGGAGTTATACAGTAGTTGAATGTTTAGTTTTTCATGAAACTGCAGAATTGTTTTCCATCATGGTTGTGCTATTTTACGTTCCCACTAGTAATATGTGAGCAACCTAGTTTCTAGAAATTGCCAGCATTTGGTCTCACTATTTTCTATTTGAGTCATTTTTAAGGTATAGAATAATAACTCATCATGGTTTTAATTTATATTTCTCTAATGGCTAATGATACAGAAATTTTATTTTGTATTTTTACTTGACATCTGTATATCATCTTTGGTTAAATAATGTCTATTTATGTCATTTTGCCCATTTTCTAATTGGATAGCTTTTTTCTTCTTGTTGTGCTTTTAGAATTCTTTACAAATTCTAGGTATATCTTTTGTTGGATATTTTATTTGCAAAATTTTTCCTTTGTCTTTTCATCCCCTTAACAAGTCTTTTTATAGAGAAAATTTTTTTTTTCAACTTTGATGAAGTCCAATTTATCAGTTTTCCTTTATGGATCATGCTTTTGATGTTAAGTATAAGAATGGTTTGCCTTACTGTAAATCCTGAAGACTTTCTCCTATTTTTTGTCTCAAGATTGTGCTGTGTTTCACATTTAATTCTGTGATCCAATATGAATTAATTTTTGTATAAGGTATATGAGTTTTTTAAAGATATTTATTTATTTTAGTTGTACACAATGCGTTTATTCTTTTTTTTTTTTTTGGTACCGGGGATTGAACTCAGGGGCACTCAACCACTGGGCCACATCCCCAGCCCTTTTTTGTATTTTATTAGAGACAGGGTCTCACTGAGTTGCTAAGTGCCTCACCATTGCTGAGGCTGGCTTTGAACTCGCGATCCTCCTGCCTCAGCCTCCCAAAGTGCTGGGATTACAGGCGTGCGCCACCGCACCCGGCACAATGCGTTTATTCTTATGTGGTGCTGAGGATTGAACCAGGGCCGCTCAAGTGCTAGGCGATTCTACCGCTGAGCCACAACTCCAGCCCCTAAGGTACGAGTTTTCAGCTAAGATTCATTTCATTGTCTCTGGATTTCTAACTGTTTTAGCATCATCTGTTAAAAGGGGTTATCTTTCCTCCATTGATTTGCTTTTGAACTTTTGTCAAAAATCAGTTTGGCACATTTGTGTGAGTCTCTTTGTAGTTTCTATTATGTTCCATTTATATATGTCTTTACTTTCTGCCAGCACTACTCAGTCTTGGTTACTGTAGCTAAAGTAAGTGTTGAAATCATGTAGAAGGATTCTTCCCACTTTATTCTTGTCAATTATTCTAGCTCTTTTGTCTCTCTTCATACATTTTAGAATAATCTTTTCTATATGTACAAAAACCAGGATAAGATTTTGATAGGAATTGTATTGAACCTATTTACCAATTGGGGGAGAATTGACATCTTTATTATTTCATATCTTCTAATCCATTACACAGTGTGTCTTTCAATTTATTTATATATTTGGTCTTTTAATCAACCTTGCATATTTTTTGGCATACAAGTCCCATACATGCTTTGTTAAATTTATACGTAAATTACATTTACCCTCAAATATCTTTATCCCCTTTAAAAAAAAATTGTAAACCTGGGACAGAGGGGCACAGCTATAATCCCAAAGACTTTGGAGACTGAGATAGTGTTCCTAGGTTCAATCTCCAGTACTGCAAACAAGAAAAAGAAAAAAAATAAAATAAAAATAGTAAATGACATTGCATTTAAAATTTTGGTGTATACTTGTTCATTGCTAGTATATGTAAATAAAATGAATTTTTGTATGTTGACTTTTGTATGTTGACTGCAACCTATTGAAAGCACTCATTAATTCTAGGATATTTTTTGAAGATCCCCTGGGATTTTCTACATAGATAAGCATGTCATCTGCAAATAGGGAGGTTTGAGGTCTTTCTTGCAGTTTGTATGCATTTGTTTTTCTTTTCTTGCCTTATTGCAGTGGCTAGAACTTCCAGCACTATCTTGAATAAGAATGGTGACAACAGAATTTTTTGTTTTGTTCCTGATCTCAAAGGTAAAGTGTACAATGTAAATTTGCTAGAACTATGCTATAGTTTGGATAAGTCCCTCAAAGATCCATGATTTGTCCCTATGGTAGTACTATTGGGAAATGGTGGAGACTTTAGGAGTTAGGACATAGTAAGAGGTGTTCAGATCATTGGAAGCATGACCTTGAGGGGGACTGTAGGACCCTAGTCTCTTCCCAGTCATGAGGTGAGTGAGTGCCACATGCTTCTGCCATGATGTGCCAGAAAAGCCCTAATGCACCAATCATGGACTGAAAATCCCAAAACTATGAATCAAAATAAACATTTTCTCTTTATAAGTTGATTATCTCAGATATTTGTTATAGTAATAGAAAGCAAGCACATCATATGAAAAATATGCATATTGTTAACATCTCCTACTGAGTAAATATAATATTCTTTTGAAGGTTAAAAGGTTAAAAAATAGCATTTTCCCCTGCTGTTTAGGAAACAGTACCTTTTTTTTGTCATAAAATAGAAAAGTGGCAGGTATCATCATTCTATTTTATAGAGCAAGAAGCTGATATGATTGACTATTTGATAACATCACAGTTATGCGCTTCAATATTTTAAAAGTACAAAAATGCTTCTCTGTGTTCTTTTAATCCAGTTGGCTAGAATGCAAAAGTTGTTGGTTAAATCTCCTTGGATGTCATAATTCCAGATTATGACAATCTTGAGGAAAGTTAAAAATGAATGAGCTTTGTGTTTTAAACGAAGGGTTGTCTGCTAGTAAGCCTATAATAGAAAACAGAAATATAATTCAGTGTTTGAGGTCAAAATTTTAGAAAATAAAATTAACTAATTGTAGAACAAAGTTAACTTACGCCAGGAACGCCGCTTTAGTGAAATAAAAGGGTTTATTAGGGCCATGTGTAAGGGAAAGGGGTAGGGAAGGAACGGCGTGGAGGGGCAGGGAAGGGACCAGGGAAAGGAAGAGAGAGAGGGTTTCAGTCCGGAGAAGGCTTAAGTAGCGAACTGGTGGTCAGAAGGACCCCCCCAGAGGGGACCCCAATTCCATAGGCTGCCAGGGGTTGAAAGGGGAGCCTGTGTGTTGCAATTGGCCCAGAAGGGCACCTGAGGGGCTGGCCAGCAGAGTAGGTCAGCCTGAGGCACCTGGGAGGTGTGGCCTCTCTAGGCTACCTGGGAAGTGTGGCCTCCCTGCCTGGAATCTTAACACTAATCAATATCAAAGCAAAACATTTATCCTTTTTGAAAACAGTTAAAAAAAAAAAAAAAAGTACCATTTAATCCCTGGATTTTCATATTAACTCATCATGGTGCTTTTAAAATAATAATAATCAATAATAATTGTTAAAAGTCCACCAGATACAGAGTATAGTGCGAGGCACTGTTAGAGGATATAGGATGTAGGTCCTGTTCTTCAGGTGGTTATAGTCTAGTGAAATATGGAAAAGTAAAAAGTACTAGCAGTTCAGGTTTAAAGGGAGGTGATGCTGTGAGGTAGTAGATGACTAGTGGTCAATGGAGTTAATTGTACCAAAATTTTCAATGGGATTTTGAGGAGGAAGGATCATTTCAGATGAGCTTTATGGAGATGGTAACAATGGAATCAAGTCATGAAGTGTAGGAGGTATGTGGATAGATGGAGGTGAAGGAAGATGGTTATTTCAGTCCTTGAAATTCCCTCTGTTGGAGTCTTTTTAAAGGAAGCTATTTGGGTAATTTTCTTGTATTATCTGAGTTACCCATGACCCAGCAAACTGATACAAGCTTAAAATTCTTCTCTATATTTCATGTTTTGTTTTGTTTTTTTCCTTGTTCCCCAAATGGCCCCCTGACTGACATGGGTTGGGGGAAGCCAGCAGCAGTCAGGAAATGAAAGAGGTTCAGAGAATAAAGAAGATCATTTTGGGAGAACTAATGGTGCTTGTGTTTAATTTCACATCTTTACATGGATCAGGATGAAATAGACCCTTCTCAACACCATACAATTTACAACCAATTTAAAACGAAATGATTATCTCTTTTCTGTCAAGAATAACATGTTCTAAAAGGGCTGCAGTACCCATGTTTCAAAAAGTGAACCAAGGGCATGCGGGATTGTGTCCACTAGAGCCCAAAGGTATTGAATGAGAAATTGTTCCAGTATGGCAGTGATCAGCATCTAAGGGATGAAGATAAAAGATATTCACTAACCATTTGATAATTTCAGTAAATAAATTCAGAAAACAAAAGGGAAAACAAAAGACCCAACACCTGGGCAATTAAATTCTTAATAATAAATATTTTGTGATTACACTCAACTGTACTGTCTGTGTTGAAGGAACACAATGAAGTTCATTTACCTCAGTTTGCAGATTGTGCCCCGCTTCCCCCTTTAAACTATTAAGTTCAAAGATGCAGTTTACCCCCAGGAAATAAAGCCTTCCAGATAAAGCCTTCCTAGTTCTCTTACTCTACTCCATGCTGGCTGAGTTTTCATTCTAAGCACTTGCTTCAGCATTTGGGAGAATCTTCTTCTCAACAGGACATTGGTATCTGAGCAGAATAGAAAATTGTTTCCATTTCCAGCTCAAAAGTGCTGTATTTACATAAGCTTCTCTTTCATTTAAATCTGTCTTAATCCTCAAGGATTTAGTAGTTGAAATGCAAAATGCATTTTTTAATAAATAAAAAAATAAGAGAAAGCAAACTGTACAGATGAAGAATTTTAACAAATCACTTTTTAAAAAAATGTTGTCTTGCCTGAAAGCAGGTGGTTTCAAGATATTTTCTTGTATTTTTCCCAACAGACGATAAAATAGAAAGAAAATTTGTATGTATATACATACGAAGGTGTTCAGAACAAGCCACCTCAAAATATGCTGCTTTGGCCTATGGATTATTTTGGGCTACAGGAGATTGAGAACCAGGTCTTTACCTCAGCTACCTAAAAGTATACAACCCCTCTTTGGTAAAGGAAATTTCCAGTAGTAAGGGTGCCAGGATGAAAGCTACTCCTGCAGATAATTTTTACCACCTGACTCTTACCTACATGTCCAATATTTGTTCGTTATACACTGCCTCCCCATCCCTTCCCATAATTTGCCTCTATCCCTGCCCAGAAACCCCAAACCCTCTCTTTTTTTTTTGTAACACATGATGATCCTACGTGTTAATCATCTGGCCATTTCCTTGAGTCTCATATTTTGGTGGAACTGCAAGGAACGGTTAAGTAGTTTTTGTTTGATTATAAGAACAAAATGCTTACCTTCAACATACCCAAAAGCAAAAACAGGGCTGGAGTAAGCAGACAAACAGTTAAATTTTAAAATGGATGTAAACCAGCGGCTTTTGCTGTGTCTCTGCTCTGGCCACAGATCCTCTGAGGCAGAACTGAGCTTCAGCAATTTGTACCTCATCAGGGGGAGAAATTTATAATAACTTTCAACTATACTGTTCAAAACACAGAATAAATTCTTGTACATTTTTTGGGGGGAGATTCTATATTGAACATGATCTTGAAACCCCAAGATCTAATAATTAACCCTGTTATAATGTATTCGTTGGAATGAGAATATAGACCAGCTGTCTTTATACATAATTAAATTGTTTTCCTCAGGTCAACTGTCCATATCAATTTAGTTCTTAAACCAGCCACAGAACTTAGAAGGGTAGAAGGAAGCATGTTTCCTCCCCTACATATATGAAATAAAGTAGCAATTATAACCCCACAAGATTTAGTTGGCTGCTACTGATAGAGTGAATGAATCAAATGGCAGAGTGATGGAGAAGGAAAGAGCTTTGTTAGCAATAAGCTGGTGTTGTCAGAAGGTGGTTAGCTCTCATGGCCTTCTTACCTCTTGCCCAAAGGGAGAATTTTTTGTATGATTTTTCAAGTGGAAGTATGTGGGTCCCAGACAAGTAGGTGCCTCAGTTGTCCATTGTTTCGAAAAGTAGCCTCTTTTGGGCTATGTGCATCTTATCTCATTCACACAGGCCAGCAAGAGTTGCAGTCCCATGGATCTAAGATGTAAATGTCAAGGTTTCTGTATTGATTACAGTGGCTTCTCTGTTTTTTTGTTGTGGTCAGTGTTTCTGGGAAGCACCCTTCCAGGTGTGACATTTTCCTGTAACTTGGGACTAGAGTTTTATGCATTCCTAGCTAACTTTAGTGTGCAGTTAATCTATAAAAGAGCAGATAGACGCAAAGAGAAACTTCTGAGAATTGGGTTTTGATGGGAAGGGGAGTGTATGTGCACTTTCAGAATTAAATCATAATTTCATCTTAAAGTAAAATGTAACCACTTTAATGTTATTTTCAGCCCATTTCTAAATTCAAGATAATTCTGAGAATTTTTATGTTGATTATTGAGTTTAAAGGCAGCTGGTCTATATTCTCACTCCAATGAATACATTAAAACCGGGTTAATTATTAGCTCTTGGGGTTTCAAGATCATGTTCAATATAGAATCGCCCCCAGCAAATGTGTAAGAATTAATTTATTCTGTGTTTTAAACAGTGTAGTTGAATTATTATAAATTTCTCCCCTGATGAGGTACAAATTGCTAAAGCTCAGTTCTGCCTCAGAGGATCTGTGGCCAGAGCAGAGACATGGCAAAAGATCCTGGTTTACATCCATTTTTAAACTTAACTATCTACTTACTCCAGCCCTGTTTTTGCTTTTGGGCATGTTGAAGGTAGGCATTTTGTTCTTATAATCAAACAAAAACTACTTTGCATTCCTCGTTATTGGCCACATTATTTACCAGAAAAAAAGCAGAAGTATTTTTCTAGATATCTCAAAGGTTTCTTTCAGCTTGAAAAATCCTTCTATGAATTGTAATTTTATTTAGTTGTACTCATTATCACTAGTATCTTTATTTACTTACACTTTTCTTCATCATTTTTTTTAACGTACTCAGGGGTACCGTGTTTGAGTCACTCTACCAGTATTTGCATTCTAATATAGAAGGGAGATAAGCCATTTATAAGCAAAATTATCCACTAATCAACACTATCGGCAATATCAAAGACCCCTAGAGTTTTAAAATAATCTCTTATTTTTCTTTGGTATTTCTTATTATAGGGATATATAAAGGACTCAAATGTGAATGTTAGACTTACTTTTTTATGTTAAAAAGAAATCTAGCCTGTATCAGGCCGAGGAGTCCAGCAGGCCTACCTCTCTCATTCCATTTTGAGGCCTTTTATCCCACTTGCTCTAGGCCTGTTGGCCTTTTCTTTCATGGAATAGAAGAAGCTTTTTCCAGGTTCAAGGTTTTTCCCTTTATTATTCCCTTTGGGAGGTGAAGAAGGAAATCCTCCTCTCCCTTTATATCCTTCATTTCTTTGCCTTAAATATTAACTCCTTGGACATACTTAGAGAACCATCCTTATTGAAATTGATTCTTGCCCTGTTATTTTCTTAACATTGTACTTTCCTCCAAAAATTTTATTGTAATTTGCTGGGCATGGTGGTAACATCTGCAAATACAGCAATTCAGGAGGCTGAGGCAAGAGGCTCCCAAGTTTGAGGCCAGCCTCAGCAATTTAGCAAGGTCTTAAGCAACTTAGACCCTGTCTCAAAAAAGAAAAGAAAAAAATTAAAGAACTGGGGATGTTGCTCAGTGGTAAAGCATCCCGGGGTTCAATCCCCTGTACTATGTGCCTGTGTGTGTGCCATGTGTGCACGCACATGTGTGTGCGTGCATGCCCACACACACACATAAAAAAATTTATTGTAATTTATGTATGTTCAATAAGGATAGACTTCATCAGTGTCCTTGGACTAGCACAGTGCCTTACACAGGCAAATCTCTCTGTTGAATGGTTTGGGGGGAGCAATAGAACTTTATTCTGGAAACTTCCCGGATCAAGTCTGACAATATTATTACTAAGGCAGTTTCTAGTCTTAATAAGAAGGTAGTGCCATGAACTTAGCACTACGGTGAAATAAGAAAGCTAATTCTCAAGGCCACAAAGTAAGAGAGGAAACCCGAGTAGAAAATCATACATAAACTAATCATGGGCAAAACCTAGGTTTAATGCTAGCTGGTTCAAAGCCATAGTACTTTTCCTTACCCATTTTAAGGGTCACATCCAACACTCCTGTAATAAGACAGGTTAACAAGATAAAAATGTTAACATTTAATCAAAGTTTCAAGTGACATGGAAGCCTTCAAATTGAAGACCCCCCAAACACAGAGAAGTCTATTTTTATGCTTATTTTTATGAGGAATGGACAGCCATGTAGATATGTAATTGGTCAAAACGGTATGGTCCAGTGGAAGAAGACTGAGGGAGGGAACCCGGCAGGGCTGGTCTGTTCAGATATTTCTTGTCCCATGTAGCATTCATTTTGCCTCTGCCTCCCCACACAACCCTCTGGAATGAAGATCTTCAAGGGAAAGAAGGGAGAGAGTGACCTTCCTAGGTTTTATGACTTGCTTTGGGGGAGAGGATTCTAGTTATCTATTACATCCCAGGGAAGAGGAATTCTGAGTTCAATGATTTGCTTTCAGGAGAAAAAGGAGTGGAAGACAGGAAGACAGGAGGGCAGAGAGACATTGCTTCTGAGGTCCTTTCAATTTCCTTCAGTCCAAATTACTCAGCAAGCCAAAACACCATACTTTGAGGTATCATATTCTGAGCCCCAACAGTGCCATCTCCCTTTGATCATTTATCTAGGCCTCATTAGAAGTCAATAAAACCATGTGGGTGGTATGGTGAATAATGGTGGTGCTCTGCCCAGATCTCTTTTAGCACCCATGCTTCCACCCCTTGCATTTCCTTTGGCTTCCAAAAGCCAGCACCTGTAGTTCTTTCTGGAGGACTAGGCCTGGGCTGCTGAAAATTCTTTGCTGTCAGCAGAGAACAAGTGACTGAGAATCAAATTCTTGACCCTTATTCAATAACCAAGGGGTTGGGAGTATGAAAGCTCCAGACTCCTTGCATCAGAATTCCGTAAGTTAGGCTGGAGCCATCCTTGGCTAGATGATAGGCTTGGCTTCCTCCTCTTGCCTGCCCCTGCTCTCCTCTTTCTGGGAAACTGCCTTGATAAATCACATGCATTTGAATCCTCAAAAACATCTTAGGGTATATCTTTTATTTTTTTGTTTTATTTTTTGTAGTGTTGGAGATTGAACCCAAGGCCTCACATACAACTTATGGTTTATTTTCTGGACAGCTAGTCTTAGACCATGGGGCAGAAGTTCTTGGTTTTTTTTTTTTTTTTTTTTTTTTTTTTTTTTTTTTGCCTTAATCATAAACACATACTGACTACCTTCATGTAAGATATACTCTAGAGAAGCAGAGTTTTTTAAAAAAATTTTTTTTGTGGTGCTGGGGATGGAACCCAGTGCCTCTTGTGTGCTAGGCAAGCATTCTACCACTGAGTCACAACCCCAGCCCTCATACACACAATTTTTATAAAATATTTGCTTTCTAATTCTATGTGAAATTAGATTTCATGCTTCCAATTAAATTTTCTTCTAAAGGTATGTCTGGTTAATTTGTTTTGCTTCTTTCCTGGCTAATATAAGGGAGAGAGAAGGTAATGAAAGAGGAAGCCAATAATGGAGCGAGAACATTTTTTCTTCCTTCTCTGCCTTCTAGTCTTCCTTTAGTATCCTTTTTGGGCAGATTTTTAACAAGGAGCAGCTAGAAAAGAAATGTGGTTTGTAGAGTGCCAGTCCTAGGGTCACATGAATATAGAAGGATCTGTTTGGAACTGACAGAGAATAACTTAATATCTGGTACACATTCATATTTTATAACAAAATTTTATTCATTCTACATGAAATTTTGTTTTTATACTTCTAATTAATAGTGGTTCTGAAGGTACTTTTATTCAATTGCTTTTTCTAAATCAGATAAAGTATGAGAAAATGATATACGTAATTTAAAATAACAAATCTAACCAACATCCATGAAGGATTATCACATCAGGCTGAGAGATTTATTATATATTGAGTGTCTATTATGTGTAGGAAACAGATTAAGTACAAGGATGTAATGGCAGACTGCCTTTTGTTGTCAATGGAAAACAAGTGACTATTTTTATGACTTTTTAGTAATATGCTTAGACTGTGGACATTAACACTATCATACATTTCTGTGGCATTTACTGGTTATGAAATATAAATCAATTCCTTATTCTGTTAAAGAGAAATACCTCAGGGAAGATTTATTACTGTCACTTTCTTCTATCATGAAAATGACTGTTCTAATTTTATCCAATGGCATAAAACTGTTAACAGAATATTTTATCAGCAACCTACTTAACAGCTAATTTTAAAATCAAATTATCCACAACACATGAACTAACCTTTTTTTTTTTTTTTTTTTTTTTTTTTAAAATATTTATTTATTTGCTTTAGTTGTACACAATGCGTTTTTACGTGGTGCTGAGGATTGAACCCGGGCCGCGCACATGCTAGGCGAGCGCTCTACCGCTGAGCCACAATCCCAGCCCCCCACATGAACTAACCTTTAAGGTTCTACAAACACAAGTGTTCGCTGAATGTTGGTAATGTTTAAAAATATATTCTGAGGGGCTGGGGTTGTGGCTCAGCAGTAGAGTGCTCGCTCGCCTAGCACCTGCGTGGCCCGGGTTCGATCCTCAGCACCATGTAAAAATAAATGCATTGTGTGCAACTAAAAATAAATAATATTAAAAAAAAAATTCTGAAATAGATTGATTCATTATCACAAGGTGAGTTGTTCTATTCTATTTAAATGTAAGAGATTTGTGCTTTAGTTTGTATTATTTCCCATCTTTATTATCTTTCCCTGGTTTAAAAAAACAAAAACAAAAAGATCACAACCCCTTAAGCAAGCTGAGAAATATACAAGTTTGTTTTCTGGATATTAAATTAGCTAGAAAGTAGAATCTCCAAGTCACTTTCACTTGAATATATATTTTTATTTAGAATGTAGCACTTACAGCATGATGAGACTTTCACAAATCTGTACCAAGAAGCACATAATGCTTACACTGTGGTGCTTTTCACAAGTAATTTAAGAATAACTATAACATTGTTATTATTTGGTACTAAAGTCAAAGACGACATTTAGATTCCTCAGCTTTGGGGCATTTAATGACATCAAAATGATTGTCTAGTCATGCAGAGGAAAGAAATTCAAAAGCAGTTTCTTTTTCTTCTGCCAGTTCCTTTGCAGTAAGATCCATCTTCTCACGTGAGAAATCATTAATAGGGAGACCTTCAACAAATTTCCAGGTCTTATTCTGGTTGAAAATAATTGTAAATAAGAGATTAACAATTAGAATTGATCTTCTAGCAAGCAACAACCTAGTTTGAATTTATATTTAGAGGTGTACTTGTTTTAAAATCCGATTCCCAAGAAATAGAACAGAATCTAAACTTTTTTTTTTTTTTTTTTGTGGTGCTGTTACTTAGCATGAACAATCCAAGCCTTGTTCATGCTAAGTGCTCTACCTCTGAGCTAAACCCCCAGCCCAGAATCCAAATCTTAAAATTAGCAGATAATTTTGATAAAGTTAACACTTGAATTTAAAACCATTTAATCTCAAAGATTATAGAAACTATTGACTTTACCATGGTTATAATAAAGAACAACAACATTGAAAACCATTTCTTCATTTAGAAGTAAAATAAGATTTGTAGGTAGCTGATACTAGAGGTGTGATAATATAATCCACCAGGTGGTAAAAGTTGAATCTTGCTTTCCAGATTAATTTCAATCTTTTAATGACCCAAAGTTGTCATATATATATAATACTCACGTTGAGGGGGGAAAAAAAGTCTTGTTTATTAGAGAAGTAACTTTCTAGGCCAAATTATACCTATTTTGAGAAAAACATAAAACTACATTCCCATAGAAGAGAAATAACCCCCAAAGATCCTACCTTGATTACAACAGGGAATGAGTAGAGCAGATCATCAGGAATACCATAGGAGTTGCCATCCGAGATAACACCCATGGACACAAATTCTCCCTAAAAAAA
Source organism: Tamias sibiricus (assembly GCA_025594165.1). NCBI lineage: Eukaryota > Metazoa > Chordata > Mammalia > Rodentia > Sciuridae > Tamias > Tamias sibiricus. Next base: position 42,954,334 of record CM046670.1, read on the forward strand.
GTCCCCACAAGAAACAATGTTTTATATTTTCATGGCACATTGGGATTAGTCTACACAAACAACATGTGAACTAACAAAATTAAACCAGGTGACTTTTTTTTTTTTAATATGTTCCTGATTTCATTACTGTATAAGGAACCAGTACCAGGTTCTTCCATGACAAGACAACTTTCATGGATATTATCTCATTCCACTCTTCCAAATTATGTGTCAAGTAGGTCAGAAAAACATATCCTTACTTCATAGATGAGGAAGCTATTGTTCAATGTTGAAGAAAAATGGCTTTCTATATATTATCATGGTTTTCTATATATTTAACCTTCATAATCCTGTGAGGTAAATGTCATGTAATAGATGACAAAACAGCTCAGAAAGGTTAAATAATTTTCCCAAGGTTAGTTTGTTAGAAGGCAGCTAAGCTGGGAAATGAACCTAACCAGCTTGACCACTAAGGCTTTGTTCCTTTTATATTACAACATCAGGGGATTAAAAAAATACACACACACACACACACACACACACACCACATATATTATATATATCTATATCTATCTCAATATCACTGAGTCCTCACCTCTGGGGTTCCAAACCAGATGTCTCTGATGTGGTCAGCGATGGCTTTTGCAGCAGACATTGCACTGGACAGTTTCCGAGCCTTGATGACAGCAGCGCCACGCTGTTGCACAGTCTGCGGAGGGGCAGGCAGATGCGACAGTGTTACTTGATCATGACAGCAAAATATTCATCAGTTTCAAGTTAACCTAGCGTGAAAGGCTGCAACCACATCTTAATGTGTTCCCTCCAACATCATGCAACTGCCCAATGTTGACCTTATAAACCTAATTTGGTTATAAGCACCAATCTTTCTGAAAAAAGAAAAGTACAAATTCCCCTAGAATGCTTACCACACTTGACTAGAGGGTACTCTAGTTTTTCCCACTTTGACAATCAATCTCAACTGCTGTATAACACATCAGATCAGACTGGATCATGGCTATGTAGGATCCCAGAAGAAAGTATGCAGTCCTTAGAGCAACTGTGAAAGACTGTTCTCCTTAGGGTTTCCCTTTCCTTTTCTCGGAGACACTAAGGACAGCAATGTGGTGTGCTTCTCAAGAATTCTTTGTTTGGCTGTTAAGAGGACTCACAGATTTTTCTTACCGTGATAAATTCTCCCTTGAGCCAACTGTCATCTTTCAGAGCTTCATAAACACCAACTTCCTTTCCTTGCAATTTCACCTTGGCATGATTGACATCTGGATACTGAGTTGAGGAATGGTTTCCCCAGATAATGACATTCTTTACATCATCAGCAGTTACACCAAGTTTAAGAGCAATCTAATTGAATTTAAAACAAATACACCATTTAGACAAATTCTTTTTAGTTAAAATTGTGACCTGTTTGACAAAGGTCTTTAAGTAAAGATAAAAAGTTTCTGAAACTTCAAGAGAGCACAAGAGTTATACTGATTTGTAAAAAAAATGTAACTTTCATTGATTGGCAATTTTCTAAAATAGCTTATAGAGTTAACAACTGTGAATTTGAAACTTTATGGGTAGAATATTTAAATAGGATATTTAAGAGCAGAAAGCATCCTATAATTTATGATGAATGTATTAGGATAGTAGGTTTATAAAATATAAAACATAAACCCAGAAGTTAGTTTTTTTATGCATAAATAATGATCTTTGTTTTGTTGTTAATGCTTACATGGAGATGTCTCCTTAGTACTTCTGAGCAAAAAAATATTTAAGATACTTTCTACATGTTTAGGTGAAATTTTTTTTTTTATGGAGAAAGAACCATAAAAAATTTTCAAATAATCCTACATTACCGAAGTACAACTTTCTATCTCCATTTTATAGATTAGGAAACTGAAGAGATTAAATAAACACACACACTGATGTACCTTAACTTAAGACACGGTTAAATTCTGATAAAACACATTATAAATTGAAAAATATTATGAGTCAAAATGCATATCATACCCCTAACATAGCAAACATCATATCTTAGCTCAGAAAACTTACATTAGCCTATAATTGGATGAAACCATCAAACAAAAAATGTATTTTATAAAGTGTTAAATATGATTATTTTAATATATTTTGTTTATGAATATCTGTTGTTATACCTTGGGATAGTAACCTGAGATACACTTTACCAAATCCCCTTGAATGGCAGCTTCAACTCTTCAATGTTAGCTTCAATAGCCCCTAAGCTTCTCCTCCCTATAGGCCTCCTTGGCTCCCTTTAACTTCTTTGTTCATGCTGCCTACCCCCTCTTGCTCCTTTCATTTCTTGAGTTAACCAGTTCCATCTGAACAGCAAAGGTCAGGTACTATGCATCCGGTGGATGTTGTTTCTGAATGCCATTCATACCAGAGTTAGTCTAAATTAACATCTCCCCAGGACAACAACTCCTGGCTTCCTTAGATACTTTTGCATTTTGTCATGTAGGTCTTTTAAAATTTTTGACTAATTCTCCAGACCTAGTAATTTCCTTTCCCCTAATCCCAGACAACTGGCATCACTGTCAAATTACCTTGTCAGCAGAAACATACAGCTCTGATTTGCAAGTACACAGAGGAGTCCTAAAGGTGAGAAATAGTCACCAGATAGCAAAACCTTCTGAGTTTCAAAACAAATCATGTAAGACTAGTAACCATTCACGTTAGAAAGAAAATAATCTTTGGTTTTGTTGTTTTCTCATTGGGTATAACTTCTATATGAGGAAGAAACTGCTTCTTTAAAAACTTCCTAAGAGCTCCCCGGGTGCCAGACTGACATGCTGAAACACTGATAACCAAGGGCCTGTGAATAACAATCAATGTGTGCCAAAAGTGATGGTTAAAGTTTGATGAGACAGCTTCTTCCTGCTTGGCTTAGTGATGACTTTTGCCCTCACAAGTAAAACTGTTCAGCAACTGGGACAAAGTCTCACTCAGGAATACCTCTGGAAGCAGAATTTTCCAGTATCTGTTTTCTACTGAGGCCTCAGATGAAACAGCAAAGAAGAAGGATTACCAGTGTCATTATTTTACCTCTTTCCTTTCTGTAGAAACTAAGTAGTCACCTGGCAATCTGGAGTGTACAACTACAATACATCTTTTCTTATATAACTGTCCCATAGTACTTAAGTTTCCTACAAGTAGTCATTCACACAAATTCCCATTTTTTTTCAGCCACCAGACCCTGCTAACAGCCTAAGGCCTCTCATGGAATATTTGTATTTCAAGTTTGCTATCCAATGACCTTCTTAATTAATTAGAATGTTGAGGGAGCTATTTCCAAGATGAGGCTCTTTTCAACTTTAGGCTGTAACCCTCTTAATAATACCCCCCTCCCCAAATATTAAGGGCTTAAAATGGATCTTTTCTCATTCAATCCTCACAATAATTCTCTGAGGTAGATATAAATTATTATTTTATAGTTTAATTATTCATTCTCAAGGTCAAAGAGCTAGTAAGTCATTTGATATCATTATGTAATAATACGCACAAGGGTTTGGTTTAGAGTCAGGCAAATCTAGGATGCTCCATCATTTACTAGCTGTATGACTTTAAGCAGGTTCTCTGACCTCTCTGTGTCTTTTATCTGTAACATAAGGATAATAATAGATATCCATGTGGTACTATAAGAAACAATGAAAAATTACATGCAGAGCATTCAGCTTATAGTAGAAGCTTTACGATTTTAAATTCTTTTCTCTTTCACTGGGCATTCCAGAGCTGGAAGATAACTCTCAGTTTAAGACAGTGGTTTTTCAACTCTGATCTCACATCATCCTCTGGTTAATAAATTAGTTTTTCCTAAAACATAATAAAGTTGTCATCTATAAAGAAAAAGCACTAGATTCATAGACCTATCTAGCAGTGATGGATGAAGAAGGATGGCCAGAAAAATGAAAAGGAAAGAGGCTATATCTGAGAACTCCAACTTGTATCATGACTTCTAAGCGCACCAGGACCAGTTAGATCTGAGGAATCTGAGAAAATTAGCTTGGATGAGTGCCTGGCTTTTAATTTTTTGAAGCTTTGTCAATCTCCTGGTCACTGACTCCTTGGCAAATTTATCTAAGGTGATAATGGGTAAGGAAAATTAACAACAATTAAAATCTAGCTCCTATGTAGTAAAAGCAGGAAATTTTATGGAGACACACACACACACACACACACACACACACACACACACACACACACACACAAACACACACACAGAATATTTAAAAGATATGAAACTGAAAACTAAATTAAATATAAAATTAAAATACAAATTTGGCTGGGTGTGGTGGCCCATGTCTGTAACTTGGGAGGTGGAGGCAGGAGGATCACAAGTTCAAGACCAGGGTCTGCAACTGGTGAGACCCTGTCTCAAAATAAAAGTGAAAGTTGAAAAAAGGCTGGGGATGTTGCTCAGTGGTAGAGTGCCCCTGGGTTCAATTCCTAGTACCTTAAACAAAAAAAACCCCAAACAAATGAAAAGGTGTATGTGATTGCTTAGCTGCAAGGAAAAAGAAAGCAGAATCACACAACTACATAAAACTTGTGCTTTAAAAAAAAAAAAAAAAAAAAATTATATATTTGTTCTAGTTTTACACAATGCGTTTATTTTTATGTGGTGCTGAGGATCGAACCTGGGCCATGCACGTGCTAGGCGAGCATTCTACCACTGAGCCACAACCCCAGCCCCAAACTTGTGCTTTTTAAACGATCTTCTATGTATCTGACAAAATTAAATTATATATCATCATGGAATAAATTATTTATACTAATAACTAATTTTTTAAAAAATATTTTTTTAGTTGTCAATAGACCGTTATTTTATTTATTTATATGCAATGCTGAGAATCAAACCCAGGGCCTCACATGTGCTAGGCAAGTGCTCTACCACTGAGCCACAACCCTGGTCCTAGTTACTAATTTTTAACCACTACTTGAAATTTTAACTATTTAAATGTAGTTAGCAACTGAAATAGTCTTTAAGAGAACAAATGTAAAGACTTCCTAACAAATTTAATAATAATATTAACTTTAATAATTACTAAACAAAAACAATAACAAAAGCACAAACTAAGATTCAGTTATTTTAGAAGTGAAAGAAAATGGTTTTAAATCTAAAATTCATAAATTTAAAAGGCCTTTTTCTTACTTGAGATTTAGCTCGGTTGTGATCCAAACGAGTCAAGCAACTGAAGTTCTCCTTGGGGATGGATGGAGCTGACTTGCTGGCAGTCAGGCAATTGGTATTTGCTGGGTTTCCCACAACGATGACCTAAGGATGACAGAGAAGAGTTACGGAACATATACTTTTAAACTATCTTAGAATTCCACTGAAATGTGTTAACTGGTAGCTTGTATATGAAGTCCAAGTGAACTAAATATACATAATTACCATTGTAGTTTGTATCATCCCTTTGAAAGCATTTTATTTTTGACTTGTTAGTGTTTGATGCGACTACTGAAAACACTGTTTTGACAGAGCCACTATTATGTATATAAGTCACTTTCCAGTTTGCACCAAGACTAAAGGTGCATTTGTTTCTATTTTGTTTTTGCGTGAAAATAGACACAGCATTTATTTAAATTATTGCAAAAAGTATGTAATCTAAGGCCTTGTCTCAGTTTCTTTCTTTCTTTTTTATTTTTTGTAATTGTAGATGAACAGAATGCCTTTATTTTATTTGTTTATTTTTATGTGGTGCTCAGGATTGAACCGAGTGCCTCATGCATGCTAGGCAAGCGCTCTGCCACTGAGCTATAGCCCCAGCCCCAGAGTTTGATTCTTTCATAACATTTTCCTCCTTTTTGAGTTTATTTTAAGAAAACAACTTGTCTCCATGAACTAAAAGTATTCCTTAAATTTGCACAATTCTAAGAATTGCCTGGGCTATTTGCTAAAATACAGATTACTATTCCTTTTCCCCTCTCAGATCTACTGAATCAGTCTTCAGGAGAAAATGCTTCAGGCTATTTTTTTTTTTTTTTTTTTTTTAAATATTGGGGAGGGTTAGTCAACACTGAATTATAGCACAGAAAAATATATATATGGATTTTTAGTGATAAGGATCTTTAATAAAATGATAATGTAAGAGACTTTATTTTGGGCTGGGGTTGTAGCTCAGTGGTAGAGAACTTGCTTCACATGCGTGAGGCACTGGGTTCGGTCATCAGCACCACATAAAAATAAAGATATTGTGTTCATCTACAACTAAAAAAATATTTTTAGAAAAAGAAACTTTATTTTGAAATACTATCAAATTTACAGAAAAGCTGCAAGCCTATTACAAGAATAGACTCCCATAATCCCCTTTACTCAGCTTCTCCAGTTTGTTCCATCCTTAAGGCTCTCTTTCCACACATATACACTGCAATCTTTTCTTCATCCTTTTGAGGACAAGGTTCAGCTAAGATGATCCATGGTCCCTAAGTACTCCAGTGCCAGTGAATATCTCCCTCAAACAAAGACACTTTGCAGAGATGGGATTACCATGCAAACAATACCACAAATCAGAGTAGCCTGGATGTTAGCAGTCTGAACAATCTTAATCTTTTACTAAGAGTCCTGTGGATTTCAACCCAATTAATTTCTATTATTTTCTGTTAACTATTTAAAATAAAATCTGTATCAAACAAAAATGCAGACATCTATGAAATGTCACAGATAGGTCATTTTATTTGCCATCTTGACAATTTTTTGGTATTAGGTATTGAACCCAGGGGTGCTTCACCACTGCACTATAGCCTCATACCTTTTTATTTATTTTTAAATTTATTTATTTTTAAATATTTGTTTAGATGTTGGTGGACCTTTACTTTATTCATTTATTTATATGCGGTGCTGAGAATCGAACCCAGTGCCTCACACCTGCTAGGCTGGAGTTGTGGCTCAGTGGTAGAGGTACCACTGAGCTACAACTCCAGCCCAGACCTTTTTATTTTGAGATAGGGTCTTGCCAAGCTGCTGAGGCTGGCTTGGAACTTGCAATCCTCTTGCCTCAAAATTTCTTTTTCTTTTCGTTTTTTAAAGAAATTTTCTGATACCGTTTTTTCAAGTCAGGACAGGGAAGTGTACTGAAAGTAAAACCTCTAACCAGCAAGCCTAAATGTCTGGACAAGTATTCTCACACAGCAAAAAGGCATCAGAAAGTTGTTTCTTCTTTGTAAGTTTAAGAACTAATACTAAATTCCCATATCATGGTAACGGGTAAAATATTTTTGAGCATTCCTGCAAACAGGTATCTATACTACATAAGAAAAAGACTCAGAAAGGGAGATCCTATCAAGCAAAACTCTGTATCTGTATTTACTGATCACTGCACAGACCAGAATAAAAGGGCAAATAATGTTACACTTCAATGCTGAAAGCAAAAATTCCAAGTGACAACAATGAAAAAACCCAATGAAATACATATTGGTTACCTTAACTGACTTCTTAGCATATTTCTCCAAGGCTGCTCCCTGGCTTTTGAAGATTTTCACATTTGCTTTCAGTAAATCTTTCCTCTCCATGCCTTCCCTTCTTGGCATGGAGCCCACAAGAACAGCAACATCCAGGTCTTTGAAGGCAACCTCTTCTTTATCAGTTGCGATGACATCTGTGCACACGGCAAACAATACGCTAAGCTACTTAAATACCCAAGTCTGAAGTTTTCTTTTTCATACTAAACCTACTTATTCTGTCACCAAAGTGAAAACAAATAGCAATATTTATTTATTCATATCATACTGATACACCTTGTAGGGGCCAAGAAAGATGACATTGGCAAATATGTTAATAAATTTACTTTGCTTTTTGTATTTCCAATAATTAACTCAACTTCAAATCTTCTATACCTACTATTTTTTAGTCACATGTGATACAAGGTATAACATTACTTCTGAAGCAACATTTGTTATTCACACTTATTACCGGAGATAACAAAAGAGCAACTAATGCACCTAACTTTAAATAATAATTATCTTAATGTCTAGGATCTGAATTACAAACTAAAAAGTAGAAGCCGGGCAAGGTGGTGCATGCCTGTAATCCCAGCACTTGGGAGGCTGAGGCAGGAGGATCGCGAGTTCAAAGCCAGCCTCAGCAATGGCGAGGCACTTAGCAACTCAGTGAGACCCTGTCTCTAATAAAATACAAAAAAGGGCTGGGGATGTGGCCCAGTGGTTGAGTGCCCCTGAGTTCAATCCCCGGTACCAAAAAAATAATAAATAAATAAATAAAATAAAAATTAGTTAATATTTATCAAGGAGTATTGTGCCAGGGATAATGCTAGGAAATTTATATTATCAAATTTAGTCTTTACATTTTAAAGACAAAAACACTGAGCTTTAAAGAGATTAGCTAGCCACCATGTTAAGATAGTGAGAAAGACTATCATTCCCACCTATGTCAGTCTTAGAGTTCAACTACCGTACTGCAGTGTCAATAAACATACATAACTTGCTTTTTGATTGAAGACCATGTATCTTTGCTTTCCTTTGTTGATTGCTTCCCCTTCCCAGCCATACATTCTCATTTGCAGAATGTTCTATGTCATATTTATACCTTCCAGAGAACAAACTGGGCCCACTACAGAGTAGAGGGAATGAAGCAGAGAAGGGAATGCAAATGGGAAATAGCAACAGAAGAAGCTGATTTGGAAAAAATTGTAGGTAAGAAAATCGAGGCATCAGAAAAGCTTGGGCCCAATCGTGTATTCTTTTACAGAACCATGTAACCAAACGATTTAGATTGTAGAGTATCCGTTTTAGTAAATGTCTACTGAAGAGATACATGAATATTAAGGTGGCTTCTTTTGGGGGATGTATATATATTTTGTGCAAACTTCTAGTAGAGTATTCTTAATCTTTTTTTTTTTTTTTTTTTTAAAGTTGTCAATGGATCTTTTAAAATTTTATTTATACATGGTGCTGAGGATGGAACCCAGGGCCTCACACATGCCAGGCAAGTACTCTACCACTGAGCCACAACTCTAGCCCCAGTATCATTAATCTTTATGAAAAGAAAAAGACTATAATGGAGGTATAGTTAAAAGAAAAATATTGAAATTAATTAATAATCTGACCTGATATTTTAATAAACTTTTCAATCACATTTAAGACTTCTGTCTTATGAGTAATAGTTCAATAATTTTCAAAGGTGAACTCCTGTGGGTTTTTACAAACTATATGATTAGGACAATTTATACTATGTTTCAACTTGACAACTGGCAGATGAAACAGGACCATACATATGGGATCAACTAACTTCCAAGACAGTGTGTGGCTCTGGAGGACATGCTTCAGAATTGAAAAAATTTTCTATTGAGGAGATGCGACTATTAGCATTTAAATAGACATTAAATCAGAACACAATGTAGATAATCTCAGGTATGTATAATCCTTGCGGGATATGCCTAATTAGTATAACAAATTATATATAGACATGTTGAAGAAAAAGTAGCTTTTTATTTGACAAATTATTTCTCACTTTTACCCTTATTTACTATCATGTACATGTTAAAAGGTAGCTCAGTTTGGGTTGGGGGTATAGCTCATGGTTGAGCACCTGCCTAGCATGCATGAGGCCCTGGCTTTGATCCCTAGTACCGCCCCCTCAAATCTATAGTTCAAAAAACAAAAAATGAAATACTTTCATGAAATAATTTCTAATTAAGACTCAACAATGAATCTAAAATCTATTTTTGTTAAGACATACAAAACCCTTTTTCTGTCTTTTTCATTTCCTTTTTGTGGAACTGGGGATTCTACCACTGAGCTGTAGCTCCAGTCCTTTAAAAAAACTTTTTTTAAAAAAAATTTTGAGACAGGGTCTTGCTAAGTTGCCTAGACTGGCCTTGAACTGTGGTCCTCCTGCCTTAGTAGCTGGGATTATAGGCATATGCCAGGTTAAAACTGACTTTCCAACTCACCTTTCAGGAGGGGAAGGGCACAGTCTTGCAGTTCCATTAGGACACCATCAAGAACACCCATCATGGGAGTGATATCCAGCAGCACAAGAATGATAGGCTGCCAAATAGCAAGGACAGCATCTGTCAGTGTAGGTTTTTATCATTTAGTCATAAAAATTCTTTTCAAAGTTTTTGTTTGTGTGTATATGTATAAAAGTCTTATTCATTAGCCATAATAATTACATTAGGAGCTCAGGTATCTAAAACTGCCACTCTCAGAATAAGAAAGGCCATGAAACCAACAATTATTTGGTACCAGAAACAGCAAGAAGTAATAATCTGTAGTGAATTTTAAAGAACTACATGAAAGGAGTCTCAAATTAAAATGAGATCCCACAGCTTGCTATTATTAATAGTTGTATATTTGATTTCATGGATACTAAGTACAATATCTGACACAAAGGAAGAGCTCAATATCTGTGGGTCAAGAAAAAGAATGCATACATTAAAAAAGGATTTTAGTGTATTAATCAGACTTGCTAGAATTAGGTGTCTGCTTCCAACTGGGAAGCAGATTTTCTGTCTATTTTGGTTCAAGAGAAGACCATTTATGAACAAGGAAGTGCTGATTCAGCAATTTTCTCACAGAGCTCTAACTAAGTAGTTCTATCCTTAGTGATATCCTATATTGACTAGCACCTGCTGGTTATACCATGTTAACAAAATACAGTACAAAGGAAGAGTTCTGATTTGCAAACTATTTTCACTGCCTGCAGGGATGCATATAAATACTCCACCAGCTTCTATTTATAGCAATACACCTTTTATATTTATTGGGACTATTCATTTCTTTACCATTTTATAATTTGTTTGCAACTAAATACAGGGTTTTATTAACAACAATCTTATTCTAATGCCAAGATTTATAGACATGACCCTACCTGGTCTTTACCAAAGACAGATCCATTTCCTATACTGTACAACAGTGAATACGCAATCTGACCAGCTGCTCCAGTCACAAGGACTCTGATTGGTTCGGACTGCAATGAAAAAGACCCATATAAGTTTTTAAAGTCTCTTCACACCTGGTTTAGTAGAGAATTAGCTTATCGGTTTGTTTCAGTAAATATAACACATACAAATCAACTGAGAAATTTCCAGAACATGTGTCTTTAGCTAGGTTGATGTGATGTTATTGACCTCTCTCTGTACAGGGAACACAAAGTGTTATCCTGTATTTACTTACATAATCCTATCCATCTTTTTTTTTTTTTTTTTTTTTTTTTTTTTTGGTATGTTACCACTAAAATAGACCTAACAATGTCAATGTGTGCAGTATGTGGTGATACAAACCCTGGCTGGCAAGAGCCTTACAAAACCTTATTATGCAAATCTCCCACTCCCATCTGCTTAGTAGAATTCTTCACATGAGGAAGAGCAGAAACAGTGGTCAAAACTTTCCATTTACATTGAGACAAAACATTTTAATAAAACAATTATGCCTCAACTTAATTACATGTAGGAGGAAAAATAAGCCTTTAATTTTTTTATTTAAGGAGGAAAAAATGAGAATATGATAGTATGTGGATTATAATAAATTTTAGTTCTAACCAGGAATAAATGACAACAATCAGCAACATGTGCTGATTGTTGACAACCTGATTCTAAAGGAAAAATTATATTTAAAAGGAAGGAGGGAGGCTGGGATTGTGGCTCAGCGGTGGAGCGCTCGCCTAGCACGCGCGTGGCCCGGGTTCGATCCTCTGCACCACATAAAAAAATAAACACATTAATAAAAACTCATTGTGTACAACTAAAGCAAATAAATAAAAATTAAAAAAAAAAAAGGAAGGAGGGGGCAGGCATACAAAGAACACAATAGTTTTATATTAGAGAGAAGTAGCCTTATAGGTTTCAATAAATCCTGAATATAATAAGACCATGGACAAAAATAATAACTGATATTCAAAAACCCAAAGTCATTAAAAAAGAAAGTAAATTATGTCCACAGAGAATTAAAAAAGTAGAACCAAGGTGACTATTCCTTTTCCTGACAATGCTGGTAGATGCACTTCTACTCCTTGTCACCTTAACCGAACTTGCATGGAGAAGTGGCTTATTGAATTGACTGAGGGTAGAAGCATTTGATTTCTTTTTATTTAAAATTTCAGATGAATCACATGTCTGAGATGGAAAGAGGATGTATGACCTTGAAGGATCCTTAGCCTTAACCCTAAGATCTGAAGGTCAGCAGTGCTCAGTCACATGGTACCTACAGAAGTCAAAGGAAAAGTTCAGGAAAGAAGTGTCAACTCTTGAAGAGAAATGAATCTGATCAGAGTAGACTATACATGCATATCTTCAGAGAAATAACCAGATACAAGTAGAAAAAAAGAGGCCGAGGAGGCAGAGAGGGAGAGAGAGAGAAAGAGAGAGAGAGAGAGAAAGGTAACATACTAAGGAGAAAGTAGAATGATTTTCCCTGCTGATCTGGGTCTCTTCCCCGCCTTTTTTTTTTTTTTTTTAACCAACTTCCCCCCCAGACTTTCATTATCTCTAAATATACAAATATGACAATCTTCTACATAAGCCATTTTGATACACGTTTATATTCCAAAATAGATTTGATTTACAAAGAGCACTAAATATGATCATACATGGTTATTTTCTATTATGTAACATGACACAAAATATTTTTTTCTGATCTGTCATTACTAGGATAAACAGTAAAGACTATTATTATTTGCAGAAAAATTATTAATAGCTTATATATATATATTTTTCATTTTATCATTTCTCCCCTTCCTTTAAGTAGATGAGAAAAAGGAAATAGAGGAAGAAATAATTCCCTCCTGCCCTTTTATAATGCAAATTCCTTAAAGCTGGGGGCTTTGTCTATTTTATCTACATTGTCTTTTTTTGTCTACTATATTTACTGTTATATTCTAATTATCTAGAATATCTGGCATGTATTTGGAGCTCAAATATTTGCAAAAGAAATAGTTGGATCTTGTAACTACGAAAATGATAGAAATCTATAAGGATTATTTGGAAGCATATCAAACATGCTTTAAAAACATTAAAAGAGGGGCTGGGATTGTGGCTCAGCAGTAGAGCGCTCACCTAGCATGTGCATGGCCCGGGTTCGATCTTCAGCACCACGTACAAATAAACGCATTGTGTACAACTAAAGCAAATAAATAAATATTTTTAAAAAAATTAAAAGATATTTTATTTTTACATACTTGCTTTGAGAAGGCTAGAAACTTAAGGGCCACAAGTTTCAGCTATAGTGAATGAAACTACTTAAGCCACTAGTTCTAATGTGTCTATCTATCAAGCGAAGAACTTATTCAATTAATTCACTAAATGACACACCACTGAATCCCTATCATGTACTTGCTACTATTGTAGGCAAGGGAATCCATTAACAACCATCTGAATTTAGAAAGGGGATAAGCCAATTCTCTAAAATAGAAAGCTAGAGGCAATAAAAGAGTAGTAATTAAGAGATGGCCTCTGGAGCCAAACTTTCTGGGCTCAAGTCCTGGCTCCACAACTCATTAGCTGTATGCTCTTGTGCAAGTTACTTAACCTCTCTGTATTGTTTACTTATAGTAAAAAGGAGATAAGATTGATAGGATTGAGATAGTTCACATACAAAGCACAAAGATTGTAGCAAGTATTATCATTTTAGGCCTTATTGGGTTCTGTCACCACAAAATTTTCCTCTAAGGATTCTTATAGTCTGTGGTCTTCTTATTTACATGTCTGCTATTCTCTACTGGACCTTGAAGCCCCCTTAATAGTAGTATGTGTTTGACTCAAATGTGCACTCTCATATAATGTTCAACAAATATTTGTTGAAAGAATGAAAGTAAGGGTTCAATGTAAAACAAGTTGGGATAAGAAAAAAGTTCAACCTTCCAGAAAATCAGGCAGATGGCAAAACAGAATAATGCAGCCAATTTTAGGAATTAATCAGTCCTTACTAAAAGGGTTGTGGCCAACCAAGGAACAGCTAGCTCATTTCACCTCAGGAATTTCCTTCTCCTGGGGCAAATTATTTTCACAGGTAGGCAACTTCACCTTGTTAAGAGTAGTATGAAACCTATGTAGTCTGAATGTTTGATGATGAGCTAGGCAAAGAAAGCACATATTTGGTTCTTACCGTTCTTCTGCAACTTTACAGTTGACAAGTGGGAGGGTGAGTGAACCGCTGACTTATCACACTGTTACAGAGTGAACATAGGTGGCTATTCTTTGCTCAGCTATCTGGGCAATCTGCCAAGACCCAGGAAGGAATGAATGTCTTTGCTCTTGGCAGGGCACTAATAACCTTCTTGCAAACCAGGATATCTCTTGAGAATGTGCTAAAATCTCAGTTGTGAAACTTGAGTTTAAGTGTTCTTTTTTTCTTTCTGTTATTTCATGGAAAAACACATGTATTCTTTTTTTTTTACTTCCTAATTTGCATATATTTCTAATTTACATAGATTCCTGTAATATGAAAGACAAGCAGTCCCACCCAGATTCCTTCAGTTATTCTTGCTGTTACTCCCTATGGACATAAGCACAGAATTTCCTCCTTTAAAAATTGCTTTGATGGGCTGGGGCTGTAGCTCAGTGGCAGAGCACTTGCCTAGCATAAGTGAGGCACTGGGTTAGATCCTTAGCACCACAAAAAAATAAACAAATAAAATAAAGGCATTCTGTCCATCTACAACTACAAAAATGTTTTTGCTTTGAATCGGCTTACAAAAGATGGCTCTTTTCTAAATTAGTGATTGTTCACATGCTCTTCTGAGGAGGTCAGAAGATTCTAAGTCATGTGAGAGAACAAACTGATAGAATTCTTCCTCATGAACCATCTTTGGCACCCCAGTGACCTTCCAGGGGTGAGGCCTGGCTCAGTCTACTGTGCAACAAAAACAAAACAGGAATAGGGGCCTTGGATCTCTCTCTGACCTTGCAAAAGACATTTGACCTCACCAGGCTACATTTTAAGATTAAATGAAAATAATCTTCAATTTCAGAATTCCAAGGAATAAAGCTATTAGGTAATCACATGCTGGTAATACAGTTGTATTCATACTTACAATATGATTGTATCTTCATCTAGAATCTCAGTACTAAAAGTAAATTTTTAGAATGACTTGATAAGGGTATGATGCAATAATGGTAAAATGGAGAGACCCTTAATGCAAATTGTTGTGTGACCTTGACAAGTCACGTTCTCTTTGGGTCTCAATAAACTCAATTTTTAATATTTTAAGCGGGGATGTTTGTCAAGATGACCTTTAAAAGGTTTCATCCAGTTCTAAAGTGACAAAGTCCGAAGTACTCTGATAATAAGTACCTCTGCTTTCTTGCTAAGATTATTAAGACAGAAACTACTGAAATCATAATTTAAATGAGTAATAATGTCATTTGACAGAATAATAAGGAAACACTTATTTGGAATTAGTAGTGGTCCCCCAGTCACCTTAAAGAGATTGAGGGAGTAATGTGCCCTTGCCTTGAAAACATGTATGTTCAGGTTCTGGGAAATTTCCAATTCACGCAAACATTTCCTCACACTTTCCACTCATTTTAGTATTTTGAGATAAAGAGGGAAAATTCCAAATATAAATACAAACATTGAAGCTACTTCCCTCCATCTGATGGCAAATGTCACCTTCAAACAGTGCGCAGATTATTCCTACGTCAGAGTTTCCTCACCCCGCCTCCCACTTCAGCAGAGACAAGATAATGAGACCTAGGGTGCATATTTTCAATAACATGGTTACATTGTATTACACTTAAATACAGGGCTGCTGGAATTCATAACACACCGAACAATAAAGAATATCTGCACTAGTTATTTGGCTAGTGATGCAAACGAGCCCTGGCATTATAAAGGACATCAATGACAGGTTTTAAATAACATTTTGGAGAAATTAGATATGGCGGAAACACATCTCCTGAAAACGTAGATCCTAATCTGGAGCACCTGGTGAGATCCTGTTTTAACAGTCGAAGGCCTTTTGCTTTCAAGGGCTTTGTGATTGAAGCCCTTAAAAACTCTGAGGCTTAAAAGGAGAGGGGAAAAAAAAAAAAAAAAAAAAGAGGTTAGGATTCAGCTAACTCCCCTTTCCCATCAAACCCCATCGTCCTTATCAAGCTCTACATCGTTCTTCAGAGAAAATCTGGACTCGAATTCCGTCCCCTCGGCAAGCAGCAGGATCGAGATCGCGCCTCTCCAAGGACAGTGATTTCTCCAGAGCCCTTTGAAGAAGCCCCCAGGTGGATATCAACCCCTTCCCAATTACTAAAATACTGCGACAATCCCCAGAATAAAAGTCAGGGCGTTACAAACGGCGCGAAAGACAGCGCCTTGCATGGCTGCAAAAGTCCGTCAAGCGCAACAAACCCCATATAGGGATGCAAAGACCGGAGCTGGGAAGGAGCCCGGACCCACACTCACCATGACTGGGAACTGCACAGACAATTTCTGCACCTGCAAAACGAGCCTCAAAGAGTCAGGTCACCTCTACCGCGGAACCGACTCTAGGAGGGCATGCGGTGGCATCCAGAAAAGGCTCGGCTCCCGGCCGCGGTTTCCTCTGGGAAACGTAGTTCACGCTAACCCTGCTCTGGCGCAATCTTCGAAGCATTTCCTCAGTGTTGAACTACACTTCCCGAAACCAGAGGGTCTCTTCACGTCCTTCTCCTTGCGCTCTAAGCCGATTGTAAAGTAGTCCCTGGCGGGGAGCTTCTGATTGGAGGACGACTGTGAGCGGATGGTTTGAGCTCCGGGGGAAAGGACTGCCTGATGGCGCTCTGCAATTGGCGGGAGGGAAGGCGTGTGTAACTAGAGGGAGGAGAGACAGACCCTTAGCGACAACACCCACACGCGCGCAACTGAGACTTTATACCCCGCTGAACTAAACGTGGGAGGTACAGAGACCTTCCGCTGCGTAAAGCCGGCTCGACCCGGAAACAAAACCTTTTAAAAACATTATACACGCTCCCGCGGGGCGGGGGCGTTGGAACTGTCGGGAAGACCAGACAGCTTCTCAGGTTGCTAGGCGACGAGACGGGAGTACCTGCGCGAACCGTAGAAGTAGCGGCTCCCAGACCCTGGAGTCCTAGCGCGAACGCCGCGCCCTCCCTGGTCCTTTCTTCCTCTGCAGGGACCCTCTATCTTGGGTGGCGTCCGGTGGCGCCGAGAGTTTGTGGGGACGCCCCCTCCCACGCGACGTGGGACTGCGCGTTTTCAGCACTCGGGAGTCAGGTGAGCCTTGGCCGCAAAGCGAGGAATTTTCTTTTTACTTTAGCGCCCGGAATGCCGCTGTGCGCCATCCAGCGTTGCTTTCACTGGGGTGCAGCTTCACCCAGAGGGTACCCTCAAGCTCTCGGGTTCCTTTTCCGCGAAAAGTATTAGTGGTATCATATTCTGGAGTAAATAGAGTCTTGGAGTTTGCGCCCTATCTCGGCTGTAAAGTGTAGCTCTTCCAAAGTTAAATAAAAAATATTAATTCTTTGTGGGAGGTGAGCCCCTCTTCCCAGCAACTTGCATTCCTCGGATCTTTGTTTGCCCTCCTTGAACGTTGACACTTTCACCCACCCTCTCTTTAGCAACTTAATGCGGTCTAAGTCACTTTACCCCTTAAAATTCTGCCAAATCTGCATTTCTGAGGAAAGAGTGGCAGCTGAATGGGAGACACTAGTTGTCTCGGGCAGAACATCAGATGGTAGGTTTTCTTTTAAAATTCATGCTACCCAGGAGATTTGCAGGGCTGTCTGAAAGCTTGTTTCATGTGGGTATTGAAAGGAAGGTATGCTGCTCTGCCATAGTATTCCTAACAAAATGAATAAAATATCTATATTGGATAACATTGGTATAACCTCTGAGTTTTCTCTTATCACTGGTAAATGAGTGCCAAGTGATATCTTTCTATTTCTCTCCATTTCATTTTTGCAAATTTACTATTCGCGGAAAGAAATATAATGCCTTACTTTCCTAGTTGATCCTTCAATAGCATTTATCATATCTGTATGTGTCCTCCTTGCATCACTTTATTCATTCGGTTCTCAGATGACATACTTTTCTAATTTTCCTCTTTTTTCACTGATTGCCCTTTCTCAGTCCTTCCAAGTTTTGTTTTGTTTTGTTTTTTAGAAGCTCTGATCTCAATTTTGGAGTGCTTGTTTTCTTCTCTGTCTACACACTTAATCCCTAAGTGAACTCATTCATGAGTCGTATCACTTCAAATGCTACCTCTGTTTTAAAAATTCCCAAATTTATTTCTAGTCTGGTATTTCAGGGGTATGTCTTAACTACTTATTAGGCCCACTGATTTTTCTAATAAGCATCATTTACATTGTTTTACAGTGTTTCCTACTGTATACAGACGTATAACCCTCTTTGAAACAAATAACATTACCTGCCCCAGTTCCACAATGTTGGTTGTGGATGAGATTACCAGATTTCAAACTGCAGGATAGAAATGAGTGGTTAGGGGGCTGGGGTTGTGGCTCAGCGGTAAGAGCATTCACCTAGCAGGTGCGCGGCCCGGGTTCGATCCTCAGCACCACGTAAACATAAATGCATTGCATTTTGTACAACTAAAGCAAATAAATATTAAAAAAAATTTAAAACAAGAAGTGACTGGTTAGATGATGAACTTACTTTTTTGTAAGGGTTATTACTCTGATTCAGTAGACTGAAACCTCCTGTTTACAGGAAAAACTGTTCTGTTTTGGAATCTGTCTGCTTCCTTAAATTTTCAGTTTGATTATGAATTTAGAATAAGTGACTTATGGAGTTTGATCAGTTAGGGTCCCTTTCAGGAGCTCCATCCAAAACATCACCCCCCTCCCCCCCATAATTTTTGTTTAAAAAGGAGAGGACAAAAATTCTTTATACATATTAAACTTTAGTCAAACTACCTGCTGCTGCCTAAACATATTCTGCCTCCATATTTTATGTGTGCTTTTTCCTCAACTGCAATCTTATCCTACATTTCTGCCCATTAAAATTCATTCCACCAGGCTCATTTCAAATACTTTGACCTTTATGAAGCCTTCATGGAAAAAATTCAAGCACACACAAAATGAAGGTAATATAATTTTCTCAATCCACCATCCTGCTTCATTAATTATTACCATTTTGCCTGCCTGACTGCCTCTCTCTCTCTCTCTCTCTCTCTTTGTGCTGGGAATTGAATGCAGGACCAATCCTTGGGTGCATGCTAAGCATGTGCTCTACCACTGGAGCTGCAACCTCCACCCAACGTTTTTTGAAAATCTACCTCCTTTCTCTTCCTCTTTCCCAACATTTTCAAGCATTCAGAAAAGCTATACAGTGAATACTCTTAATAGTAGTTTGAGTTATTGGAAAGTCATGATAAATTTTAAACTAGAATAGGTGGGATTGCTAACTACAGAGGGAATAAAAAAGAAGTATGAATAAAAGTGGTGATAAAGAGCAGCTGCTACTTCCAGGATGAGGAAGAAAGACTAGGATAGGGCCCCTCTTCATAAAGGTCATGTCCAAGTTTACATGGTCTATGGAAGTGTCCTCTGTCAATGAGGAGACTGGGGCCTGAGGCTACTGCTGGAGCTTGTCTTCTCAGCATGGCTTTTGGGCTCCTGTGCTGAATAATAATGATAGTAATAATGGAGTTCCAGAATTGGAAGGAAAGTATCTCCCTGCTTCCTTTACCTGGCAGCATCACTTCATTGCCCTGGAGCTGGCCAAGGAGAAATGTTTGTAGGATGTCACAAAGAAGGGCAAAGAAAGGTAGATTTAGAACTAAAAGATAAATTGATACCTGATGTTGATACCCATATGCTCATCACCTATTCTACAGTTGTTAAGCATTTTGCTATATTTACTTCATTTGTCCATCTACATGAAGTCTTGTGGTTCCTTAGCCTGATTATTACTGTTTTAAATTTAAAAATGATTATTTGCAAAACTAATCTATGGTTGGAAAAAGTATTAGCCGTAGTTCCCTCTGGGTGTGAGAGTTGCACCGGGATTGACTTTCTGGAGTGATGGTAATATTCTATATGTGGATAGGGATTTCATTTTCAGAGGTTTACATGTTTGTCAAAATCTGAAAATGGTATATTTAAGATTCATGCATTTCATGTTATGTAAATTTTATGTAACATAAAATGATTAAACCCTAGTTATATGTATATTAAAAAGTTTAGGTGGTGAAGCCTACAGCTTTCTTTGAAATGCATTAAACGTAAAATAGAATAATGGATGCACACTAATAGTTATGTTGAAAAATGAAATATAGACAAAGCAAATATAGTAAAATGGTGAGATACTATATAATTAAATTTTATAAAATCTAGTTGGTATTTATTGCACAATATTTTTAACTTTTCTGTATCATTTTTTAAACTAATAATTTCCTTGCATTCAGGAATTAAGTCTCGTACATCTATATGTGCCTCATAGAACATAATATGCTGTCTCTCTGACAATAGGAACAAGCAAAAATGTCTTTAAAATTGTCATTGTGGAAGCTGGAAGACTAATCTTGGCTTAATGAACCTAACCAGTTTTAAAATTATCTAGCTAAACAGAATTTAAATTTTTTTATTTGTAGTTGTAGATGGACAGCATGCCTTTATTTTATTATTTTAAAAAAATTTTTATGTGATGCTGAGGATCGAACCCAGTGCCTCACATGTGCTAGGCAGGCACTCTGCTATTGAGCTATAGCCCCAGCCCCAGCTAAGCAGAATTTTTGTAAATGCAAGTTGTATTGGGGAAATTGGTGAAATACCTAGCCTATCAGAAATTTTGCAGAGGCAGTTTGATACTGGAATAAAACATTGTTCAGCCCTTTGTCCCTGAGGGTTCTGTTTCCATGGATTCACCCAACCAGAGATCATAAATATATGGAAAAAGAATGAGTCTATAATGATATACAGACATTTCTTCCTTGTGATTCCTTTAACAAAACAGTGTAACAATTGTTTACATAGCATTACAATTGTGTTAGGTATTATAAGTAATCTAGAGATGATTAAGGTGTAGAGGAGGATGTGTGTATGTTATGTGCAAGTACCATTCCATAGGGACATGAGCATCCTAGGATTTTGGCGTGTGTGTGTGTGTGTGTGTGTGTGTGTGTGTGTGTGTATCTGTGTATCTGTCTTGTCTGTCTCTTGGAACTAATTCCACTCAGTCACTAAGAGACAACTATATCCTCAGTTTTGTTGTAAATAACTTTATTATTAGCTTGTTTATCAAATCATCTAGCTAAGTGATCAGGCTTAAATCTTTAGGTAGAATTATGAATAATTTAGATTATGAAATTATCTTTTTGTTCTAAGATGATAGGTTATTGTATGCTTCTTTTGCCTGGGGAATATACTTGATTCCATCTAAATGAAACTGTTGGGAACTGTAGGATGGGGTATATAGTAGGCATAGAAAATGGGTGTGTGTGTTTCTCTTCCTACTTTCATGACCTTGCTGCTGGACCTTGTTGCTGTTATGAAGGTAACAATTTGCAAATCACCTATCCTCTAAAGGTAAGAGTATGTAAAAAATGATTCTCCATAGAATTCCTTATATTCCCCTTTTTTATTTGAACATTTTAATGTCTTAGCTCCTAAATTGAATTCCATAATACCCTCCCATGTTTGGCTAAGTTTAATCTTAATTGTGGCACATGAAGAATCTCATTATTTATATGTTCAAGTTAATTTATAGCTCCTGGAAGTGAATCAGAATCAGATTTTCATGTCTTAATAGCTATGATCTGTCATATGATGTCTTTGTTGCTCTGTTCATTTCATGTAAAAAGGACTCAAAATTGGGAGGTGTTAAATTTCCAGGCCCTCGTAAATTTAATATTTCCTTGATGTACGTTGTTGTGTAGTTTACAATTGTATTGTTTTATAGTTTGTATATAATTATATGTAACATGATATATTCTATTCTATTCTGTATGTATTTCATATGTACATAAAATTTAATTCTGAAGTAGAATGAATACCCTCCAAGATACATTTTATATATCATATATAATATATCCTATTATGCATATATTCATATATATATACATATACATGTATGTATATATAATTTTAACATTTAATCCTGAAGTAAAATGAGTAGTATCCTCATTTTATAGTTTTGGAAACTCAATTTCAAAGGTTGTGACTTGTCCAAGTGTTCTAGCCATGTTTACAAAATTAAGATCTTACACATAATTTTTTTGTTGGAGAAACTCATACTCTCTCACACATTTTAACATCTAAAATGTGTCATGTTTATCCAGTCATAAGGGTAATTGACAATGAATAATAAATACTGACTTACGACAAAACTGTTGTATCTCTCTTCAAAATGCATCATATGGAATCTAAATGTCCTAGCAATTTGATACTTACCATCATCCATTCAAAAAATAGGTAAATAACTTTTTTTTGACAGTAAAAAGTTGAGGTTTATATATGTATGTATGCACATATGAACACAATATATGTATATATAGCATATACATACATATTTTATTTTAATGCTTAAAGGTCTTTTAATGATCACAGTGTATTTATTACAGAAATATGAATACAGATTGAAATATTATATTTTTCATTTGTCACTTTTGACTAAGCGTATCAAAACTTTCCATCATTGCAATTATTAGTAGTAACGTTATAAACTTAGGTAAATAATTGTTAAAAATTAAATTTTAATGGAAACATGTCTCTTAAAAATGGGGTCCCCTCCTCTGCCCCCAATTAGTTCATATATCTGGATGAATATTATGAATGGTTAGAATGAGTCTGGAATCAGCCTCAGACTTACTCCTGTTATTCAGAGTTATTAATAAGTGTTTAGAAACCTTATTCACCCAAATAAGAAGATGGGTTTTTTTTGACTGCCTTCCATGTCCTTTGCCACACAAAATCACATGGTGAACTATTATCAAAAATTGTTTTCTGTTATCTATCAATTGGTAACTCATTTAAGATATTCTCAATTTGGTTGAAAGCAAATAACTGAAAACCACCTAACTTGCAAAAGGATTTATTGCCCATTAGTAATTCAAAGCTTTACCATAATTCTTCTCTATTTGTACAGTTCTTCTTTCACTTAGTTTCCTTAATTAATATCCTCGGAAAATGCTAGAAAAAACTGAAATGTTATTTCAGTACCTTCTTTCTAAACATTTTGTGATGAAAAATGCTTTGATTTTATCATGTGTTAGGGATGTTTGTGTCAAAAACTTTTAGGTGGCTCATTTGCTCATCGAATTTCCAGTTTTGATCAAAACATTCCCATATAACCAAATTGGTAAAATCAGCCAATCATATAAGCTCAATTTATTTTTGGGTTTTGGTTTGTTTGTTTTTGCTGTGCTGGGGATGGAACCCAGGGCCTTAGGCAAGCACTCGAATGCTGAGTTACACACCCAGCCTAAGATCAGTTTATCTTCTATCAGAAAAAGAAGCATGATTTTATTTTAAAATTTAGTCAATACCTTATTACTCATTTAAAGGAATCTTTTAAAATTGCTGGAAAAATGATAAAATTCATTTGTAAGAGATATTATTAAAACATTAAGATTAAAATGAGATATCATTTAAATGTTATTTAAAAATATTAAAATTATGATAATGCTATTTTCCATTGCCTTATTTAGAATAAAGTGGAAGAAAGTGGACCAAAAATGATAAATGACTTACAAAGTAAGGAATATGATAAAAGATATGGTATTCCATTAGTAAATAGATATAAAATGTAAAGATACTGAGTTTCTGAGAATTTTAAAGTCATATATGTAAATTAGAAATAATGCATTAATTTCATTAGACTTCTTGTACCTCACAGTCATACTTTTCCTGTGTATTTAGCAAAGGAAAAAAGTATGACTGCTAAAAATGAGTTGGTTTGGCAGTTAGCATGTAATTTTATTTTTTGTTAATAAGGAGTAGATAATTTTAAAATTTCTAAGCTCAAGATTGACATAATTGGAATAAATATTTCATTATGCAATTTGCATTGAAAAATATGACTTGCATTTAATTCTTTATTAAATATTGCTCATGGAGTGCCTGCATGTCTGTAATGATATAGCATATAGAAAGTTCCCTCTAGCTCTACTCCTTTCCTGACTCTCTGAGGAACAAAACAGATTGCTCTCCTTTTGTTGAATACAGCAGGTGTGCATTATTCTCAAAGCCTATTCTGAGCATATACCAAAATTTCTCCCATTATCCTCTTAAAATGAATTCTTCTACCAGCTGCTAAGAGAAAGAGAATTTCCATATTGTTGTTTTTGTGCCTAAAATCTCATGATTTCTGTCCTTGATTTACAGTGAATTTTTTAAAACATTTTTAAAATATTTATTTATTTGCTTTAGTTGTACACAATGCGTTTGTTTTTATGTGGTGCTGAGGATCGAACCCGGGCTGCCCACGTGCTATGCGAGCGCTCCACCGCTGTGCCACAATCCTAGCCCTACAGTGAATTTTAAAAGGGAGAGTTTTCATACCAAAATTCTCACTGCCATCCCTACAGCAGGACATTCCCATACTACAAGAAAGCCACAAATATGTAAACCCCTATAGCTCCACCCAATCTAAATACAGAATCAGAGTCACTTTGTCTAGTAGCTCCTGGCCTTGTTTTCTTTCTAGTTAGTTGGCCTTGTATATCAGATTAAGGACTACATTAGCACTGATTTTAAGTTACCCTTCACAGGCAATATGATACAATGCAAGAGAGGATTTTTGGTCAGGTAGGTGTATCAGAATATTTCCAATTATGGTGATTAGAAAGCTGTGTACTCCACTTGGAGAAGTAATAACTAATGTCAAGTAGCACAAGATGTCCTCTAATTTCTTATTGAGTTTGAATCTCCAGGTGTTTTTCTCAATTTGGAGTAAACTTTTTTTGTTATCAAGGTAACAAATAAGAGAGCATAAACCATTATGCTAGATTTGGAGCTATTTGAAATTTTTTCTCAGTTCTGCATTATTAAGGTAATATTTAAATTGCAGAAAATATTTGAAAGAATTTTAACAACATTCAGTAGAAATACTAAAGGAGCATTAAATTTTAAATCCCTAAAATAGAATGTTGGCTTTTGATACCCTAGGCATTTTGGAGCTCTTAAGATCTTATTTATAGCATAAAATTATTTAACCTCATATTAATTTTATCTGTAGAATGTGTAAAGTTGTTTTGTGTCTAATTAAAAATCATTCATTTTAATGTTTTCTTTCATGAAGTACAATTAAGCTTTTAATTGTACTTTGTTTTTTATAATCTGATTTTCATTCATTGAAAGTAGCCAAATAATACTTAGAAAGTAATGTGAATATGCCTTTGCTATTGGTCTGAGTAGCTACATTTTTAGAAGTATGCCTGCTTTACCATAGCATCCATGTAATTAATAATTAGTCATATCAAATAATAGAATATTATTAAAAATAGGATCATTTAAAAAGCAAGATTAAGATTCATGAAATAAAGGAGAGCCCAAATTATTATGCATATTTTAAAAATGAAAGACTGCAGGATTAAATAATTGAATTATTTAAAAGAAAGTTTGGCTTTGTACTCTTTTTTAAACTTAAGAATAATGTTATCTTGGAAATTATTTGATTGGTTTAGATGAGATGCAGAATATTTTTGAAAGTATTCTGAAGTAATTTCTAAATGTAAATGTCAAAATATGTAGTATTTTAAAAATGATTATCACATTCACTTCAGTGAGTCTTAAACATAGTAATTCCAAAATCATATTTAGTCATGGCAAAAATAAAAGTGCTTCTAATTTAATTTAAAATTGTAACCAAATTGAGAACTACTTTATTACTATTTTTTATTATTTTATATATTCACAATTTATACATATCCCAGTATATTTAGCTTATATATATAAATATAAATATAATATATGTATATATGGAACACTTCACAAATTTGCATGTCATCCTTGTACAAGGGCTATGCTAATCTCTATATCATCCCAACTTTAGTAAATGTGATACTGCAAATGCAATTACAAAATATTTGACTAGAACTTTCAGGAATAGTGATGTATGAGATATTTTATGTTAGTTATAACCAGAGTGGTGGTGCCTGCCTAAATTCCCAGAAACTTGGGAGGCTGAGGCAGGAGGATTATAAATTGGAGGCCAGCCTGGACAACTTGATGAGATTATTAAGGTAATAAAAAGGATGGGGATATAGCCCAGTGGTAGAACACTTGTATAGCATGTGTGAGGCCTTGGGTTCAATACACAGTACCCTCAACCCAAAAGGTCATGTGATCATGTAATCAGGTTGCTGTGCATATACAAAAGGTAGAATTGAGTGGAGTTAGTTGCTAGGTTCTCTTTTTAAACTTTAGATAAAGGAAGAGAGAGAGCATCATCCATCAGCGTTTTTTCTTTGTTTGTGGTCCTGGGGATTGAACCCAGGGACACTCAAACTACTGAGCCACATCCCTACCCCTTTTTAAAATATTTTTTTTAGAGACAGGATCTTACTAAGTTGCTTAGGGCCTCACTAAGTTGCTGAGGCTGGCTTTGAACTTGTGAGCCTCAGCCTCCTGAGCCACTGGGATTACAGGAGTGCACCACTGTGCCTGACCCCAGGATTTTTTTTTTTTTTTAATATTTATTTATTTGCTTTAGTTGTACACAATGTGTTTATTTGTATGTGGTACTGAGGATCAAATCCGGGCCGTGCATGTGCTAGGCGCGAGCGCTCTACCGCTGAGCCACAACCCCAGCCCCCCCCCCAGGATTGTTTTTGATAATTACATGTTTCCATGTGTATGAGCTACCTAACCCTTGTTTTTTTTTTTTTTTTTTTTTTCCTTTTAAGTAGAAGGAGTAAGATTTGTTGATCTTAACTCTACTACCTAGCTCTGTGACCTTGAGTACTTTTCTTCTTCTCTAAAAGCCTTGTTTACCCTGGAAATAATAACATGGAGTGACCAAAAAGTCTAGAAACATAATGTGGCAATTATACTCCTATAGATCTCCATAAAACCAAGAAATATACAAAATATTCATGTATACTGTTTCTGAGAGCAAAACTCTGGAAATAACCCAGGTGTCCAGAATGAATGAATATATTGAAAATGAATGAACCATAGCAATACACACTCATATGGATGAATATAAAAAGTGCAATGTTGGGTTGGGGTTGTGGCTCAGCGGTAGAGCATTCGCCTAGCACATGCGCGGCCCGGGTTTGATCCTCAGCATCACGTAAACTAAATGTATTGCATTGTGTACAACTAAAGCAAATAAATATTTTTTAAAAAAATGCAATGTTGAGTGAAAAAAGCAAATCACATAAGAATATATACAATATAATTCTACTTTTATTTTAAAAAAGTGTGTAAATGCTGAAAAGTGTGTAAATGCTGTGGTTTTTATGTGATTTGAAAGTTTGGTTCCCAGTGTAACAGTATTGAGAGGTGATAGGACTTTTAAGAAGTTGAACCTAGTGGCAGATAATTAGGTCATGGGAACACTACCCTCAGAAGGGATTAATGCCCATCTCTTGGGAGTGTTTTAGGTTTGAGGGGGCTGGTTTAGTTACCTTGAGAGTGGATTGTTATACAGTGAGATTGTCACATGTGTTTGACCTCTTTTCTTTCAGCCATAATCCTAAAAGACACAATCCTAAGTGACATCATCTTGAATGTTGAAGTCCTGAAAGATTGAAGTCCCTAAAGTCTAAGATTCCAAAAGATAAAAATCTTGAAAATATGATCTGGAAAAATGACTAAAATTTTACATGAGATGTTTATTTACATTTTAAGAAGATAAATTATTCAAGAAACAAAACACAATAGAACATCTTATAGGCCACTTTACACAATATAATAGGCTAAAATAGCCCACATAGCAAAAATGTCCAGATATCACTAATGACAGTTTTATGATACAGTGATGAACAGGCAAGCTGTATTCATAAACAGGTCAAAAAGTGAAATGTGTAAACATATATCACTGTGGTTGGTAATTACGTACACCTAACTTGATAACTACAGTCACATGAACTATTGTGATGGATAACCTATGTCTTATGAGATAAGTAAAAAAAATTCCAATGGGTCAGTACTGCACAAGCAGTCACTTTGAGCTGAGAGCTCCACAAATTTTCTTTCATAAATGCAGATGTACTAAAAGGACATTTCTTCATTTATTGAGGAAATTTCAACATTTTCCACACACACACACAATGCTTACACACAAAGCCAATGTGATAATGCACTTTCATAGAGTCAAATTTGCAAAAAATGCATAAAATTAAATAGAATTCTCTACAAGTCTTTACATAATTTATACTTTCAGTGTTGGAAATGATACAAAGGTGAAATACATAGCATAGCAAATTGTAGAAAAATAATGCTTGTTAGTAGTGTGGTACATTGTATATTTTCAAAAATGATTCAAATTCATTTATAAAATGAATTTATTGGACAGCGTACTCAGGGGTCAAGCATGATTATTGTGAATAAAATGAAGAAAAGGACAGAGGTGATCTGTCTGTTCTTCATGAACATTACAGTCCAGGGTAAGGAGAAGCCAGTCAGACTCTTGACAGTCATAAAAATAAATATATTGTTACAACCTGTAATGAAAAACATAAAGAAAAATTTCAGGTTGTAAAAGGATTGTAAGACAAAAGAACTGACCTGTTCATTAAAGTGTTGGTAAAATGTTTCCATAAATTGTTATTTCTTTTTCTTCAGGTTTTTATTCTAATAAGTTGACATCAGTGTACATTAGCAGATACATAAATAGCTGATCTCAAATGTCATTTGGAGAATAATGTTTGAATTGACTTGTTTTGCTATGGTTTTATCTTTGTGATAACATACAAAATAAAAATTTGTTCAGCTAGTCATTGTGGTGCCAATCTTAATCCCAGAAGACACAACCCCAAAATAGCCTTTCTCCCCTCGCCAGTGGGAATTGCAGTTTTTTAGGATTTTGGCTTTCAGGATTTCAACATTTAGGGTTTTAATTTTTTGAGATTGTGATTTTTTACTTTATGTATCTTCTGGGGTTTCAATGTTTGCGATTAAGGCATTGGAACTTTTGGGATTATGATCGATACTGCTTCCATTTTTGCTGCACAGCTCTAGCTTGCACTCCTGCCATGTGATGCCATTGTTATGACACAGCATGAGGCCCTCAACCAATGGACTTTCAAACCCAATCTCGGACTTTCAAACTCCGAAACTGTTAGCTAAATAAAGCTTTCCACTTTATAATGTACCCAGTCTCAGGTATTTAATTATAGCAATACAAATAGACTAAGACTGTAGCAAATACTGTTATTCAGGATTTCATATTTAAAACCATAAATAAGATCAGGGAAATGATTAATTCAAAATTCAGGATGGTGGTTGTCTGGTGTGGCAAGTGCACTGGGGTATTCGGAGTATTGGTAATCTGCTGCTTAAACCATTTGGATATGTGGGTATTTAAAAATATTTTAAAATATATGTTTGACATTTAAAACATACATATTCATCTGATCATTATTTTGTGTATGTTTTGTTGAAAACAAAATAGAAAAGCCATAGAGCTTTTTCTTTTATTATTGAACTAAGAAAATTTGAGAAAAAATAAAGTCATTCATGAATCTTCTGCCTTAAAAGAAAAATTACCATTTTTGCAAAATACCATTCAAATTTTCAATGTTAGATTTATATCTGTCACATTGCTATTTTTTTAAAATAATTTTTTAATAAACATCACAGTAGAGTGTATTTTGACATATATACATGGAATATAACATTCTAATTAGGATCTTATTCTTGTGGTTGTACATGATGTGTAGTTTCATTGATGGTGTATTCCTATATGAACATAGGAGAATTATATTTGTCCTATTTGTTATACCTTTCTTCCTTTTTGATTATATGAAATTTTTTACAATTCCATTTTATTACCTTTATTGGCTCCTTAGAAATAATTATTTACTTATTTTCATGACTGCTTTAGGGTTTATTGTATACACCAAAATTCTACTTTGAAGTGGCATCATGTATAGTGTAAGAGCCTACCAATAATTTGTTTTCATTTTCCCTCTTCCAACCATTGTTCTGTGGTTATGGTACATTTTACTTGGCTTTAAAGTATAAGTTCCATAATACATTGTTATTCTTTTCATCTAGACAATTATCTTTTAAAGGGCTTTAAGTAATTAGGAAAATATCTTAAATATTTATGTAGTTAATATTTTCAATAATTTTATTTTTTCTATAGATTAATATTTCAATATGGAATGATTTTTTAAAGTACCTCCTTTTAAAAAATATTTCATGTAGTGTGGACTAGATGGTAAAAAAATTCAGCTTTTGTGTATCTGAAAAGTCTGTTTTTTTTTGTTTGTTTGTTTGTTTTGTTTTGTTTTCCAAGATATTTTCACAGGGTACAGAATTATAGGTTGATAGTTTTTTTCCTATGTTTTAAAAGATTTTAAAATTTGCCTTATTTCTGATGAGAAATCTGCTATCATCTGTATCTTTCTTCTTTTTTTTTTTGGTACCGGGGATTGAACTCAGGGGCACTCGACCACTGGGCCACATCCCCAGCCCTTTTTTGTATTTTATTAGAGACAGGGTCTCACTGAGTTACTAAGTGCCTCGCTATTGCTGAGGCTGGCTTTGAACTCGCGATCCTCCTGCCTCAGCCTCCCAAAGTGCTGGGATTACAGGCGTGCGCCACTGCGCCTGGCTTCTTTCTTCTTTTGTACTCAAGTATCTGTTTCTCTCTGGATCCTTTTATTAACATTTTTACTTTATCACTGGTTTGAGTAATTTGATGATGATTTGCTATCAGTTTGAGTAATTGAGTAATAACAGGTATAGTCTTTTTCATGTTTCTTGTGCTTGGAATTTGTTGAGCTTCTTGGACCTCTGGGTTTTCAGTTTCCAACAAATTTGGGGAAATTTTGGAAATAATTTATTCAAATATTTTTTCTGTCTCCCTCCCATCCTGCCATTGTTTTGGGGATTCCAAGTGTATTTGTAGTAGTCCAACTGAAGTCAGCTCACTGATGCTCTGTTTGTTTTTGAGTTCTCTTTTTTATTTCTAGGTTTCATTTGGTAAAGTTTCTATTGCTCTGTCTTCAAGGCCATTAATCTTTTCTTTTGTAATATCAAATATGCTGTTAATTCTATTCAGTGGGTTTTTCATGTTACATTTAAAAAAAATATTTATTTATTTATTTATTTTAGTTGTTTACAATGCTTTTATTTATTTATTTATTTTTATTTTTACATGGTGCTGAGGATTGAACCCGGGCCTCACACATGTAGGCAAGCATTCTGCCACTGAGCCACAACCCCAGCCCCTCATGTTACATTTTGTAGTTTTTATCTGCAGAAGTTTGACTTGTTTTTTCCCCCCTATCTTTCATGTCTACTACAGTTTTTAGGCATACTGAGTACAGTTACAATAATTGCTTTTAAGATTTATTAGGCAGGATCTGAGTAGTTCTTAGTATAGAACTAGTAATTCTTCACTCCTGAGACAGGCCTTTTCTGTATATTCTACCCAGTGACTGAATCAAGAAGTTTGTGGAGCTGGCATTATTCTCAGCCCCATGTGTGTGCCAAGCATTGTTATCTATAATCATTGGTATCTGTGTTTTTTTTCTGATTGTTCTTTTCTGGACCTCATGGTTTTCTTGTATGCATGTGCTATCATTACCTAGCTAAATTCTCAAGGGGAACCATCTGAAGTTTTCTGGAATTCTCTCTCAGGAGCTCTCTTCACAGAATTCTAAAGATCTTGTCCTCCTCAGTCTTCTAGTTGTTTCCCCAATTTAACAGATTGTTTGCTGGGCTCCTTCTGGTTTATCCTTCCCTACACTGGACCTTTCCTTTTCCAACATAGCTTCATATACCTTCCATTCTGGTTTTGCCTCTCTCTTTTTGGTAAATAGGAGTGCTCTCATTCTTGCTTGCTGAGCTTTTTTTTCTTTTTTCCTCCCAATCCTTTTAACCTGAAATAGTTTCAGATTTACTAAAGCATTTTGTAAGAATTGTAAAAAGATCTTCTAAGTCTCCTTCAACCAGATTTATTAATTGTTAACATCCTGTCACAATTGGTTTACCACACCTGTCTCATCACCTCACTTTCCCAGTTATTTTTTTTTCTGAAACACTTGAGAGTAAGTGGCAGATATCATGCCCTGCAAACCTTTTATTTTTTTTTTTATCTTCAATGCTATTTCTTAAGAACAAAGGCATTCTTTCATATAACCACCAGTTGTAAAATTCAGAAAATTTGGCATTGATGTGCATACACTATTGTCTCATAAACTCTTGTATTCACTTCTGCCAGTGTTTTCAGTAATGTTCCATGACATTTTTTTCTTCATTCACGCATTGAATTTAGATGTCACTTCTCTTTAATCTTCCATAATTTGGAGTAGCTCCTCTTTGTCTTTTATGACATTGTCTTGATTTTTAGGCTAGTTGTATGGAATGCCCTTCAATTTGGGTTCATTTGATATTTCTTATGATTAAATTCAGGTTATACATTTTTGACAAGAAGACTACTTAAGTGATTTTGTGGCCTTATTAGAATATTATATCAATTTGTCTTACTATTTGTGATAATAATTTTAATTGGTTAAGATATCATTGATATCATCCCCCAAATTTCTTTTCTTTTTTTGTACTGGGGATTGAACCCAGGGTTGCTTTATTACGAAGCTACATCCCCAGTCCTTTTGTTAAAAAAATATTTTTAGTTGTAGATGGACACAATACCTTTATTTTTGTTTATTTAATTTTTTTATGTGGTGCTGGGGATCGAACCCTGTACCTCATGCATGCTAGGCAAACACTCTACCATTGAGCCACACTCCAGCCTCTCAGTCCCTTTTATTTTTTATTTTGAGACAGAGTGTTACTAAGATACTGAGGGCCTCGCTAAGTTTCTGAGGCTGGCTTTGAATTTGCAGTCCTCCAGCCTCAGCACCCCAAATTGCTGGGATTATAGGCTTGCGCCACTATACCCGGCTCATACACTAAATTTTTTTTCTGTAAAATTTGTATCTTTTCCCATTGAAAATAAGTAGTAGTCAATGGGAACATATTTTGAGGCTCATTAATACTCTTATCAATCTTTTATGCACAGTTTTAGTCTATTGATTTTTTTTCCTTAATCAGTTATTTCCGTGGTTGTAAAATGATTTTCAAAGTCTGTCATTTCTCATTTATTTAGAATTCTATTGTATGTATTTGTCTTTATTCTTTCCTTCCTTTCTCATCCATCCATTTACCTATCCACCTACCTACCTGCCTATCATCTGTCTAAACTCTCTCTCCCATTAGTTCTTATTTTATGCAGTATGGATTAATAGTACATTAAGGGTTTGTTTTTCTTTAAGCGAATGTTGATGACTTCTTTCCAGTTTGGCATGACTTAGAGCAAATGAACAATTACAACAGAAGATCTTTTATTTAGCAGTCTTTTTGTTTTTTAAGAACAGAGACCAACTCAGATGCTTTGTAATAGGAAGCTATATTGTATAAGTATACATGTGATAATGAGAAAAGACTAATCTGTCACTTGGTAAGATCGTAGGAGAACCCAGGAAAAGCCAAACTGAAATTCTAATCCTGCGCTCCCCTCTTTGAACTGGAACAAACAACAATTATGTGAGCCTCATGAAGGGTAGAATTGATAGGCCATTCTTGAATCTCAGGAAGTCATGGGTTCTGGGTTATCATATTGTCCTCCCAGCTTCAGGAGTTCACAGATATTATTTTAGTGACTTTTAAAATCTATTAATGACTTCTTTTTCAATAGTTCTGCTTTTCTTATTGCTCTTAATTGTCTGGATGTACCCATAGTTTCTTAGGCAGAGTTAGCTGGGTTTGGGAGATGATCTCTGCCATCTTCTCCTACCAGATTTCTCATATTTTTGCTTACCAGCCTCTAGTCTATGTCAAGTGTTCATTCCCAGCCCACTCAGCTGTATGTGTGGGGCACAATGGGAGAGAATTACCATGTTCAGAACACATATACTTTTTTTGTGGAATATCCTGTGGGTCCCTTTGTTGTAGAACTGGTAAAGAGGGCAGTTTTCCCAAGTGGTTACTGTGGCTATAGTTGGCAATATATATCTGCATCCTGTTCTTCATCCTGCCAAACAGTGCCGTACATATCTAGGGATTATGAGCTAAGTGATTTGCTTTCTGTATTATTTGCAGAATACCAATATGGTGATATTTATTTAAATTCATTTTAAGTAATGATGATGTTGAAAATTGTTATAAAACTGGGACAAGAATTTTCAGTAATTTAATACATTATTCACTAAAATTATTTTGAAACCATGACTGTTAAATAAGTCCACCTTATTAATTTGGCTTGATTAAGAAGTATAAAATATAACTCATATTTTCTTTTTACATTTCTGTTCTTACATCATGATTATTTAATATTTTCCGTAAAAGAGCTATTCAGCACTCTGTGAATATAGTGTAAACTGTTTGTAGTTATCACTTTTCAAAAGCTAAAACTAGACTTCCTAGTTTGCCTTTGAAAATTTCCTTTATTTGGTATCACTTGTTTATATGTTCTTCCTATTTAATATGAATGAAATATTAATATCTAATTGTTTAAAGTACAGTACTTAAGTTAATTCCATGTATAATTAAAAAATTTAAATACATTAACATTTCACAACGTAGTCTATGATTGGGATTAGGACTGTTTGTATTTGCTGTTCAAATATTCAGTATAATATTTGGTATTTGGATAAAATACTATTTTTCATATCGAGTATGTTTGTTTAAAATTTTAGAGAAGATATACTAGGGAGCTTGGAAAACTTGTATTTAACATAAAATTTTTGATCGTGTTCAGATATTAAGTGTACGGAATAGTTTTTTGGGAATCTCCCAATTTTATATGACTATTAGATTTTGCAGGTTTGCATCCTTTAATAATATGTTACTTTTTCTGTCATACATAAAACATTTAATCTCTGGGTCACGTTTGAAATCGGATAAAGGAAGGGAAAAATGAAATGAGATACCTTCTCAATTCTTTTCTAGAGAACATGAAACCCTCCCATTTCCTTAAGCAGGCTTTCCTATATGATAAACTTTATTTCATAAGAGGAAACACATCTTTATTTTGAAGCACAATACTTTCCTTGTACATTGTGTAAATTGTTAAGGGTGTTGACATTTAAAAAGCTGTCTGACAGAACCAACTATTTACAACAAGCCCAGGCCAGCCAGAACTACTCTGGGAAGATGATATAGATTCACTGAAGCTAAAACTACCATAAGGCAAGATTACTCTAGAGACATAAAGTCTGGGCTTTGACTGCAGGAAATATCACTTTGGAAATTACTCTGTAGGTAGGATTAAATATAAAAACTTGAAATATGCATCTAAAATGAATTAAGTTACCATACTGACTAGAACTCATTGTGAAATGATTCTTTAAAAAAGCATTTTGGTTATTATTATTTAAATTACTTTAAGAAAGGTGGAAACTGAATTGTGGAACTTATAGTGGAAATTAAAAGTACATTATCTTTTCTGGCTATGAAAGTATGATTTTATTAATATAAGTTGACTGTTAGAAAGCTATTAAGTAGTATTTAATCTATCTGTGATGTTGTGTTGTAATACAAAATATATATTTGGTATCTGCCCTTGGTGCCTGTCATACAGCCCCCCAAACCCTTGGAATCTTCAGTGGGATGTTTCTTTTTATATACTAATGAGATGACTGGGGTCTCCTGGATTTCCTCAGAATGCAGGGAGTGAGGGGTAGGTGATTCCAGGGGAACGAGCCATATTATTAGAGGGTTGGAACTTTCAGCTATATCCCCCAACCTCTAGGGAAGGGAGATGGGCTGAAGGTTGAGTTGATCACCCACAGCCAGTGATATAATCAATCATGTTCTCATGATGAAGTCTCAAGAAACCAAAATGGAAGGTTTCAGAGAGCTTCTGGATAGCTGAACCACATAGAGGTTCCTGGAGAGTGGAGCATCTAGAGAAAGCATGGAAGCTCTGTGCCCCTTCCCACATGCTTTGCCCTGTACATCTCTCTCATCTGTATTCTCTGTAATATTCTTTAAAATAAATTATAAAAAGTAAATAAAGTTTTTCCCTTAGTTCTTTGAGTTACTCCCATCAAATTGATGGAACCCAAGGAGAGGGTTGTTTCAACTTTGATTTATAGTTATTTGGTCAGAAGCATAGGTCACAATCTGGGACTTGTAATTAGCATTAGAAGTGGAATGGTCTAGACTTGTAGGATTGAGCCCTTAACCTGTGGGATATGATGCTATCTGTAGGTAGATAGGGTCAGTTTTGAGTTAAATTACATGATATCCAGTTGGTATCTGCTGGCGAATTGTTTAGTGTCGGTGGAGAATCCCCACACATCTGTTATCAGAAGTGTTTTGTGTGTATGTATATGTGCACACACACATACATACATATGCACACACATATACATACAGAGACTGTAATAGAGAACAATACATTTCTAGGCTGTTTCCATTAGGTAATTTTGGGAAATAATTATTGTATCAATGATCCTAAGTCCATTTAGTTACAGTAGGTATCTAGGCCGCCTACCTTTGCAACGATTTTCAAGGTTGTATTTATAGAATTACTGGTGGCAGCTATGTGCCTGTATCTTTTAATTTTAGCCCTTTACTATGCCGAATATTGTTAAAGGATAAATTTTAGAAGTGAATATGATCATGATTTTCACACAGATATAAAATGAACATGTGTCAAAGATTTTACTTAACTTGTTAATTAATAATATTATTATTGCCAGTTGAAATACCACATATTTATAGTTAAGGAATATTGAATACAAAACTGGCAAAACTGATGAATATCCACTGAACAATAATCAGCTGCTGTCTACAGTTTACAATTTGCGTTTCTATGGGTAGGAATCCTTTGTATTACCATCTATTTCCAGGAAGTTAATTTGTCTCTCTACAGAGCTGTAAAATAGTCAAGTCAATGACAGACAAATTGGACAGGCTAGGCAAGACACTTTGTTAAATTTCAGTCTTTTCACAACTTTTCCTGAGCTGAGCGCAGTGGCGCACACCTATGATCCCAGCAACTAGGGAGGCTGAGACAGAAGAATCACAAGCTCAAGACCAGCCTTAGCAACTTAGTGAGGCCCTAAGCAACTTAGTAAGACCAGTCTCAAAATAAAAAATGAATAAATAAAAAGGGCTAGGGATGTGGCTCAGTGGTAAATTTCTTCTGGGTGCAATCCCTAGTACCAAACAAATCTTCCTTATTGTTTATTATTGGTACCTCTGGTAATTTCTATAAGCTTGATTTTAGTAGTTGTCAGAAATTGTTTCATGTCTACTCAAATATTGTAATTTAGTGATGTTAATTCTGTGAGGGCAGGCATCTTAAAATGCAGGAATCATAGTATAATGATGTTCTGGGTGTAAGTGTAAAAGGCCTGTTAAAACCTGTGTTCTGGGGCGGGGGTTGTGGCTCAGAGACAGCACTTGCCTCGCACGTGCGCAGCCCGGGTTCGATCCTCAGCACCACGTAAACATAAATGCATTGCATTGTGTACAACTAAAGTACATAAATAAATATTTTTTTTTTAAAAAAACCTGTGTTCTGATTCAGAAAGTAGAAGAAAACAGAGTTTTTAATAAATATAATCTTACTTTAATTGTAATGAGGGAGCCACTTATTTGAAGGAATCCGGTATTGAATATTTATAAAAAGTAAAAATCCTCTTCTAACTGAAGTGGTTCTTCCCTGCTTCATTTGCTTTATTAATGAGATGCTTTGTACATCAGATTTTGAGTTGGGTATAACTTGTAACTCCAAAATAACTATAAGCCCTGAACTATACTGATGTTATTTTTATGAAATGTTCATATTGTATGATTTTTGCCCTGATGTTTGCTCTCTTGCCAATAACTCATACTTTCCATTTTACAGTTAATAATAACATATTAAAATAACTTACAGTTGCATGTCCTTATATGAAGGAGGTAGAATATCATGTTTGATGAAGTAGGCTTTGTCTGCCCCTGTTAGACTGTGAGCCAATCAGATAGTCCTGCCCAGGACACTGACCCTTAAGGGAATGATATATGTTAGGTTAGTTAGATTGGCTGAAGCAGATCTGGAGTAGCTGAGAACCCAGCAGGAATGGAGTAGGAAGTGAGGGTGAATTTTCTGGATTCTAAGGAATATGGGACTTGAGTTTATGGTTTAGGATTTTTACCATGCCTTGACTCATTTGGTTTCTTCTGGAGCCTGATTATCTAGGCTTCTGTTGAATCTGTGACTTACCTGATTTTCTTTCAATAAATAGCTTTGCTAATAAAGTTAACTGGAGTTGGTTTCCTTTGCTTATTTAACAAATAAGCAAACAAAAATGAAGCAAAACTCTAGTAGAAGAAACAACCAAGTACATGGTTATGTTTCTAGGTAGATGATCCTTGTCAAGTCAATGTAGGAGGAAGTAACGTGAACTTACTTTATGTGGGAAAGAGAAACAATGCTGAAATAATTTAGGTTGCTGAATTATAACCCAATAGATCACTTGAATTAGCTAATGGAATAATAAGGATAACAACTTTAACTAGGAATATATCATTTTAAAGTATTTCTAATCTATATTTCATCTTCTGGCCATATGTCCAAGAATAATATTTGGATATTTAAAACTTAAGGTACGTTAAAGTGAGCCTTTCTCATAATGGTAGAATAGCTTGGATCAAACTAATCCTCCTGTAAAAAAAAAAAAAAACATTATAAATTCTGGACAAATTGCAAAAACCTCACAACTCTCAAGGTATTGGAGAGTGACCATAAAAGGCAGAAATTAAAGGGCTGTCAATACTTGGAAAGAGTGAATAACACTACAGTAGGAAAATGAGATTTTCTTGCCAGTAGACATAAACTACAAGAAATGGTAGTTTCTTCAGGCTGAAATAAAATAATACCAGATGGAAACTTGGATCTTCTGGAGAAATAAGGAATGCCAGAAATTGTAAACAATTGTAAACAATGCTTACATATGTATGGGTAAATATATTTAATTCTCCCTATTTTTTTCAAAAAATGACTATTTAAGGTACAAATGATCATACTGTATTTTTTTTAAGATTTAAAAAAATATTTATTTATTTATTTGCTTTTAGTTGTACACAATGCGTTTTTACGTGGTGCTGTGGTTCGAATCCGGGCCGCGCACGTGCTAGGCGAGCGCTCTACCGCTGAGCCACAACCCCAGCCCCCATACTGTATTTTTTTAAAAAA
Source organism: Tamias sibiricus (assembly GCA_025594165.1). NCBI lineage: Eukaryota > Metazoa > Chordata > Mammalia > Rodentia > Sciuridae > Tamias > Tamias sibiricus. The sequence continues at coordinate 42,993,553 of CM046670.1, forward strand.
TTATTTGTTCTTTTTAGCTATATATGACAGTAGAATGTATTTGAACATATCCTACGCACATGGAGTATAACTTCCCATTTTTGTGGTTGTACATAATTTTACACTGGTTGTGTTTTTATATAAGAACATAGGAAAGTTACGTCTGATTCATTCTAATGTCTTTCCTATTCCCATCCCTCCTTCCTTCCCTTCATTCCCTTTTGTCTAATCCAGTGAATATTACTCAGGCATAAAGAAGAATTAAATATTGACATTTGCCAGTAAATGGATAGAACTGGAGACTATCATGCTAAGTGAAATAAGCCAATCCCAAAAAACCAAAGGCCAAGTGTTCTTTCTGATATGCGAATGCTAACAATATGTGTGTGTGTGGGGGGAAAATAGAAGTTCACTGGATCATATTGTATTTTAAGATTTGTAGTATGTGTAAATAAATATACTCCAAGTTATAGCATAAAGTTCTGGAAGGTAGATTGACAGTTGTTTACATTTTACTTGAAGTGGGATGATATTAACCCTCAATAGATTATTAAAAGAAAAGGACATATATTGTTATTCCCGTAACAACTATTAAAAAATAATGCAAAGACTTATTGCTAAAATGTGAAGTCATTAGTTTCAATATGCTGCCATGCAGCAAATTTCAAACAAGAGTTACACATTTATTTAAATGGCAGATATTGGAGCACAAGATGCATTAAAAGGTAGATATTACTACTAGCATCTCATAAAAGTACTGAAATAATGCAGAAAATCTCAGGTAAATAATAATTGTAACAGCTAACACTGATGAGTATTAGCACATTCAAACTCTTTACATGCATTAACATATTCATTAAAACAACCTTATAAGGTAGTTGCTTTTAATAGTTCCACTTTATACATGAAGAAAGTGAAGCATGGTGATGCTAAGTAATTGTTAGTGGCAGAGTTAGGATTTGAACCCAGGATGACAGACTTCAGAGTTTGTGTTCTTTCTGTGTTATGGCATAATACTTACTGTATTATGCCCCCTCAGAATATGAAACCTGAATTAAGTTTCGTCCTTCCTTTGCTTCCATGGACCCTCTTTCATTATATCTAATTGGAAAACAAGAGCTTACTTTCTAGACTAGGAAAGTCAAGGGAAAAGTTGGTAAGATGAAGGCTAAGGAGAAAAAAATCACCACTCTTTGGTGGGGAAGGACATAAATGTATGGGCCAGGATATATGGGGAAATAAATATTTATCAGGTTCACAAAACTTTTCTACATTTTTGCTTTCTGCCATTTTCGTTTGAGGATACATGATATAGTTATGTCTTAAGACATTTTTTTAATAGCAGAGAACTTTTTTCCTCAAGGTTAAAAATTTCATTTTATTGCAATGTATAAAACAGATAAAAGTGACATTTTACTCACATGGATGCTTTTATATTTTCTCATTTGTAATGTTTGAATCAAATCAATAAGATCAATCATATTTGATAAAAACAATTTACAAATGAGTATTACAGATAACAATTGTGATCTTAGTCTTAGCACTCACTAATTTCTGTAGTTTATTGAGATAAATAGTGAGAATGACCCTAAAAACAGAGGCTTTGGGAGTCAGTTATTGAACCACATCCCCAACCTTTATCTTGGGATATCTTTCATGGTTATAAGACTCTTAGGATTTAAGGCACATGAGTGAGTCAGAGAGGTTTTTTTTTTGTTGTGGTTTTGTTTTGTTTTTGTGCTGGGTATTGAACCCAGGGCCTCTTGCATGCTAAGCAGGTACTCTGTCACTGAGCTATACCTAGGACAGGTCTCTTTTTTCTTCTTTAAAAAAATTTTTTTAACCTTTATTTCATTTATTTATTTTTATGTGGTGCTGAGGATTGAACCCAGGGCCGCGCATGTGCTAGGGGGTAGGCAAGCACTCTACTGCTGAGCCACAATCCCAGCCCCTGAGAGGTCTCTTTAAACTGCCCATTAGGTGTATCTACTTCTCTGTAGTCAGGTGGTCTTCTGTGAAGGACTTATAATAAAATTAAAATATGCTTGCTATCCCCATCTACCAGGGTACAGTACATATAATGGATATAGGGAGTTTGGGAGGCAGTAGTCATCTATATACTGTTACTGTTTTTTAAAAACTGGCCTTTTGCTTCTGCATGTCAGTGATAGGTTATCACTTATCCCTTGCCCATGTGAATTAGCAAATGTTTATAATAGGAAAATTGGGTCCAGGCTCCCAGCACCAAAGTCACAGCAAGAAGAAAGCTAGGTGTTCAGTATCAGTTATTTAACTTCTCTTGTCTCACATCTTCACTTGCTAATTACCTCCTGGTAGCATCACCTGCAGATTACCTCATGTGGTAGAATCAATGAGTTAATACATGTAAAATGAAACATGGAAAGCATTCAGTAAATTTTAGGTAGCATTCTTTTTTCTTTCTTCTTTTTCCCACCCAATACAGGGGATTAAACCCAGGGTATTGTGTGTACTTGGCAAGCACTACAGTTGAGCTACATCCCCATTCCCAGCTATCATTATTCTTGTTCCACCCTTAATGAAAATAGAAAAATTGTCATTATCTTTTATAGGAGATTCATATATGTATTTATACATTTAAGTTCAGTACTCCTCAACTCTATGCTTTTTAAGCTTTTCTTTTCTTTTTTTTTGGTACCCGGGATTGAACTCAGGGGCACTCCACCACTGGGCCACATCCCCGGCCTTTTTTTGTATTTTATTTAGAGACACAGTCTCACCGAGTTGCTTAAAGTGCCTCACCATTGCTGAGGCTGGCTTTGAACTCTCAACCTCCCAAGGGCTGGGGATTACAGGCATGTGCCACCCTGCCCGGCTTTAAGCTTTTCTTAACAGAACTTTCATTCAAAGTATGTCCAAATGAATTACATACAAATTTACTTACCTATTCATTTATTTTGAACTTCTGTTAGTTGCCTGGCATTGTGCAAGGCATTGGATAAATGATGGTCAATGAAACTATCACGGTCTCTGCCCTTAAAAAATTTAAGAGTCTAAGAGCTGGGCACAATGGTACATCCCTGTCATCCCAGTTGCTTGGGAGTCTGAGGCAGGAGGATCACGAGTTCAAAGCCAGCCTCAGAAACTTAGTGAGGCCCTAAGCATCTTATTGAGACTCTGTCTCTAAACAAAAATATTAAAAAGGACTGGGGGATGTTGCTCAGTGAGTAAGCACCATTGGTTCCAATCTTCAGTACCAAAAAAAAAAAAAAAAAGTCTAGAAGAATCTTGTAGCTCAGTGGTAGAGCTCTTGCCTGGCACGTTCCTCAGCACCACATAAAAATAAATAAATAAAATAAAGGTATTATGTCTATCTACAACTAAAAATGTTTTTTTAAAGAAAGAGTTCAGTAGGGGATAAAGACATAAAACAAATACAGACATATAAAATTTCCAACTATGATTAGTGCTATGAAAAGAAAGAACATATGCTATGAATGGGGAAAAAAATGAGATATCTAGATGGAAGATATCTACTTTAGATATCTACTTTAGCCTCTTTTAGCAACTGATATTTAAGATGGAACAAAAGCAAAGTGTGGTGCAGGAGCCCTGTTTGGGGAGATGGCTTGAATTGCGGTTGACTATGAGCCATGGAGATTTGGGCATTGTCGCCTTCCGTAGTCTCACGGGACTTGGCCCGGGATCTTGAGTGACTTGGCCCGGGATCTTGAGTGACTTGGCCGAGATTGCTGATCGGGTCAGTGCCATTTTTGATGGTATGTGCGGCGCGTGTTAGTCGTTGTTAGAGCCAGAGAGAAAAGTTATCAGAATAAAAAGCTGTTTGTCTCCAGTTTGCCTCTGAACTTCTTCCCACGGCTTCGTTGCTCCAAGCGGCCATCGCTTCAGGCAGCAACAGTGTGGGGAAAGCACTTCTTACAAAGGGAACATCATGTGCCCAGTCCTTAAGTGGAAAAGAGTTTGGGGTCCTAGGAGTGGAGTATAAGAGAAGCCAGAGAAGCTAGAGCGTAGGGAACAGAGCAGGAGCTGCATGAAGTGAAGTGGAAGAGTGGAAAAAGAAATATATACCTGGTCTTTTCTCCCTGGTTTCTGGTACACAGCTCCTAAAACCCTGGGAATCTCCAGAGTGATAAGAATGTCTTTTCGATGGTAATGAGATTGACTGGTGGCTGAAACATTCCTAGATAATTTCAGAGCGTCCTTGCCAGAAGGACCAAGAGAGTTTTAGAGGGTTGGAACTTTCAGCCCCACTCTCTGAGCTCCAGAGAGGCCTGGAGAGGTGCTAGAGGTTTAAATGAGTATAGATTTAATCCATCATGCCTACTAACAGAATCTTCATAAGAACCTCTAAACAACAGCATTCAGAGAGCTGTGGGGTTGGTGAACACATTGAAATTTTGTGAGGATGGAATGCCAGTAGAAGGCAATGCAGCTTTTTTTTTTTTTTTTTTTTTTTTTTTGTACCAGGGATTGAACTCAGGGGCGCTCGACCACTGGGCCGCATCCCCAGCCCTTTTTTGTATTTTATTAGAGACAGGGTCTCACTGAATTGCTAAGTGCCTCGCCATTGCTGAGGCTGGCTTTGAACTTGTGATCCTCCTGCCTCAGCCTCCCGAGTGCTGGGATTACAGGTGTGCACCACCGCGCCCGGCTCTCAAAGCAGCTCTTTCTCACTGCCCCTCCCCATTCATCTCTTGGCATCCTTTGTATTTGACTGTTGCTGAGGTATAATATCCCTTATGATAAAACAGTAGCAATAAGTAAAATACCTTCCTGAGTTCTGTGAGCCATTCAAATAATTTATTAAACCTGAGGTTGTGGGAATCCCTGAATTTATGTCTCGGTGATCAGAAGTATCAATGACAACCTGGGACTTGTGACCAGCATCTGAAATTAGGGCATTCTTGTGGGATCAACCCTTAGTTCTGTAGATTCTGATGATAACTCTTGGCAATGTCAGGATTAAATAGAATTGTAGCATACCCAGTTGGTGTCCAGAGAGTTAGGTAATTACTTGATGTGGTAAAAATCTTCATACCTTAGGTGTCAAAAGCGTGAGTAAAAATAGTCCAGAATGGTACAGGCAAAGTCTTGCAAGCCACTTTTAACCTTAAAAACTTCACAAGAAAAGGACAATGAATGGGACTTTTCAGTGGATTTGAGGTTGGAGAGAGGAAGGACCCATTCTATATTTTTAAGGATCTGGTGGGGCATAGAGAAGGTACTTAATGTAGTTAAGAAGAGTACTAGGTTGTTGAGGTAGCAGTAGAGATGGAAAGAACTAGACATCAGTAATCCTTAGGATATAGAATATATAGGATTGGATTATGTTTTGTATATATATATATATATATATATATATATATATATATATATACCTGCTGGTGGTAAAAGGGAGATGTCAAGGATAACTCAGATTTTTGGTAACTTTTAAGCTGTGGGTTTTTTTTTTTTTTTAACATGTCCAGGTTTACAAATTTTCTCTGTAGTTATATAATCTGTAATGGAAATTGGTACTTTAAAAAATAGAGCTGTAGTTAATGTGGGATTCAAGGTTATATACATTGATTTCTGCTGGCTTTTTAGATTACTTAGCAATATAGTAATTAATTTATTTAATTTTTAGGAATTTACAAATAGCAAATCATTGGTTAGACACAGTGAGTGAGTGATTCAGAAATGAATTGAATATAGGCGAAATGCTAAATAACGGACACCTTATTTTTCTTGGTGGCTCCTTGGTGTTTTACTATAATTCATATCCTGTAGGTTTTAAATATTGTTTAAATGTTCTAAAGTTACTTAAAATACTTACTATACATTTTCAAATTTTATATCTTCAGCCTGTTCTTTATTGTTTCTGATCAATGGTAATTTAAACATTTTCTGTAAATCCTTGTTGAACCTAATTGTATTTTCAGTCATGTATTCATGACATAATCATAGATTTCTGCCCATTGTAAAAAATACCACAGTACTAATTTATTTATATATTTATGTCTTAATATAGTCTCCTGAAAGCTTTGCAGGTTGCAGTTTTAATTCTATTCTGGGATTTTATTATCATTCAATATTTAGCCCATCATGGGCTTCATGTTTAGGATCAATCCTGTTTTGCTTTTGCCATTCTAGAATCAGAGTAGTCTTTTTATTTTGTATTTATATAAATACACTATGCTTTTGATTGTTTTAGCTGTTCTTAAAGATATCTTGATCAGATCTATTATTTCTTCTTTGTTTAATTAGACAGTTGGTGGTCACTTTAGGTAATCATGTATGTCATGGCAGAAAATATTTAGCTAACAGTAGGCCTAGAACTAGTTTTTACAAACAACATTTATTATTTCCACTTGGATTGTTTTTATTTATTGATAACTTTAGAAATGAAAGTAGAGCCAGTTTACATTCATCTAGTAGGTGTGTGCTATAGGAAATCTTAAAAGACTTTCTAAACTTTATCTTTCCTTGATCAGGTTGTTAAAAAAATGTTGCCTAGGATCCTGTTGTTTTTAACATATTTTATTTTTAGCTTTCAGTTTCCTAGAGGTAGAAGTTAGGTTTGTGGGTTTATAATTTTCAGAATCATCAAATCTAATGTCCCTGGCAGCTTCAACATTTTATATCCCACTGGAAAACTTCGAAGCTTTAGGCACATCTCCAATTATTTTTTTTCCCTAATGAATTCTTAAGAATGATGACTATTAATTCTGTTCTTTTAGCATCATAGGATGCCACTCATTGAACTTGTAGATCTAGAATTGATCAGTTATCTTTCTTATTTTTTTTTTTCTGTTTGGTCACCAGTTGTGTTTTTATTTAATGCATCATGAGCACATTCCCATGTCAGAATATATATTTTTTTAAATTTTAATTTGTTATATATGAAAGCAGAATGCATTACAATTCATATTACTCATAGGGAGCACAATTTTTCACATTTCTGGTTGTAACAAAGTAAAGTCACATCATTCATATCTTCTTACATGTACTTAGGGTAATGATGACCATCGCATTCCATGTCTTTCCTACCCCCATACCCGCTCTCTTCCCCTCCTTCCTCTTTTCCCCTATGCCCTATCTAGAGTTCATCTAATTCTCCCATGCCCCCCTCCCTGCCCTCTACAGCACATTATGAATCAGCATACTTAAATCAGAGAAAACATTCAGCACTTTGTTTTTTGGGATTGGCTAAATTCACTTAATATTATATTCTCCAACTCTATCCATTTACCTACAAATGCCATGATTTTATTATCTTTCAATGCTGAATAATATTCCATTTTGTGTGTGTGTGTGTGTGTATATATATATATGTGTGTGTGTGTGTATATATATATATATATATATATATATCTCACATTTTCTTTATCCATTCATCTACTGAAGGGCATCTAGGTTGGTTCCACAGTTTAGCTATTGTGAATTGTGCTGCTATAAACATTGATGTGGCTGTGTCCCTGTAGTATGCTTTTTTTAAGTCCTTTGGGTATTGACCGAGGAGTGGGATAGCTGGGTCAAAAGGTGATTTCATTCCCAGTTTTCCAAGGATTCTCCATACTGCTTTCCATATTGGCTGTACCATTTTGCAGTCCCACCAGCAAGGTATGAGTGTGCCTTTTCCCCCACATCCTCGCCAACGCTTACTGTTGTTTGTATCCTGGTGTGAGATGAAATCTTAGAGTGGTTTTGATTTGCATTTCTCTAATTGCTAGAGATGTTGAACATTTTTTTCATATATTTGTTGATTGATTGTATATCTTCTTCTGAGAAGTGTCTGTTTAGTTCCTTGGCCCATTTATTGGTTGGGTTATTATTATTATTATTATTATTATTTTTTTTTTGGTGTTAAGATTTTTGAGTTCTTGGGCTGGGGTTGTGGCTCAGCTGTAGAGCACTCGCCCAGCATGTGCTCGGCCTGAGTTCGATCCTCAACACCACGTACAAACGAAGGCATTGTGTACAACTAAAAAACAAATAAATAAATATTTTTAAAAAAAGATTTTTGAGTTCTTTATGTATCCTAGAGATTAGTGCTCTATCTGATATGCATGTGGTAAAAATTTGTTTCCAATTAGTAGGCTCTCTAGTCACCTCAGTGATTGTTTCTTTTGCTTAGAAGAAGCTTTTTAGTTTGAATCCATCCCATTTATTGATTCTTAATATTAATTCTTGCACTGTAGACGTCTTATTAAGGCAGTTGGGGCGTGATCACTTATCTTTAATGAGGCCTCTGCACATTTGTACTTGATTTTCTAACCCCAACAGTTATTATACTTATTGATTTCTTTTTGCCAGTTCTTTGGAAAAGAAATAACCTGTATCATTAGGGGGGTGAAAGTTGTGTGGATTTTTGTATTCTGAATTTCCCAGTAACTATTTATTTGTAAATAACTGTGACTAAACCTGTGATTTTTTTTTTTTTTTTTTTTTTTTTTTTGTGGTACCGGGGATTGAACTCAGGGGCACTCGACCACTGGGTCACATCCCCAGCCCTTTTTTTTTGTATTTTATATAGAGACAGGGTCTCACTGAGTTGCTAAGTGCCTCGCCGTTGCTGAGGCTGGCTTTGAACTCGCGATCCTCCTGCCTCAGCCTCCCAGAGTGCTGGGATTACAGGCGTGCGCCACCGCACCTGTGATTTTTATGTAAGTTAAAAGTATAGTGTCCCAGCCAGGCACGCCTGTAATCCCAGTGGCTCAGGAGGCTGAGGCAGGAGGATCGTGAGTTCAAAGCCAGCCTCAGCAAAAGCGAGGCGCTAAGCAACTCAGTGAGACCCTACCCTGTTTCTCAATAAAATACAAAAAATAGGGCTGGGGATGTGGCTCATTGGTTGAGCGCCCCTGAGTTAAATCCTGGTAACCCTCCCCCCCCCCCCCACACACACAAAGTATAGTGTCGCAAAAGTTTTAGTGCAGTTTTAAGCTTTAATAACTTCACAAGTATAAGTGCTGCAGACTTATGGGGAAAAAAACTTATTTGAAAGTTTAATTATCTTAATTTATTTTATACTCATTTTTTTGAATTATGAATAGCAAAATTTTTACTTTTATCTTTTAGTTTCAGACTTTTTGATTAAAGATGGCATGCATTGAAGAATAAGTTAACTGTGTGCTCTGGTCAGTTGAATTCAAGTTCATGATCATAGTAAGAAGAAAGTTCCCTTTCTATTATTAAAAAAAACTCTTCACAGACATTTAATTAACAAATGGATGAAAAATTCAAGGATACTGGGCTTAGTTCTTTACAAGTCAGCATTTGGAAGATGCTAGCAAGCTGAGAAAATGTCTGAAATTGAGACATGGTTAGTATAAACTCCCCCAAACATGCACTGCATGTTTGCAATCAAATATTCTAAAACTATAGGTTACAGAATTCTAATAGTGAAACTCCAAAGCTTACCTGTATGTTTATAAGCTGCATGAAGCTTGCCATGCTACGTTAGGCTCCTGTCAACTAGTGAAGTAAAAAAATTGAAGACTCCAGTGATATTCTTGACAAGTTGACCTTTTCTAATGAACCACCTTTCCACCTAAGTGGCAGTGTTTTCTATCAAAATTGCTGTGTTTGATGTACAGAAAAGCCGTAGAACTTTGGTAACACAAAAATCCCTAAAAGTTGGTGTCTGTTGTACTATTAGGAAGTCTCCCTTTTTTTTTTGTTGAGATATAATTCATATACCATAAAATTCACCCTTTTAAAGTACACATTTTAGTGATTTTTTTTACTATATTTAAAAGTCTGCCACTATCACCACTAATTCAGAACATTTTTATTACCTCCAAATGTAATCCCAAATGCATCGGCAGTCACTCCCCATATCCTCTTCCCTCTAGCATGGTAACTAATCTATTTTTTGTTTCTACAGATTTGTTCCATCTGTATTTTATATATGGAATTAAATATTATGTGGTCTTTTGTTCTTTTCTTTTTAAATATACTGTGATTCATAGCTTTTTTTATTACTTAGCATGCTTCTGGATTTTTTTTTTTTTCATTTCCACACAATAGTGGTTATTCTATTAAATGATCCACTTTTAAACAAGACAGAATACTTGTTAGTATGCATTGTGTGTGTGACAGTCTCTGGATGACACTTTCTCAGACTGTTGGATCAGTAGAAGAGGTCTTCTTTCTTTCCTTTCTTTGTCACCTGTTCAGTTTCCATTAGACTCTTGGGTTAGGATAGAATTATTGTATATGTATCAAATTCTTGTTTGTTTGGATGATCTTAAGACTAGAATTAAAATTGTAATCCTTTCAGTCATTGAACCAGCAGTGGGCTATAGGTATGTATTTATGTATGTATGTGTGTATGCCTGCATGTATTCCTAGCTCTGCTCCCTGGGAAGGCCTAGAAGCAATGGCAATCTAGTAATAATAAGCACACTAGATCCAGATCCTTGTTTCTAAATATCACTCTCCACTAAAAGGAATAAGTGCTCTGTTTTAATAAGTAAGCTTTTTCACTGCTGTGACCAAAAGAACTGACAAGAATAATTACAGAGGAGGAAAAGTTTATCTGGGGCTCATTATTTCACAGGTCTCAGTCCATAGACAGCTGTCTCCATTGCTCTGGGCTCAAGTGAGGCAGAACATCATGGTGGGAGGGGTGTGGCAGAGGAAAGCAGCTCAGGACATCATACCATGAAGCAGAGAGAGAGACTTCTTATCTCACCAAGGACAAATTTATACCCCAAAGTCAAGCCCCAGAGACCTACCTCCTCTAGCCACACCCTGCCTGCCTACAGTCACCACCCAGTTAATCCCTAGCAGGGGATTAGCACACTGATTAGGTTGATTCACATAATCCAATAATTTCACCTCTAAATTTTCTTACATTGTCTCACACATGAACTTTTGGGGGACACCTCATATCTAATACATAATAGTCTACTTAGAGAAGTAGTCTACTGTACCAAAAGCAATGAAATATTTGAAAGAATAAGAACTATGTCAAAAGCATGCTTGAAGAAACTGCACTGGCCAAATCTTGGATAGTTTGAATGTCAATATAAATAATGATATATTTAATTCATTGAATAAATTGAAATTCATGAGTACTTACTGATATAAAGATAAACTAAGGGGCCTGAAAAGAAAGCTGTACCTTATTCCAGTAGAATACCAACTAATAAATGTAGAAAATCACCTTTGGAAACTCTCATAGAAATAATTAATTTGAGCACTATCATTAGTGGAGTTGATAGTGGGGGAGACTTTTTGGTACTGATGATTGAACCCAGAGGTACTTTACCACTGAATTACATCCCCACCTCTTTTTATTTTAAGACAGGGTCTCTCTAGTTGCTTCCATAAGCAACTATGTTATTGAGGCTGGCCTTGAACTTGCCATCTTCCTGCCTTAGCATCCGGAGCTACTAGGATTACAGGTGTGCACCACTGTGTCTGGCTATAGTGGGTGAGAGTTTGATGAGAAGCAGAGTACATAATAGTTTCATATTATCTGCACATATAACATATTATTTCCTTTTTAGTGAGTAAAAAAATACTCAGGAAAAACCATGGCAGGTAGCTTCTTCTTCTTCTTTTTTTTTTTGTTTTGAAATGGGGTCTCACTGTGTTGTCCAGGCTGGTTTTAAACTTATGGACTCAAGTGATCTTCCTGCCTCAGCCACCTGGGTAGCTGGGACTACAGGTGTGTGATAATATACTCAGCTGGCAGATAACATTTTAATCAAGTGATAGAAGTTACCAACCCCAGTAATGGGACAAATTGGCATTGTGTGCCTCCTGATAAAATAAACCTAGAACAGTGTAGCATCATTTCTGTGGTGTTATTGCCAAAAACAAGTAAGCCATATCTAATCCCAAGGAAACAATAGAAAAAAATCCAAATAAGAACCTTCTATAAAGTTAATACTTCAGAAGTACTTCAGAAATGGCAAAGTCAAGAAAAGACAAAAGTTCCTGTTTGAAGGGGATCCAGAGGCATGACAGTGCAATACGAAACATTTCAAATGATTTGGAAAAAAATTGTATGTATTTATATGATAAGAAAATGTTTAGTTTAATGAAGTAAAGTGTTAAGGTAAAATAGATCAAGGGTATAAAAGCAATTCTTATTCACCCTTATTCTTACCTGATTTTTCTTGCAACTTTCCCATTAGCTTCAAATTATTTTTTAGTGAAGTTAGAAAAAAATGCTCTCTTTCCATTGGTGTTGAATATCCCTCTGATGCAATTCACACTGAGAGCTCTATTTATAAAGAAAAGTTTTTCCTTTTTTTTTTTTTTTTTTTTGTACTGGGGATTGAACTCAGGGGCACTCAACCACTGGGCCACATCCCCAGCCCTTTTTTGTATTTTATTAGAGACAGGGTCTCACTGAGTTGTTAAGTGCCTCGCCATTGCTGAGGCTGGCTTTGAACTCGCGATCCTCCTGCCTCAACCTCCCAAGTGCTGGGATTACAGGCGTGCGCCACCACGCCCAGCCTAAAGTTTTTCTTTTTTAAAGACTCAGAACAATGTAAAGTTGAGTTTAAAAATTTACACAAAATAGAATAGAAAATTATGCTTTGAATATAGAAATGTCAACATGGGACTTGTTGCTATTTTTAATCTCTTAAAAAATACCCTAATGCCCCAAAATGCATAAATCATTTTTAACAGAGATGAATTAGGAAAAATAGCATCCTGGGGGACAAAACACTCCAGATATTTATCACGTAACTTAACCAAATGACAGACCTTGAAGCAACTTCAAAGCTGCAAAAATAACTAACTCTGATATGTACCTAAATGAGGGAATTACATCCCACATCTTGGAATATATGCTTAGTCTTTAAAGAAAACAAAAGAAAAAGTAGCATCGTATTTCATAAATGAAATTATAACAGTTGAGTTCATATTATTTATTTGTGATTTTTATTACCCGGTAAAATAAAATCAGACTTAAGTTCATATCCATTCTTTGCCTTCCTCACCCCTTGCAGTAGTGTGGGTAAAACCAAATGCTTTTAAAATATTATGGCTTTCCCCAAGGGTCAGTGTTTTAGAATGTGCCATTTGACCTGAACAAGTTAAATTTCATTTCATACTCCTTAGTTTGGCATTTAAGGCCTTCTATGGTTAATGGTAACTTTCCTTTACTGCTTTGTAGTTTGATTTTTACAGCTCTTTTAAACTTATTTAGATAGATGCCTAGCACAACTGATATTATCATTATTATTTAATTTAAAAATTTTAATATTTTTCTGTTCTTTCTTTATTTTTAATTCTAAGTTGTTGTAAATGACAGCAGAATGTATTACATTTCATATTATAGAGCACATTTTTACATATCTCTGGTTGTATGCAAAGTATATTTACACCATTCGTGTCTTCATACATGCACTTAGAGTAATGGTATCCATCTCATTCTACCATCTTTTTTTTTCTTCACCCTTTTGCTCCCCCCCTTCCTCTCCCTCCCCATTGGCCATTCTAGTGTTCCTCTAATCCTCCTATGCTCCCTGTTTCAACCCCACTGTGAATCGGCCTCCTTATATCAGAGAAAACATTTGGCATTTGGATTTTTGGGATTGACTAATTCACTTAGCATTATATTCTTCAACTTCTCCATTTATCTGTGAATGCCATGATTTTATTCTCTTTCATTGCTGAGTAATACTCCATTGTGTATATATACCACATTTTCTTTATCCATTCATCTACTGAAGGGCATCTAGGTTGGTTCCACAGTTTAGCTATTGTGAATTGTGCTGCTATAAACATTGATGTGGCTGTGTCCCTGTAGTATGCTTTTTTAAAGTCCTTTGGGTATTGACCAAGGAGTGGGATAGCTGGGTCAAAAGGTGATTTCATTCCCAGTTTTCCAAGGATTCTCCATACTGCTTTCTATATTGGCTGCACCATTTTGCAGTCCCACCAGCAAGGTATGAGTGTGCCTTTTTCCCCACATCCTCTCCAACATTTATTGTTGTTTGAGTTCTTAATAGCTGCCATTCTGACTGGTGTGAGATGAAATCTTAGAGTGGTTTTGATTTGCATTTCTTTAATTGCTAGAGATGTTGAGCATTTTTTCATGTATTTGTTGATTGATTGTATATCTTCTGAGAAGTGTCTTTTCAGTTCCTTGGCCCATTTATTGATTGGGTTATTTGTTTTTTTTGGTGTTTTGTGTTCTTTATATATTCTAGAGATTAATGCTCTATCTGATGTGCATGTGATAAAAATTTGTTCCCAATTAGTAGGCTCTCTATTCACCTCACTGATTGTTTCTTTTGCTAGGAGAAGAAGTATTTTAGTTTGAATCTATCCCATTTATTGATTCTTGATATTAATTCTTGCTCTACAGGAGTCTTATTAAAGAACTTGGGGCCTAATCCTACATGTTGGAGATTAGAGCTTACTTTTTCTTCTATTAGGTGTAGTGTCTCTGGTCTAATTCCTAGATCCTTGATCCACTTTGAGTTGAGTTTTGTGCATGGTGAGAGATGGGGGTTTAATTTCATTTTGTTGCATATGGATTTCCAGTTTTCCCAGCACCATTTGTTGAAAAGGCTATCTTTTCCCCAATGTACATTTTTGGCGCCTTTGTCTAATATAAGATAACTGAAATTATATGCGTTAGTCTCTGTGTCCTCTATTCTGTACCGTTAGTCTACCAGTCTATTTTGGTGCCAATACCATGCTGTTTTTGTTACTCTTGCTCTGTAGTATAATTTAAGTCTGGTATAGTGATGCCACTTGCTTTACTCTTCTTGCTAAGGATTGCTTTAGCTATTCTGGGTCTCTTATTTTTCCAGATGAATTTTATGACTGCTTTTTCTATTTCTATGAGGAATGTCATAGGGATTTTGATTGGAATTGCATTAAATCTGTATAGCACTTTTGGTAGTATGGTCATTTTGACAATATTAATTATGCCTATCCAAGAGCAAGGTAGATCTTTCCATCTTCTAAGGTCTTCTATAATTTCTTTTTTTAATGTTCTGTAGCTTTCGTTATAGAGGTCTTTCACGTCTTTGGTTAAGTTGATTCCCAAGTATTTTATATTTTTTGATGCTGTTGTAAATGGGGTAGTTTTCCTCATTTCCCTTTCAGAGGATTTGTCACTGATATATAGAAATGCCTTAGATTTATGGGTGCTGATTTTGTATCCTGGTACTTTCCTGAATTCATTTATGAGTTCTACAAGTTTTCTGGTGGAATTTTTTTGGGTCTTCTAGGTATAAAATCATATCGTCAGCAAATAGTGATAATTTGAGTTCAACTTTACCTGTCTGTATCCCTTTAATTTCTTTCATCTGTCTTATTGCTCTGGCCAGTGTTTCAAGTACTATGTTAAATAGAAGTGGTGAAAGAGGGTATCTCTGTCTTGTTCCAGTTTTTAGAGGGAATGCTTTCAATTTTTCTCCATTTAGAATGATGTTGGCTTTAACATAGATAGCTTTTACGATGTTGAGATATGTTCCTGTTATCCCTAGTTTTTCTAGTGTTTTGAACATAAAGGGGTGCTGTATTTTGTCGAATGCTTTTTCTGCATCTATTGAGATAATAATATAGTTCTTATCTTTAAATCTATTGATTTCTGTATGTTGAACCATCCTTGCATCCCTGGAATGAACCCCACTTGAAATTTTTTAAAAAAATATTTATTTATTTTTTAAGTTGTATACAATGCCTTTATTTTTACATGGTGCTGAGGATTGAACCGGGGCCACACATGTGGTAGGTGAGCATTCTACCGCTGAGCCACAACCCCAGCCCCCACTTGAAAATTTTAATATTTTTCTGTGGATGTTTTTGTTTTATCAATCATTGTTTAGAAGTGTGTTTGTTGGGCTGGGGCTATAGCTCAGTGGCAGAGTGTTTGCCTAGAATGTGTGAGACACTGGGTTCAATCCTTAGCACCACATAAAAATAAACAAATAAAATAAATGCATTCTGTCCCTCTACAACTACCCCCCCCCAAAAAAAGAAAGAAAGAAAGAAAGAAAGAAGTGCTTAGCTAAGTGTGGTGTGCACCTATTGCACCACCTACTCAGGAGGCTGAGGCCAGTCTGGCCAACATTATCAGGGCCCTATTTCTAAATAAATAATATTTAAAGGTGTTTTTTTTAAATTTCTAACATGGACATTTACTTTTTTAGTTGTAGATTTTTAGCTTATTTGGTCAGTGACTATGTTCTGTATGATCTACATGCTTTAATATTTGTTGAGACTTTTAATTTTTATGGCCTTATTGAGTTTCTGATTTACAAATTAAGTTTTAAAAGTACATATTTGCAGGGTATGGTGGTGCATGTCTGTAATCCCAGTGGCTCAGGAGGCTGAGGTAGGAGGATTGTGAATTCAAAGCCAGTCTCAGCAATTTAGCAAGGTCCTAAGCAACTTAGTATGACCCTATCTCTAAATAAAATATAAAAAGGGCTGATGGAATGTGTCTCAGTGGTTAAGCACCCCTGGGATCAATCCCCAGTTCCAAAAAAAAAAAAAAAAAAAGTGTTCTGCAGAGTCTACTTTTCTCTGTATATTCACTGTGACAAGTTTGTTAATATGTTTGTAATCTTCTGTATTCTGATTGCCAATCTGATTGCCAATCAGGAAAATAAGCATGGATTTACCCTTTTGCCCTTTTAGTTCTGTTAATTTTTGTGGTTGGAGGCTGTATTATTGGGTACATACTTACTATAAACCTTTTTTCTCATCTAGTGTATTTATATTTGTTTAACATAATGGTGTTAGCATATTTTGATTAGTATTTTTTGTGATAAATAGTTTTTCCTTCTTAAATTTTCAAACTTTGTGTATCCAGCATTTTAGAAGTGTGTCTTTTACCAGTGGAACTGGATAGAAGACACACACAAACCCACATAAATGCAGTTATCTCATACTAGACAAAGGTGGCATAAACATACATTGGAGAAAAGATAACCTCTTCAACAAATGGTGCTGGGAAAACTGGAAATCCATATGTAGCAAAATCAACTTAAACCCCTCTCTCTCACTCTGCACAAAACTCAAATGGATCAAGGACCTAGGCATTAGACTAGAGACCCTGCGCCTACTAGAAGAAAAATTAGGCCCAACCTTTCATCATGTCAGTTTAGGAACCAAATTGGTCAACAAGACTCCTGAAGCACATTCAGTAAAATCAAGAATAAATGGTATGGTATCAAACTAAAAAGCTTCTTCACAGAAATGGAAACAATCAAGAACATGAAGAGAGAGCCTATAGAACGGGAGAAACTCTTTGCCACCTGCACCTCAGATGGATCATTAATTGTAAGCTGCCTGTCATGGCCAGCCACGGCGCCGGGGGAGGAAAACTCTCGGAGGCAGAGTAAAGATACTACTACTTTTACTTCTACTTTCTTAGAGAGAGCTTAGAGAGAGAAAGAAAGATTTTTCTTCTTCTTAGAAAGAGCTTAGAGAGAAAGATTAGAGATAGCTTTTTCTTCTTCTTCTTAGAGCTTAGAGAGAAAGATAGAGCTTTTTCTTCTTCATCTTCTTAGAGCTTAGAAAGAGAGAGAGCTTGAAAGAGAGAGATTTCTTCTTTAGAGAGAGAGAGAGCTTAGCTTTTAGAGCTTCTTTCTTCTTTGTTCTTTCTTCTTTCTTCCTCGGGAGCCTCGGCCTGACTCTGACCAGGAATTACTTCTTCTATCTGGTTTCTCTTCTGTAACCGCTCTGCCTACGTTCTGGCCGCTCTGATTCTTTTCTTCTTCTCCGACCCGAACTCTTCTTCCGACCGAGCGACTGCATGACTGACTGAATGAATTAATTCTTCTCCCGACTCCGACCGCTTTCACCCGGTTATATACCTTTAGCTTTGCGGGTGCCTCACGTGCATTTACAGGTGCGTCACATACATTATCAGGTGGAACTTATGGCTTCCAGCTGACCGCAATAGCCATCTCCCTAATTGGGGCTCCTTCAATTAATCTCTGGGATAAATAAAGAACTCAAAAAACTTAACACCAAAAACACAAACAACTCAATAAATTGGAAAAGGAACTGAACAGGCACTTCACAGAAAAAGAAATATGAATGGGTCAACAAATATATGAAAAAAATGTTCAATATCTCTAGCAATTGGAGAAATGAAATACAGGCAACAATAAATGTTGGTGAGGATGTGGGTAAAAGGTACGCTCACATTGCTGGTAGGACTGCAAATTGCTGCAACCACTATGGAAAGCATTATGGAGATTCCTCAGAAAACTTGGAATGAAACTACCATTTGAACCAGCTATTCCACTTTTTGGTTTATATCCAAAGGACTTAAAATCAGTATACTACAGTGATGTGGCCACATCAATGTTTGTAGCAGCTCAATTCACAATAGCTAAGCTATAGAAACAACCTAGGTGCCCTTCAACAGATGAATGGATAAAGAAAATGTACATATACACAATGGAATATTACTCAGCCTTAAAGAAGAATGAAATTAGTGGCATTTGCCAGTTAAATGGATGGGATTGGAGACTATCATGCTAAGTGAAATAAGCCAATCCAAAAAACCAAAGGCCAAACATTCTCTCTGATATGTGGATGCTAATACACAATGGAGGGGGATGGATAGAAGTTCATTGGATTAGACAAAGGGGAATGAAGTGAAGTGAGGCAGGATGGGAATAGGAAAGATAGTAGAATGAATTGGATATAACTTTCCTATGCTCATATATGAATACATGATCAGTGTAACTCCACATCATGTACAACCACAAGAATGGGAAGTTACACTCCATGTATGCATAACATGTCAGTATACACTCAACTGTCATGTATATCTAAAAAGAACAAATACATTTTTTATAAATTAAGAAAAAAAAATTGCAGTTCTGGGGTTGGGGTTTTAGCTCAGTGGTAAAGCACTTGCCTAGCCTGTGTGAGTCGTTGGGTTCAATCCTCAGTACCACATAAAAATAAATAAATAAATAAAATGAAGGTATTTGTGTCCATGTATAACTAAAAATATTTTTAAAAAAATTAATGTGCTGTGCTATGCTCCTCAGTCATGATGCTTATGCTGCCCGTGCATTGGCTACACACACTGCTTAGGGAATGGCTTTATCCCATTGAAAAGCATTTTCAATAAGGAAGGCAGTTCTTATCTCCCCTTTAGAACATACCCTTCCTAGTGATTTTGGTACTGCAGTTTGCCTGGGCTTGCATCCTTATCTTATATGACCTGCATGTTCATCTTACTTGGCTTCTCTGGAGAAAGTCCAAATACAGGGAAAGGGATAAGGTCCCCGAGACTGATGTTGCTGTGAATAAAAATAAAAGGAAGGCAAGCAAAGTGAGAAGAATTCTGAATTGAGGCTTTTACTTCTTGTGCATATCCTTGGTCAGTCTGAGGGTGTCCTGGAGGTCTTTGTCAGTAACCCTCAGTCAGTTTTCTTAGGAACTGACCAGCTGCCATGGTCCCCATGGTGTTGGAGGGTGAGAAGAAAGAACAGGAACCATAGTTACATGCAATGAGAGTTGCAATGCATTGGGATTGGCAGATTCTGTGGTGGAAAGATAAATGATTACAATTGCAGAATTGCTGGTAGGAGGTGAAGCAACCTAAGTTCTTTTCAAATACCTTCCAGGTGTCTTGCCACATGGGCTGAAAGCTAGAGCATGGGAGCTGGCAGTAGCCCAGTGGACATAGCTTTACCGGGTTTTAGAAATTTATCTCTCTCAAATACCTAGAAACAAACTCATGACTATCATCAGATAAAGACTATTCTTGTGGAGGTGCAAGAACAAACAAAAATAATGTGCTGGCTTGCTTTCTGACCCTTTGCAGCAAATCCACTCTGTCAGCCTGCATGTCTTACTCTCCTGAATGTTGACAGGGACAAAGTCATTTTTTTAAGCCACTGTACTTTTTATTTTCAAAAATTTTTAGTTGTATATGGACACAATACCTCTATTTGACTTTTATGTGGTGCTGAGGATCGAACCCAGTGCCTCACATGTCTGCTAGGCAAGTGCTCTACCACTGAGCCATAACCCTCTCCCGCCACTGTATTTTTGAGTCTCTTAATTATAGCAATTTTGTCTGTTTCCCCTAAGTCTTGAATGTGTTAACATTCTATTACTATAACAGATATTTTGAGATAATCAAACTATAATGGGAATACTTTTGCTTTGGCTCACCATTTTGGAGATTTCAGTCCATGATTGATTGGCCCTATTGCTTTGGGCCTGTGGTAAGGCAGCTGTCCTGACAGGTACGTGAAGCAGAGAAAACTGCTTCCCTCATCATTGGAAAAGGAAAGAGGAAGAGATTGGGGTCCCATAATTCCCTTCAAGGGTACATCCTAATGATTTCAAGATTTCCTACTAAGTCTTACTTCTTTAAGCCTCTACTACCTCCCAAGAGTGCCAGTCCTGGGAACATGCTTTCATCACCTGGGCCTATGAGAGAGACATTTAAGACCCAAACTATACTGCTGGGTATATAAACTTCTTGATTCATAGTTATTTCTCTGAGTATATGGTTTTGAAGCAGACCAGAGACCCCCACCAAGAAGACCCATAATTAAGCAGAAAACCCCCACCATATTGGTAACATATAAGTTCCTCTTCTTGTCAGAAAGCTCTTTACACAAGGATATCAGCTATCAGCAAAATCTTCTGCAGAGAGGGCATTCGTCTTTGTTTGTAAGTGCTAAGTTTGCAGAAAAATAATTACTTTTATGTGGACTTCTGCAAAAATATAAAACACCAACAACCCCCCAACCGCCTCGGGTATACAATTAAAAGAATTTCTAGACTCAAGGTCCAGAGAATGTTTCAGGCACACGGTATGCTCTGGACTGCCTGGCTGCAGCCAATAAACCTGCTTCCTGAAAATTCCTCAGGTGTCCAGCCTCATCTATCCTACTTTAATTTCTTTTGTGAAAATTGAAGTCAGCTGTCTGTTTCTTCTTTGAAGCTATTCTGACTACTTTTAAGATCCTGGCTTTTGTCCTTAGCCTTGTGCAGTTTCACTGTGATGTGTCTAGGCATAAATTATTTTCTCTTTTTAAATTCTGCTTTGGATTTTTGAGCTTGAGTCTGTAGATTATTTTTCATCAGTGTGGGAAATGTTTATTATCTCTTCAAATTTTACCTGTGCCCCAACCTCTCTCTTTTTTTCCCTTAGCAACAGATGCTATAGAATTTCTCACTCTGAATATCTCAAGTTACTCTAAGTATTTTAAATTGTCTCTTAAATTAATTTATTTCTTGAGGCTTTCCAGCTCTTTAACTTGCTAATAATTCTTTCCATTGAGTTTTTTTTTTTTTTTTTTTTTTTTTTTTTTTTTTTTTTTGTGGTACCGGGGATTGAACTCAGGGGCACTTGACCACTGGGCCACATCCCCAGCCCTTTTTTTGTATTTTATTAGAGACAGGGTCTCACTGAGTTGCTAAGTGCCTCGCCATTGCTGAGGCTGGCTTTGAACTCGCGATCCTCCTGCCTCAGCCTCCCAAAGTGCTGGGATTACAGGCGTGCGCCACCGCGCCCGGCTTCCATTGAGTTTTAATTTCAGTTGTTATGTTTTTTCATTTCTAAGAGTTTAATTCTATCTAAAATCTGTTCTTTTTTTAAAAAAAAAAGTCATATATCACTTAACAATGATGATGTATTCTGAGAAATGTGTTAAGTGATTTCATCATGGTGTGAACATCATAAAATATACTTACATAAAGTAGTTATGATGTCACTAGATGATGTAATCTTATGGAACCGCCTTTATGTATGTGGTCCATTATTGACCAGTGCATTGTTGTGCAGTGTATGACTATGGTTTACTGATTTGTGCAGTAATTTCAACTTTGTTTTTTTTTTTTAATGTTTTTAAATATAATTATTTTATAATTTGTATATGATGGTTCTAATATATTAAGTCTGTTTTTGCATTCTATTGTGCTTCTGGTTCTTATGATAACTTGTTTTGTTATATCATTCCCTTTATAATTATAAAGGGAAATCTGGTTCTAGAATGAAAGTATAGTCATTCTTTCAAGAAGTTTGTTTGCTTATGCTATGCATTTGAGATCACTTACCAGTCTGAGACCTCTCTGAGCTAAATCTGACGCTTAAAATATTCTTGATACCTTGGTCAAGAGAATTTGGACTGCAACTTTATGCAGTGGCTAGCTTCAAAGTATAATTTCTCAGAAACAGGTCCTCTGGCCCTATTTCAGTGCCAAGGCAACCTCTGTTGGAATCCTCTAGGTGGGTAGGAGAGATTGGGTGAATTTATTCATGTTTATATGAGACTTCAAGCTTCATAGTAAAGATTGATTGTCTTTTAAATTTCATATCTTGGGTAGGCCTAGACTTTGTCTTCTTTCTTCTTGAATTTAAAAGCTGCATTGCTATTTTGTTCTGAGTTCATGTTCAAGGTTCTGCATTCTCTGTTACCATGTAGCATATATGTAAAAGAAGCTCTTTCTAGAATTTTCCACTTTCATTTTATTCTTCAGGAGAAACAGGAATAAATGTCACCTTCATCTCTTGGTTTTGCTGACTAGAGAACTATTTAGAGGCTAAGACTGTGACAAGCATCACTCTTATCTTCTGCCACGGTGAAAATAGGATCCCACAGAATTTGAGTAATCATGGTTGCTCTTTTGGAGTAATCATGAGAGGCATGGTTCACAGATCTTAGGAGATTTTATTGTTACAATAGGCCTCTAGGATCATGGAAACGAGACCCTGGACCAGTCTAGCAGGGGAAACATTTTAGTAAGTTTTATATAAGGAAGCGTTTTCAAACCACAGGCACATTTCGTGATACTTTTACTTCTGAGCTCCTCATATCACTATAAAGCTCAGCTCCCATGATGAGTAGTAGGAATCTGTCAGAAGAGACTAGAGGGACTAGAAGATCAAGCCTTTGTTAGACCATTGTCCCGTTTTTTGCCAAGGAGGTATAAGAAATAAGAGATAAGAAAATCCCTGGTGATAGATCCCCAGTATTAGAGAATAAAGGGGGATAGATATTATCCAAAGATTTGATTGCATACCTCATACTCCTGCTGTTTTAGTGGGGAGCCTGAATTAGTTTTCAATCTGAATTGAAGCTCTCTGTTTTCATTTCTGTCTTTGTATCTGTCTGTCTGTCTGTCTCTCTACACACACACACACACACACACACACACACACACACACACATGCATACATACACATACACTCAAATTCACACACTTCAACACTTAGGACTACTATTCTAAGCCAAATCATATTTGGCTCTCTCTTGGTTTTCAACACTGGAGGCTGGCAAGTTGGAGAACTGGTATACTTACCAGCCAGGAAATTCTGTAATCCACGACCATGGCACCCTGCTGCTAGAAAAGGAATGAGACTGGCTCTCCCAAGTATAGATAATGGATCATAAAGTCTTTGGAAGGGCCTTAGAGAACCTTTCTGTTCCACCTGCGTTTCCCTTTTTCTCCCTCCAGCTGACTTTATAAATGCTTAGTTTTAACTATATAATGGCAACGTTGATTATATTAATTCATATGAATAGTTTATCTCTTATGCCAGGTTTCCATGGTGAACAGCAATAATGACTTACAATCATTGTGTGCATTATTAAATAACTGTTAAGTTAATGTTGTAAACTTAACAATTATAATAGTTTATCACTCATGGATATATAGTTTAAAAAGTTTGCTCAACACTGTAATGGTAACATTAATTTAACAATACCTAGTAATTATTTATTGAGGAAACTATAGTAGTATGCCTTTCCTTATACACAGACAAATAACTCTTAAGAATGTGATACTGGGTGGAAAACAGGAACAATAACCTACTCTGTTGCCCTCAGGAAGCCATTTGAGAGAAGTATGCTATTGTTTTTGCCCTTGAATAGGCCACCCACCATTCTCATTTTTTTTGGTTAATTTTTACATTGAAGCATCCTGGATTTAAAAATGTGATTCTTTCTGAAATACTATCTAATCAGCTTGAACACTTTTGAAATATGTATTTTGATATACATTTAGAATAATTTAAAATTAGAATACAATTAAAGTCTGAAATTTATTACATATCAAACTATCAAACTTTTATAAGTCAAACAACTAGCAAGTTAAAGTTTGGATGTATATCTTATATAAGTAGTGTGGTGGTATCTTGGTGATAAAGGTAGTGATTTTTTTTTAATACTGAGAAAGCGTTAATACATTTGTAGAATTATTGCATAGTAAACACTAGGTGGTGCAATTGTGCAAGGACTGTAGAATGAAATGTGCATTTTAAAAAAGGTTATCAGGGTGAAATTAAAATGATGGTTTGAGGTAACTATTTGGAAATAGAATTCTAAAAATTTTAATATAGAATGAAAGAATCTTGCCCTTTTACAATCAGCCTGGGATTCAAATGGGGATCTGTCTTGTAATTTAGACCACAGTGTTCTCAAGATATTTGTATTATTTATATCACATTTTAAGATTAGCTAACTACATCCCTGCAACAAAAAAACTAGCCCAGTTTGATTTTCTATATTTAAGTATTGAATTGCTCTCTGACTGCAGTCAAACAGGCTTATCCTTTACTATTTCAAGTCATTCTAAAATACCTTAGAATTTGAGCAATTATCTCTAATGTTACATATTACCTTATTGAGTAACTATTAAAAAAACTTGAAAAGTAGCTTTCCTCTTGGCATGTATTCTTATTTCCATTTAAAAAATGACCCATGTATTCCTTTTTAAGTTCAGGTCATTAAAATTATTAAGCTTCTTAAATTAACTATAGTTGATTTACTTGTATGTTAAAATAAATAAAATAAAATAAAATATATTTATACAGATATTTTAAAGTGGTTGACAGCCTTAAGTTGTAATACTGAGAGGTTTTTGTTTTGTTTTGCTTTTAAGTTCTTTTCTAATTTGACAACAGTCCTGTTTGGAAATTAAAAAGAAAAATCATTTATGTCTTTTATTGATTTCATGAATAATGTTTTTTGTGTTACTTTAATATTTGAATGTTTTAAAATATTTTGAAAGCACAAAAATGAGGCAAGCATTCATTCATAATCACAAAATTAAAATCAATGTAAGTACTTTAGTAGGCTAGCATAACTGATAGAATTACACGAATGATTGTGTATTTTCATGTTATTTTTCTGTGAATCAGATATCCTCTATCAATCACACAAACCTGATTTTACATTTTACTAGTTTAGTGAAACAACCTAGCACTCTAAGTTATTTTCTTCAAAATAACTCTTCTGTGTACAACTATACAAAAATTATAGTCTTTTTTTTTGTACTGGGGATTGAACTCAGGGGCACTCAACCACTGGGCCACTTCCCTAGCCCTTTTTTGTATTTTATTAGAGACAGGGTCTCACTGAGTTGCTAAGTATCTCGCCATTGCTGAGGCTAGCTTTGAACTCGTGATCCTCCAGCCTCAGCCTCCTGAGTGCTGGGATTACAGGCGTGCACCACCACACCCGGCTCATATAGTCTTTCTATAAATAAAATTTGTTTTGTTACTTTCTCTCTAATGTTTTAGTACTTCTCTTTAAGATTATCACCTTTAATATTTTTCTTTTGAATCTTTGAAATTTTTATTTTGAGGTGATAATTTATTATAATAACATTATATATTAAACATTTATTTCAGAATATATTCTAGCTTCTTTATAATGTATAATGCTAGTTAGACTAGTCCCAGTAATTAGCAGAAGAGGTTTGAAGGAAAGAGTTCTTTTCCTTCTATTTGTGAAATTGATATGTGTGTACACAAACTCAGACACATACACCTCAGAGACTGTTTGGAAATACTGTAGGTTCAAGCAGTTGCATCATTGCTTATGGCTTATTTGATAACACATTTTAATTTTAAATTTATTTTCAATCCCCTTTGAAGCTTTTGGACTATAACATGTAATTAATATTTTATTTTTAAAATATAGATTTAGTATTTGAGTCATGCAAGTAAGTTTTAGATAAAATGTTATAGAAACAATTTGTGGAATTGAAAAATCACTATTTTCATAGTGGTTGACAGCCTTTATAAAATGACTTGCCACTCTTGCAGATATATCCATTATCGCAATTGCCACTATTTAATGGCACCCATGTTAGCTACATTAGCCAGGGGGCTGAGTAGCCGTGAAAATGGGAGTAACCTCTGACCTCAGAAATCATTCTTTTAAAAGAAGATTGAAACATCGGTGATAGGAAATTTGAATTGCTCTTGCAGCTGCAGTGTTTGTTCTGTGAATCTTTAATTTAGTTTAGAGCTATACTTTTTCCTCCAAATCTGTCAGTCTTTTCAGAAGCATCAAATTCACTTTAGGAAGAAAAAAAAATGCTTCCTTCCCAGGCTTGTATTATTGAATGCAGTATTCAGGCTTCAAATAGTTTCATTTAGGTAATACATATAGTCTCAAGAATGGGAATCCTCACATTTGACACGCTCTGTTAAATATATAGCTCATTCAAACCCCGTCCAAGATATTGCTATGCAGGCACTTATTTTGGATAATCCTTTTAATGACTAGCTCAACTTCTTAGCGACATAGAGGACTGGTAGAAGGTAAAGATATGTATATGTGTGTGTGTGTGTATAATTGATGTAGAAATATGTTTCTGTATATATACATTAAGTTTGTTTATACCTTATAAGTGATTTGGATTTGTATTATATTTGTATATGCTTATTTAGATATTTGAAAGATAATCTATGCAAGCCTTATGTATAAACTGTGCAAGCCTTATGTTTGGTGTGTTGAGAATTACACATAGAATACTCATTAAGGTAATGGGATTGCTATGGTTGATTTTCACATGCTGACTGAAAATTAAGCCCAAAGAGAATTGAAAATGATGTTAAAACAGCAAGTTGGTTCAGTATCTTTAGTTTGAAATTATTAATTAATCTATATGTCCCTGGCTTTTACATGAATCTTATACCCTTGCCTTTGGCATTTTATAATGCCTTGGTTGATCAGAGAAGGAGGAAAAAGGGGTAAAACTCCTGCACTTATTGCTGTAATATTAACTAAAGCAAAAATCTAAACATTTTCTCTGTTTTAATATTTGCTATTCTATTTTTAATAATGGTGTATGGTTTATAAAAAGACAAAAAAGGATGTTATGGTGGAAAAAAGAAATGTCTTTTTTTAATATTACACAGTTAAGATTAATGTAGAATGAAAAAACCATGTATGCTTGTAGCTTACTTTATTATATGCTGTATTGCATCATAAATGTTGGTAGGTAGAACTGCATGCAGTTTTGAAAAAGCTCAAAATGTTACTTAAACCCCTTTGGACTAAAATGTTTATTAAGTCAAAGTGGAGCCAATTAAAAACTGAAATATAGAATTTAATCACATTTTAGTTGGGAACATATATAATAGATGCAGTTCTGGCTTGCTGCTTTTCTCCATTTCATATAAGTGTGTAAGTAGTCACATTCAGAGACATGATTATAAGTACCTGTAACACAAAACACCCTCTCATGTGTTTTCTGGCCTGCCATAGCATTTCTTTGTGTTGGAAGGGTTAGAGGTGCTTCTTGCCAGCACTGAGTCTATTCCTTAGCCAACCATAAGAGGGGGCTTTGATACCAACAAGCTGCTCTATTTGAACAGTACACATAATTATTTGCTCTAAAGGTGAATATCTTGTGTAATGACTTTCTAAATTTCATATCTTTTTAAATTCATTCAATTAACTTTGCACTGTTTGTTAAATATTCTGACTTTATAGGAGTTTAAATAACCTGGCTATAAAGGAAAAACAGAAATAGTTTGATGTTTTAGAAAATATTAACAGAAGTCAAATATTTATGTCCATTAATTATTTATAAAAATAATTAGTAAATTATCATTTCTTAACATATAAAACTTGTTTTTGTATTTATGCAGACCATCTTTAAGCTAC
The DNA here is from genome assembly GCA_025594165.1 of Tamias sibiricus. Taxonomy (NCBI): domain Eukaryota; kingdom Metazoa; phylum Chordata; class Mammalia; order Rodentia; family Sciuridae; genus Tamias; species Tamias sibiricus. The sequence continues at coordinate 43,021,389 of CM046670.1, forward strand.
CTTTAAATACTGCTACCAAAAATAGTTTCTTTGGTATTATAATAAAATCTAATTGTTTTTAATTCTCAAAATTATTTCATAGCTCTTAAAACATAACCTTTTAATAAAATGTCCTGCTTTTATTTAGAATACCAATAAAATGATTAAATTATTTAACTAAATACAAAAGAGTACAAAACATGCCTGAATAACTAAAAAAATGACTATTATCTATTTATCCACCCAGCTATATATAAATAAATGGCAGTACTTACCAGAATTATTAGTTCACATTCTCTGATTGCCTATAGGTAATAGGATAGTTTACTAGGAAGAAGAATACTATTAAAAAAACTAATTTGATAGTTATCCAACATTGGAGTAATCAGAGTTTTACTAGATTTTTTTCTTAGCCATCATTTGTGAAATGAACCTTATTCATGATACTCAATTTACTCTTCATTACAAAAGTATTGTCAATGCAAAATAATTCTCTCTGCTTTTACCTGGTAATATTCATACAACTTGCTAATTAAAATGAAATATGGGATGTTAGATATCAGAAAGTTAACCAGATTGCAGTGACATATAATACAGTTTTCCATGTAAGTGAAAGCTGTATGATAGCTGTCTTAGTAGAAAATGCAAATTAATTTTTAAAAACTATTTAATTGCACATTTAGGGGTATCACTTTTCATCAGATACTAAGTTTGCTAAGATGTTTTCTACAAACCTATTTTACAAATGTTTAACAAATATTTTCAATAGTATGTTAAAGTTCTTAGAAACTTGAGCTTAAGGATTGGAGGAGGGGCCGGACTCAGTGGTGCACCCCTGTAATCCCAGTGTCTTGGGAGGTTGAGACAGGAGGATTGTGAGTTCAAAGCCAGCCTCAGCAAAAACGAGGTGCTAAACAACTCATTGAGACCCTGTCTCTAAATAAAATGCAAAAAATAGGGCTGGGAATGTGGCTCAGTGGTAGAGTGCCCCTAAGTTCAATCCTTCAATCCCTGGCAACCCCCCCCCCCCAAAAAAAAAAAAAAGGAATTGCAAGAGGAAATATTGAGAAAAGTCTGAGAAATAAATTCTAATGACTGGCACTATATTGTTGTGAAAAATATCTTCACGAACTATAGTTATTTTTCAACTCATCCAATTTTTTGAATAAAATAGATGCAACTGATTTCTATGAATAACTACTTAACTTTTCTTAAATGTTAACGCATTAAAAGTGCTAGAATCCTGACTATCAAAATTATTAGACAGTGAAATTCTATCAGACTAGTTTCATCTTTCTGGCCACTTTATTACTTTAAAAAATGTAAGACTTTATAATCACTGAGTTCTTGTCAGTTTTAAAATACGTGTCAAAATGATACATTCTTTAAAAATATTTTCCTTGAATGATACCTGAATGAATGTTTTTAAAGGAGGTGTTGACATTAGTGATTTTGATGGTTGATATTAAGCTATAAAGAATATACAGAATGATATATTTGAAGCAGACTTATGTTAGTTACATATGCTGTTGGGGTATAGAAATCATCTTCGTAGCCGAGTAAACTTACTTGTAGGAATTTTCCTCCTTTAGAATGCCCAAAGCATTTTGTCAAAGGAAAATTTTTAAATTCTTTCGTAGTTTTAAAATATTAAAAAGCTCTTAACTCAAGGAGATTATAGATTCTAATTCTATAGGATATTCATATTTCTTAATGTTTTTTTCTTCACTAGTACATTAACAAATCAATTCATATGTGGTTAGACAATTTTTATTTTAATAGTATCTTATTTTGGACTCTATAAATCTAATTTTATGTTTTTTTTTTTTTTTTTTTAAAGTTGTGGATGAACACACCACCTTTATTTATTTTTATTTTTATGTGGTGCTGAGGATCAAACCCAGTGCCTCACAAGTGCGAGGCAAGCACTCTGTCACTGAGCCACAACCCCAGCCCTATGTTATTTTTAATAATACTAATTATAATAATTTTTATTTGGTTTTATATAGTTGAGGAACTGAGTATATTTTACTTTTTAAAGGGAGGGGCCCTGGAATAAGTGATTCTTAGTTTTCTTTGTCACTTTATGAACTGTACTTTATGTTGCAGATAATGTTCTTTGAAAATTAAGTCTTTTTTTAACGTATGTGAAATTAAAAACAAAACACCTTATTTTTTCCCCTAAACATAGTATAAAGGTTACACATTTATCAGATTCAGATTTTGCCATTGAAAATTTTTGTTTTTGTTGACAGAGGTAAAATGTTCATTTGTTCATTCATTCATTCATCTGACAATAAATAACATCTACCATGTTCAAGCACCTGGGTGTAAAATAGTAAGTTATCTATTGCAGGAGCCCTGTTTGGGGAGATGGCTAAGATTGCAGTTGACTATGGGCCATGGACATGTTTGGGCATTGCCACCTTCCATAGTCTCACGGGACTTGGCCTGGGATCTAGCGGGACTTGGCCCAGGATCTGGAGAGACTTGAGCTGTGACTCAGCAGATCGGGCCAGCGCCATTCCTGCTCGGGCGCGTGAGATGAGACCTGAGAGAGAACGGATGGGGTTAACGCTATTGTGTATGTATATTGTAGTTTCTTGTGAGAGTCTGTATGTGGTGTTAGAAATTACAAGAGACAGAAAGAGAAAGATAAAAGATTTTTTTCATTTCCATCCTGTCTCCGGGCTCCTTCCTGTGGCGCCGCCAATCCAGGCTGCAAATCCTTTTCCGGCGGCAACAATCTATCATGGTTCAAGTTGCTTACAGTCTTGTGAAGGAGACAAGTAAATAGGTCATCAAAATCAAAATAGTTCAACAAAAAGTATGCTATGATTGAGAAAAGCACAAAGTACTCTGGAAGTACCTATAGTGAAATTAGGTTTGACCATCTAACCAAATCTGAGCGGGGTCTAGTGTTGGGGAAAGCTCCCTGAAGATAGTTTGTCTATCCTGAGATCCAGGGTTAGCCAGATGGAGGTTGGAAGGGAGAGGAAAGTGGGGATAGGTAAGTGCACTTCAGATAAAATAATATTAAGGCAGAGAGCCTAGAGACCATGGTATGACTGGGGACTTGAAGACTTCAGCATCAGAGATAAGCTGAAATGGTGTTTAAGAACCCATTTCATGTGTATCATTGGGATTTCAGCTGTGGTGCAGTGGGGAATCATTAAGGTTTTTCAGAGAAGCAAGATAATTATCTTTATTATTTGGAAAAATTGCCCAGCAGAAGTGTGGAAAATAGATTGGAAGGAGTTAGATTAGAAACAGGGATACCAAGTGAGGACTTTGTGAATAATTGATTTAGAGGTTTTAGGGGCATAATTGTGATGGTAGCAATAAGATGGAGAGAGCGTAGATGAGTTTGTGAAATATTTAACTAGTAACAGCAATAGAGTTGGTGATTGACTACATGTGATGGGTTGTAGAAAAAATAGAGAAGGTGACACTCAAGTTTTTAGATAACTAAGTGGTGATGCTTCCATTCAGTGTGATTAGAACCATGAAAAAGTCTGAAAGTGAAAAATGTGAATTCAGTTTTGTGAAGGGTGAGCTTGAGGTTCATGTGGAACGTTGTGGGGGAGATAGCCTGAAGGCAGTTAGATATATGTAAGCCAGATCCTCAAAAGAAATCTGGAGACTGAGGAGGAGGCATCACCATGTAGGTAGTAATTAGAGTGAATTAGATGTGTTGGAGGGAGGGAATAAAGAGAAGATGGGAGGATTCCAGATAGGACCCTAAGGAACCTAGCATTTAAAGGATGGAAGGGAAAGAAGAACCAGTGAAAAAACAGAAGTAGCAGCTGGGGAAAGGTAGGAAGAAAACAAGGAAAGCATAGTATCACTGAAACCAAAGGATGAGGATAATTCAAAATGTACCAGTCAAAGAAGAAACGTATCTAGAGTAGGAAATACACACTATACAGGAAATACAGATTAAGTGCTATGCAATTTCAAATGAAAAAAGATTCTGACTAAGGAACAGGAATCCTTCGTAAAGGAGGTAGCACCAGAAAACACATGGAAGAGGCTACTGAATGGCAGAAAATATATTCCAGGTGGAGAGATCATTATAGTCAAAGGTAAGTAATTATAAGGCATAAAGGTAGCAAGTTGTTACCTAGTGACACATAGAGTGTATGTTGGAGGAAAGACTAGAAAGATACTAGAAGGAAATTATTATGAAGGCCTTGATTGCATGCTAAAGCTTTAGTCTCTTGGCAATCAGAAGTCCTAGCAGAATTTTAAATAGAGGAATTTTATAACATTTTTTTTTTTCTTTGATAAAATTAAACTGTCAGTGGGTGGGACTAAGGCAAAGAGAAATTTCTTTGGAGAGATTACTGAAATAACCCAGGGAAGGTCCTGAGGACCTGAACCAACTTAAAATATGGAGTTGGAGAGGACAGAAAATTATCGTCAATCAGACAGATATCAACAGTATTTGTCAGTGGGTAGAAGTGACAGGGTGAAGAGAAGGTATTTATTTGTAGTTTTCCTTACAGTGATTGTTTCTAAAATCACTGTTAAGTTTCCCACTGTTCTCCCTGCCTCATTCTTCATTAGAAAAAAAGAAGTTACAAGCTTTGCCTCCTTTTTTTTCCTGTCTCAGAGCAAGAAGCATGAAGTCTGAGATTTTACTCTGCTTTCAAACTAACAAGTTAGCCAGCATTTCATGGATGCTAGTAGGAAACATGAGACTCCTGGGTCAGAAAAGGACAGGTCATGCTAGTCCAGGTACTTAGACAAGTAAGCAAAGGAATAAGATAATATTACTTATTGAAAAGAGTAACTGAATTATCAGCATTTTTGCACTGGTTTCCTGAACCTCAGTTCCCCTAGGTGACATGAAGAAGGCTAGATGACATGTGCACACGGAGTGGGTTCCATTACAGGAGAGGAAGCCCCAACTTAAGGAACTCAAATCTTCTATAATGGATAGTAAGGATGCCTGCCCTTTGCTCTGGAGAAACAAATGATAGTGGATAGTAAACACTTTGTTCGTAAGAGACATGATATTTATTTCCAAGATTGATTGCTGTTCTTGAAAAGATATTTAGAATAAAAGTAGTTCCCTGCTTGCAGAAGTGTGAGAGAATTGTCCCCCAACATCTTAAAACATAATTGTTCTTCCTTTTCCTCCATCTTTGTTACAAATGAAGTTTATTTGTTTTTCATGGCTGATACCCCAACTTTGGAGTTGATACTTTTTTTTTTCTTGCTCTTTAGAGATCTTGATTGGCTACATCATCTTTCCCAAAACAGCAAATATTTATGGAATATGTGGGATACATTGAAGAATATTACTGAGCAGGTTCATGTGGCATTCATGCTAGTCCAGGTACTCAGACAAATAAGCAAAGAAATAAGATAATATTAGAACAAGCATTTTATAAGAAATGTTTAAAGAGTTGGAAAATGTTAACTGTCCTGATTTGATCATTGTTCAGTATATAAATGTAGTAAATTATCACACTGCTCCCTGATAGATAGCTTACCCTCCCCCGCCCTCACAGTTTTCCACATCCTGAGAGAAGCAACCTTGTTTCATTCTTGGCAGGATGTTTCTTCCCTGGACAGGATGTTTTTTCCCCCCGGGCAGGATGTTTCTTCCCCAGGCAGAATGTTTCTTTTCCCCAGGCAAGAGCCAATAGGCTTAAAAGGCATCCTGTTCTAGCCAATGGTGTTGGGGTTGCTCTAGTGCACCCCCCACCAGAAATCCCTATATAAGGCCCTGTTTGAGAGACTCAGACAGCCAGACAGCCAGAGAGAGACACACGGACACAACATCGGATCGTCGCTGCTGAGAGGAGGAAGACAGATACATCGGCTCGTCGCTGCAGAGAGGAGGAAGCCACTGCAACAGCTCCAGACCCATCGCCTCCAGCCTACGGCAGCTGCCCCAGCCGACAGCTCCAGAGATCCCAGCCGGTGCAACCAAGCACCCACCTTCTGTCCAGAGCTTGCACACTCCCCTCTCCCTGACTCCCTTCTCCCACCAGAGCTAGCACACTCCCTTCTCCCTGACTCCCCTCTCCCACCTCTTCGACCTTCGACCAGAGCACCTCTTCTCCGGTTTTCGCTACCGGCTACGAAGGCTGTTAAATAAATCTTTTGGCTGCATGGCTGTCCCCGGTGTGATGCTTTGCCCTTCATTGGTGCCGTGACTCGGATCCTATCTGAGCCGGAGGGCATAATCACCCGGAACTGCCTCAGCCTTCGCCCGGTTTTTGATCGCCGCTCCGACGCATCCACCACCGGTCATCGGATTGGTAAGCCCCCCGCCCCAGGGCTCCTAAACCTGTCGGGCCTTGTACAGTGGGAACTGACCGTTGATCGTCCGGCAGCCCCGCTGGTGGCCTGTACAGGGAGGATCGCACCCCACCTAGACCTTCATGGTCACAGTGGACCTCGTGGAGCTCTTTCTCTTTTTGTCTCTTTCTCCTTTTCCTAGGTAGGTCTCCTCATCCCCAGGGCTCCTAAACCCGTCAGGCCTTGTACAGTGGGAATTGACTGTTGGCGCTCTCTCTCTCTCTCTCTCTCTCTCTTTCTCTCTCTACCTCCCTCTCTCTCCCTCTCCCTTTCCTGGGAGTAGTTGAAAAAAAGCCCTTTTTCGGCCTCTGGCCTCCGGACTTGGGTCTCTCCTTCCCGTCCAGGACGGGACACGGAAAATCCTTGCGCAAGGTGACCCATTGTTCTTCGGTCCCTTTGGACCCCATCTCTGTTTGACTCCAGTGACGACTGGGTCTCACAGACTTGGATCTCTCTGATATATATATCTTGAGGAGGACGCTCCTCAGGACAATATATCTGTCCCGTTCGGAACGGGAAAATGGGGGCTTCTTCTGCTGCTGCTGCTTCTTCACCCCTCCTGGCTGACTCACTCCTATCCCTCCTGGCTGACTACCCTCCGATCACTCTCTTCTTTGCTCTTGTCCTCACTCTCTTCTTTGGTTTTGCTATCACTCACTATTTGTCACTCTTGTACCCACTCCGACCCCTCCCAGCCAACTGTCCTCTACAGTGCCTCTTAAACAACCTAGCCACTCTCGGCCTAACTCCCGATATACAACCAACAAGACTTACCAAATTTTGCACCCAAGATTGGCCCACATACCCCTTAGATAACCAAAACAAATGGCCTGCTTCTGGGTCCCTGGATCCCTCTATACTGAGAGATCTTTTCAACTTCTGCGAGCGATCAAAAAAATGGGTAGAGATTCCGTATGTTCAGGCTTTCTCCCTCCTCCGTTCGAATCCCTCACTCTGTACCCACAGCAGCTCCAACAATAGCCTCCTAGCCTGCCAACCGGCTGCTCCCCTACCATCCCCCTCCTTTCTTGATTTCGATCCCGCGGATGAGCCGCCCCCATACCAATCTGAAACCTCTCCGCCTCCCTCAGCCCCTCCAGCCCCACTTCTACACACTCCTGCCACCTTCTCCTCCAGCCCACCCCTTACGCGATCTCGCACAATGTCTGCTCACCCTCTGTCACTTACTCCCGCCCAAGTCCTGACCCCACTCCGGGAAGTCGCGGGTCCAGAAGGAATTGTCCGTGTCCATGTTCCCTTCCCAATGACCGAGGTAGTGCAAATCGAGAAACGATTGGGCTCTTATAGCACTGACCCCACTACATACCTCAGGGAATTTCAATGGGTCCTCCAAGCTTATAGCCTTACCTTCCATGACATCTATATGATTTTGGCAAATACCCTCCTCCCTGAGGAGCGTAGGCGAGTCTGGGAGCAGGCACGGGCCTATGCCGATGAGAACCATAGAACCAACCCTAACCATCTCATTGGACCTCAGGCTGTCCCCGAAAGGGACCCTAACTGGGACTATAATTCCCCAGGGGACGTGGCCTTGCGAGATCAGTTTTCCACTTGTATACTAACTGGTCTTAAGCGTGCAGCACAAAAAGTAGTTAATTTTGACAAGTTGCAGGAAATCATACAAAAAAGGGAAGACACCCCCTCTGAATTTCTAGATCGACTAACGAAAGCTCTCCAACAGTACACCAATTTAGATCCTGACTCTCCAGGGGGACGTCATGTCCTTATGACTTACTTTTTGTCCCAAAGTTACCCCGATATACGGGCTAAATTGAGAAAATTAGAGCAAGGACCTGCAACACCTCAGACCGAGATCTTGGCCACGGCCTTTAAGGCCTATCATAATAGAGATGAGAATACTGAACGCCGTAGGTTTCAGAACCATGAAAAGGCCGAACGAGCAAGATTTCAAATGCTGGCCCAGGCTTTACAGGGCACTGACTCTCGGGCCTCACAAACAAGGGGCCATTACCCCCGCGCAGAGGGGACCTCCAGGGCCGTGTTTCAAGTGCGGGAACGAAGGACACTGGGCTAGAGCTTGCCCCAACCCCAGGCCCCCTACGCGCCCATGTCCTAAATGGTCCAAGATGGGCCACTGGGGTGTTGACTGCCCCAGTTCCCGCAGGGGGACTGGATCAGTCATGAAACCCAACCTACTTGGACTAGCCACAGAAGATTGACGGGGCCCTGGGTTTCCTCTCCCGACAGTTGACATCGACTTACAGGAGCCTAGGGTCACCCTTCTTGTTGATGGCCACCCCATAAATTTCCTACTAGACACAGGAGCCACTTTCTCGGTCTTGAGGGAGTTTTGGGGGCCCACCACCTTATCGTCCCCTGTTGTCGGGATAGAGGGACACACCATTCACCCCCACAAGACTCCCATGCTGTCTTGCCGCCTCCACCTCCATTCATTTCCCCACCAGTTTCTAGTAATCTCTCAATGTCCTGTGCCTTTATTGGGCCGAGATATACTGGTCAAATTTCAGGCCTCAGTTGTGTTCTCTGACCCGCCTCGCTCAGTTCTTCTCCCCGACTCGTCTCACTCCGTCTCCTCTTCTGTCTTCCTTCTTAGCATTTTAGAGCCTAATGCGGAAACCTCCTGTTACCCTGCCCCCTCCCATCTGGTAGACCCCAAAGTTTGGGATACCCAGACTCCATCCCTTGCTCACTGTGACCCTATACGAATACACCTTAAAGATCCCCAGTATTTCCCTAATAGAGCCCAGTACCCACTCCCAGCCACTAGCCTCAGAGGTCTCCAACCTATTATCTCAGACCTTCTGCGGAAACGCTTTCTCCGACCCACCCATTCCCCATATAATACTCCCATATTGGCAGTCAAGAAGTCCAATGGGTCATACCGGTTAGTCCAAGATCTTCGTCTCATCAATGAGGCTGTTAGGCCCATACACCCGCTGGTCCCAAATCCTTATACCATTCTCTCCCTAATTCCTTCCTTATCTACTCATTTCTCGGTCATTGACCTTAAGGATGCCTTCTTCACTGTCCCTTTAGCTCAGGAATCACAAGACATCTTTGCCTTTACCTGGACTGATCCTGATACTCAATGGTCCCAACAATTGACCTGGACAGTCCTCCCTCAGGGTTTTCGAGACAGCCCTTATATCTTTGGACAGACACTAGCTGCCGATCTCAAAGACCTTGAATTCTCTGACTCCACTCTTTTGCAATATGTAGATGATCTTCTCCTTTGCAGCTCTTCCTTCTCCACAGCTCATGTCTTTCTTGTTCTCAACCTTTAACCAGTTTCTCCTTAGGGATCATCTGTCACTTTTCATCACCTCAGGGCGAATTCATTTTTTTTGGTGCCAACCTCCTAGGAATCCTTTTCACCCTCAAGCCTGACCTACCTGTCTTATCATATCCCCCCGCTGCATGGCTGTCCCCGGTGTGATGCTTTGCCCTTCACTCCCAATCAATTTTTATAGCTAAACTAATAATTAACTTTAAAAAGATAATATTAGCATAGAATAAGTTCAGTAATGGTAAAACCAAACCAGAATGATGTGACAAAAACTAGAATGGAATCATTTTATATGGGTCACTAGAGAAGACTTTTAGGAAGAAATGACATTTGTGCAGAGATTTGAGTCATGCTAAGCAGCCAGGCATACAAAGACTGACCACAGAGAATAGTTTTTCCATGTAAAAGTAGCAAGTTACAAAGGCTCTAAAGCAGGAAGGAGTTTGATCTTTTGGGGCACTAGAAAGAAAGCACATGTATCTGGAGGGTAGTTAGCTAAGGAAGAAAAGGTAAAAGAATTAATTCAAAGTGGTAGATTTGGAAAGGGGGTTTGAATTTTATTCTTGCATCTTTAAATTTTATTGCTGGACTGTATATTTCCTCTTAATTTACAAATATTGTAGGATGTTTAGTATGTCTAAGTCACTTTTCAAACAGATGCCTATTTCCCTGTCTTTCCCAAATGCTTCAAAATGGAGAAGAATGAGAAGATTAATTTTCAACACTATTGGATAACAAGAAATGGTGCCATTAGAAATTGTGAGGAATTCCTGAGATATGGAAGCAGAAGACTACGAAACAACAACCCAAATGGCACATAGGGAAAACAAATGTGCATGAATGCAGAACCTCAAAAGTGTCAAGTTCTTAGCCAGGCGCGGTGGCGCACACCTGTAATCCCAGCACTTTGGGAGGCTGAGGCAGGAGGATCTTGAGTTCAAAGCCAGCCTCAGCAATGGCGAGGCACTTAGCAACTCAGTGAGACCCTGTCGCTAAATAAAATACAAAAAAGGGCTGGGGATGTGACCCAGTGGTCGAGTGCCCCTGAGTTCAATCTCTGGTACCGCGCAAAACAACAACAACAACAACAACAACAAAAAACCCAAAAAAGTGTCAAGTTCTTAGTTGTAGGGGTAATTATATAAACATCTATGCCTTAAATAGATAAATTGGTATGTCTTCTTTCCCAGTTCTTCTCTTAAAATATGTGTGTGTGTACAGGTGCCCCTCCCCCCCCCCCGCACACACAATGTAGCAATTGCAGGCTACATGGTCCTTTTCTGAAATCACCACCACCCCCCGCCGCCCCACTTTTTTGAAATCCAGAAGCCATACATACAGTATGGTAGTGTTTGGGGCATGAGGAAAGATCAGAACTTGAAGCAACTTGGGACTTCCCTGTGTTACAAATGGGGACAGGAGGTAGAATGAAAAGGAAAAGCAGCCCTGCCCAAGGGGAAAATACATGAAAGTACTGTACTACCGGTACAACTTTTTCTGCCAACTGGATTTCCCACCTTCAGCCCCACCCACAACTTGCCTTCCAGGGCTAGCCTGTACGTTGTAATGTGGCCATGGCCGCATACATACCAGCAGTCAGTCCTTCTGTGTAGGAAAGAGACCAGATGGGGGAACCAGAGATCTATGCCTGTAGAGGAAATCTGGGCCAGCTATGTGTAATCATCAACTTAGATCTTCATTTATAAATACAAATGGATAGCCCAGTATCATTAGACACTTAAAACCAATTGGAAAAAGAAGAGCCAAGATGAACAGACAACTGATTTGGATGAAACATTTAATTCAAAGAAGAGAAAAACACATAAAATACATTCTAAATAACAATGTTTGAGAGGTTCTAGAAGAGAATGAAATAAGAATAGATCACTATCCAAATGAAACAATGAGAGAAAGAGATCTTTGGAATAAAAATGTGATTTTGAAAAATAAGAAATAGAAAATGTGTGTGTGTGTGTGTGTGTGTGTGTGTGTGTGTGTGTGTAAAGAGCATCAATGTAATATATCTAACTATAGACTAAAATAGGAATCTGAAAGATAAAATCAAAGAAATATTTACAGATTTAAAGTAAAAGCTAAAAGAGAAAATATGAGGGCTGGGGTTGTGGCTCAGCAGTAGAGCACTCGCCTAGCAGGTTCGCGGCCCATGGACCCTCAGCACCATGTAAAAATAAACGCATTGTTTATTTTTAATAAAGCAAACAAATATTAAAAAAAATGAGAGGGAAGTTAAGACATGAAAGGTCAGTCAGTCAATGCAATACAACCAGAAATTAAGAATTAAAGGATAGCCCTCCATATCTAACATGTGATCTTAGGGATGTTTAGATATTAGTGGTTGAAATGGGGCCTTTGAATCTGCTTCAACTAGAACATCTCTATAAGTTTTATTTATTGACATTATGTGCAATGTTTTATTTAAGGAAAAAGTGTTCTGTCAGGAAAAAAAAAAAACTTTTAAATTATTGACCTATGGGATAAAGTTTCTTTGGTGGGGGACTACTGGGGATTGAACCCAGGGACACTGAACCACTGAGCCACATCTCCAGCCCTATTTTGTATATTATTTAAAGATAGGGTCTCACTGAGTTGTTTAGTGCCTCGCTGTTGCTGAGGCTGGCTTTGAACCCGTGATCCTCCTATCTCAGCCTCCTGAGCCACTGAGATTACAGGTGTGCACCATCATGCCCGGCCAGACTGGTTGCATTTTATCCAAGTGTCTTTACAACTTCACCCCAGTTTGTCCTTCCTGAGGACAGTGAAGGGAGATTATATAGAAGATGTAGGCATGGGCCAACTCACACAGAGTGTAAGCCAGTATAAGGACATTAAAACATAGGCAACAAGAAACTTTAGATAAAATAAAACTGCCTAATTGATATATTGAAAATACATTTTACACTAAATATTGTATATAATGTATTGTTTTATGTTTCTGTTGGAAGCCAGTCAAGGCTATTGAAGTATTCTAGGCAAGATAAGATGGTGGTCTCAACTGCAGTGGTATTAGGAGATAGAAGTAGATCAGGACATATCTTAGAAGATGCAGAGTCAGGAAGGGAAAGAAGGATGTGAAGTGGTGAGTTACAGAAAGACTTGAAGGCTTGAGCTTTTTGGTTTCTCTCTTGCCTTTCCCTTACCTTGAAACAGTGAGCTTTTCTGTGTAGCCATATTATACTCCATATTGTTGGGAAAAGGAAGAGTTATTGATAAGACTGGAAAGTTTGCTCACATTCAATGCATTACTTATTTATTTAATAAAAAAATCAGACTTTTAAAAAGTAAACATTTATAATCCATAGTTTCTGTGCATCAGATATGTGAGAGTGGTTTATTTGGTTGTTCAGGTTTAGGATTTCTCAGGAGATTGCAGTCATCCTATGGTGGCCTGAAGCTGGCTGATTTTGGTTCAAGGCAAATCACTGACATGGCTGGCAAGGATGTGCTGGTTGCTGGCAAGTGGCCAGCATCCCCTCCTCTTCACAGGGGCTTCCCCATGGACAGTTTGAATTCTTTACAGCACAGTGACTGGCCATCCCCTCTCTGGTCTAGGGTGACAAGCATCTACAAATGAAGACTCACAACCTCATAGAGGGCTGTAGCAGCCCATCCTGGCATGGGGCTGCCAGGACTTTTTCAAAAATTGTCTTAAATACTCTACAATGAAAGAAGCATGTAGAGGCAAAACGATGAGCTTTAGAATTAGATTTGTATTAAAAGTATAACCCCATCAATTTTCTACTTTATGAAATAGGTAATTACCACCTCATATGGTGGTTATAAAAATCTAAGTGAGAAAATGCATATAAAGCACCCAGCACATAGTAGGTACTCTATGATTATCTGAGAAGAGAACGTTTTTCTTGATCAATCATAAAATGAGTTTTGAGATGATCCAGATTTAATGAACTAGAAACAAATAAATGTAATTTCTAAAGGTAAATTGCACATTTTCCCTTATAGTCACTGGTTTAGATTCTAAAAAGGAGGTTAAGGACACACAACACAAATGTAGTTTTCAGAATGTAACTATTTCTCTGTAATAGTATTAAACTTAGGTATCTTTAATGGAAAGTACTTTTGACTGTGACACTATTGAACAATTGTCAATGAAGTCACATCACAAAATTTGTACTTGAAATAACTAAATTCTGTTCAACATCAATTTTTTTTTTTTTTTTTTTTTTGTGGTACGGGGGATTGAACTCAGGGGCACTCGACCACTGGGCCACATCCCCAGCCCCTTTTTTTTTTTGTATTTTATTAGAGACAGGGTCTCACTGAGTTGCTAAGTGCCTCGGCATTGCTGAGGCTGGCTTTGAACTCGCGATCCTCCTGCCTCAGCCTCCCAAAGTGCTGGGATTACAGGCGTGCGCCACCGCGCCCGGCTAACATCAATTTTTTAAATTAGATACTTAGGTGTAAGTTAGAGTGTTCTTCAAAAGAGGATGTAATTACCAGTGCTTGTGCCAAATCCATTACTCACTTGTATTATATGTAGTAAGCTATAAAATTTAAAATTGCAGTTAAATATCATCTAATTTTTGTTCACTAGAAAATAACTGACATACAATATTTATTACCTACTGGAAAAGCAGCAAACCCTTCTTTGAATACCTAGGCACCTTCTCATTGGTTGGTTCTATCTCTGACAAATCCTGAAATGAACTATTTATAGGCACACAGCTTAGCCTGAGTTGGCACCAAAATCAGTTTCTGATGCTGTGCTTTTTCCAGCCCTGGCCCTAGCTAATTCCTCTTGAAAGAAGATGGGAAGAGAGGTTGCAATACAGGAGTGATAAGAATATTTGATCATGTCTCTTCCATCTTAAAAATAAACCTTCTCTGTCTTGAGATTCCTCTTGCTACCACTATCTCTCTTCATCCCCATCTATGGCTTCAACCACAGGTTTGGTTCTATATCTTCATTTTAGATCTCACTTCTGAGCTCCATATCTGTATTTGTGTACTTAATGTCTACCTAGAGCTACATTATCCTGACACTCCACAGAGTATGCATGCTCCTAAATGAAAATGCTAACTCTGGGCAGCTGAGCATTTTGCAGCTATTATTAATGCCAGGTGACTTCATGAAATGTTGTAATGTCTAACTGGTGAATTATCCCAGAAAAATCCTAGTTGTACTTTTTGTATAAAATATCCTTTTATGGAAAGTACCTGTCAAGGTAACATGATTAGCTCTGTCATGGTGCAACTTGTGAGGTTAAATCCACCATCAATTTTGAGGGAGAATAATGCTTGCTCACCAAGACATTAAAGGCACAGAGAGGGCAATGCATGTGGGATGAGACATTTGCTCAGTGTTTTCTGCTATTTCCATCTGCAAGTGTGTTGTTAATAAACTTGGTAGGAGGTGGCAACTTTTTCTTTAAATTCAAATGAGACATACACATAGTATAAAAAGTCAAAGAGTTTTACAAGGCCCATAACTAACCAGAGCATTCCTCTATCCTAGCATTTTGCAGAGGCAACCACTTTCAATTCTTTAGCTATTTCTTCTGGCATTTACCTCTATATTTTTAAACAACATATATGTAATTTGTAAGAGAAAAGCATAACAACTTTATTTAATCAAAGTTTTATGTGACATAGGAGCTTTCAGAAATGAAGACCTTGGGGAAACCATTTTATGCTTAGGTCAGATGTAGAATGATAGCTGTGTGGAAATGTGATCAGATAAAAAACTATGATCTAGGGGCTGGGGTGTGGCTCAGCGGTAGAGTGCTCACTTCGCATGTGCGCGGCCCGGGTTCGATCCTCAGCACCACGTAAAAATAAATGCATTGTGTACAACTAAAGCAAATAAGTAAATATTAAAAAAAAACCAAACTATGATCTAATGGTAATAGACTGAGGTACGGAACTAGGAAGGCCTGTGTGTTCTGTTCATATTTTTCTTAGCCTCATTGTGTAGCATTCTTTCTTCCAGAATACCTCTGGAATGAAGTTCTTCAAGGGAGAAGGGAGAAAGTGACCTAAGTATTGAGGCTGGCTTAAGGGAAGAGGAGTTCTAATTTTTTTTTTTTTTTTTTTTTGTACCAGGGATTGAACTCAGGGGCACTCGACCACTGGGCCACATCCCCAGCCCTTTTTTGTATTTTATTAGAGACAGGGTCTCACTGAGTTGCTAAGTGCCTCACCATTGCTGAGGCTGGCTTTGAACTTGCAATCCTCCTGTCTCAGCCTCCCAAGTGCTGGGATTACAGGCATGTGCCACGGTGCCCAGCAGGAGTTCTAATTTTTATGACTTGTCTTAGGGAAGATAAATTCTGATTTTTGTGACTTGCTTCAGGGGAGTAAGAAGGGTGAGAGACAGGAAGGCAGGAGAAAGTCAGAGAGGCTTTTCTTCTGTGGTTCTTCTGATCTTCTATAGTTCAAAGTACTCAGTATGCCAAAGCCTCTCATTCTCTATGGTTCCATGATCTGGGCCCTGACAACCCCCTACCTCAGCAACTATTCTCTTCCCTACATACTTCCTTTTTCCCCTCCAACATAGTTACACGACAATTTTGGTAAATTAATATTGGATGTTTACATTTTTCTAAATATGTAAATATTTAAACTTTTTTTTTTTTTTTAGTTATATATGGACACAATATCTTTATTTTGTTTACTTATTTTTATGTGGTGCTGAGGATCGAACCCAGTGCCTCACATGTGCGAGGCTGAGCCACAACCCCAGCCCCAAATTATGTACATATTTAAAGGAAAGCTATTATAATCGAGTAGCATACTATTATTACATTTTTCTTCCTTTACAACTTTTTGTTTTCTCTGCAGTTAATGACTTCTTACTTTTTTATTTGCTTATTTTTTATAGGTCTGTATTCTTTAATCTCACTTCCCCAGCAGAAGTGTAAATCTTCTTTAAGTTCAAATGCATCACATAATCTATTATCATCTGTCAATTTTATTTTTTCTTGGAAATAATACTCTTGGGGTTCTCTGATCTTCTGCTTAAATCTAGATTTACTGTCATCTACATGAGACACAGATATCTCTATGAGATTTCCTTTTATCATTATTGTGGAAAATAAAAAGTTCATATAATAGTTAAATTATCAGACTTTGCTTCTTTTAATGTTTATTTTCTGCCTCACACTCAAATTACAGTTTGGCTAAATACAGAATTATAAATAGGAAATTATTTTCCTTCAGAACCTCAAAGGGTAACTTCTTGTAATCTAACTTCCAGCATTGCTATTAAAAAGTCTTGATGCCCTAATACTTTTTCTGCAATCTGGGGTTTTGTTTGTTTGTTTTTCTTCCTTCTCTGGAAACTTAGGATATTTTGTTTATCTCCAGTGTTTTGAGATTTCATAATGATGTGTCTAGGGGTTGAGTCTTTTCTAATTCATTATATTGAGTACTTAGTGATTCCTTGCAACCTGGAAGGTCATGTATTTTTGTTCTGGCAAATTTTCTTACATGGTTTCTTTGATAATTTCTTTCCTTCCATTGTCTCCATTTTCTTACTTCATCAGATATCTGACTAAGGATCGGTCTGACAGATTCTCCAAATTCTCCCCCTAATTCCCCTGTGTGCACATGTGGTCGCATGCATGTTTTTCCTTTTCTTTCTTTTGGGAAACTTCCTCAATAGTATCTTCTGAATCTTCTTTTGAATTTTTTGTTTTGGTTCTGATATTTTTATTTCCAAGAATTCTTTTTCTCCCTCTTTTCAGTATAGCTCCCCCACTCTTGGTAACTTTTTTGGTTTTTAATAAGTTGCTTCAATATAACCTCTCACAAGAGTTCATTTTCACTTTTCTTCTATTTGGGGAGAAATACTTGCTCAGCAGTACTGTAGGAAGTGCACCTAGAAGTCTATGTGTTATTACATAGGCTCTCAAACAGTTCTCTTGTTGTCAGTTCAGAGTACAGCCATTCCTTCAGATGGACATGGTGCTTCCAGTTTCTGAATCTTTCTAGGGTTCTAGTGCATGTGCTTTCTGATTCTCAGCTATCAATTCCACTATAGATAACTTAGCTTTCTGCTTCTCAAATCAGTTGTCAGTTACCTCTTACCATCTGTGTTTTACCCTCCAAAATTTTTATGACTTCTGTTTTGTTGTTATCTTGTCTCTAATTGCTTTGCCTTATGAGGCACCCCCTCCCCTGCAATTTGTTGCATTATTGTCATTTAAGTGTGATTTTGTAAGGAAGTGCAAGTAAGTACATGTGCACAATCCCCATCTTTATTAGAAAGTCCTCTATGCAGGACTTTGTATATGTTGCCAAGTCACTTGGAGCTGGTCTTTATACCAAAGGAAATCAAACCTTGACGTAACCATGTTTCCTTGATTATAATTTACCATTGCTTATAAGGTACTGTTGATTTAGTAGCAAGCCCTGATTTTGAAAAAAACCACTATATTAAATATAACACATTGATTATAAGATACATGTAATTTTAAATGCCTGTTGGTGTGAATAACAGTAACTAGAACTAGGGAACTATATATTCATGTGGGTCAGATGGTTCATTTTCTTTGAAGAATTTCAGGGTCTGAAAATACATATATGATTTCTGTTTTTATTGTGATTGAGATTGTTAGATGCTAGAAATAACTCTCTTTTTTGTGCTTTTCTCCTGGATATGGTTCTGTAATATTTTCCATACTCTGATATAATTATATTCATTGTTTTTCTCATTTCACTCTTCCCCACCTAAGTTATGACTTCCTCAAGGACAAGTTCTTGGTTGGTTTGTTTTTTCTTCATATCCTGAATCCAAGCATGGTGACTGGTTCAGTGTTGGCACTTACTAAATGCTCTGTAAATGTAGGTTGAACCAAACTAAAAATAACTAGATGAAATTATATCCAGTGAAATTCTAAAAGAATTAGACTTTTTCCCTTAGGTATTATTGAAATCAGACTCTTTTATTTTGTGGATATTGACTATTCAAGAAAGGGAAACTGGCATTTGTTGTATAGTTATAATTTGCCATAGATTTTCAAATGTGTTTTCCCATTTACTCTTAAGTGACAATATAGAGTACAATTTTAAAAGCATATAATACATTTTATTAACCTTTGATTTGTTTGGGCTATAGGGCAAAACATGATCATAATCTAGAATCTTCCTTGTTTTATTCCATTGATGTTTAAATATCAGGTAATAATTTCCTATTGCATTAGGGAATTAATAGCATTTTAAGCCATGATGATGTATGTCTGTGTTAAATATATTAAGGTGAAATCAATACCTTCTCAGGGAACATTGGTGGTTATTCAGAGGCCTTCATTTCAATAAGAAAAGACTGTTCTTTCCTAAGTTGTCTACATTGGTTTTCTATTCAGTCCTTTAAAGAAAATATGAAAACTTTTATTTAAGTAAGAATGCTGTGACAAATCATTAGTAATAGTAAAAACAACTAATCAAGGAAGAAAGAATATAGAGGAACATCCAATCATGATATTAGATTCACTGCAGAATTCTTATAAACTGAGCATTTAGAGCTCATTTACATTTCATTAAAAACTTGTCATAGAGACTGAGGAGCTGAGAACTCAGTGGGAGCCATTACCAAATATGAGTAGTCAAAATTGAAAAGCTTCTCTGATATAACAACTTAAAAAGAAAGCATTAATATATTTACCAATCAGCCACAAAATGTTAATAATTCATATTGGAACTCATTTTTATATCATCTGTGAAGTTTGCTAAGCAAGTAATGGGAAGATTCTTTAGTGCCTAAGAAACACCAGTTTCAATCAATTTTTTTTAGGTATACCAGTTTACTTAACAAACCCGATATACTAAATAAAAATAGTCATTCAAGTAACTTTCCTCAGCAGTTCTCTAAGCAAAATAAAGTAAAAGTTGACCAGAAAAAATATCTTTTGCCGTGAGTTAATTATATAAGTCATAAAAGCTCTATTTAGCACCTTGTTTAGGTAGAGAGAGGTAGAGTAGAAAGAGCACCACAAAGATAATCTGTGAACAGGAGTTGCAATCCTAATTGTTCCCCTTCACAAGCTGTTTGAACTTGTGCAAATTACTTTACCTTCTGGCACCCCTGTTCCATATTTGTAAATTAAGGGGCTTAGGGTCTAACCTTTGATTTGGAGGGGGAGGAGGCGCATGGACTCCATTCCTTGCCTAGAAAAACTTGTTTATGCATACACACACAATTTAGTACATAATTTGAGAGGGCTCCTGTGAGAATTCAAGAAATAATGAGCACAAAGTGCGTTTAGGAGGGATTTTAAAATGTTATCTACCCTTCACTTCCCTATATTAGGAGGCTTCTTTGAGCTTTTAAGTTTTGATAGAAGCTACAGAAAAGTTTGAGTCTTTTTTTTTGGTAAAGAAAGATTTCAAAGTGTACAACTATCAAGTTGCATGAGATATTCCACTTTTTATAAGAAGCTGTTTCTTTCAACAGTTAACTAGGGTTTGTTTTTTAGAGGAGGGGGTGGTAATCTGTCATCAAAGTGTTGACAAGTGAAATCTGACAAGGTTGAGGTGGTATGGCTGCAGGGCACTTCACTATTTTTCACTGTCTGTTCTACTTGTAGAGAAAGGATTTCTATCTTTTTTTTTTTCATTATTGCTCACTCCACAACAGTCTTTGATTTATATACTTTTTAAAACAGTAACTCTAAATTGACAAATTATTTCAATATTTAAGCATTGGTTTACATAAGAGCATTTCAGTGTTCTCTTGTCTTTAACTGAGCTATTTAGGAATTACTACTGAAATTCAATTTACTTTCTCTTCGAAGTCACTTTTTTTCTATCCAAATGTAGCATAAAATTAACTTTAAAGAGTTATAATCTAGAATTAATTATCATTATCATATTGCCAACGTTTCTATTTTCCTTTTGTTTTTATTGTTGTGATTGAGGTACTTCCTTAATGGAAGAATTTGGTCGATAATTTTGAAGTTCAGAAAGGTGGGTACCTGTGGGGATGTGGGGGGTGATGAGAGAAGATTATTGATATTACTGTTATTATTCACTTATTCAGACATACATTTTTCACCTTAAAATTTCTAAGATATACTCTAGTAATAATTTTACAAGGTCATGAAAAAATGCACTTCAGCTAGATATAAGTCCCTTTGGAATAATGGAAAACTGTGTGTAGTAAAATATTTAAAATAAGCATCAGCAAACAAGATGTTTGTATTAATAGGAACCTAGAAAATGGCTATGCAAAGGTCAGCACTGATCTTTAAATATTAATGAAATTTAATTTGTCCCATGTAATGAGTAGGAAGAAGAGGAAGAAGCAGCTACAATGAAGAAGCCATTGATAAATTGTCTAAATGTCAAAACTGCTTACAATACAGAAAATGTTAAATTGACAATATCTATTTAACTAAGTGAATTAAACAGTTTAAACAATGCCCTAGAGAAATATTTTCCAAATTTAAGAATAACAAAAGATTTATAAAGATTTTTTTTGGCCACAGTTCATTTCACAGAAGTGAAGAGATTTCTACATTTTTTTTTTTTTTTTTTTCCCTAGGCATGGAATTTCTTCTAACCTCTTTTAGTAAGAATGATGCACAGGTTTTCTTGGTACATAGAAATCTGTCATCTTTTGCTTTAACCAGAAATAGCTGCTGACCATTGTTAGCAGCTGTGAAGAACCACCCTCTGGCCATGGGGCCTGGATCTCTTTGGCACTTTGCACTGCACTAGTTGAATTGAGTTCAAATAGTTTTCTGCTGTGTTTTTTTTCTGTGCCCAGTTTTTTTTTTCTTCCTCCCAATGTCCATTCTACATTCCCTTTATTTTCTTCATATATATGAGTTTGATGAAAAATTTTTAAATGACTATGTCCAATGTGTATAATGAAGGATTTGTGCCATTAATACTCAAAGGGATGAAGAACTTAAAAAAAAAAAGGTGGTGGAGCTGGGGCTGGGGCTCAGTGGGATAGTGCTTGTCTCGCATGTGTGGGGCCCTGGGTTCGATCCTCAGTACCACACAAATAAAATAAAGGTATCCACCTACAAAAACAACAAAAATATTAAAAAAAAAAAAAAAAAGAAAGATGGGTGCAAGATAGGAATCAGTAATTTAGAGAGGAAACAAAGTTATTTAAAAATCATGAAAAGATCTTTGATCTCATTAATGAATGTAAAAATAAGACTTAAAATTATAAGAATTCATTTTTCACTTACCAGAATGACAACAACTTAATGGCAGGGTGGGATGGGGGGTGCATCTATTGAGGATAAAGGGAAAAGGGCAGTCCAGTATAGACTGGCATTGTAGATTGGCACAGTGATTTCAGAGGCTAATTTCAGAGGCCATCAAAACATAAAGTGTGTGTGTATATTTTCATGGTGATCTTATTTATAAGACAAAAATTAGGTTGTTGTTTATTGAAAGAATGGTTAACTCAATTATGATTATTATTTAATGGAATATCTTGTGGCTCTTAAACTCTTATGTAGATTTGTATATGCTGACAGAGTGTCCATATTGTGTTGTTCAGTGAAAAAAGTCAAGGTGTATGTATAGTCAAATCCCATTTTTTCAAAGATACAAACAAATCAGCATGAGTATGGACATATTATATTATATTGAGGAAGTCTGAAAGGCCAGAGGGCACAATGTATAATGGCACCCAGCAGAGTGGGGAGGGCAAGTAGAAGTGAGCTTTTCATTTCTACACCAAATACTTTCATATTGTTTGCATTTAAAAAAATAATAAGAATGTACTACTGTTATAACTTTTAAACCCAAGAAGAAACAAAGACATGATAGAGGATCTAATGGATTTAAACATTTCTCTCTTCATTTTTTTGTCATCTTTTAGGTTCTAAAGCTTGTTTAAAAATAAGGGCATTCTAGTGTTTTTAAGGCAATGTTTATGTTTTTGCATTTAGTGTTATGTGTTAAATATAAAATTAATTTAAAAATTTTATCTTTTGTCATTTATTAATACTTACAATGGGTATTCGTTATCAAATAAATATGTGCTGAGTATTTACACTTAACATGTAGGTTGAGAAGGTGTTTCTGGACTTCCCAATCAATCTAGAACTTTATATGCTGTGAAATAACACTTGTAAGATAAAAAAGATCTAGATATATTTTAAATAATAATTTGATAACATTAGAAAGTAAATGTCACTTAGGGAGTTAGACCATTTATTTTACAACTGCTGTTGGGATAAAATTCAAGGATAAAATTTTCATATTATAGGCAGTTAGTTTTGTAATATACACTAATAATACCCAGCCCTTTTCATCTTCAAAGCATTATACAACATTAATTAATCCTTACAACACCCTTACAAATGTAGGTCAAATATCATTATCGCTGTTTTTGCAGGTGGGGAAGTCGAGGCAGAGAGGTTAAATGATTTGGGGTAAATTTGTCACAGCAGGATTAGAAGGAAGGCATTTTTGGCTCAGAGCCCAGCATACAGAACAGTAGAATCACATTTTCTTAGTATATTTAATTTCTATGTCCTTGATAAAACCTATGTTAAAATGCAAAACCAACAAGTTTGACCACTATATAACCACTAACAGCCCCCCCCCCCCACACACACACCCACACACCCTATTTTCTCTTCGGAGGCTTTCCTGGCACTATTAATTTTGTCTTTCCCATCATCTCCTTGTTGGAGAATTACCACAATATCTATCCTTGAATTTGTTTTTCTCCTGGCATCCCATTTAGTGGCTTTAACTTTCCTTTCCACTTAGAAAACTTTGAAATAGTTTTTATGTTGTCCTGGCCTTTGTTCAACATTTCTAGCTAGCTGCCAACCATACATGCTCACGTGATTCCCTTTTACCTTAGATTCCCTCTGTTCCTAACATTCCACTTATTACCATTAATAAAACTCACTCCTTTTTTTGACTGACCTGTTTATTTGTATGTTTTAAGTCCTGCCTTTGAAATTAGGGTGAACCTGGTGGGAACAAATCTGGATAAGGGGTTCAAGAACAATTGGTATTTGTGGTTCTTTGCCAGAGCGAAGAAGCTGAATTACAGTCTAAAAAGAGGACAAGCCAGAATTAAAAACGGAGGGACAAGGCAAAAGGGTAATAGGAGACCAGGTAGGAGGTGGCTCAGAGAATTGAGGTGTGTGGGTTGAGTTGTTGAGCCAGTGATTGTGAACAAATGGGATGCCCTGGTACCCTTTTTCCTAGCACAGGATGATGGAGGCAGGCCTGGTCATTAGAGACACGTTCAAGGCAAGTGCTATGCTCTAACCATATCTTCTCCTTTGATGGTCACACCAGATTCTTCCTTTCCCTCACTTCCACAATTCATCAGTACCTATATACTGTTGAATTTTTTTTTCCCCAAAAGATCACTTGAGGCAGGGTGCAGTGGCATATGCCTGTAACCCCAGTGACTCAGGAGGCTGAGGCAAGAGGATCACAAGTTCCAGGCCAGTATCAAACAAATTAGGAAGGCCCTAAGCAACTCAGTGAGATGCTGTCTCAAAATAAAAAAAATAAAAAGGGCTGGGGATGTGGCTCAGTGGTAAAGTGCACATGGGTTCAATCCCCAGTACAAAAATTTAAAAAACCCAGACAAAACCCACTTGAATCTCTTTCTCTACATTCCACCTGCCTCCATCCCAATTAAAGTCCTTGTTACAGAATATATTAGTGTTGACTGTTACATTAATTGCCTAACAGGTCACTTATATGAAATCTTTCTCCACTCCTTCAGCATGCTACCCACCCAGTTAATCTAGCAATTCTGATCTGTTGATTAGTCTTCCTTAAAAAACCTTTCCTGATCAGAAGCTTTTCATTATTCCTCATTAGCTACCTAATAAAGGCCTAATTCCTAAATTTGGCATTAAAGACATCCTTGATATGACCCTGATTTCTTTCTTCTACCTATGCACTAAACCAGATTGCTTATTATTCTTCAAATAAGCCTTGCATATTTCTAATTTATGCTTTGTGTATTGTTTCATCCTTTTTATCTACCTCACAAAATCTAACAATCCTCAAATGATTCTACTTTATGAAACTAGAACATCTACTTAACACTTATAACCTTTTGTTAATGTTAAATTAGCACTTCTCACAGATTTCATATTATTTTTATGTTTTTTTTAATGTGCTATACTGGATTATAAGCTATTTGATAGTAGAAACCCTGTTTTATAAATCTTTGTATCCTAGACTTATAGTTAAATATCATACATATAAAGATGTTTGTGATATTTAATTATATTTAGATATCATAAGGCTCTGTTATCATAAATGAGCCAGTGTTCTTAGTATTCCAGTCTTTTGGTAAAATAGATGCTGTTCAAGCTTGAGGTTTGTTCATTGATTGATTGATTGATTGATGTGCTGGGGAATGAACCTTACAAATACTTTGTTAAGTGCCCTACCACTAAGCCATAGCCACAGCCTCCTGGTGTTGAATATTTAAAGCAAACAAACAAAACATTGTTTCTGGAAACTTGGCTTTGATTAAATATGTTAATGAATATTCTTAACAGGTATTAATATAATACTGTGTTGGACTGGGGATATAGCTCAGTTGGTAGAGTGCTTGCCTCACATGCACAAGGCCCTGGGTTCAATTCCCAGCACCACACAAAAAAATTATATACTATATATGATTACATATATAAATAAAAATATATAAACACACATATATATCTATATATACACATACATACATACGCACACTATGTTAATGACATATTTGGAGACCATATTTGAGAAGTGATTCAGAGAAGTGATACTGAATTTTAGGTAATTTGAAAATTACCTAATGATGACTATACCACCTAACATAACCAATCAGTGGTTTATTTAAATTCATGCTGTTCAGTTGTCATTATTTTTGTACATTTTCAATTAGTGAATATATATTCCTCAGAAAATCTATTGGTAATAAATTATAAGTATACATACTAAACTTATGCCCAAGAAAGATTCCCTTAGGCTCTTTGCAGTATTTTGCTAATACACATCCATTTTAAATGTTTTTTTGGCGCCATGATATTATTTATTTTTGTTATAACTACAGCAGTGCCTTCTCTTGCATAATTCTCCTTTTGCTATCATGTTTTACGTTAGGGTTTTATTTGCCCTCAAGCTTCCTGTCCTCCCCATAGCAGTCAGAAAAGCTGGCTTCAGAAATCAGCATATCTAACTACCCTGGCAGAAGACAAGTATTTTGCAATGTATTTAGTACCAAGTAATCACTATTTCTAAAGCACAGTTTTTATTTTTCAAAAGAAGATTATCAGCAGTATATTAGTGAAACTTTCTATTCTGCATATTACTTTATCAAAGTCTATGTGATGACTATTATTTTTAAGGAAAATAAATATTATTTAAATTCTAATGTAACCCAAATTGAAGGGTAGTCTTTAAATGTTGTAACTTAAAAAATTTTTTAATTGTCAATGGACCTTTATTTTATTTTATATGCAGTGCTGAGAATCAAACCCAGTGCCTCACACATGTTAGTCAAGTACTCTACCACTGAGCCACAACCCCAGCCCCTAAATGTTGAAACTTTTTGAGGATCGAAGTAGAAGGTAAAGGAGGGCTTTCTAGGATCTTCTCATCTCTTTATCCTCAAAATTTGAGCAATCATAGGTCCTCCTCCATATAAGAGAATAATCATCCTAAATTTAAGTCAAGTTCAATGATGCTGTTTGTTCTCTCATGGAGACTAGAAGTTTGCATTCAGAATAGCCTTCTGAGATAGATATCTGAAACTGACATCAACTACCATATATATATATATATAACAGTAAAAGTTAAAAAATATTTTAAAAAATGAAAAATTATGGTGATTTTTTTTCAGATTTTTCAGTCTGCTATTTTCATTTGATAATTCTTTTTCTTGTTCAATAGTGAGACAGTTTGCTATATTTTAAAATTTATACATTTTTCATTTCTTTTCCTTCTGCATGACTAGGGTTGTTCTAGTTCTGTCACATGCATTGGTTTTACCCCCTAGAAAAATGCACAAGGGTACTGAGTGGGGCAGCATTTCTCATCTTCCTTTTGTAGCTACCCCCTGTTTCATTATTTTTTCAATCCTTGCCTACACCTCCTTCCCCAAATTCAGAATCCAGCATTCTTCTGAAATTCTTTTCTTCCCTACTTCAAAACAGCTATTTATGCACTAATACAATATTTAAATAATACAAGCTCAGTCTTGACTACTTCCTCCAGGCAGATTTTTCAAACCAGGAAATTATCAACATTCTTTTTAACTAGTAACATTCTTGAGTAAGAAACAAGATGTTTAAAGGTGTTTTTAAAAGCTGCACAGTGTATGGAGATAGCAAGACATTTTGAAGACTAAAATGGGTATTGACTTGGTCCTCTTCTACCCTGCTCACCTAGTTATTATTGTAGATTTTCACAAATTTGTTTTATTTACTCCATTAACTGTCCTTAATTTACGTGGTCTTCCTGGCAGATATTTGAAGTTCAGGAAAAAAAGAAGGATGAGTAACCCACATTTGGCTACCTTTTGCCCCCTGTTAATACTGAACCCCCTTGCAAAGCCTCTTTTAATCACACTTACTTTGGGGAGCCTACAAGGGTTGTGACATGTGTTCATAATGAAGTCTAGCTGTTGACTAGTGGACATAGGCCATTTTCTTCTCATCTGCCTCACCCACTACGTGCTAGACCTGCTCCCTCAACTGATTATCATGGCATTTCTCCAGGTGGCATGGATCATTCCTTGGCTGTCATATGTACTTTTCCTGGGCACAGATTCTGTTTTGCCTGGATACCATCACTCTCAATGACCACACAAATACAACAGGTGACTGTCCTGCTTACTTTCTGCTGGGCACCAACTCCTATAACCACTTCTCTACTCTTATACCATATGTTTTTGTGGAATCACAAAGAGGTCTTTTATAAAATACAAGGAGAGTGTCTCTTCCCCTTTTTTTTTTTTTTTTTTTTTTTTTTTTTTTTTGGTACCAGGGATTGAACTCAGGGGCACTCGACCACTGGGCCACATCCCCAGCCCTTTTTTGTATTTTATTTAGAGACAGGGTCTCACAGAGTTGCTAAGTGCCTCGCCATTGCTGAGGCTGGCTTTGAACTCGCGATCCTCCTGCCTCAGCCTCCCAAAGTGCTAGGATTACAGGCGTGCGCCACCACGCCCGGCTTCTTCCCTCCTTTTGTCCTGTCCTTTTTAATGGGAAACTAGAGCAGTATTGTTTGTGTACCAGAGCATTTGGAGAAATAGCTTATGCATTTTTTAAAATCTATTTTAGTTTTCCTACTCCCATTAGAACTGGATGTGAATGAATCCTTGGGTGCTGAGCTGGAAGACAAGTCTAGGTTACATTTTCAGAATTTCCTGTGTCTAAATGAAAAGGATGAATGGTGTTTGCTCTTAGAATTTGATGCTCTCCTTAGAGCTCATTTTGTCTGTTGTCTCCCAAAATACATGATAATTTCTGAGTAGTTCAGGGCAACTCAGTGGCTGTCTCTAATAAAATCAAAGGGCTGGGGATGTGACCCAGTGGTCGAGTGCCACTGAGTTCAATCCCCAGTACCAAAAAAAAAAAAAAAAAAAAAAAAAAAAAACCAAAAAAACTAAAGATATGGACAATAGATGTATTGGTTTTTCAACCTAAAGGCATTTCTACCCCTAAGAAATAGCCAGTATAAATAATAATTATAATTCAGGAGAAAGATTTGACAAAGTCTTTATTATTGAATTGACTTATACTTAAAAATAGAATTTCAAGTAGTCCTCTTTTAATGTGTAATTAAAGGTACAGCCCTTGTGTATTTTGTTTACCTGATAAAAATCTTTTTTATGTAACAACTTTAGCCTTGTCTTTGCCTAAATTGCCACAGATTGTAATTATTTGTATCTGAATAAATTCGAAATTGAGGAATGTGTTTTATTTTCTAGTAAAGTCTGAGAATTGGTGATACTTGGTGCTCAATATCAGAGGAAATATGTACCTGTTTCACCATAGCCTTTCTTCTTTATTCACAATGACGTGCTCATTTGCATGATCTAATTCAAATATCTTCTCTTGTATAGAAACATCTCTACATATGGATGTTTTCCCTTCATTAACCACCTGTTGTACTTAGTACTTATTCATTCATCTATATAGTGTGACAGCTAGAATTTTGTTATAGTAGAGTAGATCCAGAGATTAAGGGGTCCTTTGTTTGATCTATTATTTTTAAGGCATTTTAATGTAGGAGAATGGATTTAGATCAACCCCAAATTTACAATTATTATTATAGCCTGTTTTCTTCTTACCCTTTTCAACTTCATGTTTTGTTCACTTTTCACCATGCACCTGGATCTACCATCATCTTTGGGACTTAATAACTACCTAACAGATTTTTCTTTTCCTTAAAATTGTAACTTAAAAATGTCCAAAATATATATATATATATATAAATTTTTGGGGGGGAGTACCAGGGACTGAACTCAGGGGCACTCGACCACTGGGCCACATCCCTAGCCCTTTTTTGTATTTTATTTAGAGGCAGGGTCTTACTGAGTTGCTAAGTGCCTCACCATTGCTGAGACTGGCTTTGAACTCGTGATCCTCCTGCCTCAGCCTCCCAAGTGCTGGGATTACAGGTGTGCACCATTGTGCTTGGCAAAATGTCCAAATATTGAATAATTCTAACTATACTCAGTCTTAACCAAACATATGCTATTGAAAACTTAAATACATATATATTTTTCTTATCACATTTCTCAGTGTGATGACCTATTAAAAGTATATTTTTCCTTTGTCTACAGTTTATTTCTGGATGGTTAACCAAATATACTAAAGTGTATTTATTCTAATGCACCATATTTCAAATATCACTACTTGCAATTGATTTTTTTTTCACAATTTCTCAGGGATTTTGGTTTTATTGGCAATAAAAGATAATTAATTGGCACCTCTTTTTAATTATTTTTAAAACAGGACAAAGATTCCTTCTGCCATCAGATGTCTTTCTGCTTGACTGAACTGCACCTGTGGTCTTTGAAGAATACCTTACACATTGGGGGTAAATGATCTCTGAATCAATTTCAGTATTTTTCAAATATGTTGCGCCATTATAAATAAGCATAGCAAGGGTTAGAGCCTGGACTCTCCAGCTGGGGTTGCATTCTTCTCTTTATCCTAAATGAAAAATTGGGTAATAAAAATTAATTCCTTTTAGTTACCTTTATTAACTTTTTTTTAGTTGAATTCATTTTTCAGTTTTGAAAATAAATTTTATTGTCTTAATATTTGTTTCCTCTTAAGGTATAAACATCCTCACTTTTTTTTCCTGAGTTTCTTCCTAATAACTGATTTATAATCATAAATATTTGCAGGCTATCTAATGGTGAAGACATTTCCATTTGATATTAAAGTAACATTTAAAATATCTAGCTAAGATGTGCAATTATTTTTATGTTCTTTGCATTTCAGATTTCTTGAGGGGAGTAATATAATTGCTTTAATTATGCTTCTTACTATTATAGGATAAAATATATTTCTAGAAAACATCTTTTTAAAAATTTTTAATTTTACTTTTTTAAGATGTTGATGGATATTTATTTATTTATTTATATGCAGTGCTAAGAATTGAGGCCAGTGCCTCACACTTGCTAGGCAAGTGCTCTATCACTGAGCAACAACCCTGCCCCCTAGAAAACATCTTTTTACAATCCTTTCTTAATTTATTATCAACACAACTTTTGGATTTAGGACATTTTTACTTATACACCTTTTATATAATTACTAAGAAAACAGTTTACCTTGTAAAGTATTGTTTCTTAATATTTTCAGTAAGTTTATCCTCCTTAAAATGTATGAGGTTAGAACATTTGTTAAACAAAAATTTAACACACATTTTCTTTCTTCTAACATCAGAGTAAATGAATTAAAATAAATGAGGTATAAACCCATTAGGATTAAAAGAATAGGAAAGGGGCCAACTGCAATTGGACAGTTTTTGAAAGATGGATGGGATGGGGAGTTAGCAGAGCTGAAAAATCTGACTATCAATTGCCTAATGAGGAAAATTACACTGACAATTTATTTGTGTCTCAGAACTCTTGAAAGGTACAGAAATTTGAGTAGCCAGATACTGTAGAAGATGGGGATGTGTCATGAGGGTAACAACAAAGGGACATGAGAGTCTGCATAAGAAGCAGGTAGACATCTCTCATGCTGTGGAAGTATTTAAATGAGGAGGCTGTAAACTTGGGGACACCAGAGTCAGTGGAAGCAGACCTATTGAACTAAAAACAGGGATAAAATGGAAACCTACATGCTGATGGGTGAGGTCCTCTTAATCCCTTGGTTTTCAGAATGCCCTGTTATACACTTCACAAGAAAGAAAAAGCTTGAGAAATTTCTCTTCAGCTTGACTGCATTGTCCTGGAGAGAAAATCTATCTGCTCTGATATTTGAGGGGGTCTTCCATTGAAATACCCTGGTCCCTGGCTGATCAGTGAAGCTCCCACCATACCCCTTTGGCAAGCTCTGCTTATGTGTGCAGAACGTCTAGTCAGTTTTCTAGTGCCTCACTTGGAAATATGAACAGAGAGTTAAGAATCATCAGATATTTGAGGAATAATTTAACAGGAAACAAAAGAAAACCGAAGTTGAAAGAATATTTGAAGAAACAAAGATAATGTAGGAAGGGAAAAGAAAGTACAACAATCCATGAAGCAAGAAACAAAATGTAGAAGCTTCAGAAAACATTGAAAATTATACTAATTTCTTGTAGATTAAAAATGAATATCAGGGCTGGGAATGTGGCTCAGTGGTAGAGTGCTCGCCTAGCACATGCGCGGCCCAGGTTCGATCCTCAGCACCACGTAAAAATAAACGCATTGTGTACAACTGAAGCAAATAAATAAATATTTTAAAAAAGTGAATATCAGAGTGAAATTAACCAAGCTGTCATGTGCATGTATGAACATATCACAGTGAATTCCACTTTTATGTGTAACTATAATGAACCAATTAAATTTTTTTAAAAATGAAAAAGATGTACATAACAACAACAACAACCAAAAGTATAGCAGGAAAAAATTTAAAGCTCCAAAACATAGCAGAGGCTGGGCATGGTGGTGCATGCCTGTAATCCCAGTGGCTCCAGAGGCTGAGACAGGAGGATCATGAGTTCAAAGCCAGCCTCAGCAATGGTGAGGCTTTAAGCAACTCAGTGAGATCCTGTCTCTAAATAAAATACAAAATAGGGCTGGGGATGTGGCTCAGTGGTCAAGTGACCCTGAGTTCAATACCTGGTACCCCCCCCCCAAAAAAAAAAAAAAACATTGAAGAAATTATCTCAACAAATAAACACACATGCAAACAAACAACAACAACAAAAACACCACAAAGTGAGCTTACTTCAACGTCGGTTAGACTCTTTAATTAAAAGAATTTTCTTCTTTGATCAAAATTACTTATTTTTTTTCATCTTTCTCATTTCCTTACCCTTATATATCTAGGTTTTATGCTTATTTTTAAAAATATTTATTTGCTTTAGTTGTACACAATCCCTTTATTTTTACATGGTGCTGAGGATTGAACCAGGGCTGCACACGTGTGAGGCGAGCGCTCTACTGCTGAGCCACAACCCCAGCCCGTTTTATGCTTCTTTGAGACTATCAATCTTTTAGTCTCTTGAATTCCCCTAGTCCAACAGGCCTGCCTTTACTTATCTTACCCAGCTTGGACCTCATATTTGGAAATCTGATCTATTTTATCTTGATTCCTTCGGGTCTTCTCTTTCTTGCCCCACGGACTCCTTCCTTGCTATTTCTACTCGGAGGCAGTGAGTAGTTTTTAGAGAATCCCATAGTGATGTGTAGTGGCCTCATGGGGAAATAATGGTCTTCAGCCCATCTGGATCTTTGTTTGAAGGGGCGCTTTACCACTGAGCTACATCTCCAGCCCTTTTTATTTTTATGTTGAGACAGGGTCTTGCCAAGTTATTGAGGCTGGCCTTAAACTTGCCAAGGCTTGTGATATTCCTGCCTCAGCCTCCTGAGTCACTGGGATTACAGGCATGAACCTCTATGCCCAGGTCTACCTGGTTCTTTAGCAGGGCCTACCCATTCTTTCTGTAAGAACATTATTTTCTCTGAACCCATGAAAAATCCTAGTGCTTCTTCAGGGCTCAGCTTTCCTATGTTACTTAGAAGTATTTCTGTCATCTAAACTAAGTAAGAAGCCCTGTTAACATGCTCTCATTAGGTTTGACATTTGAAGTATTAAAAATTTTTTTGAGCTGAGCATGGTGGTGCATGCCTATGTAATCCCAGTGATTTGGTAGGCTAAGGCAGGGGGATTGGATGCTCAAGGCCAGCCTCAACAACTTGTTGAGATCTTGTCTCAAAAGTAAAATATAAGGGACCTGGGATATAGCTCAGAGGTAGAGCACCCTTGGGTTCAATCTCCAGTATTACAAAAAAAAAAAAAAAAAAAGCAAAGCAAAGAAAAGAAATAATTGCAAACTTAAGAATTGTCAGTACAGAGAATCTTTT
Organism: Tamias sibiricus; assembly: GCA_025594165.1. Lineage (NCBI taxonomy): Eukaryota > Metazoa > Chordata > Mammalia > Rodentia > Sciuridae > Tamias > Tamias sibiricus. Next base: position 43,054,481 of record CM046670.1, read on the forward strand.
CCCTAGAACCATTTGAGATAAAGTTGCAGACCTGATGCTAGCTGTCTGCTAGGCTTCTCCACCTCAAAGTTAATTTTTCCTTTGTAATTAATAAGTATTTTTTAAAGGAGGCACCTTAAAATTATGTAAGTATCGTGTTCCTCATCAAACTTTAGATATATTTGTTTTCTATTTATCTACCTCTAGGGATTCAAGTTTCCTATTTTATTCAGTGGTCATAATCCATCACTGTCATTATTTATTATGTTGTTTAAATTGTCTCTGGTGTGCTTAGAGGGACCACTTTCAAGATGGCTTCTGTTGTCTTTTTGACACATCCCTGTCAATATGTGAGTACTTTCATTTCAGGCTTATATTGTACTTTCCTTTGCCTAGCTTTGGAATCAGTCACTTCTTTAAGAAGCTTGGTTCCTGTTAAAGAAGAAGGGTACTAGCAACCAAGGTATACTTAGGTACCCTCATTGCTTTTGGATTGCTGCTCCCATATCCTCCAGTGGTCAGAGTATAGGAAACAGTATATGTGTGTAAGCACACATGTTTATATCTGTATCCATTTCTTTATCTATCTCTATATATTGAAAGGCATGAGCTTACATTGGTATCTCAAATTATTACTACAAGTTTCATTTTAATTTTCTAACTTTTCATATGTATTCTTTTCTTTTCAGACAGAAACCTGGAGCTCCCATTTCTTTGATTTATTTACTTAATCAATCACCCTATATGCAGTCAATCTCCTATTTCTGTGGTAGCTTCATCCCTTGCATAGTTATCCTTTGCATCCCATGTGGGTTTTGGCCCACCATACTGGGCTGCCCCATATATGAATGTCGTATTTACCTTGTTCAGCTTTTGATATACCACCCCACATTGTTGCCCCATGCGAATGTCCTTCATACTCTACAAGGGTTCTAATGTACTATGTCAGGCTGACTATGTGCATGGATACCTTCCTCATCCAGCTCTGGCATCCCTGGTGGTAAAGTTCTCCTTATGAGGATGCCTCCTTGTCCTGCTTACCCTTTGATAATCCCACTCTGGCCAGATGTTGTAGGTCAGACTTATGCACAGAATTCAGGGTTCCTTATTTTCTTCATAGCTCTAGTCTAGAGTTGTAGTAAATATTTGAATGTATAGAATGAAGGAATGACTATAGGCTGGTATATTTTAATAGAGGATATTGACTACATACATAGTATCTGTGGTTCTTTAAACAGCAACAGACTTTCATTGAAGTATAACATATGTACTGAAAAGTGTACATATCATAACCATATGTCGTGAACTATCAGAAAGCAAGTGCACTAATAAATTACCACTACCAGGTCAAGGTATAAAAATTTCATCAGTATTCAAAAGGCCCAGCTCATGACTTCTCCCAGTCAATCCTTAGCACATATTTTCAACCTAACTGTATACTTTAAAATCGTATTCTTAATTAATGGCATGAGTAAAATAGAATTTCAATAAATATACATGATTGACTGTTTTAAAAAACTGTATTTGAAGAGTTAATTATAGCAGTAATATTTTTATCATTCAGTTTGGGAAAGTTGGGAGCAGTCAGTCACTAGGGGGCAGCCTGTACTGCTTCCACTTCTTTAGAGACAGTTGTATCCTCCTTATGGTAGTTAACAGAATTATTTCGCATGGAAGAAAACAAATGTTACTTCAACGAAAGAAATATTTCATTATTCATAGATATGGTGAAAATGGACAAAATTATTCTGTTCTTCTGTATTTAAATTGCAAGAACAGATTACTTGGTTAAATCAATGTCAACATCTGGGAAGCCTAGCTTTGCTTCTTACCTAACCATAGCAGAGCATCTGAATTTGAATGAGTTTGGAAGCTATCTGAATCTAAACAAGTTTCAGATAATAATTTATCCATACCTCCCTATAATCCTCCCTTTCTTTCCTGCAGATTTCTCCCCAAATGCTGTAGGATGGAAACTAGACTCTTGAGCTAAATTGGAGAAAAGCAAGCCACAGCTCGGAATCCAACAGCTAGGGCATTTTCTTCCATCCACTGATTTCATTTGGCATTGCTTAGTGGCAGTTCCTTTTGGTAGCGCCCTGTGAAAAATATCAGAGGAAGTGTGAAAGAGAAAACTTGGTCTTCCTTGATTTCAGTTCTTTACTAATCTTTTCCTCATGCCATTCTAGTTTTGTGTAAATTTTTCTTATTAGATTGATAAACTTTCCAGTTTCTGCATATCCCTAGAATAGATGAACCCATGTCCAGATGCTTTTGAGCTATTTTATTTCTAGTAACATAAGGAGACTGTTTCTGCTTCCCCCACCCTTCCCTCCAGCATAGTATGGTTTGGCTTCTTATTCTCCAGAACTTTTTACCATAATTTAGTGTTACTTCTTCCTTTCTATAGATAGAGATATTGGAGTCTACCAGTATTATGACAAGAAAGATCTGCCAGGTAAAGTACCTATTCTACTCAGCTAATTTTTATAAACTAAAAATTCAAAGCGATGAAATACTGACCATTAAAAACTGTTTTTATGAGCTTTAGATAAATTCTAGAATTTTAAGAAAAGTCACTTCAGTTCTTTGGGAAAATGCTGAGGTTGATCTCTCTCTGGTCTGTATACAGTAAAGCTGTATTGAGAAAATGTTATAGAAGAACCTGAAAATTTTCATTTTACTGCTGATCAGGCTGATAACAGGACAGTCTATTCACATTTAGTTATTGGTGTCCCAGTAGAGGGCATTGTTAAAGCATGGGTCCCACTGATGCTGGCCTCCTGGATCCTCACCTGATATCTGAAATAGGCATTTCTGAGTGAATGATCAATTTTCTTTATCTGATTAATCCTGTTAATCCCAGAAGTTTTATGTTGAGCCAAAAGGTCTCCCTAGCTAGAGTTACTTCCTGTTCTGGTCTTCATTGAAGTGGGGCTTGTGTGAGCATCCTGTGTGCTTACCATGGTGGTTAATAGGCTGACTTCATGGTTCTGATGACAGACTGCTGCAGCTTCTCTTCTGGGCTCTGTTGCAGTTCCTTTCCCTATCTGATGAGATTGGAAACTCAGGATATTGGCCCACCTGTTGTGTTACGTAAGCCTTTTCACTGCAAATTTAGGAAATATCTCTATGAATGAAAACATTCCAATTATGGCATTTTCCTCAACTATCCTTTTTAATGTTTAGCACAATTTACTAGTCTTATAATACATGTAATAATTCATTATATATGTACATATTAAAATACTATGTATTATAATAAAAATAAATTCCATGTCTTTTCTTCTTTTTATCTCTCCTCTGCCTTGATTATCAGCGACAGAGCATGGTAACTTAGAAGAAAAGCAGAAACTGGCAGAGTGTAAGCTTACTTTATATATTTTTGGGATTACAAAACTGGATAATTCAGTATTACAAAGTATTCTGCTTTCTGCACAAATCGGAAATGTTATTCTGTTCAAATTTCTTATAAGTTTTCATTGCTTAGATACATAAAATTATGAGTAAGAATTATATTTGTTAGGTTTTTCTAACTTAAATCGCTGAAATCTATACCCTGTCCAATTTTGATAAGCTATATACTTATGTAAACATAAACTTTCTTAATGAATTATATTTAAATTGATATATTTAAAATATGTGTACACTACTTAAATTCTGATTATAATATTTAATTATTCATGGTTTGCCTAAATTGTTAACATGCTTTAGCCATTTTAAGAATATAAATTTATAATATCAGTATTAGCATTTCTTTTAGTCTTTGCTGGTTTCGTATGTAAATATGTTGTGTGTATATATATGCATATATATATATATATATACACACACACACATATACATAATATACCTACAGAATGATATGGTTTTCATAAGTTAAATATAATTTAAGATCTTATTTGGAATATAGCTAGAGCTGAAAATTCCACTTATTCTCTTGTTTTAAATGGTTGAACTGACATTCAGTTTTTAAATACTGTATTAGTAACTGAAGTAGAGATTTAAAAATTTGTACATATGCTTTACATATCAAAATTGTGTTTATAAAGCCAAATTAATTTGCTGAAATAAAATATATAGCAATTCTACTCTCTGCCTTAAATATCTGTATACTCTGTGTATTATATGTATACACACACACAATACACATATATACACTCATGTATACAGTTCTTATCTAGAATTATTAATTAGAATCCAAAGATGAATTCATTTTTTGATAGAATATATATAATTAGTTTAACATTTATTTTATTTGTGGTACTGGGGATTGAACCCAGGGCCTGGCACATGCTAGGCAAGCACTTTAGCATTGAGCTGTACCCCTATTCCAATTTTATATTTTTAAACAGAACTAGTTTTAGTTTGTCTTAGGTTAATATTGTGATTCTACAAATAATTTAATCTTTCAGTTACATTTATTTGAAACAAAACAGAGGTATATCATTATTGAATTGTGTAAATTTTCAAAAAGGTTATTTTATAAAGTATTGTTGGTGTCTAATTTGTTTAAATCTGAATTCCCCTCATTTAAATTTATCCATCTGTCATTTTGAAATTTTATTTATTTTCTTCCTGCATTTATTTACTCATAATAATTTACAGATCTGAGAAGGCCACCAGAACAATTTGGAATTTCTTTCATATTGAACATTTACTTATTTACATGAAAAGGTTACTTCAGTGGTAAATAGTGGGTCATTTACTATTAAATGCTACTAAATTCACAGACCTAGCAAACTTTCCCAGGAATTCTCTAAGTCTTGTTGGTTGTCATCATAAAAAATTATCAGGGAGATTGCTTTGTGGTAAAAATCCTGTTCCTATGACAAAGCCCTTTAAAAGGCTGTCATTTGATGATAGAAATGAAGCCCACTTCCTCTCAATTATAGAGGTGTTTTATTTTAATCTTTCTAAAGCACACTGCTAAGCAGAGTTTTCTTTTTGAAATCGTGTTTAACTAACTGTAGTACGTTTTATTTGCCAGCACGAGATTATCCTTGGACGCTCAAAAATAGACGCCCAGAAAAACTTCGAGATTCGCTCAAAGAGTTAGAGGTATCTTTCACAAAGTTTCAAAAATGGCAATAAATAAATCTGTTTTAAAACATCTTTCAACAGCTTTAATTTTCATAAAGGATCAACTCTCATAGTGATGATAGCTTTGCTTTTGTCCAGTGAGAAGTTCCAAAACAGTTGCATCTTTGTGTGGCATGTTGGTTTTTTTTTTTTTGGCCTGAAAATTAGAAGCACTTTAACTGATAATGACAATGTGTATGGCCAACTGCACTCTCTCTTTTTCTGTTTTCTTTAGGAACTGATGCAAAATAGTCAGTGTGTGCTGAGCAAATGGAAGAACAAATCTGTCTGTCAGGTAAGATAGTTTGACAAGCTTTTGCAATGTTTCGCCAATGGAGCTGAAAACTATGTAGTAATTGCTATTCTTGTGTTATGATAGGTATTGGACAAAAACTTTTTGGAGTTAATATTTCATAGTTTGAATTCTAGTCATTCTAGAACTGACGTTAAACAGATTGACATGGGTCACTAGCTACTTCATTAATCAGTGCAATTTGCTGACGTACTATTATACACTAATAAAAATCTTTTCAGAGCTGGGCACGGTGGTGCACGCCTGTAATCCTAGCACTTTGGGAGGCTGAGGCAGGAGGATCACGAGTTCAAAGCCAGCCTCAGCAAAGGCAAGGCCCTGAGTGACTCAGTGAGACCCTGTCTCTAATAATATACAAAAAAAAAGGGCTGGGGATGTGGCCCAGTGGTCGAGTGCCCCTGAGTTCAATCTCTGGTACCACCAAAAAAAAATCTTTTCAGGTAGTATTTTTGTTTGAGTTTGTCTGAATACTTTATTACATATTTACTGGCATTTAATTATATTTTTTAATGAAGATGATATCATGGGACAACAGATTTTTTTCTCAATATTACACTCTTTAAGCATTTGTTAATATCATGCTTATGGAAATCAGTAAGCACACTAGAGTGAGACATAATATAACAACACATTTGGTCTTAGTTTTTGAGTCCTCTAAATTGCACTGTTTAATATGGTAAGCCACTAGTCTTATTCTACTATTTGAATAATAAAGCAAAACTTAAATTTAGTTCCTCAGTTGTACAAACCACATTTTAAGTGCTCAGTAGCCACATGTTATCATATTAGATAATGCAGATATATAGAACATCTCACCAGAGAAAGTTCTATTGGACAGCCCCATTAGGTCCTACAGAAGATGTGTCAGTGGGCTTAGATTTAGAGCATAATCAGGACATAATTAGTGTACATTGATCACAAAATAATGGACAAATACCTTAGCTATGCTGAAAGGCTTAAAAAAAATACCATTTGGATAAAAAAATTTACTTGCTTGTGATAAAAAACAATAATCATCAGTCATCCATAAATCGAAGTTACATCATTACTACTAATAATTTTAATTTATTTATGGGATCAGATACCCTGTGTTCATTTAAATTTTTATTTACAATATAATTTATTTCATGCATAAACATTATTGTTTGCAGTTTAGGCCTATGTTTCTATCCATAAATCTACAAAACACCAAATTTATAGTAATTATAAACATATCTTAATCTACCTTTAAATAGACCATTGTTTTAGTGGATTTTAGTTTTTTCTCACTTTTTAGTCTAAACCAGTCTACCTTTAGTCATGGAGGTAAGTAACTATTAGTTATCTCCTCAACTGACATATATGTTTACTTTCCAGAAAATGTTTACAATGCTGAATTAATATTTTTAGAAACAGAATACTTCTTAAATACTTTTCAGGATACTATTTAAAAGTATGGGATTGTCTTAAAATCACAAGTTTTGCATAAAAATGTTTTAATCAGACTTTAAATCTTGAATACAAAATGTACTCCAGAAAGTTTCAGACTTAGTACAATTCAAAAATACAGTTCTTTATGCCATTACTCACCTTAAAAACAGGCTCAAAATTATTTGACTGGAGGGCAAGCCTGCCACCTATAGTAAGGGGTGTGTCTCATGGTCTCCACCCTTACCACTACACAGGTAAGTTGGAACATGTCAGGCATCTTAAAATATGCAGTGGAATATCCCAATAGACAATCCTTTTAGATAGACATCATTGCCTTTCAACTTAATAGCAAGTTTATGTGTGGGTGGTATGTTAGAGAAGGATGTACCTCACTACTGAATTTATTCAACTCGGAAAGGAATCTTCATGATAGAGTATATACACAATTAACCTTGGTCATTTACAGCAATTTGAAATACTGGTTATGCTTTTAACATTTCCCATGGGACTTATTCTGTGTACTGTCTTTTTGTGCTTTATTTCTATGAAGTATAAGATATTCCTAAAATAGACCTTCTATTCCTAGCACATTGTTGGTATCATGTATTTTTTTTTTCATTTTTTAAATTCTTATTTGTTATACATGTTTGCAGAATACATTTCATTTCATATTACATATAAAGAGCACAAATTTTCAAGTTGCTGGTTTAATATAAAGTATTTTTACAACAATTGTGTCTTCATACATGTATTTAGGGTAATCATGGATAACTCAGTCTGCCATTATTTCTATCCCCTTGTCCCCTCCCTTCCCTCCCCTGTCTTTGGTATCATGTATTTTAACAACGTACCTTCACCTCTGCCCACAGGTCAGGTCAGTTTTTATATTTTTAGGGCTTTTGAGAGACTTCCTAACATTATCCTTCTACTTCCTCAGTTTCTAGATTAGGCCTTTTAAAAATGTGTATGAGGTCTATTCCTAAGGATCTCTAGTTAATCACAGAAAGGTAAAATTCTGAGAGTCAAACTAGATTTTTTAGCTTAAGAAAATAATTTCTTAGCTCTTTTTGTGAAATTTTTAGTAAATTTAACAAATTTTTACTTGGTTGTAAAATAAGTAAGCCATCTCATCAGGCTCTCTGAAGGTCCTCCTTTTGTGCACCCATTTATTGTGTGGTTTCAAAAAAAAAAAAAATAACATGCATCAAATTCTATTAGGGATTTCCCCATTTATTTAGTCCTAACCTGGCAGCAGTTGACCAGATGTAATGTTTTATGATTCTTTCAAAAGAAGTGAAATAAAGTTCCTGGGCATCTTGGTACTAACACATTTGGACTGTCAATCTTTGAATCAGGCTACTCCTCTATGAATATAAATGTTTTACCCCTAAGAAATGATAAATTTAAGATTTAGGGTATTTATCTTAGTTGACATCTCTTTAAGGATTTTTAGGCAGTCCAATTGTTTAGACATCAGTGAGGCAACTACAGCAATGGAAAGGATTTTAGAGGAGGCAATCTGGGCTTGGATCTTCCCCTGAGTCAAATAATGAGGATTTATAGGTTGTCATCATTACCAGAACTTAATGTTGCTGATCTAATGACCTATAAATTATATCATTTAAAAAATACTTCCCTCCACTTTAAATTCAGAACAGTTTACAAACAAGATTTACCTGTGCATAAGTTTGGGATAAAAATTGTCTTTTGAGGTTGGTTTTTCAGACTATACCTATTCTTAGTTTGAGATGCATTAAAAATGTGACATATAATTTAGAGTTTTTGTTTTACCATGTGTTAAATAAACTTCTCATTGTTTCTTTGGTCTCCTATATTTAATTAATAGAAAGCATTTAATAATTTCCTGCTTTGAATTTATTAAATCACTTTACAAACTTTTCTTAGGGACAGTAGTTCCAGCATTAAAATACTTAAATTGTTCATCATTCTGGTGGAATTTTTTAATTCCAGAAAGAATTATGCTTTAAGTCACATTCATATTTTTATATTATTACATAATTGAAGTAACATTTTCAATAAGCAGATTTGACTTCACATATATTGATTTTTAGATTAAATTATTTGACTCTTGTATATACATTTAGCCACAAATGTGTATAATATATTCAACACTACTCTGTTTTGTGTCTATAACAATTTTAAATTTTCATGTACAATATTAAAATGATAAATTATTAAAGATAGTTTCCATTTTAACTTCTGTAATGAATTATTTGAAAAGCTATATAAAAATGCAGATTGTTTTCCACTTGTATTACAGATTGTGACCTTATGGAATTCATTTGATCACAACTTATTTAATTGTAGAACCTGATTTTTTAAAATCAAATTGTATGAAAATGTATTTCATTTTCTCATAAAATAATAATAGACAAACCATGGTATTAAGTTACAGCTACTAGTAATAGCATGTTACTTATACAAAATCCATCACACAATATTTACTTCCTTGGTGGAGGCCTTGTGGGAATCACTGAGGAAATGCAAGGTGTCGGCTGAGTTCCAACATAATTAGTCAAGGAAAATAGACATGGAAACACCAAGACACTAATGACTATTGAGTTGTAAGATACCAAATAAAAAGACAGTAGAAGGTAGAGAAAGCATAGGCTTTAATATGTGAGATAGTTAAGAAAAATTTTGCAGAGAAGTTATAATTTTACTGAGTCCTAAAATGATGTATAAAATTTGGTTAAGCTGAAAAGAAAGGCTTTGCACAAGGGGATTAGATGAACTGAGAATTTAGTGAGATGTCTACATGGTAGTGAGGGGGTGGGTCTATTTGGGAACAAGTGGTTCATGTTGAAGAATAAAATAATATGTTTGAAAGTCTGCTTGCAGCTTTTAAAAGAGAGACTTTAATGTTACATTAAGATATTGAGGGCTGGGGTTGTGGCACAGCGGTAGAGCGCTCGCCTAGCATGTGCGCGGCCTGGGTTCGATCCTCAGAACCGCGTAAACATAAAATGCATTGCATTGTGTACAACTAAAGCAAATAAATAAATATTTTTTTTAAAAAAAGATATTGATACATTGTCTTACATAACACTATAATACTTTTATATCAGGGAAATACTGTATTAAAATAAGACTTAGAGAAGAATTAGTCTGGCAGTGAAATGTAAGGTAAAACATGAAAACCCAAGGGAGTAAAATCATTTCAAAGGATAAGTATAAGGAAGCTAAAGTGCAGAAAGTTTTGAAAGATAAGAAATTTAGAATGATTAAAAAATTTTGATTTTCCCCTGTTACATATGAAGTAATCAAATGATGATATTATTGGAAATATGGAACTAAAGTGAAGGGTTGGAGTTGAAAATGTGATAAGGGATAGCCAAAGAGATAATATTAAAATCATCCAATTGGGTGCCCTTATGGGGATAGGTGATTTTCTTGGGAGTAGAACTAAGAGCCAGAGATCCTTGTATTCAGGGAACAAGAGAGGAAAATTGAGTCAGGAAAAGAACAAGCAGAAAGAATAATCAGAGTAATGAGGAATTGTGAAGTTTGTTTCTGTAAAAATCAGAAGGTTTAGAAGTAAGAGGACCTGAAAAAAAAATCAGTTGTATCTTGTTTAATATTTAACCTCTTTTAAGTCTCAATATTGTCATTATGAAGTTGTCAATAGGATTTACTGAGGTTCAGCAATAAACCCATCTTTATATTAGGTACTATTGAAAATAGTGGCTGGAATTCTTACCTTTAAAGAATTTCATATTTATTTGGAAAACAAAACTAATATATAAAGTGAAAGAATAATTTGAGATTAAATTATATTTCTCAATACAGTATTTAAACACATCTAAAGTTCAGGATAGTTGCTGATTAAAGATTTTATAAAGAAGTATGGGCTTAAACTGGACTTTGAAGGGGGGATATAATTTAGGCAAGTGAAAATGAAAAGGAGGACATTCTTGGTCATAGGAAAAAGTATAACCAAAGATAAGTTGTCTTCAGATAATTAAAAAGCAAGGCCTAGAAAGGTAGCCTGACAAGATTTCTCCATAGATATTTGATGACCTCTTTTAACCTATACTTAGACTATTGTTTGCTGTGGGGTTGAACTGGTTTCACTGTTTATGATAAACAGATGAGTAAAGGAAGCCTTTGGGGCCAGTGAAACTTAGCCAGTAGCTGCTTAGTACTGTAAAATTTCTCACTTTACAGTGAAGCCTGAGTTAATCAGTCTGCCCATGCAAACCAGTCTTCTAATTACCTTTAAATATAACCAAAGAGCTAGAGATCGCCATACTTTGACAGAAATTCTCCATTTGTAAATCCAAAAAGTATAAGTCTGAGGCTAAAACAGAACAATAGAATGAATCAGGGACAATGTAGTAAATAGAACTAAATTAAGATAATTAAAATTAATACCCATAGAAATTAGAGAAGCTGTTGCATCCTGCTGTTTTTTTTTTTTTTAAGTTGTAGATGGACACAATACCGTTATTTTATTTATTTATTTTTATGTGGTGCTGAGGATCAAACCCAGTGCCTTACATGTGCTAAGGTGAGTGCTCTACCACTGAACCACACCCCAGCCCAACTGTTGCATCCTTGAATGAAGATTAACATGCTGATTTGAAAAAGGAATAACCAAGAAAAAATAAAAGGAATTATTGCAAATTTAAAATATGACAGCACAAATATAAAAATTAGCAGAAACACTGAAAGATAGTTGAAATATCCCTATAATGTGGAACCACAATGACAAAAGAACCTAGTAATGAACCCATAGGTGATAGAAGATAAGAAAATTAGAGCACCAGGCCAGAAGGTCCAATATCTAACTAATAATAGAAAACAGAAGAAAAGGAACTCAGAAATAATAGAAGAAAAATTCCCAGAACTGAAAGATGTACATTTCCAGTTTGAAAAGACCCAATGATCGAAAAGAAACCAATAGGCATTTTTAAAAAAATTTAGAAAAAGGTGTATCTTATAAAAAATTAGAAAACTGAAGAGAAGATCCAAAAAAATTTCATAGCTAAAAAACATTTAAAAATGCATACAAAAGTCTGAGATTTTGAATTACATCATAGTTCTCAACAGCAACACAGAGTTTGAAGATAATGAGGTCTTCAAAACTCTGAAAAAAGTGAATTTTACACTTTTAAAAACTGTCCTTACTTAAATGATAATTAAGGAATCTATTTTCAGTTTAGTCACTTTATTCCTATTCTTTATTGTGCCGAGTGTCATCAAATTCAGAAACCTTATTCTAGTTCACAATAGAATTTGGAATTCTGAATTCTCATAAAGGACATTTTGAGGTTTTTTTTTTTTTTTTTTTTTTTTGGTACTGGGGATTGAACTCAGGGGCACTGACCACTGGGCTACATCCCCAGCCCTTTTTTTGTATTTTATTAGAGACAGGTTGCTAAGTGCCTCGCCATTGCTGAGGCTGGCTTTGAACTTGCGATCCTCCTGCCTTAGCCTCCCATGTGCTGGGATTATAGGCCTGTGCCACCGTACCCCGCTTTGAGGTTTCTTAAGTCTTAAAAATTTTTTACTCATTGGAAGATGGGCTATCCTAATGAAAGCAATAACATAAATAAGATTATTGGAATTCAAGAAATAGGGACTCTCACATAAGAAAGAGGTAAAGCAAAATCTTAGAATGAGGACTGTGCCTTAACCCTAGAGAACAACTAGTTCATATTGGTGAAAGGGATCGAAAATTCAGGAAGGATACTGAAGAGAAGGAAAGGAAGATAGAGCATCCGAAAAGAGAATTAATATGAGGGGTATGAGTGTTAATAATGAGATACAAAAGAGTTTAAGTCCTCGTCCATGATAACAGAAAGTCAACAAATGATGACTAAAAGAAGAAATAACATATAATGAAGCCATTGCTAGTGTTTGTCCTATATTCATTTTTCCATACGATGTTCAGAGTGGCAATATAGCCAATGAAAAGTATTCTGCTACCCTATTCTCCCACCAGCTAGAATTAGCTTTATGAAGTGCTTCTGGCTTTGTTAAATAGAAGTCATTGATGGGAATGCAAGAAAACTTATCAAAGAGGCTTTTGATTTTTGCCTTCTTCCAGTCTGAATCTGAGATAAAATGCCAGAAGGGGAAGGGCCAGCTTGTGACCACTCATTCATTCAGTGAATATTTATTTAGTTCCTGCTCTATAGTAGAGAGTATTCTAGGTTCTAGGGATAGCAATGAATAAAAGGTACAAAAGTGACCAGTATCCCTGTTCTCATGTAGTTTCTGCTGGGGGAGAAAGGCAAGAAAAGATGAAGAAGCAAAATATATAGTTAAGATAGCAAAAGCATTGGAGAAAAATAAAGCAAGAAAGATAGGAAGTGTAGTTGGTAAATGGTTGGACAGGATGTGCCTGATATTTTGTGGTCAGGAAAGGACTTAAGGTGTCCTGAGATATAAATGTAAAGGAGTGAAGGAGTAAGCCATGGAAGAGGAAGAAGGTTCTAGGTAAAGGGAACAGCAGGTACAAGGACCTTGAGATGGGAATATGCTTGACATGTTTGAAAAACAGCAAGGAGTCTATGTAACTTGAGTGGATTGAACAACTAGAAGAGTAGTGGGAATTGAGGTCAGAGAATAAAGAAGAAACCAGTTTATATTGGGCCTTCGGGCACATTGAAAGGGCTTGACGTCTACTCTAAATGAGAAAGGAAGCTCTTGAGCAAGGGAGGGACATTTTTTCAGTTGGGTCACTCCAGCTATTGTGGTGGGAATAAAAAAAAAGGGAGTGAGAATAAAAGCAGGAAGATCAATTTCTAACTTCTAGGTTCTTGTATTAGTCCATGGTAAGGCATAATGGTAGTTTTGACTGATTATTAGTGGTAGACTGGTAAGAAATGGCCATGTTCTGGCGTCAGAATTTGCTAATGGGGTTGGTTAAATGTGGGGTATAGAAAAAATTTCCAAGCAGTTGAATGAATGAAGTTGCCATCCACTGAGATGGGAGAGATTTGGAAGAGACATTTTTTTTTTTAAAATTTTTATTTTTGTTGTTATAGATGGACAGAATGCTTTTATTTTATTTGTTTATTTTTATATGGTGCTAAGGATCAAACCCAGTACCTCACAGGTGCTAGGCAAGCACTCTGCCACCCCAGCCCAGGAAGAGACATTTTTGAGGGAAATATCAGGAGTCCAGTTTTGGAAATGTTGTGTTTGAACTGCCTATTAATAACCAAGTGAGAAAGTAAAAAAGACAAGTTGATTATAAGAGTTTGCAGTTAGGGAAAGTTTTGAGCTGCAGCTGTAAAATTGAGAGGCAGCCATGCAGATGGTATCAGTGCCAAGATATTGATTAAGATCACCAAGGCAGGGGCTAGAGTAGTGGCTCAGTGGTAGAGCACTTGCCTGGCATGTGTGAGGCAGTGGGTTCGATTCTAAGCACCGCATATAAATAAATAAAATAAAGGTCCATTGACAACTAAAAAATATCAAAAAAAGAAAAAGATCACCAAGGCAGTGAATAAGAAGTAGAACAGGCTGAAGGGCTGATAACTGGGGTCCCCCAACATTTAGAGACAGGGGAGATGAAACAAGGACCAAAGAGGTAGATGACAACAAAGTTGTCATGGTTCCCTGAAAACCAGGTTTCAATAATAAAGTAAAGTATTACTGGAATGCAAGATAGAAGTAACCAGATGCCCAAGATTGTCCACAGGGTGGGTAGCATGCGCGTCACTAGTGACCTAGATAAAAACAATTTCAGGGGATAATGAAGGTAGAAGCCTGATTTGAAAGTATTAAGAGGAAATGGAAAGAGAGAAATTAGGGGTGTACAACATAACAATGGGTTAAGGTTATAAAGGAAAATGGAGAAATAGGAAGAGGTAAGATTTGAAGTTTTTCTTTTTTAGATGGGAGAAATTACAGATGTTGGTAGGCTAAGGAGTGTGGTTCAATAGAAAGAAGGGAAATCAGTGCAAGGAAAGGGAGAAATTACTTGCTGGAGCTATTGACAAGAAGAAGAAAAATGAAGAAGAGAAAAATACATCTACTAATGAAATAGGGACAGAAAGTAGATGTCTTATGCGATGATATCATGGAGCTGTCCATCAGTGGGGACTGCTTAACTCTACACTTCTTGTTTTGTGAGAAAACCAAGCTCATCTTTGGTTATGTAATGATTTTTTGAAGTTCTGGGATACACACAAGAAAGCATTTCTATCATTTCTATTTAGAAATGTTGGGATAAAATAGAAGAATCTGTTAATATTTGAAAGTAGTTGTCTTTGATGAGAAACTGGGGAGATAAGGCAGTAAATAGCTCTTTTGAGTCTAAGTATTTTTTGACAATTCAACAATTTTTTTTTTTTTTTTTTTTGGTACTGGGGATTGAACTCAGGGGCACTTGATCATTGGGCCACATCCTCAGCCCTTTAAAAAATTTTTTTTTTTAGAGACAGGGTCTCACTGAGTTGCTAAGTGCCTCACCATTACTGAGGCTGGCTTTGAACTTATGATCCTCTTGCCTCAACCTCCCAAGTGCTGGGATTACAGGCGTGCGCCACCACGCCCAGCGACAGTTCAACAATTTTTGCATGCATTTCTTTATGTCCTTTTAAAATGTACTCAGAGTATCAGTTTGGGTCTTGTAAGAAGCACACACCAAAATGGTACTGGTGGTGCAAAAGATTTATAGAGGAGATGAGAAAGATAATGGGGAAGGAAGCAGAAGTAGGTCCGGAGAGCTGATCTGAAACTCATGGAAGGAGAGAGTAGGAAGAAAGATTGGGTAGAAAGCCACAGGCTGCAGCATGTTGCTGAGAAAATTTCAGCCAAGCCAAATGTTGCTCCTTACAAGAGTTTGCTGTTGAACAAAATTGGGCTGGTCCCATGACCCCACAATCCTCAGTCATTGGCTAATATCCACCAGTGAAAGTGTGGCATCCCATCAGTCAGCTATGCTCCTAGCCTTAGTTTTTCTTGAAGGAGCTCTGATTGGTTCATATTAAAGCCATCACACTCACAGAAGTTTACATTAAACTTTTTATAAAGAGTGTGTGTGTGTGTGTGTGTGTGTGTGTGTGTGTGTGTGTGTGTGGTGGCCCACTTGGGAGGCTAGGACAGGAGGATCTTGAGTTCAAAGCCAGCCTCAGTAAGGCGCTAAGCAACCCAGTGAGACCCTATCTCTAAATAGAATACAAAATAGGGCTGGGGATGTGGCTCAGTGGTTGAATGCCCCTGAGTTCAATCCCTGATATCCCCCCCCACCAAAAAAAAATGTGTGTGATTTTGCGCCGCATACAACACTGTAGGAATTTTAATGTACAGCTAGTGAGCTTAATGTTTTGCTCTAATAATTACTCTTTTTTAGGCAAAAAATTCCACCCCTATCTAGGAAAGATAGAAAAAAATAATTTGTTTTAACTTGGCAACTTGAATCCAAAGTTTGATGACTTGTGATAATCTACTCATGCATCAAGTTGTTTACATTTAAGAACCCAGTTTTGAAACATAGTTATGACACAGAAAATTTTCATTCTCTTTATAAATAATGTGTCTTTGTATCAATCAACATTTCCTTTCTATTCTCTTCATAAATGGTTCTTTCTTCTCTTTTGTTAATTGTTTTCAGTTTAAAACATTTCTCTAAAGAAACTCATAATCTTGGCTCCACCCTTGGCATTCATGTTTAACAATGCTCTTGAAGCTTCAAGATATTTTGCTACAAAGGAAGTCAGTTCAAGACAATGAGCTTCAGCTGGGGTTGTGGCTCAGTGATAGCACTCTTGCCTCGCATTTATGAGACACTGGGTTTAATTCTCAGCACCACATATAAGTAAATGAATAAAATAAAGGTCTATCAACAGCTAAAAAATATTTTTTAAAAAAGACTACAAGTTTCCCTTACATATTCTATTTAATTGTAAATACATGTAAAGCTAAATGAGTTCAAAATCTGAATAATTTAATTCTTCCCTTGTTGATTTACATATGTGTTTTACAAAGTAGAAATAAATATGAGATATTTATCTGATTTTTAAATAGAGAGTAAAATAATAGGAAGACTCCATTCATTATACTTGACTATTTTTACTTACTTTTTATATAAAAACCTAAGCGACTTATTTTAAATGTAGAATATTGTATTAGATACGCAGGTTGAAATGTGCCAGATAAAAATGTGTGTACAAACTAAGCATTTAAGGTTGAGCACGATATTTGAGAATACTGTGTTATAAATGTGCCAGAGCTAACTGATAGAAAGCTTCAAGCCCTTTTGCCAAATTGCAATTTATGCCTTAGTTTTTTTTAAAAAAATTCAGTTGTAGGTGGGCAAAATACCTTAATTTATTTTTATGTGATGCTGAGCATCGAACCCAATGCCTCACACATGTGAGGCAAGTGCTCTACCACTGAGCTACAACCCCAGCCCCACCTCCTAATTTTTAAAATAAAGTTTTCTTTAAAAAATAAAACTATTAAGTTAGTTTATAAACTATTTAAAAGGTGATTGAAATGCAAGAGAGTTATGACTGTACTTCTGATAAGAAAGTATACAAAATGTATATAAAATATTCCCAGTGTTTTTCCATGGTGCAGAAGTACCTATTATCTGGTAGTCTTGTTGGTCTAAGGAGAATCCTAGGTTGAATAGTGAAGCCCTAGTTTCTACTTGTGCAAGGCATATTAATTGCCCTATTTCTATATCCATTCTTCTGCTGTAGTAGAATGGTCCTTCCTCTTATTTGAGGACAAACCTTCTACCTAGACCCAGAGTTCCCAAACTGTA
The DNA here is from genome assembly GCA_025594165.1 of Tamias sibiricus. Taxonomy (NCBI): domain Eukaryota; kingdom Metazoa; phylum Chordata; class Mammalia; order Rodentia; family Sciuridae; genus Tamias; species Tamias sibiricus. The sequence goes on from CM046670.1 coordinate 43,072,015, forward strand.
CTTCAAGATGCTCTGGGACTGCAGTGAATTCCCAGAAGTACTAAAGGATATTTAAAAATTTCAAAGAAAACACTGAGACTTCCATCAGACACTACACAAACAACTAGCTCCAGGTAGTTTTGAGTTTCAACATTAGATCATATTACATTTCTTTTAAGTCATTGTGTATATATGAAGCTGGGTTTTCAGGGATTGCTGTGATAAAAACAAAAATATAAAAAACTACCATACAATTTATTAACATAAAACAGGAACAAGAATGAGAGTGTCCAATATAATTCTGTAGTTAAAGAAATTATACAGTGCCCAACTTCCATTAGTGTACACATTCTACTAGTAACTAATTGTAGTTATTTACAACTGAAATAAAAACCTTTTTCTTTCAGTTTCTGTGTACTGTTTTTCCAAATGACTATTAAGTTGTTAGGGCATAAATGTTTTTTAAGTTGCCAGAATCTATTTAAAAAATGGAACTTTTGGTATTTCTTTTTGCCTAGGGGTACTATAAAAAAAAGTAAGACAAAAGAGGGCCACGAATTGAGAAAGTTGAGGAGGAGCCACTGGCCTAGCCTGTGAATCCTGTTGCATCTGGCCTTCTCAGAGCCTCATGTGATTGTCCTTTACATGCTGCATGGTAATGGAGAGCACAGACTGATCTGTTGTTCTTGGTGTCAAATTTTGAGCTTATTAGCCAGGTGACTTTGAAGATGGTACTTCCGTTATCTGTGCCAGTGTTTATTTCATAAAATTATGATAAAAATATTTAACTCATAAGTTTATTATAAGAATTAAGTAAGTTTACACATGTTAAATATTTAGAACAATGTCTGACACAGACACCTGCTTTCTAAAGAAATGAATTTAATCTTTATGTCAACTCAAGCTCTCCAATCAGCTGACAGTTTTTTAAATTGAAAAATTTATTATAAAAAGCACATAACATAAAATTTACCATCTTAACCATTTTAAGTGTCCAATCAATTAAGTATGTTTACATTGTTGTAAAACAGATGTTCAGAACTTTTTTATCTTGTAAAACTCAAACTGTACCCATTAAACAACAGCTCTCCCTCTCCCCCTCCCCCAAGCTCCTAGTAACCATTATTCTACTTTCTGTTTCTATGAATTTGACAATTTTAGATACATTATATAAGTGTGATCAGTAGTGGTTGTCCTTTTGTGACTGACTTATTTTACTTAGCTTCATGTGCTCGAGGTTCATCCATTGTTTCTGTTTACCATATTTTATTTATCCATTTATCCATCAATAACATTTGGGTTGCTTCTACCCCTTAGCTTTTGTGAATAGTGCTGCTATGAACATGGGTATGCAAATATCTCTTTAGGACCCTGCTTTTAATTTTTATATACCCAGTTGTGGGGTTGCTAGATCATATGATAGTTCTATTTTTAAGTTTTTGAAGAAATATAACCATTGTGGAAAACAGAATGTACCATTTTATAATCCCACCAGCAGTACACAAAGATTCCAATTTCTCCATATCCTCAACAACATTGATTTAGTTATTTTATCACTCTAAATCACTACCATCCTAATGGGTGTAAAGTATTATCATGTAATTTTGATTTGCCTTTCTATAATGGTTAGTAATATTTTTGCATATACTTGTTAGGAGTTTGTATGTAACCTTTTTATTTTTTGGTACTGGGGATTGAATTCAGGGGTACTGGACTACTGGGTCACATCCCCAGCCCTTTTTTTGTATTATACTAGAGACAGGTTCTCACTGAGTCGCTAAGTGCCTCCCCATTGCTGAGGCTGGCTTTGAACTCTTGAGCCTCCTGCCTCAGCCTCCCAAGTGCTGGGATTACAGGCTTGCCCAATGTGACCAGCTTGTATGTAATCTTTTGAGAACTGTCTCTGCAAGTCTTTTGCCAATTTCTTTTTTTTTTTTCATCCCTTCTACTGCTCCTTTTTTTTTCCCCTTCAGTATTGAGGATTGAACCCAGGGCCTCATGTTTGATAAGCAAGACTCTGCCCTTGCATTTATCCATTGGGTTATTTGATTTTGTTGTCTTTGTTGTTGTTGTGGTGGTGGTGGTGGTGGTGGTGGTGGTGGTTGAATTGTAGGCATTCTTTATATATTTTGGAGATTAGCCTCTTTTCAGCAGGATGATATACAAATTTTTCCCATTTTATAATTTACCTTTTCATTCAGTTGATTGTGTCTTTTGATACACAAAAGTTTTACTTTCAATATAGCCCCATTTGTCCATTTTTGATGTTGTTGCCTGTGCTTTTGGTGTGCTATCCAAGAAATCATTGCCAATTCTGATATTATGAAGCTTTTAATCTACATTTTATATCTTTACTCCATTTTGAGTTAATATTTGTATATTGTGTGAGGTTCAGCTTTGTTCTTTCATACATGGATATTCAGTTTTCCAGTACCATGTGTACCATTTGTCTTTCCCCATTGAATGGTCTTGGTACCCTTGTTGAAGATCATTTGACCAGGTATGTGAGGTTTTATCTCTGGAACAGAACATATTCCATTGGTTTATGTGTCTTTCTTATGCCAGTACCACACCATTTTTGATTATTGTAGCTTTATAATATCTTTTGAAATCAGGAAATGTGAGTCCTCCAGTTTTGTTCTTTTTCAAAATCATTTTTGTTATTCAGGGTCACTTGACATTCCCAGTCAGATTTTGAATAGTCTCCACGCTTTTCCATTTAAACAAATAAGCACAGTTCTTATTCAATCACATATCCCCTTCCCTCCAGGTACTACCTTTTCCTTCTGAGTCATATTTCTCAAAAGAATTATCTGCATTTGGAGTCCCATTCCTTATTGTTTACTCAGCATTCAATGAACTTCTTTCTTCTTCTGTATTCTACACATATTCTACCAATTTGTTCTGTCTTGTCCACCATCAGATTTCCATCTCCAAGACAAAATTTATCAGATATTTGAGAGGAGACATTGTAAAACTCACTGCAGATATTTTGTGAAATTTTTTTCACTTTATTAAACATTTAAAAATCTTTTCATTGAAAAAATAACAATCTTTATGATAACAGTGTGATGTTTTGATATGTTTATGCATTGTAAAGTGATTAAACATATCAAACTAGTAAGTGTGTTAGCTCATATTTATAATTGTTTTGTGGTGAAAACATTTAAAAACTACTTGGAGCAATTTTGGGATTATGTATCATTTGTCTATGTCTGGCTAAATGTTTTCTTAAGTTCATTCATGTTGTCACAAATGAAAAGATTTCTTTCCTTTTTAAGGCTGAATAGTATTTCATCATCATGTATATATGTCACATTTTCTTTATGTGATCATTTTAGTTTTGGATATTTTTTGTTTTTGTTTCTAATTTAACAAAAAGCAATAGTAACAGTTTAACAATACCCAGTTCTTAAGAAGTTTCTGTTGGGCTTAAACCCACAATAGTCCTCTATGGGATAAATTAGGAAGATTAAGGGTGAGTGTGTGTATACATATGTGTGTGTATGTGTGTATGTAAATTAACTAAGGAAGTGCTATTTTCAGTCTTGGAAGAATTATGTGAAAATAATGGACCAATTATGTGAAAAGTTTTTAAGGTTTCTGGAGGATCCTAAAAGATTTTTATTTCAGGGACTATGCTTTAGGAAACGCTCTTATGTTTATACTACTTTAATATGGATTACAGAGAAGAAGAATTGCAAGGTATATAGGTCAGTTGTTGAGTATGTTCCTAATAAAAGAGAATGGACAGGGGCTGGGGTTGTGGCTCAGTGGTAGATTGCTTGCCTTGTATGTGGAGGGCACTGGGTTCAATCCTTAGCACCACATTTAAAAAAATAATAAAGGTATAGTGTACATCTACAACTAAAAAAAAACATTTATTTAAAAAAGAGAGAATGGTCAAGGAATTATATTTAAAATGGTAGACCTGAGGTAAATGGAAGAGATCTGGTGAATGTGAATCTTTGTAGGCAAAGGTGAGCAATTAACAATGGAAATCTCGGGGCTGGGGTTGTGGCTCAGTGGTAGAGTGCTTGCCTAGTATGCATGCATCACTGGGTTCAATCCTCAGCACCGAATAAAAATAAATAAATAAAATAAAGGTGTTGTGTCCATATACAACTAAACATATTTTTTAAAAATGGAAATCTCAAAACAAACACCTTTAATGTGTTAAAATTTAAAATAATAAACATAATCCCCAGTAATTGTAACATGGAATACAGTACAAACATATATAGGAAAAAGCAAATGTTTCCCCCACTTAAAACTCATTTCCCTCTCCAGTGGTAATTTTGGTCAGTAGCATGACTTACATCCTTCTTCAAACATTCATCTGTGTATGTGTGCATATAAATACATATTTTTAAAATAAATGGAATCATACATATTGTTCTGTAACCAGCTTCACATAACAATATATAGCACATCTGTCAGTAATCTACAGATAATTCACCCCCCCCCCCCCGCCCCCAGTACAGGGGAGTAGACTCAGGGTCTCATGCATGCTAAACAGGTGCTCTACCATAGAGATGCAGCTACAGCCCCAACCTTCATATTTTTAATAAGTACATACTAGTCCATATTTAGATGTATCATACTTTACAATTGTTGCTGATATCATTAGTAAATAAGAAAGTTGGACATGGATGAATAATCAGGGCAATATAATAAAAAGACTAGGTTAAAAATGTATAGTTAATTTGCAAAGAGAACTCATTTTGATGTTCTATTTGATCCTTTTAGTAAGGAATCACTATTATTGCTTTTTCTATTTTCTGACTCTTCAGAAACACATTTGTACCCTCTCTTTAAAGCCATAAAACATATTTGTGACCAGATATTTTAAGAGCTTATTTTAAAATTTTTATAGAAAATTACCAAATAATACCAAACAGTAAAAAGAAATCCCTAATATCAGCTTTTTAAAAATCTGTAAACCAAGAAGTTAAATTTCATGCCTTCCAGCTTCTGATCCTGTGATGTGCCAACTACCAGCAGTTTTGAGCTTATTCTTTCTGACATTTTTGTGTATATACAACTTCATTATGCATATATGTACACACACCACTTGGTTTTTTTCCTAGTAAAATGATATTATGCTGCTTGTGTAGATCTATAACTTAAAATTTTCATCTCTACTTCAACAATGTACCATGGACTTGAGCAGAAAATTTTAGATTAATTAAATGTATCTATCTTTATGTTATCTCTATTTATTTTCTTGTACTAACAACATTCACAATAGCCAAACTCAGAAGCAACTGATTTATTAACTGGAATGGTAATTTATCAATTTACAATGTGAGATATTTATCTGGCATCATAGACATTGCTCATTTGCTTGGGGCATTCCCACCTGATGGATGAATTACTCAAGAGACTAAATTATAGATAAGAAGGCTGATTGGTGAGCAGAGAATTAGAACAAAAGCAAGGAGATGTTCAGACAGGATATTTCTATCATGCTCAGGTAGCTCTATGTCTTACCCTGGAGCTCTTTCTGTCTTGACAACTGGCATTAGTCATCAGAGTCATAGCCCTGAACATGGCTAGAGACACAGAGCAGGTTTGCTTCAGGGTCCTTATCTGGGTTGTGCACTGCCCACTTCTCCATTTGACATATCTGACCAGGTCCTCATTTATGACAAAGAGCAGCTTAATCACATTATCCTTCCTTTATGTGACAACAATATGATTAGAATTTGAGGAGTCCCAAATCTGCTTGATGGCGACATAGAAAACATGTTGGCCTCCATAGTAATGCATTTGCAAGCACTCTTCAGGTGAGGTTCTGAAGAGGTGGCTAACATGGAGAGCTGTGATTATCACAATGTCCCAAACATTGACAACTCTCCCTGGTGACCGAAATCATTTCTAGTTGAGAACCATTGGTTTAGAGTGAAGAAAAGAGCTAGAGAAAGGGAAACCAGATGGAGTGTTGCGTGGAAGTTAATGATAGTTAAGAATATCAGTTCCTCACTGTCAGGGAGAGTACAGAAATGGCATTAGCAGACCTTTGATTAGTTGCTTTACTCTTCTGATTGGGAATTAGTATAAGAATTAACCTTACATTTTAGCTCTGATATTTATTGTGTGCTAGATTTATGCTGGCATTTTTACATTCATTGTAGTGTAAGTCTTTTGTAAATTATGTTATGCAAATATAATGTTTTATCTGGTATGTCTTCCTGTTCACTTCTTGCCACTAATTTTCCCTTTTAGATTTAAAAACTACTAACAAATGTAAAGTTTACCTTTTGATCTTTTTATGATTTTGGCTGTGATTACAAATGTTTTTCTAGGAATGATCACTTTTCCTTATGTAAACACAAGGAATTAAAATGTAGCATTATTTGTTTTGTAATGAGAATAAGTAATAGAATGAAATTTATTAAATTGAAATAGACTTGTCAGGCAGCTACATTTCTAGATATGAATATGTTCCATATGTTGAATAACATTGCACTGCTCTTTGAGAAACTGCACAACTAACACTTCTCTTCCCAGAAAAATACCTGTTTATTTCTTTTGTTTCTTAAAGTCAATTCTGAGTAGGAAGTCCATTTATTTTTTTTCATCCTTGTCTTAGCTACTTTTACTTTGTCTCACTACTTTAATGGAGTAGGCAGGCATGGTTTCCCTCTATACTCAATAAATGTTTGCTGAATGAAGGAATAAATTACAGAGAACATGTTATCTCTTTTCTAGCAAGTTATCTGCTAAAATAACCAGTGACCCTAGTCTTCATTAAATTTCCCTATGTAAAATCGTTAATATCTGTGGTTTTCTGAGTTTCTCTGGAATTCATCCAATGGATTCGATTGTAAGGGACTATGAGGTACCCATTATGATGCAAATTCACTGGGCCTCTAGGAAAGTGGCTCTATCATACTTTATTTTCTCAAGCTATAGAATTCACTCCAAGCATCCTGATTACTTGTTGGCTCTCTGGATTGAAATGTTTAGTACTGCTATCTCCCGCATGGATCTTAATGACCTCATGGGATCACTCTTGGCTGTCCACCCATCGTGGATTGAACATATCACCCATTGTTCATTTTTAGTACTTACCATGAATGCCTTTCCTTATCATTTCTCTCCATGTGTGATAATAATTACATGAATTTGGCAGGGGTCTTTCTTAAATAGTGAAAATATTGAATTCAGTGGTCACTAGTGATCACTATTGTAAAAGAGCTTACTCACAATTACTTGTACCAGTTCGTCAATACTTGAGACCAGGTGTGGTGTGTTTCTTTTCTTCGTGGGTTCTAAGCTACTTCTTCTAAGAAGCAGTCCTCTATCTTAACTAAAACCTCCACTTCTTTAAAATGAGATCTTCTGTATTCTATACATATTCTACCAATTTGTTTCTGCCTTGTGCACCATTAGTTTTCCATCTGAATATTTGGTATACAAAAGGTACTCACATAGTTTTTGACCTATTGAGTGGATGAAATTGAGATTTTTGTTGTTATTTATATTTTGATTTCATTAATGATGTAATCTGATATAATTTTCTGTTTCTTCTCAAAATACCAGTTTACTTCCAATAAAGTACTCACTCTAAGTACTGTAGACTCTAACTTAGGCAAGAGAAACCAATTTAAAGAGCCATCCAAAGAACCTGAGAATCATTTCCAAGTTTCTTAAAGAGAAAACACACCTCTCTGGTATAAGCTCATTGAAGAAAATGAGAAGGAAGAAATGATACAGGCATTTCCTGGAGGGATGTCAGATGTCTGTTCCTCTTCTGCCTTAGTTGTCTCCTGCATAATGAACATCATTCAAATTGAGACAGTGTTCAGATATCCCCCTGGTCTTCTCATCTTTTGATCCTCAAGGCTCTTCTCAAGCTCATATCTACTTTAGAGGTACCTCCCTTTTCCACTTAACCTGCTCTTTTTCATTTTTCTGAGCTTCCAGAATCCTGAAACCCCTTGCCATTGGAGTAGGACACTATCTTGGTGTCCTTTATCCTTCCTGCCCTAACAAATCTCACACAGGACCTTTCCTTTTTGGAGGGCTTAAAGACTAACCACTTTGGGAAAACAGGCAGAGGTGAGACTAGCACTTTCCAGTCTGGGCTGGAATATTCTTTTTGAGTTTCAGACTATTTTTTTCCTGTCTCTACTTATCTCCTTTACTACCTCCAGGAGTATCTTTGGCGCCAGAACTTGGAAATCTCATGCTTCCCTACAGGCTGTTTTATAAAATGCATTATTGGCTTATTAATTTATGTATTTCTTCATATCCCAAAATCTGGTATCAGGGATGCCTCTAGCCATAGAATATTTAGAGAGATCTGAAATGGTGGACATACCTTTATCATAACAAGTGCCCAAATTCAGTTTCAGTAAGAGGAATAACCTGCTCTTTTAATATGTCTAAAGTTGGGATACCCCAGAGTTCATATGTTGGATCCCTGCCCCACCATTTTCTAAGAAGAACTTGTCCATTTTCATGACTTTAAATACTACCTTTCTGTTGTTGATGACTCCCAAATATACATATCCAGTCCCCACTCATAATAATTTCTGATTTCCTACTGGATATCTCCACTTATTTTCATAGACACTTTAAACTTATGTCCAAAACCAAACTTGATTTCCCATAACCTGAATTTCTTTTTCTCCTTTAACATTCCTTATCTCATTAACCTGGTTGCTGAGACCAAAAACCTTGAGTCTTTCTCTTACATGCCTCATCCAACCCTTCAGCAAGGTCTAGTGGATACTCTTTAAAATATATCTCAAATATGTCCACATATCATTTTTTCCAGCATTACTATTCTGGTTCAAGCCATCATCTTCTTTTGTCTAGACTACTGTAGTAGCCTTTTAATGGTCTTTTTTTCTTCCAGTCTTGCCCTACCCCTCTTTAAAACATAAATTAGATCATAATTCTCTGCTTTGTATACTTACTAACTTCTCATCAACAAGGTCCAATCTAATCTGACTTGACTATGTCTCTACCTTGATCCTCTGTGAATATTCCTCTCCCTCATTCCCCTCCAGGGGCACTGGCCTAGTTTTCTTCAGTCATCTCAGATACATTCAAACCTGAGTTTTTGCATTTGCTGTTTGCCTTGAACTTCCTTTCTGCAATCATTTATTTGTGTGGTTTGTTCTTTCTCTTATTTGGAGAATAACTCAAATGTTATTTCCTCAAGGCTGTTTTCTTTCTTTAATTACTCATCCTGTTTAAAAATAGCATCCTCCTAAAATTCTAAACTTGCTGTGTTTTTCCTCCATGGTTCTTATCCCTATCTAACACTATATTATCTATGTCCACACGCAAATGGAAGCTCCATGAGGACAGGGAATGTAGGGCTTTGTCTGTTTTGTTCACTGCTCTATCCTTAGCACTCAGAACAGTGCCTGGATCATATATATATATGTAGGTGAATGAATGAATGTATGGATAAATGATTGCACTTAGACTTTGGGAAAGATTCTGAAGGAATGTTCAAGACCCACGGTGCCCAAGTAGTGCCCAAGTGCTCTTATCTCCATGTGTAGATGGATTATCTTTATGATGTATGCGCGCTTCCTACAGCCCCATGACACCCTCCCCTTTGAATCTGTTCCAGCATTAGGTAGTTCCCTTTTTCACCTTCTCCCACAGGTTTCACTTTCCTTCTCCATCCGAAAAAATGACCCTTTGGAGTTCATTTTTTAAAATATCACATGCCCTTAGTATGCATAAGACCCTGGGTTCAATCTCCAGAACTACCAAAAAACATATACTAGTATATCACATCCATATAAATAAAGCAGTTTCTATTAGGAAAAAAGGGTTCTTTCATGGTAGTGGTGGTTAGAGCAGAAAATAAGGAAGAAGAAACAAAACATTTGGACAAATTAAATTCTAAAGTTCTGACGAAACTTGCAGGTACCTTACAGGCAATGTCCTTATGAAATTATAGCCAGTGGGAAAAGCAACAAAAGGTTTTCCTTTTTATTGGTTAGAACTCACCTGGAGTCTGATGTTCCATACCTAATACTGAACCCAATCTGTGTACAAAGTTTTGAAAGAGACAAAGAATGTCTTCAGAGATGGCAAAGAGTATAGTGAAAACACATTATACAGATAATGGCCGAATAACAGTAATTATTGCAAACACTTGCTATGTATCAGGTGTTATTCTAAATAATAATTTAGAATGCTATTTGTAAAAAGTTATTTAATCTTCATGCTATGTAGTAGATACTATTAAGATAATATTATGTCTTATTTTCAGATGGCACAGAGAGGTTAAGTCACTCCCTGAATGTCACACAAATAGACAGCCAGGGATGTTTTCAGAGTATGTGCTCTTAACCATTGTTACAGTTTGGATCTGAAATGTCAAAGGGTCATGCATTGAAAGCTTAGTCCCCAGTGCAGCAGTGTTTAGAGATGGAGATTTGGGCAAGTGATTAGATCATGAGGACTCTTGATTTAATGGATTAATTCATTGAGGGATTAATCACTGGTGGCATTATTGAGAAATGGCATAAACTGTAGGTGGCAGGACCTAGTTGGAGGAAGTAGGTCACTGGGGGTATACCCTGGAAGGGTATTTCTTGTCTCTATCTCCCCTAGCCCCTGCCACCGTTTTCCTGCTGCCATGATGTGAGCAGCTTTCCTCAGCCACACCCTTCTATGCAGATGTTCTGCCTCACCTTGGGCCCAGAGCAATGGAGCTGCCTGACCATGGACTGAAACCTCTGAAATTGAGCCAAAATAAATCTCTCCTCCTCTTAAATTGTTTATTTCAGATATTTTGTCACTGAGACAAAATGATGATGAATACAAGCATTATGCTGTTATCTTTGACTATTTGAAGAGGGTGTTACTGAAGAAAAATTTGGAGTAAGGTGGAAGTTTTTTTTTTTTTTTTTTTTTTTTTTTTCGGTACCGGGGATTGAACTCAGGGGCACTCAACCACTGGGCCACATCCCCAGCCCTTTTTTGTATTTTTATTAGAGACAGGGTCTCACTGAGTTGCTAAGTGCCTCGCCATTGCTGAGGCTGGCTTTGAACTCGCAATCCTCCTGCCTCAGCCTCCCAAGTGCTGGGATTACAGGCGTGCGCCGCCGCGCCCAGCCAAGGTGGAAGTTTTAAGAAAGCAGCTTTAGCCTTAACCTCAAGTTCAGTTCCCCCATGCTGTTCAGCATGTGCTCCTATAATAGGACCAGAAGCAACACTTAATTACACTTATTTGCTTGTGTCTGTACATTTTTAACCTATATTTAACCTATTTTAAGGATTATGTTTGATTATCTTTGAGCCATTAAATTTAATGTGGGCATATAATCAACATTTGCCTTTTGTTGAATAAAAAAACTAATGATCTTTAAATTGATTGGAATTGTCCCATGGTAGAATAGTCTTCTACCATAGTTCTTCTTCTTCTTTTGTTTATTTTTTTTATTTATAGTAGTAGTAGTATGTATTACAATTCATAATGCACATATATAGCATCTTTTTACATACAACTATTTGTATACAAAGTATATAAGTACCATTCAAATCTTCAATCATGCATTTAGGATAATGATATCAATCTCATTCAACCACCAATTTTTTTTTTTTCCTTTTTCCCCCTTGCTCCCTCCCTTCCCCTCCCTTTCCTTTGACCATTCTAGTGTTCCTCTAATCCTCCTATGTACCTCCATCCAACAACACTGTGAATTAGCCTCCTTATATCAGAGAAGACATTCGGTAAAAATGTGGTATATATACAAAATGGAATTTTACTCAGCAATAAAAGAGAATAAAATAATGGCATTTGCAGGTAAATGGATGAAGTTGGAGAATATAATGCTAAGTGAAGTTAGCTAATCCCAAAAATCCATAGTTTTTCTGTGAGGTAATGAGCTCCTGGTCACTGGCAGTACTCAATCCTTAGCTAGGTACTTGAAAGAATGCTTGAAGAAAACTTGAAGGAACATTCATGTCATATGGAAGTAGAAGATTAAGCCATATTTTCTTCTAATTGTGAATTATCTAATGATGAGTTATGATTCTTTCTCCAAATATGTATTGAGCATCTACTGTGTGCCTGTCATTGTTCTAGGCATTAATGATATAAAGATAAACATAGCCTAGCCAATGTCCATAAGGAACTAGTAATTAATGAATAATTAGAAAAAGAAGTGCTTAGGAGTATAAGATATAAATTTTTAGTAGATAAAAATTAACAGAAAAGGACAGGTATAGGTAGCTCAGTTATAGAGCAGTTGCCTAGTATGCATGAGGCCCTGGGCTCGATCCCCAGCACTGAAAAAAGAAGGGGGTGAGGAGAAGAATCTGCTGAGGGAGGAAGTTAGATATGAAAGATGATCCTAAAATTGCCTGAGAAGGGAAAATTTGGGAAGTGAAGACCACATTCTGTTTTGCTGTGAGGAATTCCCATACGGATTCTGTCAGCATTTGCCATCAAGACATCATGCAGGGCTAGATGTAATTCAGTGTAGATTAATTAATTTGTGAAATATTTTGAAATTCCTGGAACAAATGTGCCTTCTCTTACTAGTCTCCAAAACTCATAATGATGATTTAGTCTCCTTCCCCTTCCCACCTTTAGCTCTTATAGAAGCATTAACATGAAATGGGATAGTGCATTAATTCAAGTAAGATATCTGTTGACAAGGACAAGGATTATAACACTATATATAAAGGGACCCTTCAGTTTCTTTTCTGATTCATGCACTTGAAATCTGTTGGGCAGTGGTAGAATAGTGGACTTTCTTTCTAGGACCCTGGTCCCTGGTGCTGCTTATCTTTCACACAAGTCTAAATATGTCTTAACACAGAATCATCCTCTCTAGCTAGGACACCACAACTGCCGTTGCCTAGGTGGGTGGGGAATTCCCCTGTTTTATTTAAATCATAGTTTTCTTTTCATTTGGCTAGCATGTTCTTGATTAGTTTACTGACAATTGGGTTTTTTTTCTTCTTATACCATATGCTATTCCATGATTCATCAGCTTTGAGTCTGTTGCCTTGAAGGTGAAACAATTTCTTCCAATGTTGATATTTCAAAATCTCGTAGATAACAAGCAGACACATATGCGTAGTCCTTTCAGAAGTTTTAAACATTTGGAGATGAATGAATTATGCTGCCACAAATGGAAAGAAGCAGTGTAAACTTATAATTTTGATATCCAGTCATCTTTTGTTGGGTGATTGCTTGAACACTGATATTGGTAAAGTCTGGAAGCTTTATTATATTATTCTCACCTTGTGAAAGTGGTTATGGAAGGTGTTATTATTTTTAAAATCTAGCAGTTTACTTAATTGCCTTGATTTACATACATTATGTTAGACTGACAAGATCTATATTCTTGGAAGTAAATAGGGTTTAAATTCCATATAAATCAACATTAGCTGTTTATATTGTAATAGTGGCTTCTCTTATATATGTCATGTTTAGCAATTTCAAACCTCAAGAAATATTCTTTTGGTGTCTGATACAGAAAACCTTTCAAATATTTTAGTAGAATATACTATGTTTTATGAATGCAAAACAAAGCAGTTATTTTGCCTGAACATTACATATTTAGAAGGTTAAGCTTCTAATACACATGCACTAATTTAAATTTCTGTATAGCTTTAATCAATGCACTTAGTGTTTTGCATCATTTAGCCACCTGTCTCTTTTTTACTAAGAATGTCTGTGATTGTTTTTCAGTGAAGAAAACCTCATGATTTTATGGTGTAAATGGATGTGCAAATAACTGTATAAGTTTTACATTTGGAGAAAGATTTTTAAGATTCTAATTCTCAACATGTCTTCCTTCCTCTGTCCCCTTTACCTGGTTTTAGCTCCTCTTTGGTTCAGGTGTGCTCGTGTCCCTAAGTCTTTCTGGGCCGCAGCTGGAGAAAGTGGTGATTGACAGAAGCCTGGTGGGGAAGCTCATCTCAGACACCATCAGTGATGGTAATTACCCCCATGTGCAAATCAATTGCCTACATTAACAGTGGGGCAGGAGAAATAGTGTGTCAACAGGTAGACTAATTATTACCACTGGGGACTTGCAAACACAACAAGTAATTGCTTGTAATAGCATACGTACAACTCCTGGGACCAATACAAGTTTCAACTAATATTAAATATCAGTGTGTTTTTTTTTCTTGTCAAGCGTTAGACTCATTTTCTGAGTATTTTCCACTCTTTAAAAAAAAGAACTTATTTTCAAAATAGGTTTTTTCTATTCTTTCAAAATTATTCCTCTGTAAATGACATTTCAAATATTTTCGTATCCAAATGAATTTTGAATAAATAACACACATATGTCTATACAGCCATCAGTTAAAAAAAGATCATAAGTGCTTTGGCTCTTATAGGAAGATTCTTTGTTACTAGAACCTATGAATATTATATTTTGGGAGATGTGAGGCTATTTTTTCTAAGTATTAAAAATCAGTGCTAGTCTGGGAGTGTAGCTCAGTGATCAAGTATTTGTGTAGCATGTGTGAGGCCTTGGCTTCAATCCCCAGCACCACAAATAAAAAAGAAAGAAAGATCAATACCAAAAACACTGGATAAATCTGGTTCTATTAAATACACACCACAAGTGTATCATTGCTACAAAGCATATAAAAAGATTTTAAGCCACTTATTGAATAGGAAGGTTAACTGACATTTATTAAGCCATAAAAGCTCAGTGATAGGTGCCAACCCATCTATATCATTTAATCCTAGAAAATAACCATATAAGACATAGTTATTTCCATTTTTATAGATGAGGAACCTGAAGTTGAGCTACCCAGGAACAAGCTGCCCAGGCTTATATAGCTAGAGAATAACTGAGCTAAAATTTGAACACAGGTTCTGACTACTGTGCTCATTTTCTTTCCATAATACTATGCTAACTCCTGAATTTTTTTATGATTATGTTCTTTCATTCAAAATAAAAAGGTCTAAAAACAGTTTGTATTATCATGAAAGGTTAAAATGGTCAGTATCTTAAATTGAATAATCAAAGGAAAATGTAGTCTAGAGGAGAATAGGGCAGAGGTGGGAATAAAGAAACCTTCTGTCCACTGTGTGCTCTCTAAACAAGTCAGACATGATCACATCACCTTGAAAAATAAGCACTCTGGCCGGGCACGGTAGCACACGCCTATAATCCCAGCAGCTTTGGAGGCTGAGGCAGGAGGATTTCGAGTTCAAAGCCAGCCTCAACAACAGTGAAGTGCTAAGCAACTTAACGAGATCCTGTCTCCAAATTACAAAATAGGACTGGGGATGTGGCTCAGTAGTCACGTGCCCTCAAATTCAATCCCCAGTACCAGGAAGAAAAGACAAAAAAAAAAGAAAGAAAGCACTCTGCAGGGTTGCTATAATTAGCAACATTACTGATAACAAGCTGAGGTAGGATTGTAAGCATGCCATTTCCCCTTCTTTGTAGGAATATGGTGCTAAGGAAGCTTCCCTGTGGAAGAGGTTTCATTTTCATATTCTAATAAAAGAACATTGCAAATGATTGTGGCTGTGATGATTTTGTCATATTGATGCTCCTCCATAAGAATTAAAAGGAGACTTCCAATACTATTCATGTCTCTGAGTTATCTTTTTTCACTTGTTTCTTTTATTTGTACCCAAAATAATACACTCTCATGGGACCATGATAATAATGTGATTTCTTGGCAGTTCTCCAGATTCTCCTGTAATTGTGTAGACACACTGTTGGTCATTGCTTGAATGGCCAGGGGTGTAAAAATACAAAAAAAAAAAAATTGTAAAACATTCAATAATTTTTATGCTAGGAATAACTCAAAATGTCCCTCAGATTCCTATTATGTGTTTTAATCATAATAATTTCATATACCATTAATGGTTGTTTATGTAACCCTGCTATTAATTATCTGCCTACTTGTATGCTTTAGAAATGAAGCTGTAGATGTGTTTTTGCTAATCTTCATTATTAAATATTAACTTATGTAATGTACATACTGGATATTTTCATTCAAGCTGTTAACCCTCAGAAGAAGGATCACTAATGAAAAATTTAAAAAAGATTAGTAGAAACACTGATTGGTAGTATCCCCTAATTAGTCCACTTATTTTTAGATGGTTTGTAGTATATAAACATAGAATTAGAGTCTAAGCACAAATGAAAATAAATGTTTTTTTTTCCCTTATCACATTCAGGTATGAAATAGAATTTCTTTTAGGCTTTTCCAGCTTTGGTTCCACATATGTATCATTTACAGTGATCTCCAAACATCAGTGTATATTGAAATAGTCATAAGAAAAAAGGGAAGATACCAAATCTATATGAATAGATTGACAGTTATCATTCATTCCTAATATGTTCAATATCCTTGTAAAACATCATGATAATATTTAGGAGACATTAGTGATTTCAATTATATTTATCTTCTGAAAATAGATTTTGTTGTAGTATTTCAGTGAAAAACATCTGTTAATTCATTATAATTTTATTCTAACTGGTATTATCAAACCTTTTTTTTAAGCTCTTCTCACAGACAACTTCATCATCTTATCATTTTTGGTGCAAAACAAACTATGTTTTATTCAATTTTCCAAGAAGATGGATTCTCCTGATATAAACAAAAGATTGGAAAAACTCTCAGCCTTGGATTACAAGGTAGAGATTTCAATGTGTATAGTCATATTATTAGTTCTTAAGGCATACTAGAATATTACATGAATTGATGGTATGTTTATTTTCCTTGAACCTTTCAAGATTTCAGAAAAAACAGAATTATTGTAGGATTAAGCTTTATTCATATAAACAGTGGACATCCTAACTTTTCTTTTTCACTCTATGAGGGGAAGGAGGTCTAACACTGGCATATTTGGAGCAGTTTTTATAGTACTTATGGAAGTCAAAGGCAAGTTAACCATTTTCAAAAGTGTTTCTTGCCAGTAGTAGTATACACACCAATCTCATTTTCCCCTAAGAACTCATATAGCTGCTCTGGTTTCCACTTCACAAGAAACAAAACATGAAACAACAATACCACCCCCATCAACAACAAAACACATAAAAAAAGGACTTATCAAGAACTTTACACTTGTTAAGCCAAGATTTTTATTTTAAATGATGTGTTTAAATTTTTTCATACTACGTTTTAACTGCTGGGAAGGCATACTTTCTGCTAGGATGGGTATCTAATACATTTTCCAGGCTGTTTCAGTTCAAGGCCTCTTTTCAGCAATGACTTATGTTTGCAAGATTGATCCAGCCTCTGTGTCGTGGATTTGAGACAGTTCACTGTTCATTGGGAACACAGCTGATACACAGCTTCCTTAAGAAAGATGCACACTTATGCCATACCTAGAGTATTTATAGCAAAGACAAAGATTTTTAGAAGCCAGCTCTGTGTCTGAAATTTGTGTATTTTTAGAAAAGTTGTATTTTACTGAGCATTTTGTCATTTGGGATTATTATTTATTATGATTGACATGGTAGTAGTATGGGGATTGTTTAGTAAAAGCATCTACTTATTTAATAAAATTTTTGAACATGGACTAAAGTACATGAAATAAGGTTTTCATTATGGTAATTATAGTCTGGTTTTGTTTGTCAGCTTTGTGGTGCTTCTATAAAACTTTATATAATATTGATTTTCTTCAATTGAAAATCAGTGATACATATTAGATTTGGTTAGTCAAAAACGTAATTCCCTTTAGCATTCTTAAAGTGATGTTATTTTCTAAACAGCTACCTGTAGATTTATTGGAAATATTTTTTACTTACTGATATTGGCCTTTAAAATGTGCCAGTATGCATTAACTGAAAACATTTAAAGTAAGTGTTGTTAATGATGTTATATAAAATTTTGTATGATTATTCCTTCATGTTAGGTTTGATGAATAGCTTGGTGAAGTCTTCTCAACTGATAAATAAATAACTACCTGGTAATGAGAACAGAGAAAAACTATCAGGGGATGAGTTTTCCTTATGAAAAGATGTGGAAAATAGACCTAGTCTTTGGGTTATTATATCTTAAATAAGGCAATTAATTTGCTTACTCTTTCTGCCTTTGGATTTGGAAAATTAGGAGTATGGGCATTCTGCATCATTTCTATACATTAGAGAAGTAATCTCCTTCCCTTTGGAAAGCCCACAAATTTCATTTCATGGTTTAATATTTAAAATATAAATACATGAATAATTAGTCAAAACCATCATTTATCCATTCAAAGGATATTTTAAGAAATTTGTTTATCAGCCCTCCTGACCATGACAGAATACTAATAGCATTAATACTCATAGGAAATGTGAAATTTCAAATAATTGATTTGCTTTACGTAAGAACTGAAAATGCCAGTCACTCATTTTAACTGTATTCCCTTGTCTGGAAATTTGTAAATAACATGCTTACATGTCAAGTTGGACATCAAAATAGAATGTGTGTGTATTCGTAAGTACTTAGCAATTCCGAAGTGGTATTTCCCTTAAGTATGAAATTAAAGTAATATATTGAGAACTTAAATATAGAAATTTTCACTTAAAAGCATGAGGTACATCTGTGTTTTGTCATTTCCCAGTTGGATTTTAAAACAAGGAAATGATAATAGATAGTATTATAATTCTGCTTTTCATTACAACTGTGGCTTAATTTAATTATTTCAGATTGAAATAATTTTGGCAAAGGAAATTTCAGGGTAAATATTCCTGAAAATGTTGACCTTTAACAAGTTTTCCTGTCTATATTTTAAAAATCCAATTCAATTTAACAGTGAACGGACAGTGTAGGGAGTTAAATGTTTACCATAAGAGAACAACACTGGTAATTACTTTGATTTCAGTTCCTTTTGATGTGCATTCAGAGGATGAAGAGGTCAATAATATTATGGCCATGCAAATAGAAAAGGGTTCCTTTTGACCATATTGAAAAAAAAATAGCAGAGGATTATTAAAGCATTAACCTTGATTTTAATGGCCTTGGTTGAGTGGTGAGATCACAATTTGGATGAGCCTGATTATTTACTAAATACAATACATAAATGCAACGGGTTCTTAACACCCATTGCACTCTGGCATTATCGCATTACTGCCATCCTTTGTTGCCTTGCAGACAGGAATATGAAAGCAATCTGTCATGTAGTGAGACTGGCTCCAGAAGCATTTCTCTGATAAGAAGACCCCCTGCCCTTTGCTAGTGTCTGGTCCAGTAGGCTTAGCCATGCGCTTAATCCCCAGAAAGTGGTTCGATTATTGCTGACCAGCAATGGCAAGATAGTTTTTTTTTCTTCCAAGCTATCAACCTTCCATTAATTCCTTAAGCAGAAATACGGTGCAATCTATATTTCCTTGGCATGTGTCACCCAGATGGTGCCGTGCTTATGTTTTCAAATAACCATGTTCCAAAATAACATAGTTTGAATAATAAATTCTACAAATCCTTCCTAAGAAAGAGAAGCATAATTCTCAGAAGCTGCATAAACTTTTACGCATGATGCTGTGGCTTATCCCTTTTATGCAGAATATATGTGTATATGTCTCATATATTCTTTAAAGAGATATTTGCCTCAAGTTGTTTTTCCTTTTATTGTTGGCAGTCATTGTTAACATGTTATGTCTTAAACAGTAGTTCGACACTCTTGGTCAGCAGTACTGAACTTGTCATTTAATATAGCTGGTATTAAATCCTATGTGTAGGTCGATGCTGTCAAGCAACCATGACTGTACATTTTGGTATTGATTGGAATTGCTACATTCAATTCCTCCCTAACTCACATTTCTTCTTTTCCTTTCCTCTGCTAAAAATGGGGAGAATTTGAACATATGTCTTTTTTATATATGTGTCAAAAGAATTTGGTAAATTCTGACACTTTCTTAAGCACATGTTTAACATGCATATTTACTTGCATGTATTTACATTTACAGATGCTTTAATTTTAGTAATACTTCAAGGATTTTACATCTTTTAAAAAGAAATGTTTCTTGTATCCTTTTTTTTTTTTTTTTTTAACCATTAGATTTCCTATTATGAATTACCTGGTCCAGTAAACAGGACAGCAGAGCGTCGTCTAGCTATCAATTGTGTACAGGATATAGTTGTTTGCTGGTGGCCACTGGTCAGTGATGATGCTTGGCCTTGGGCCCCGATTTCTTCAGAGAAGGACAGAGCCAATCTTCTGCTCCTGAGTTATACTCAAGGAAAACTGGAGGTAAATTTAAAATAAATATATATCTTAATGAAGTGCAAGTAAAATAGTATTATTAGTTTTGCTGTTCTGAGAAAAATCTGAATATTTTCTTAAACCTATTGTTTATTTTCAAATACTCAAAAAAAGGAAATTACATATGAAATCCTAAAAAAGTATGAGAGCGAGAGGATAATTAGACAATTCCAAGGCTGGCTGGAATACTGTAATGATTAAAAACACAGGCTTCCAGGTTCACATCCTAGCTCTTCTACTACTTAGCTCTCTGTGCTTGAGCAAGTTACTAATCTCTATATGCTATAGTTTCATTATTTGAAAAGTAAGTAAATACAGATGAATGAGTTAATATATGCATTTAGAGCAGTACTTACCTACAACAAACTCTGAATCACTTTTCACAATTGTCATTATTATCATTAGTACCATCCTACTATTTGTTCATTATGTTTCATAAGTATGAAAGTTATGTTACCAGACTTCAGTCAGTCAATTAGTCAGACTTCAGTCAATTAACAAACATTAGTTAAATGCCTATTTTGTATAAGCCCCTGTGATGCCAAATGACCAGTGGGGTGAGAAGATGTAAGAAAAAATATAAAGCAGCAGCCTTCTCACTGCAGCATCCTATCTCTTGACAGAAGCCCCAAAAATGTTAATCTACCAGGAAAGGACAAAATCCCCACTCTATTCCTGGCAATGGTTTATTCATTCATTCTTGTAAGCAAACCTGTGTATATTTTCAGTTTGTACATGATCTTTGAATACAGAATTCTCTGTTGACTTTTTTTTTTTTTTTATATAACATGGAAAAAAGAACTTCCTCTCTTTTTTTTTTTTCAAGTTTTATCTGGGTGAAATGGTGTGTACTTTTAGTTTCCTCTAAATCTGTTATCTTTTAGATTTCTCAGAATTAGTATTCTGAAATAAAATGAACAAGTCTGTTTTCTCTGTCTCTACTTACCTTTTCTGGTTTTATAAACTGGGAGACTGGCTTTTAAGGAGTCCTAATATTTTATGCACAGTATTTATGCATGTCTTCCTTAAAAGTCTTCTCAATCTGCTATAGAGAATTAGTTTACTTTTTCTAGAATTTTTCCAATTCTGTTATAATGACAAAATCACTGGGAGTGCTTCAGGTGTGGATTTCATGGGACTGAGCAAGTGCTGTTTCCCTACACATCCTGTATGTGTCCACCATTTTATTGATTTGGGTTCAGAAGCTCCTTGAGTAAAAGTCTTCATCAACATGAGTTAAAGTAATTAAGCTAATTACGATTCCATTAAATGTTCTGTGTATAATAAAAGTGAAAACAATTAAATCAGCCGTTAGTTATACACTTTACAAATTACCTTCATTTGAAATCAGTGCACGAAATGAAATTAGTGTTGTCTACTAGGATGTTCACATGGCCTGCGTCCCTCATTGCCTGATGTCATCTACATCATAGACATCAGAGTTGAACAAATCTGGGTTTGTCCATTGATTACACCATTTGCTAACTATAACCTTAATCAAGTTTATTGCCTCTAAACTTCTGCCTGCTTTTTGCTAATTCTGTGTTCTGTGGCTTTAGGTAGATCACCTACCCTAGCTGGCTCTAGTTTTCTTATTTTTAAAGTGATAGATTTAAACCAGATAGTTCACCTCCAGGTCTCCGACAGCTCAAAAATGTGCTTATCTGGATTCTGAAGCACAGATCTTATTTAGCCATTGCCTGTTCAAATGACTTCAGTAGACGCTGAAACTAAATTCAGCCTCAGCACTGAAAAGCCTGTGATGATTGGCCTTGACCTACCTTTCCAGTGTTCTTTTCTTATATAAACATATGCTCTAGCCAGATGAATTACTTACTGCCTCATTATTTCCCATTACCTGCATGCACACATTAATGGTGTTTCTACCTGAAAAAGCCATGTTGTTCAGCAACTATTGAACATGACCATATGTAGATACTGTATTTCATACCAGGAGATATGAGTAAAAAAATATCCTGCCTGCAACAATCTTAGTGTCTACTAGTAAGAGAAAAAGTGTGAATGTGCTGTGGATAGAGTATATGTAAACTGAAATGAGAACAACAAGCAGTTATTTATTCTGTTCAGATGATAGGGAGGAAGGGTTAAAAAGACTTTCTTACCAAAAGGAATTATCTGATACTTGAAGTTTTTGGTAAAATTTACCTGTTAAATTACCTGGGTATGATGTCTTTTAAGGAGGATACATTTTTTCATTACTGATTCCATATTTAGAGTTGTTTGTTTCTATTTTTCCTGAGTTGTTTTCCATAATTTATATTTCTATAAAATTAAACTTTTCATATAAGTATTCAAATATATTTGCATAAGGTTGTATATGATATTTTTGCATGATTTTTTTTAACTTCTAGGGATTAAACCCAGGGCCTCACACATGCTAGGCAAATGCTTTACCACTGAGCTACATTCCAGCCCACACACAATTTTTTTATTCACAGTCATTGCATAATGTCCCCCTTTGCACTCTTAATTTATTAAGTATATAATTCTTTTCTTTCTGTAGCAAGGACATTTACTTTAGGATATGACCCTTTCAGCTATTCTATCAAAATTAGCCTGCTGGGAAAATTTGTAAAGATATCTTTTTCCAAAATGTATTTGAACTTCAGTATGCAAAAAAGTGAATATTTTTTTGGAAAAAAATGTCTGGGAAAATAATTGTTTTACTTTATGTGTGTATGAAGACATAACTTTTAACTATGAAGCATAGTGGGTTTTTTTTTCTTGAAAATATCATGAACTAAAACCACCAGTCTATTATAGTAGTATTCAAGCATATAACTTTACATTTTTTTCACTAGTAGCCAGGGGACTTCTTGAACTAATCACCAGAATAAAGATGCAGTGTGCTTTTATACCCTAAAATTAAAACTTAAAAAAAAGAGCCTTATAGAGAAGAAATTTAATTTTTGGATCTGTTAAATTACAGAGTTTTAAAAAAGCATTTCCCATGTGGTTTTAATCAATAAAGATAATAAGTTTTTATTTGCCAGGATCCTAGAATAGTAGTTCCTAGCCTTGACAATACATTACAGTCACCTCAGAGCTTGTAAGAGAGGATCCACCCAGACCAGTTCCCTCAGGATGTCTGGATAGGAGGGGGCTCCATAATCTTTTCCGGTTTCCTTGGTGATGCTCCTGTGTATCCAAGTTGAGGCCCACTGCTTTAAAAGCAAACTTAAAAAAAAAAAATTAGAGTTATCCTTTTTGCATAACAGACCATGGAAAGGATAAAGCCCACATACTGAACCAAATAAGAGTTTTAACAGTAGATTCTAAGTAGAAAATTGGCTTACCAAGCAGCTAAAAAAAGAAAAAGAAAACAAAGGAGACAGAAATAAGCTCTCTGTGACTGAATTATCTGTCTTTCAAAGGAGAAACATTTTTTTAATTTATTTTATGGATATTAAAAAACTGCTGGTCTAATTTCACACCACAGAGCTCTAAACAGCAGTCCATATCTTAATTAAAAGCACAGAACAGAGGTAGTTATTTAGTTTAAGAAAAAAATTCTTTTGAAAAATATACAGTAGATAGTGTGGAAAAAAAATTTGTTTGTTTTTGGTACTGGGTATTGAACCCAAGGGTGCTCTACCACTAAGCTACATCCTCAGCTCTTTTTAAAAATTTTATTTTGAAATAGAGTCTCACTAAGTTGCCCAGGGTGGTCTTGAACTGTGATCCTCCTGCCTCTGCCTCCGAAGCTGGAATTACAGGTGTTTGCCACCAATTCTGGCTAGAAAAAAGAAATTTTTATCAGCAAATTAATTTAAAATATATTTTAATGGATTATATGTACATTATTATATATAATATGATAGTCATCTTTATATGTGCTTTTTTTTTAAGGTACTAGGGATTGAATCCAGGGGCACTGTACCACTGTGTGATATCCCCAGACTTTTTTTTTTTTTTTTTTTGAGACAGGGTCTCTCTAGTTTGTCTAGGCCAGCCTTGAATTTGTGATCCTCCTTCCTTAGTCTCCTGAGTAACGGGGATCACAGGCAAATAGTACTGTGCCTTGTTCCATATACTTTTTTTAAAAAAATATTTATTTATTTATTTTAGTTCTACACAATGCCTTTATTTTACATGGTGCTGAGGATTGAACCTGGGTCGCGCACGTGCTAGGTGAGCGCTCTACCACTGAGCCACAACCCAAGCCCCATGTTCCATATACTCTTTATACTTCTTTTTTAAAAGTTATTACCATTTTCCTAGAACTATCTTTTTCATTCACTTTGACAATAATGTGATGACAACTTATTCTGCCCTTTTATATTTGAGCAAGTATTTTAACTTTTTAGATGTGTGGATGATAATACTTTCTGAGTATGGTATAATTTTATAATATCTTACTCAGAAAAGATAAACTGTATTTGTTCACCAAATTAATCCAAAACACATCAGCAGACCTTTTAAACTTTAAAACCTGTTGTCAGGATTATGGAAATATAACCTCACAAAAATACTTTTTCCACATAAGAATTAAACACTATTATTTCAGTGATTTTCAGAAGCAATGACAAATGGAAAAGTAATAATGTGGCCAACTTTTAAATAATAAAATTAGACAAAGGAGGCATTTAAAAACCGTTACAGATATGTTCAACTGAAAAGCCAAAATATTTAAGAAACATCTCTTCCAAAGAAATGCATGTACTATGTCAACTTTTAGCCAAATGACAAAGGTATTCTGTTTTAGAGATTTAAAAAAAAAAAACAACTCTTTATTATAAAATAAAACACACATAAGGAAAAACACAAAATAAATTTATAGGTTAATGAGCTCTTATTAGGGGAACCTTTGCAACCAGCACCTGAGTTGAGAAATAGGTGGTACTCTGACATAATTCTATATGCTGTGTCACAATCTTAACCCCTTCTCCTTCCCCAGAAGTTACCACCATCATGGTTTTTAATCATTTCCTTGTATACCCATATAGTTTTTTAGTTTCATCACCCAAGTGCATCCCTAGAAACTAAGTTTAATATTATCCACTTAAAACATTTCAACGTATATCTTAAGTTTCTCTTAATCTACAAATTCACATCCATTTATTTTTCTTAAAATCTATCTGTTGATGCACAATATATTCATGTATAGAAATGTCACAGTGAGGCCCATTAATTTGTACAATTAATATGCATTATTGAGTATAATAAAAAATTATCTGTTGACAAAAACTCCAGTGTTCCACAGCCTGGGTATTGTTCTTTGCATACGTATGGCATGCAGCAAACATGTTTCTCTGTCTTTTGAAAATTATGCAAGGTAGTAGTCAGTTTTGGCAAAACTATATGTGGTGGTGTATTATTTCATTACAGTCAGATAATTTCAGGTTATTTCTCTTTTAGTTATTTCACTTTTCTGATATTACCAACTATTGATGTTCAGTACCTAAGTTCATTAATTTATTAATTTTGCAAAATGATAATAATTCTAATTATTTCCTTCCTTCCTTCACTCCTTCCTTCAGTACTAGTGATTGAACCCAAGGGCAATCTTCCACTGAGCTTCACCCCTTTTTATGTTTTACTTTGAGACAGTGCCTTGCTAAGTTACCGACATGGGCATTGAACTTGCAATCCCTGAACTGGGATTACAGGTGTGTGTCCTTATAGCCAGCTAATTGTATTATTTCTTTTCATTTATTACTTGGGAAACTTTTATGAAAAGACACTTCCACTCAACTCCCATTTGTTTTCCCAGTTGTTATATTCATGCAGGATAAGCAGAATAAATGTTGGATTCTTTTACCAGTTGTCAAAATAACAAGTTGATTCCCTGATTAAAGTGACTAGTTTTAATTTTTAAATAGCACTATGCATTCACATATTTAAGCACAATTTGATTTGATATATTTCAGAAATTATAATTGTTATCCTCTGGAAGCTCATATTGCCCCATCTTTTTTAAAAAATTTTTTTAGTTGTTGATAGACCTTTATTTTATTTATTTATATGAGGTGCTGAGAATTGAACCCAGCATCTCACACATGCCAGGCAAGTGCGCTACCACTGAGACACAGCCCCAGCCCATATTGCCCCATCTTTGGCCAGTAGGCTTTTCTTTTTCTCATGACCTCACAATCTTAGATAGCTTCCCAGCTACCTGGTATTTCAGTATGTCTCATGCTCATTTTTACATTTCCTATTCCAGATCTGGAATTAGTCGTTTCTCTAAGATCCTCTGCTTTCTTTGGAAAATGGTATTTAAGTCCAAGTCAAGATATATGCATATTGGCTTGTTCTTGGTTTGGTCATTGTTTCTGTGTTTCTTCAGTAGATAAAGTTAAGAGATTTTATACTTATATATATTCCTAATGATTGCATATTGATACTTATAACTCAAGTTCAGCACTGCATGTTTTCTAGTTTAACTTCTTCTGTATTTCATCTGTATCTCCTCTTTTCCATACTAAAAGTATTAGTTTGTAGGGACAAAACAAATTAGAATATCCCATAGTTACTTGTTTAATTTGTCCCATATACACAACACACAGTCTATGAATAATCATACTAACACTAACACTACTACTATAAATTGAGAAAGTTTAAAAGGTTTTTGTCTGTATTTTGCTCATTTCTCTCACTCCCATTTTATTTTATTTTTTAAATTAGTGCTTTATGGTTATACATAATAGTTGGGTTCATCTCATACATGCATAGAAATAGATTTCAGTTCATGATCCCCCAACTTTTTCCTTCCATTCTCCCTCCTACTTCTCCTTCTTCTCTACTGGACTTCCTTTTGTTTGTCTCTTAATTTGTATTTGGTTCCTTATGCAATTTTCTCTTTCCCTCCATCTTTCCTTTATTATTTTACTTTAGCTTCCGCATATAAGAGAAAACATTGAACTTTCCGAGTTCGTTTGTTTGTTCATTCGTTCGTTCGTTCGCTCATTCCTTCCTTCCTTCCTTTTGCTGGGGATTAACTCAACTACTCAACTACTGAGCCATATCCCCAGACCTATTTTATATTTTATTTAGAGACAGGGTCTCAGTGAGTTGCTTAGTGCTTTGCAGTTGCTGAAACTGGCTTTGAATTCGCAATTCTCCTGTCTCGCGGCCTCCCAAGCCACTGGGATTATAGGTGTGTGCCACTGCACTGGAGGCAATCTTTGAGTTTCTGAGTTTGGCTAATTTCACTTAGCATGATATTCTCCATTTCCATCCACTTACCAGCAAATGCCATAATTTCATTCTTTTTAATGGCTGAGTAGAACTCCATTGTATATATATACCACAGTGTCTTAATCCATTCATCTATTCACAGGTATCTGGGTTGCTTCCATAATTTAGCTATGTGAACCATGGTGCTGTAAACAGTGATGTGGCTGTGTTGCTGTAGTGTGCTGATTTTAGATCTTTGGGGGAAATACCTGGGACTGGGATAGCTGGATCATATGGTGGTTCCATTTCTAGCTTTTTGAGGAACCTTCAAGCTTCTTGCCATAGTGGTTGTAGTAGTCTGCAGTCCCACCAACAATCAATGTACAAGTGTTTTTTTTTTTTGTTTTTGTTTTTAAGAGGTTACCCAGGTGACAACTAATTGCAATTTGTAATCATGAACTGAACTCTTGAGTCAGAGAACAATTATTATACCATAAATTAGTGGGAAAATGTGATCACAATCTGTAGATTTCATAATAATATTATTGTTAATTTTATTATTTTGATTATCATAACACAATTATGGAAAATAATTATTCATTTTTAAGAAATATACATGGAGGTTTTTAGAGGTAAGAAAGTATCAGGTTTGCAGTTTACTCTCAAACAGTTCCACGGGAAATGTGTGAATAGGATAAGGGAAGAGGGAAAAGGAAAGAAGGAAGGGGAAAGGGAAGTGAGGGAAGGAAGGAGGAATGGAGTGAGAGAGGAGGGAGGGAGGGACAAAAACAAAGAATGATAACCAGTGCCGTAAAATAGTAACAGAAAATCAAGATGAAGAATATGTGGAACATATTTTCTTTTGAAACTTTTCTATAAATCTAAAATAATTTCAAAATAAATCCTAAGAGAAGAAAGTTAGCTTATTTGCATTTGGGGGTGGTTTAAAAGGAATCATAGAAATTGAGCAAAACATGTCTAATTAATACATTTATTTAATTTATATAAACAAATCAAGTTCATAATCATTTGATCTACTGCTACCTTACTGACATAAGATGTGAGGTAATCATTTGTTTTATTTATTTATTTGTTCCTTTCTCCCTACAACCTCACCAGCATTTATTGTTTCTACACTGAATTGCTTTTGTTTCTAAATTGTTAAATATCAGTTGACTGTATTTGTATGGGTTTCTGTTCTGTTACATTATCTATTTGTCTGTTCCATGAAGTAATTTTTGATATATTTTATTGATTTTATAACAAGAAATAGTTTTGTGGACTGGAGGAATTTACTAATACACACATATAAGTTTATAACTTTCACACACCAAAAATAACAGATGAGAGAAATTTATACTTCCTAGTAATTTCATCTTTCTAAACTTGTGTTTTTGCTTGTAAGACATTTATAAATTTATCCTATATGTAAATGTCAGGATAATTGAAAGCTATTAAAATAGGTGTATCAATTTGAAAACAAAAGTTATTATTTTGTTTTTAGTGCATATATTTGAATGAGTGAAGAAGTAGAATAATAGGGAACTCTCATCATTGCTTATTGGACAGAAAATTAGTAAGTTGTGATAAGAGAGCAACTTAGCAGTAGCTAATATGATTAAGGTGAGTTTCCTGCACTAGGGAAAAATGATCCATATGCAGAAGGAAGCATGTATGATAGTATTCATAGAAGCATTGTTTTAATAGTAAAAAAATAGAAAAAACTTGAATGTCTACTAATAAAAACATTTTGTGTCATTCAGAGAATGGAATGTTATATAGAGCTTTAAATGACTAAACTACAAAGCTGTGTGATTATGTGTGATTTCAAAAGAATCATTTGAGCAAAAAGAAATTACAGTGTGATATAATGTAACATTTATATAAAAATTTTTAAAATTCAAAATAATTTTGTGTGTTCTGAAGTGTTTTTTCTGGGTTCATGAATAATAATATGCACGGGGATAAATACCAAATTCATAATAGTGGTGCCTCTGGGAAGGAAGAAAAAGGAATGGGATCTGGCAGGTTTCATCAGCGTATATGATACTTTATTATAAAAATTAAAGCAAAACGATAGTATTTTCCTCAAGTTGGTTTTCACAGATTTTTCTCTTTACATTAATGTGTTTGAAATGTTCCATAAAAAGAAGTAAAACTAAAATGCACGTTTTAATCTTCTGTTTGTAAAAATTTCTGAAAAGGAAGGGGGCAAGTATAGGTTTCAGAATAAATTCTAATGATAAACTGAAAACTTGTTTGGTGTATAATCTTTCAAATAACTGGATACCCACTTGTGAAAGTTTCAGTGCTAGAAAAGGCCACACTTTCAATAAATGTTTTTTCGGATTTACATATTGGTGACTTTAAAAGAGTCATAATAGAAGCCCTTTCTAGCTGAAACATCAAAATCTTGAGCCAATCTAACTCTCTGTGATTACTTTTCTGCTTTTTGTTCTTTCTATATCTTCCAGAAATGGTATCAATCATACTGACTGATCATGCTTTTCCTTCTCTATATTGTTCTTCTTTGATGACCTTTGGGTTTATTCTATGTACTTTTTTCAAATTTAGCTATTTTTTAGAAATAAAAATGAGTCATCTTCATGATGAATTTTTCAGCTGTTTTAATCTAAAAGCTGACTGATATGAACTTGGCTAAAACAATTCACTTTAGGATCAGTATTACCAATTTGTCCTTGAATCTGGGAAATTTCAAGATCGTTTATAAATTGTCTTTCTTTTCTTCAGTTTATCAGCTCCAATTTTTAATTTTTAAATTCTTTTTTCACCAGTTTTATTAAAAAAGAAGAGAATGAGAAGAAAAAAGGAGAAAAACCACTTGGCCATGAATGTTATTCCATCCATTTCTAGAATAACAGTCTTCCCTTATTGGCTACTTCTAACATTGTGTAGCCTGTGGTTTAGCTAACACACTGTTTGTGTTTTTCTTCTTTGTATTTGTTGCCTTTGAATTAAATCAGAGCTCATTTTCTTCATATTTTAGACTTTTAGCAGACTTTTCACATTATAAAATTTTTTGCATCCCTCAATTATCTATACTGTTCTCCCCTTCTTATTATTTGCCTACTCACTATGCCTTTTCCAGAACTCCTACTTTTCTCATTATCATAGGCAATCCCCACTTCAGTTTTGTGACACACAACACACACACACACACCCCACTCCACTACTGGGGATTGAACCCAGGGCCTTGCATGTGCTAAGCAAGCACTCTATCATTGAGTTATATCCCTAACCAAGACAGGGTCTCACTACATTGCCCAGGCTGACCTCAAATTGGAATCTTCCTGCCTTACTCTTGAGTTGTTGGCATGTGCCACCATGCTCAGCAAGAGAAATTTGCATAAGATAACAGTGAGCATGCCTCCTAGAAGATTTGGGTAGAGTGTCACCAAATTCAATTATCTGTTTTTAGATTCTTCTTTGTTCTTTTCTTCAGGGCATTGTCACTTAGGATTTCTCACTTCACTACACACCATATTTTTTTTCACTTCTTTATCTTAACATTGTGTCTTGGCATTGATCATCTCCTAACTAGTTCTTAAATATGAGTTCACTTTGTGAGAAAAACTAGCTGCATCAATATAAAATGAGGGATGTCTTAGTACCTACAAACTTCTTGATATTTTGCAATAAGTACAGAATTATAGTTGTTTTTCCCCACTTTTTATTTGCTAGGATCTGCTAACAGATAATAGCTAGAAAATGTATTAACATTTTTATTTCATCTGGTTCTTCAATCAATAGGACATACTTTAAAAGGCTTCTGAAAATGTAGATGTTTGCACTTTATTATCATTATCCATTATTCCTTACTTTTAAAGTAAAAATGTTTTACTTCTGAATTCTAATTAAAATTCCAGTCCACTTTTCCTTTCAAAAATTAAAATATTAATATCATATTTAGGTAACATTTAGGTATCATTTTGCTGTTCTTGATTGACCTAAACTTTTGCACTCAGGCTCTCTACCATGTAAATCAAATTAATTATAAACATTTTCTTATGCAGTTTTATTGTCATATGTATTTATTTTTGTGCTCCTTGTTTATTTTGTTATGGTACATGACACATTTATCATGGTGGTATGCAAATTTATTATTTTCATAGACTGAAGTGTTTCTTTCATTCTAATAATATCATTTATCTTTTAAAAAATCACATAATTAAGTACAAATTTAAATGAATTTAAAATCATGAAATTAAATATGAAATGTGTCTTATTTAAAATATATTCAGTCAATAGTGCTTATTGAGCCATTATCACATGCCAAGTATAGTGTTAAATATCATAAATAAGTGAAATCCTTTTAATATTAACTTCCAAGCCACATCTTTTCTATATTTAAAATTATCTCCCACATTTTTAGTTGGCGCTTATGGAAGTATCATCCATAAATTCTCAGTAACCAAATATGGATTTTATTTAGTATCAGTGTCTTTCATTCTTTTTGTTATCTGCTACCCTTGCCAAAGAATTCACTGTTTTCTCTTTAGGAGCAACAATAATGTTTAGTAATTATTGAGGGTACTCTGTTTTAGACCTGCATATTAGTTACGTTATTTTTAATTTTTACAGCATTTCTGCAACACATGTAAATAAGTCCTTATCTTACAAATGAGTAAACTATAATTCTAAGACTATAGTTCTAATTCAAAAAGAGGTCTTTATTGTCAAGACAAAATTCAGGCCCTGTTAATGTGCTTCTACTGTGCAGTGTTGTTTGTGGCAGTTACACAGAATCAGGTCCAACTCAGAATTAAATTTTGAACCCAGGTATATAAAATACTTTAAACATACAGGTATTTTGGATATCAGTGCTAACATCATATCATTATAACAGCCTATGAACTTGACCCTGTTCATTCTGGGCACAATAACCTTCAAAACTTTACATGCAAAATCATAGCAGAAACTGATGTCAACTTAGCAATATTATTTTACATTTGTAAAATTTTTGTTTTGAGGAGATAATTTAGTTTTATTCAGTTCATTTTAGGCATAGTTTTCCATTTACATTTGCAGAGCAAACCCTTTATTTTCAGTCTAACTCAATCAATCCAAGAATGAAGGATCTTTAAAAGAAGTTAGCTTATTAAGACCCCTTTTCCAAACTTCCTCAGTTATACGAAGCATAGTTGTCTTTCAGTGTTCATTATCCAGGCAAAAATAGTTCAGCACAAGCTTCTTTGCTGCCCCAAAGTTAACAGGCTCCATTGTCATTTACATCATCTATCTTTTGGGTCCCTTCCCCTTTTTCTCATTCTTCTTTCTTATGTGGAGATCCCTCCACCACATTTAGAGTTCTAAATGCCCTGAAGGTCTGTCTCATTCTTTCTGATCACATGGAAGAAAAGCTTATTCAGTCATGTAAACCTGTAAATTACCTGTGCTTGCCAGCCAGCAAAACCTGCAGAGACCTGGGTGTTTTAGAATCAGATTCAAATTGTAAATATATCATTTGTTAACTTGAGACCAATAACAACTTATACTATCTCTCTAATCCTCATTATCTCTAGAATATAGGTTATAATACCTAACTTTAAGGTATTGAAAAGATTAAATAAGTGTAGCACCCTCTTTTCTTATTATTATAGGTGGGGCTACTGAGTTACTCTTTACTGAAACTTGTGTGTTTCAAGTGCTTTTTAATCTTTAAACTTTTATGGTATCTTTTTTTCCCTTCCTATGCTAGAATGGAACCCCCAACTTTGACATGCTAGTCAAATGCCCTACTATACTCCCAACCCCTAATATTTTTTTAATTATGCCATGCAAGACATTTTCCTCCCTTAAATGAACGTCATCTATTCAAAATCACACAGACATTTGGGAAGACATCAAGCCATCCTCTGACCTTGCTTACCTTTTTAGAGTAATCTGGGATTGAGTGTTGGAAAGTGGGTACATGTAACAGTCCATGGTCTGTTTCCCCTTTTCCCTTTTTCTTTGTGAAACTACTGAAGCATTAGAGAGTATCTCACAAACATTTGGAAACAAGGAAGCCTAGAACCCTTCTCTCTGAACCTTGAGCCTTGTTCTTGGCTAAGACCACCTACTGGCTGGGCCCCTCCATTAAGGCTGTCCCTTTGTGAGTATAGGCTGTACTCAATATTCCCTGGCCTCTCAATTTTCGTGATTTCCTTCAGCTTAAATACTCAAAATACCCTAAGGGTTCTTTTATAAAACTTTAAGCTTTTTGGAAGTATATTTCCACCACCATTACAGGATTTTGTTTAAATTCATAGTTTTAAAAAGCTTATTATATTCTACAACACAGTTTTTGACTTGTTGCTACAAAATACAGAAATGTATAAAATACACAAGATAGTTTATTTTTTTAAGCTGACACCGAAAATGATGATGTATGACTAAATATCAGAAGAAAATAGAAAGCTAAATGTCACAAGAAAGACATTGACTAAGTTGGGGCTGGGCAAGGGATTTGAAGAGGGATTAAAGGAAGAAGAGATGCCACACAGCTGTGAGGAATATAGAAAACTGGGATACTTTTAAGTCTTTAAGGGTAATGTGGTTGGTAGGAAAAAGTAAGTTTGGTAGGGAACCTTGAATGCCCTATTGGTCTACAAGCTACTACACAGTGTTCTCTCCACCCTCAATTCCCATTTCCCCTATTCTCTTCCTTTCTTCCCCTTCTGTAGCCATATTGGCTAAGGTCTTTAGAGCTTTTATTTAGAATCTCTTTCCTTTGCCTGGACTCTCTTCTCCTAGAGAGCCGCATGGTTCACCCCTTTGAGGTCATATTTATTGGGGAGGCCTACCCTGACCTCTCTGTATTATGCCCCCTTCCCCTACTTATGCTGCTCTCCACTCCCCTTTGCTTTTACTTCATAAAACTTAGGAAGTACACACACAAGGTATTTGATATGTGCTTACTTATTAATTGTTGCCTTCTCTCTCACTATTAGAGTATGAATGGGGAACAGAAATGCAATTCCCAAATATGGCACTTTAGCCCACTGAGTATTTTAAGCTGAAGGAAATTGGGGGGGGGGGGGAGAAAAACAGTAGAATCAGAAAGATCTTTGTGGCCTTTTCTTTTCTGACCTTCTCCTATCTTTCCTCCCCAAGCCAAAGAAAGAATTCTTTGACCTACCTCCCTTGAAAGTAGGGCAAAGTTTCCTGTATCACCTAAAACTGGTTAAATAATTTAGTTTTGCCTCTCTCTCGATATTTTGTCTTTTATTATAGAGATGTCATTAACGAACCTCCCAGGGGTTAGGAGGAGATACTATTTTTTCTCCCATGCAAGTAAGTGTGTGTGCTCACTGAGGGAAACACTTACTCATTGCTATATCCCTAGGACCAATCCCTGGTACAAAGCTTCTACTCAAATATTTATTAGACAAAATGGAAAATGAGAGCAGGAAAAAGGGTTGTATATGGGTCCCACAGGAGTTTGCATTCTAGGCAAGGGAATACAAATTTAATTTATTAGTCAGTGGCTTGTCATTAAAAGGTAGGACAGGGGAGTGAAAGCAAAAGCATTTAGTTTAAGAATATTAAGTTGCTGATGATGTGCGAAATTGAGTTTTTAAACAGTAATTTCAGCTCCCATTCCCCTCCCCAATCCAACACTCTATAAGATAGTTGTTTTTAAATAGCTTTCCATTTTGAATTTGTTTGAATCATAAGAAATTACTCTAATAGTACAATGAATTCTCTTTGTCTACTTTCTCCCGGAATGGTTGTATCCTGCAGTATACATTGTGACATACAGGAAAATGACCTTCGTGCCTTACTATTAACTCAGGGACAGACCTCAGCCAGATTTAATCATATTTTAAATGTACTTTTTTGAGGGTGTGCAGTTCTACAATATTTTATCCCACATGTTATTTAATGTTTCTGTATCTGATTTTGAAGTTTTTTAAACAAAGTATTAAAAATATCCTCTTTTATACTATTCTCCTGGCTTTTGACTGCCTGTCATTTATATACTAATAAAATAAATGATCTATTGTTTTATTTGTTTGTTCTACATTGATGTTTCTTATAGGCAGATAGCCTTTCCTTTCTGTACTAAAGATGACTTTAAAGTTTTACTTCACTGGTATTATTTACTATTTCTTGATCATTTTTCTACTTAGCAATATCCTTTTTAAAAAGGTTTTTTTAGATGTTGATGGACTTTTATTTTATTCATTTATTTATATGTGTTGCAGAGAATTGAACCCAGTGCCTCATTCATGCTAGGCAAGTGCTCTACCTCTGAGCCACAACCCTAGCCCCAGCAATATTCTTTTTGATAGCAAAACAATTCTATAAGACTGTTAATAGAATTCTAAAGTTTTTCCCTTTGCCTACTCAGCCCTACTAATTAGAAATGTATTTCTGGTAAATAACTTATTAATCACTCCAGATATAGGAAGGGTGGAGGTAGAACATAGCTAATTCTTTAAAGTCCTTTATTTATTCTTTCTGCTCTTCCTTCTCCTCCTCCTTCTGTCTTTAGTACTGGGTATTGAATTCATGGGTGCTGTACTACTGAGCTACACCCCCAGCTCTTTTTATTTTTTATTTTGAGTAGCATCTTGCTAAATTGCCCAGGCTGGCCTTGAACTTGGGATCTTACTGTCTCAAGTTTCTCAAGTAGCTGGGATTATAGGTGTGCATCACCACAGCTGGCCTAACTTATAACTTTTAAAGATATTCTGCAAGCCATATTATTTTTCTAACAGCCTACTTTGTTTTTTATATGTTATGGGACATATTTAACTTTAAGTACTTTAAATACTTATAGACTTCCCCAAATCAAGTGTTAAAGTTAAAATCTTAATAGCTTAATTCCTATAGTTGTACTATATATATTTATCCATGTACTCTATTTTAGGTATATATGTGTTGCATGTGTTAAGCTGATAGTTAACAGTGGAAATTGATGGTCTTTAATGGGCTTCTGGATTAATATGGTGGCCTTTAAATGACAGCTGAAGAAAAACCAAGGTCTGTCTAATGTTCTTGCTGCATTTCTTACAGGTTCTGAGTTCTGTTCGTACAGAATGGGATCCACTGGATGTTTGCTTTGGCGCCAAACAGCCTTATCAGGTGTTTACAGTGGAGCGATCCATCAGTGTAGACAAAGAGCCCATGGCTGACAGCTGCATCTATGAATGTGTTCGGAACAAAATCCATTGCGTGTCAGTCACCAGAATACCATTAAGATCGAAGGCCATCAGCTGCTGCAGGAATGTTACTGAAGACAAACTGATTCTGGGCTGTGAAGATTCTTCAGTAGTTCTTTATGAAACTCACCGTAGAGTGACTCTCTTGGCCCAGGCTGAACTTTTGCCTTCATTAATAAGCTGCCACCCAAGTGGTGCCATTCTGCTAGTTGGCAGCAACCAAGGGGAGCTGCAAATTTTTGATATGGCTCTATCCCCTATTAACATCCAGCTCTTGGCTGAAGACCGCTTACCCAGGGAAACTCTGCAATTCAATAAGTTCTTTGATGTTTCCAGCAGTCTTGTTCAAATGCAGTGGATAGCTCCTCTGGTTGTTTCTCAGAAGACTGAAAATAGACACATCTATGATCTTCTCTTCCTCAGGTTTGACAGAGGACCTTTGGGCGTGCTTTTGTTTAAACTTGGTAAGTCAAGGAAGTTGGTAAGTACAGTGTTTATGATAGTGACATAACTAAGGTAACTAAAACTACTCTCAGAATGTATATTTTTATTATTTGTTATCCCATAAATATGTTTTCCTTTCAGTTTCTTTAAAAGGCTTTGTGGATGATTTTCTAAATGTCAAACAAACATTAGATATTGAAGAATTTGGAAATTTCAGTAATTATCCTTTATGATGATTAAAAATAAGCCTGAACTTTTACATCTGATACTCTCTGAAATGTCCTACTAAAACTTTCCTTAGAAATAGATATGTGAATATTTAAAAAGTACTTCCTATGTTCATTGAAAAATTCTGTGTTGTAGGAATGTAAGACTTTTTCTGTAAATGTTATTTTAGGTTATCCATATCTTTTGCTTCCCAGCCTGAAATTCTGTGAAACAAATAAAGAAGGCAGATATTTAGTTAGAATTTGCTAAAGATATTTGTGTAACTTTTTGTTTTTGTTTTCCTTTTGGATTAAAAATATTCAAAAGGATTTATTATTATCTATAAAACTATGTATTAATGTATCATATTTCAACCAGGAAACTTTACAATGAAATTCTGTCATGACGATTCATTTGCCTATTATAGTTTCACATTACTAGTTAAGTCCTTGAATAGCAAAAATACTTTAAGGTAGTTTTATATAATTTAATGTTCTTGAGAGAAACTCACATAGGTTTAAAATTTTTTTTATTTAATATATATTATGGCTACTTAAAAAGTTAGAAAAGTAAATACATTTTTAAAACCTCTTTGTGGCTTTGTGATAAAAAATTTCACTTTACTTTGTTTTTATATAGGTGTACTTGTTTCTGAAATTGAACACATGAAATTAATCTAATGAAAATGTCTTGATTAATATAAAAGATATAATGCATATAATGTGAGGCCTGTGTTCCTGCTACAAAGTAAAAATGCAAATAAATGCATTCACAATGTTAATATTATCTAAGAAAAAATGTTTGGAATCTCATTTGTTTTGAGATAATCCAGTTATACTTTGCTTGACTTCATGTTTAACAGTTGTATGTCTCCATACACAACACTAATTAAAGTGGATGTTTGTTGTTTGCATGTCTTGTTAAAACATACACTTTCTCTCTCTTTCTCTTTGTCTCTTCCTCCTTCTCTCTTTCTTTTGCCTTCTTTTTTTCTCCTTTCTCTTTCTCTCTCTCCCTCTCACCCTTTAAATTACTCAGTTACCTGTCAAACATAAGGCTGTCTGCCCACATCTACCTGGCTTTTCTTCAGCCCTCCCTTGTGGGCCTACTCACAACAGCTTTGCAAAAAGCACAGCTTTCTCTTCCTATCTCTAGCACATTTGCCTTCTTACTAAAGTAAACAGGCTCTCAGTGTAGGGATTTAGAGGGCTTCCTGCTAATTGCCAGCTTGTAAACTTAATTGGACTGTCTCCCTGGGCACTGTTCCTAAATCAATTAGGCAATGAGTTGGCTGTCACCTCTTTTTCCCCCAAGAAGGTCTCTTGGAAGAGAATTATCCAATAGAAGTCAAACATTCAAATAAAAAGGTGATAACTTCTGCAACTGACATTTATCATTTAAATTTTATTTTCAACATGACTCTTAAGTTTGTAGGATAGGGACAGTGTATAGTCTTAACGGGATCGTTAAAAGATCTAAATATGGAATTTCTAAGGATTTTTTAAAACTTTATTTCTTATGTTTTAATGTATTATAAGATTAATATTTCTATCAAATTATTTTTCCTGGGAAGAGTAGATTCCTTGAAATAGTCAATTTCAACTAACAAATTTTTTAAAAGAAAACCCAGTTTAAAGAACAGATTTTTCTCATGATCTGCTACTAAATACATCCAAAAAATTAATATACTTCTTGAATTAACACAGTGCTGATTCTGGGCATCCATGTGGAATTTTCATGTATAATTCAAGTTACTGCATATGTAAACAGGTAGTTGCATGTGCAGTTCCCCACTAGGGAGCATTTATGAGATTTATCTCAGATGCTTGTTATGCAAGTCTTTGGAAAATTTGACATGAAAGGTGTAGCTTACAATTTAAAATTGTAAAGATAGATCATAGATCATAGTTTAAAATAGAGTGCTGTCATATGTAAACGTGGCAGTTGCTGATGCCAATATGCTAAGATTTTTGGAGTTTGACTCTTAGATTAGGTCAGTTAGAGTAATATTGAAGGAAAACTCTGTTCCAAGGGTAGAGTTTCCATTCTTAATCCTTACAGTAATTGTACAGAAAATTGGGGGTATTAAAAGGCCATCTCCACTGATAGTAGAAGAATTCCAAATACATGTCTTCCTCAGGAAGCAGCTGGAAGTGTCATGCTCCTACAGGGAAGCCAAGAAATATTTCTTTATATAAAGCAATAAGTACAGTATTCAGAATTTCTTTATGTGACAGTCAATATCTCATATTTCCACATACATAAATTGAGATTAATTTTAAGAGGAGGAGGACCTAATTATATTACCACGGTCTTAAAAGCTTTTCCGTTTTCATCAGAACCTTTTCTTACCTTCATTGCTGTTTTTAAACCCACATGATCAGCTCTGTCTCCCCTCAACAGAGAATCTCACCTTTTAATTGGCACTTCATTAAGTTTATCTGTTCCTCACCACCTGCCCAATACTTACCTACATGCATGTGAATCTTTCTCTGGAGATCCAAAGAAAAAGGAGCCCTTCCTCTAGTCCATGACGAGTTCTACGACTAGTTCCGCTATGGATCCCACAACATTACCCTTGATACCTTTACCTTGTCACCCTTCCCACCCTTCCATGAATTGTGTTTCATTAGCACAAACCACATGGTGAAAACAAGTTCTTCCTTAAAAGTGTTTTCCATTATTGATCAGATGTTCACTTTCCTTTCATAGCCAGAGTCATTGAAACACTGACTTTCTCTGCTTCCTTCGCATTCATTCCTCAGAGCACTGCATTCTGGTTTGTGTCTGTAGTGTTCTCTTGGAACTGCTCTTGAAAAGATCACCTGTGGCTTTCTCCAGGATAAATACATTTCTCACGTTTCTTGATGACTTTTCAGTGTTTGATGGTTGCTGACCACTCCCATTTTCACAACTCTTATCATATTTGCCTCTTATGACCCTGAATGCAACTTTTCATCACTTTTACACTCTTCTTCTGCCTACTCATGAAAATTTTGGGGCTCTCCAGGGTTCCATTTATAGTTCTTGTCTCATTTTTGCAGATTGAGAGTTTATTTTTAAATTAGCTATGTGCTATGGTTTGAATTTCCTTTCCAAACTCATAGTGAAATTTAATTGCCATTGCAACTGTTTAAAGAAATGAGATCTTTAAGAGGTGATTAGGTCAGGAGGGTTCTGCCCTTGTGAATGGATTAATGCCATTATTGAGGGAGTGGGCTCGTTTATTTGAGAGTGTATTTGCTATCAATCAGTCAATTCCCACCCTTCCTCTCTGTCTTGTGCATGCTCAGTTGTCCTTCCACAATGTTATAACACATCAAGAAAGCCTTATTATATGCAGCCCTTTGATCTTGATCTTGAACTTCCCAACCTTAAGTACTGTGAGTTAAATAAACTTCTTCTGTTTATAATTTACCCAGTCAGTAATATTCAGTTATAGTAGCAGAAAATAGACTAAGATGCTTCTAAATCTCTAACTCCAACTCAGATGACTACTGAGTACTGAGTCCACATCCATACATCCACCTATCTTGCTGGATACTATCTCAGCCTCATTGTGTACAGATGTGAAGTTATCTTTCTCCCCAAACCTGCTTTTCCTCTTGTATTCTATATTTTGGAAGTTATAATGATTTAGATGGAACCTCCAAGTCAGAAATCATCATAGAATCCTCCCTCACCCCTAATGTAATGGACCGCCCTCACTGTTAATGTTAGTAACCAAATCCTATCAATTCTACCTTCCAAATACTGTCAAAGGCATATCATTCTGTTCAGCCTCACTCTCATTACCTTAATCTAGACCTCTCCTGTCTAATTGTGATCAAGTAGAAGCCCTCTGTCTGCATCTTCTGCCTACCCTTCCCACCTTCCAGTTAATTCCCTGAACTGCACTGGAATGATTATTCAACAGTGCAGCTTTGGACATGGCTGATTCAGCTGAAATATTCCAGTGATGGATCAGCCCTCATCTGCCTCTTGGGCTTCATCGTTCCAGCTGTGCTGCACTATAACTTCCCAGCCAAGTCATGTGCTCTCCTACTTAGCCCTTCCATTGTGGTGGTAATAGTATTCCATCTGTGTGGAGTGACCCTACAGTGTCCTCAGGCATCCTACAAAGTTGGGAAAAGGTTACTTGTTCAAGTGACAATATTCAATGAAGTATAATTGAAGTTAACATCCTTCCCCTCATACAATTTTGAAAATCACAGGTAGTATGTGAGTGTGTGTGTGTGTGTATGTGTGAGATACTCCCTAAAAGGAAAGGAGTATGATTTTTCTCTTAGAAACTTTATAAGTATATTTTCTTCAAAAGTTATTTTTAATCAACTATTTAAAAATTATACTTCACCCAAGAGACAACTGACATTAGTTTATTGCTGGAAAGAAATGTTGGGTACTTTATTAAATACAATCTTAAAACTGGATCTTATGTTGTTTGAAATGAACTTTTATTCCCAATAGAATTCTACTTTTGTCACACTAGAATGATGATGAATGTTTTAAAATCAAGTTTATTGAGCTATAATCTATATAAATAAAAATTTATTTGTATAGTTTAATAAGTTTAAATGTACGCATTGCCATGATTACCACCATAATCAAGATACAAAACATTTCCATCATCCCAAAAAATTCTCCCAAGGCCCTTTGTAATTAATCCCCATCTCTCTCAAAGCTAACAAACAGTGATCTACTTTTTGTCACTATGAACTAGATTTGTTTTTTATACTATTTCATAGAAATAGGATCACATACTAGATCTTACTTTGCATTTTTATATTATCACTCAGCATTAATTTGTGAGAGTCTTCCATATTATTATGTATATCTGTAACTTTTTCTTTTATGTTACTGAGTAGTCTTCCATGATGCAGACTTACCATAACTTTTTTTTATCCTGTCAAATACTGATTGACACAGGTGTAAGCTTAAAGGACTAATAATTGTATGTACTTTCATGTACAAATCTTAGTATAGACACATATTTTCATTTTTCTTGTTATGGTTTGTTTATGAGGTATTCTCCTCGCCCCTGAAGATCATGTGTGAGACAATGCAAAAGATTTAAAGGAGAAATATCATTTGGGGTTATAGCCTTAACCTAATCAGTGAATTAATCCCCTAATAGGGATTAATTGAGTGGTAACTGAAGTGGTAGGGTGTGGCTGGAGGAGGGAATTGGGGTGTGGCTTTGGGGTATATATTTGTATCTGGCCAGTGGAGTCTCTGCTGTCTCATCATCATGTGGCCGCTTCCCTCTGCCACGTTTTTCCACCATGATGTGCGGCCTCAAGCCCTGAGGATGGAGTTGGCCTTCTGTGGACTAAGACCTCTGAAACCATGAGCTCTCAAATAAACATTTCCTCCTCTATGATTGTTCTGGGCGGATCTTTTAGTAACACTGGCAAAAAAGCTGACTAAAACATATGTCCATCAGCAATTTATGGACATACTGTTTGCTCCACATTCTCACTAACACTTGACATTAGTGGCCTTTTAAAATTTTCCCCACTCTAGTGAGTGTAAGGTAGTTGATGACTATTGGAATT
Organism: Tamias sibiricus; assembly: GCA_025594165.1. Lineage (NCBI taxonomy): Eukaryota > Metazoa > Chordata > Mammalia > Rodentia > Sciuridae > Tamias > Tamias sibiricus. The sequence goes on from CM046670.1 coordinate 43,114,668, forward strand.
CAACATCTTTTCGTATATTTATTGCTGTATATTTTCTCTGATGATTGAAGTTTATCTTTAAATCTTTTGCCCAAATTTAATTGTTTACTTAATGATTTATAAGAGTTCTAATATATATTCTGAATAAAAGGCTTTTGTAAGATGTTTATGAATATTTTCTTCTAGTTTATAGTTTGCTTTTCATTTTCTTAACAGTATGGTTTGAGTTGTAGAAGTTTTTAACTTTAATGAAGTCCAATTTGTAAATTTCCTTATTTTATGGCTTCTGATTTTCATGTCCTATCTAAGAATACTACCCCAAGATCACAAAGATTTTCTTCTATGTTTTATTTTAGAAGTGTTGTGGTTTTAGCTCTTAGATTTGGCTTTCTGGTCTATTTTAAGAAAATATTTTGCATATGGTAAAGGTATGGGTTGAGATTAATTCTTTATTATGAATACCCAGCTGTTCCAGCACCATTTGCTGGAAAGAGTATCTTTTCTCCCATTGAATTACCTTGACCATATGTGTGTAAGAGCCCTAATAAGGAGATAGCTAAGATGGCGGCTAGCTGAGAGCCATAAGAGGTGTTTCAGTATTTTCACCTGATATTCATGCATTTATCTAAAAATCTTTCTGTGCCCATGAAAACTATGTGAAGCACCTGTAAGTTTGAGCTGTTGACACGTGTATACTTGTTAAGGCAAAAAGTATTTAACTGGGTGAGGTTGGCTAGAGGGGGTGGTTGGAGTTGGAGAGGTTGTTGGAGCCAGAGAAAGAAGTTAGAAGAAGCAAGAATAAAGAGCCTATTCATTTTCAAATACTGGCAGATCCCAATGTCCCTGCGGGTTTTGACGTTCGAGGGCGCGTAAGCGCTCAGAAAGGCCGTTAATCTCTGCTTCAAGGGCACGCAAATGCTCAGAAATATCCTTCATGGTTTCTGTAATTGATTCAAACCATGAGGGAGCAGAGGGCACAAGTGGTTCCTCTACTTGAGGGTCCTTTCTGGTCTTAACTGACTCAGCGGAAGAGGCTGTGCTTTCATGGTTATTTGACTCCTCCTTACTACTATTACTTTCACTAGTAGTAACATCCTGAGTCCCAGGTTCAATTGAGAGCATGTATTCCTCAGCTATCTCTAATAAATCTCAGATAGCTTTAGCAGCTCGGATCTTCATCATTTTTGAGTTCACACCAATACTATCCTTACTGCTCCTAACTGACTCAGCAGAGGCTATGCTTTCATGATCACTTTCCTCCTCACTATCAGCTATATCAAAGAATTCTTCCATAGCCTTTATCACTCGGGTCTTAGTTATTTTCGAACCCATCTTTAGAGACTTCTCAGTTCTTACCTGACGATTCCAAATGCCATGTACAGGCCACCACTTGTTGCCTCCTGCAGCTATCACCGCCTACAGCAAGGATACCGCGGGAAAGAATTTGGAAGCAGATTGGAAAATGAATAGGCTCTTTATTCTTGCTTCTTCTAACTTCTCTCTCTGGCTCCAACAATCTCTCCAACTCCAACCACCCCCTCTAGCCAACCTCACCCAGTTAAATACTTTTTGCCTTAACAAGTATACACGTGTCAACAGCAGCTCAAACTTACAGGCGCGTCACATAGTTTTCATGGGCATAGAAAGATTCTTAGATAAATGCATGATATCAGGTGAAAATACTGAAACACCTCTTACGGCTCTCAGCTAGCCGCCATCTTAGCTATCTCCTTATTAGGGCTCTTACATATGTGTATGTGTGTTTATGATGAGTCTGTTCTCTTCCACTGAGCTGTGTATCTATACTGAAGCATGGTGCTGTACTTACTGTGATTTTTACATGAAATCTTGAAATCAGTTACTGTTAGTTCTCTAATTTTGTTGTTCTTTTTCATATTGTTTTGGCTACTCTAGGTCCTTTGCATCTTTGTATAAATTTTAAAACTGGCTTAGCAGTTTTTTACAAAAAGACCTGCTAGGATGTTGATTTACTTTGTGTTGAATCTTTATATCAATTTGTGTAGGAATAACAAATTAATAATATTTAGTCTCTTTCCATTTATTTAGGTCTTCATTAATTTTTCTCTGCAATGTTTTATAGTTTTAGACATAAAGATCTTGTACGTACTATGTTAAATTTATCCTTAAGTATTTCATGTTTTTGAAAGCAATTGTAATAGTATTTTTATTTGCAGTTTTTAATCATTTTCTGGGCTTATGTAGGAATTCATTTTTAAAATATTGATCCTGTGTTCTGTAACACAGTTAAACTCATTCTTAATTGCAGTAACTTCTGTGTAGATTCCTTAGGATTTTCTTCATAAATGATCATGACAACTGGATTAAAAATCATTTTACATTTTATCTAATCTGTATGCTTTATTTCATTTTACTCACTTGTTACATTAGCTATGACATCAAGTATAGTATTAAATAGAAGTGGTAAGAGAGGACATCCTTGCTTTGTTTCCTGTCTTAGGTGGAAAACATTTAATCTTTCATTCTACCTATGATGTTACTAGGTTGAGGAATTCCTCTTCTGTTTATAGCCTGCTATGACATATTTTCTTGAGTGAATTTTGAAACTTTTTCAAGTGCTTTTTTCTGCATTTGTTAAAATAAGTATTTTTTTCTTTTTACATGGTCTTATGGTGAATATATTGATTAGTTTTAAGATGCTTAAGTGATCTTACATCTGTGGGATAAATCTTATTTGTTCATGACATCTTTTTGTATATTTTTGGATTTGCTAATATTTTGCCAAGGAATTTTATGCTTGTTTGTGAGGATATTGAGGTATTATTTTCTTTTCTTATAATGTCTGTCATTTTTAGTGTTGGTATAGTGCTAACCTCATAAGATGAAAAGTATTTGTTCTCTTGTATTTTGAGTTATGCAGAGTATATATTTTATTCTAATGCTTGATAGAATTCATCAGTAAAGGCATCTGGGCACGTGCAGAATTGAAGGTTGTGTGTGTGTGTGTGTGTAAATAAAGGTGTTTTTTTTAAAAAAAAACAATGAATTGAAATTTAAATAATATAAAGCCATTCAAGTTGTCTGTTCTTTCTTTTTGGGAGAAAGGGTACTAGAGATGGAACATCAAGGTCTCTGAGCTACAATCCTAGTCCCTGTTTGTTCTTGAGTAAACTTTGACATTTTGGGTCTTTCAAAATCCATTTCATTTAAGCTACATTTACTTACAGTTACTCATACTCTTCACCAATTTTTAAATGTCTGTAGTTCTGTAGCTCTTATTTTTTTTTAAAAAAAAATATTGGTTTAATAACTATAAATAACAATTCAGTGGAATTGAACAAGAAGGCAGTCAGCAACTTCAGAATCCACATGAAATGGAAGGAAAAAGGCAAATGGTTTTGGCTAGATTCTGGAATTAGAAGATTATAATTACCAAGTATGTATAAGAACTATGACACAAAATTAATGGGGTCTTGCTCAGATAAGAGTCATATGAAAAGCACCTTTCTTCAAAAGTTAGCAGGAATTATGAAAATAGCTTCCAATAACAACAGGCTATGATAGAAGACTAACACAAATGGGAAAGGAATGGGCATGTTTGAAAGTATTTAATATTTCTTTTTTTAAATGATTCTAGCTTTTATTAACATATTAGCTGAAGTACTCTATTTTTTTGTTTTTTTTTATTATTACTATTCTAATTTGTTATACATGCTTGCAGAGTGCCATTCATTTTGTATTACATATAAAGAGCACAATTTTTCAAGTCACTGGTTTTACATAAAATATCCTCACACCATTCGTGTTTTCATACATATACTCAGGGTATTGATGTCAAAAGACAATGAGGACATCAAATGTAGCTCTTATTTTTGATATTGATAATTGTGTCATTTCTTTTTCTCAGTTTACTGATTTTTTTTTCAATGAGAAATCTTTCAAGTTCATTTGATTTTTACTATTCTTCATTATTTTCTATGTATTAGATTTATTATTTTCTTCCTTCTATTTACATTGGATTTAATTTGCTCTTTTTCCCCATAGGTTCTTAATGTGAAAACTTGGATTATTTATTGAGCTTAGATCTTTCCTCTTTTCTAACTGAAACACTTAGAAATTTTCCTTTAAACACTAAGATAGCTACATTTCACAAAGTTTTTTATGTTATATTTCTATTTAATTCAATTCAACATGTTATCTAATATTCTTTGTAATTTTTTGACCTATAGGTTTTTTAAATATTTGGGAATTTTTCAGATATCTTTCTGTTATAGATACCTAATTTATTTATCTTGTGGTCAGAGAACATAACCTGTTCCATGATTTCAAAACTTTGAAATGTATTAAAGCTTCTTTTATTATTTAGAATATGCTCAGCTTGGTTAATGTTTAATGTGCCCTCAAAAAGAATGTATATTCCACTATTGGGTGAAATGTTTTTTATGAATGTCAGATGAAATTCATTGATAGTGTTTTTCAAGTATTTTACATTTTTCCTGAATTTCTGTTTACATGTTCTCTTGATTTATAAAAGAAGTACTGAAATCTCTAACCATAATTACACATTTTTAGTTTTTTCTTTTTAATTCTGTTAGGTTTTGCTTTATTATTTCAGAGCTCAATTATTAGGTGTACTTGAGAATTGTTATGTTTCTTCATAAATTTTGGGCTCTTTATTATAAGGGCATAGAATTCTAGGTTACTCTTTAAATTTTTTTTTAAATATTTATTTTTTAGTTGTAGTGGACACAATACCTTTATTTTATTTATTTATTTTTATTGGGTGCTGAGGATCGAACCCAGGGCCTACCACGTGCTAGGTGAGAGCTCTATCACTGAGTCACAACCCCAGCTCCTAGGTTACTGTATTTTTTAATGTCTCAGCACTTTAAAAATGTCTTCCTGTTGTTTTCTAGCTTGCATAATTTCAGATACAAAGTCTGGAATCATTCTTTGTTTCTGTGTACATCCTGCGCATCTTTTTACTTCTTTTTTTTTTTTTTTTAAGATTTTGTCATCTTTGAACTATTTGATTATAATTATGTTAGCTCCCCCCACCCCCAACAGATCAGTTCTTTCTCTTGCTACTCATAGAAGTGTTGCTTAGGGATAGAATCAACAAATCTCAGTTATTTTCAGCTTCCTGCAAAAGTTCTGTGCATTAATATCTACTGCCAAGGAGCCACCTTGATTTATGAGGACTTCCAGTGCTTGACTGCAGGCTCATGAAGACTTTAAGATAGTCACATTTGTTGATTGTACCAACACAAAAGGAATAGTAAAGTTTTACTGCTTAGTATAGTTAGGGCAATTCCCCAGATTCCCTATCAAGTTGAGTCCTGTTAGATAAAGCACAAATTTTTATTTTGATAGAACTGGAAGTTAGTATGAAGAATTTCAGCATCTTTCCCATTAACTAATGTTTTTTTTTTTTTTAAATCCTACAACCTATAAATAGCCCAGTTAAGTGATGATGATAGTAATAAAAAGAATTGCAGTAATATTTTATAATGCTTTATAGCTTACAAAGTAATTTCACACACATTTTCTCATTTAGCTTTATGATTAGTTGTACTGAAAAGCTATTGTAGACTTGCTAAAATCAGTAAACATTGGCTAAAGAAAAAAAGATTTTATAGCTAGCAATTTTCAAAAGATGAAAAACAAAACAGAAACATGCTTTAAAGCCCTAGTATTTATTGTCATTTAACACTCAGAAATTGTTAGTTTCAAATGAGATCAGTCTTTTAAAAGACAATAAAAAAAGACCTTCCCCTGAACTTTTCTTTTTATGTTCTTGGTCCTCTAAAATTAAAAGTAAAATTTCTTTCATTTTAAAAGGATAAATGTGTTCCTATTGTACCAAGGCATTTTATAGAAAATATTGGTTGAGAAGGAGATCGTCTCATATACTAGCACCTAATGCAAGAAATATTTAATGTTTTTAAATTTGTTTTTCCTTTATGGAAAAGTTAAGTCTGTTTTTGTTACTCTGTTTTAAAAAGATTTACCTAGTTTTATATGTTCTGTGGCAGGCATCCTCACTCAGGGACAATTGGACCTAGTAGACATCATCTTCCAGTACATTCACTGTGATGAGATCTATGAAGCAATAAACATCCTGAGCAGCATGAACTGGGACACTCTGGGCCAGCAGTGCTTTATCAGCATGAGTGCCATCGTGAACCATCTCCTTAGACAAAGACTTACTCCAGAGAGAGAAGGTCAGACCTGAATATGTTTCATAAATTGGTTTTGTGTATACATGAAGTGCTTTTTTTGAGTCAGATGTTTTAGGATGTTTTTGAGTGATGTTATTGGAGATTGAAAGACAAAAATGTTAATTCTCTATTAAAACTGAAAGGATTAGATAGCAGATAATTGCTGTCATATAGTACTTACTGTGTAGTATTTGTCAACATAAAGAACAACTTTTCTTAAAGCTTGTATAGCTTGTGTTAGAACTCACAATGCAGTCATTGTACAATTCAGTCTTAAGTGTGAAATATGCTCAGATTTCAAACTTTGATCAGCAATTACATGTACTCTCTTGGGTCCATAGACAAAGGGCCTCAAATAAAGGCCTTTATTACTCCTTCACATTAGACATCAATATTTTTTTTCTCACATCCATGTCCTCTGTCCAGACAATAGTCCTTAACACTCACTTTTTGTGTGTGTCAGAATTGTAGTCCAGGTTGCTCCTTCTTGTTTTCATTCTTCTAACTTGTGCTTTTGACACCCTCTCCTTTCTGTCTGCTTGAGTTTTTCCTACCTTTACTCAATAAGTAATTTTGCCTTTTGGGACACTAGATGTTTATCATTAAAAAGGAAAAAAGAAAAACAAGATATGTCACCTACAATAATGAAAATAAATCTTTTATGAGGTATTCATTTATGTAATATAAATTTCATCAAAACATTTGCAACTTCATTTTTTATATATTTGTGATAAGCATTGATATTAATGGTGGGAAATCATGGCCAATGAGAAATTGACCACAGGTAATAACATAGGAAAATAGGAAAAACAAGATATATCAAAAGGTCCTTTACATTTTCTTTCTTACTATTTTCTGTGCACTTTTATAGATTTTCTTACTACATTTTTATTACATTTCTAAAGTAAACTAGTTATTTTGATAGTATTTTGTAGTTAATTTTCATTTTAGTGATTTTAGAAAATAATCAGTAATAATGTGCTCCTTCAGAAAGTCTGAATCATGGGTCTTAGCCAAACTCACAGAAACCCCATAATATTGATTTATTTAATATTAATTGAATGGACTTTTTGGAGGTAGTACCAACCCGTATATGAAGATTTCAGTGTTTCTACACTAAGAAAATGCCTTCTACAAGCCAAGTGAGATGGCCCACACCTGTAATCTCAGCTACTAAGGAGACTGAAGTAGGATTGCAAGTTTGAGGCCCTCCTGGGCAATTTAGCCAGATCCTGCCTCAAAACAAAATTTGGAAAAAAAGGCTGGGAATGCAGCTCAGTGGTAGAGTGCTTGCTTGTGTGGCTTGTACAAGGCCCTGGATTCAATCCCTTCACCGCTCTTCCCCAACAGATACACTCTCACTGTCTTCTACAATGCTTGGCTCACAGTAGGTATCTAATAAATATTAGTTAACAATAAAAAGAAAGTTTAACTCCAAGTTTATTAGAGTATAATATATATTGCTGTAATAGTTGCCTGCAGAACTGTCTCAAGTAATTATTTGTTAGTATTGATATACTCTCAAAATCTCAAAATGGGGTACATAACAAGAAATAACAAAAACAAAAACAGGGTCCCTAAAGAAAACCTATAATGATACATAAAATCTATATAAGAGACCCTAAATTAATACTTTAAGAAAAAATGTAGAAAAGATAAAATATTGACTTTCAGGACACTGAGAAATTGCTAGCACCTTAGTGAATTTATGTTGCAAGATTACTGTGTCATAAGAAAGATTGTTAAGGAATACACAAATGGGCATTATCAGATTCTTGCTCTAATAAAGGATATTTTCAAGGAACCATATTGGGGAGATAGGGAAATAAAAAGCTTTCATGATAGTAGCCTATTAAAATAAAATGTTTGCATGATGCTGGGCTATCAGAATATGTACATTTTAAGTAGATATGTGCATTTCCCCCCAAAGTAACTGCAAAACACATTTCTAAAACAGAGTTCTTCTCTGTTGAGATTTATTCTATCTAAAGCTAACAAATTTGACATGGTAATTTGTTTTCCTTTTATTAGTGGAACCCAGTGAGCTCTTTTATTTGTAGCCGTGTTGTGGTTATCTTTGAGATCTTCATTTCTGCCTTAAACATCAAGCTGGGCTATCTAATGAATCTATAACTGTGCTGGGAGTTACGAGTATTCCATGTAGGTTCAAACATTTCAGATGTACGAAACATGCTGTCAAGAAAACAAGCAATGGCAAGAGAATCTGGCTTGTTTTCACAATAGTATTGCTATATTCAATTTTAATCTAAATTGACTGCTGCTTTGGAAGAAAATGCCTCTAAAGTTCATTTTACTTTACTGTCTAGATTTATGATTAAAAAAAGAAATTACTAACAGCTTAGCCAAGTCCATAGCAATTACTCTGATGAGGAATTTAATACTTCCAAACCTAAATGTGCCTACAACTAAAGAGTTTTGCTAAATAATGAATTGTTTATTCAACTCAGTACTGGCAGCATAAAAATCAGAGGAGTCTAACTGTGAACTGTAGTGTTCTCATACATACACATACTCTCACCATTATGGTAATTACTTAACTTTCAGGTATTTCTGGGCTGAAGTCCCATAGGCATGTCTTGATAGAAGACCAGACATTTTTTGCATTTTCCCCTAGTCTCTATCCCCCTTGTTTATCAAAATGTGCATTTCCCCCCTAATCTCTATCCCCCTTGTTTATCAAAAACTGCTTTTCAGTCCTCCTTTCTTTTCCCAGGGTCTTAGCTTTCACATATGGACAAAACCAAGAATCTTGTTGCTGAGGGCAGGATTTAGGAAGATATGGGGACTTTCACTTTCTGTAGAGAGGAGGTCTCACTGCCCTATAGCTGTTTTTATTTGTATTGTTTTAAAAAACCTTTTCTAGTATGCTGACTTCAGTTTCCCACAAGAAAAGGTTAGTTTTCTCCTTTCAGCTAAAGAGAGTATAAATGTTGAACACACTGCAAGTTGATTCTACAGGAAATACTAGTTCAAACTGTGTTACTTTGATGAGTCACTGTTTTAATTACCCATTTGTGGTGAGAGGTTGGTTCATTATGGATTTCTTCAGTTTTGACAGCTTTTTGTTGCTCAGAGTCATTGTCAGCTTTGCCTCAAGTGAAAGTTTATACACAGGTTTGTTTTTGTACCAGCTGTCATATTTTAATTTCATCTTTCCTGCAACAAGCTCACATTTCATCCAAGTTCGGAAAACCTGACTGACTGCAAACACGAGTATTCTGTTGTAATTGAAGGAGTTTCACTTGTTTTAGTGCTGCTATGTTTGAATTCCACAGCACAGCTTGAGGCAAGCCTTGGAACCTTCTATGCTCCAACACGACCACTTCTGGATACAACTATTTTGGAATATAGAGACCAGATCAGCAGATATGCAAGGAGATTCTTCCACCACTTGCTAAGGTGAATGATATATTTGGACTGATTTGTGTCAGACTCATTACCAATTTCAGGAGACATCTTCTTTAATGAGAACATTCCATAATATGGCTATTTTCTCTTAAAAGAAAAACACTACTTCTCTTGATATTTTTTATTTAATTTGTTCTTATTTTCCTTTTAAGGAAATATTTGAATATTGTTTGGGATGTTTACATCATCAGTATTCTTTAATATTCTTTCCCCTTCGATATTAAAGCAAAAAATACCAGCTATGTAAAATCAATATAAAAATATTAACTCATTTTGTTTCTAGCACTAGAGAAATGTTTTCATTAAAATTAAAACTAAATATAAGACTATGCTATAAAGTTCTGACACAGTTATTGGTTTGCTTTTCTTTCAGAATGACTGTAGAAAGATTCATTCATTATCAAATAATGGGGCAAATTACTAACTTTACTATACCTCATTTTCTATGCTTTCCATGGGTATAATATATTCCTTTAACCATGAGATGTGTTACAAATTAGATAATAATGTCAAAAATTGCTCTGAGAACAATACTGTAGAAGTTGAAGGACAAGTATATTTAGCATTATATTCAGAAAACAGAATGGATGGATGGAAAGAAGATAAATGTATGGATAGATAAAAAGAGATTAGAGCACATATAAATGTGATACCATAAATGGATGAAGTTGGAGAATATAATGCTAAGTGAAATTAGTCAATCTCAAAAATCCAAATACCGAATGTTTTCTCTGATATAAGGAGGTTAGTTCACAGTGTGATTGGATGGGGGTACATAGGATTAGAGGAACACTAGAATGGTCAAAGGAAAGGGAGGGCAAGGGAGGGAGCAGGGGGGGAGAAGGGGGGAAAATGGTGGTTGAATGAGATGGATATCACTATCCTAAATGCATGATTAAAGATCTGAATGGTACTTATATACTTTGTATACAAGCAGTTGTATGTAAAAAGATGATATACTTGTGCATTATGAATAAGTAAATAAATAATCTAAAAAAAAAGTGATACCATAAACAAAAGAAAGGAAGTGATTGGCACAAAATTTAGAATGGTGTAGAGTAAGTGAAAACAAGTATGACAGAACAGGCAGACACATGGGATCCTCTAGGTATTGGTAATGTTCCATTTGTTAAGATAAGTGGTACATATCAGGTTCGGTTAAAAATGATTACTCCTTTGTTATGTGTGTGTATGCGTGTGTGTGTATATATATATATGAATATATGTGTATATGTATGTGTGTATGTGTATATATATATATACACATATATATGTATGGTATACTTTTGTATACAATATGTTCTAAAATAGAACATAATAGAATTTTCAATTCTGTGTACCAAAAGGAAGATTTTTATCAAGGGGGGGTTGATTTTGGAATTTTTAAATTTTACTAATAATGTAATCTGTTGTAGTGCCTTTTAACTCTTTCAAAGACTTCGATATATATTCTCTCATTTTTTCACTCAGAACAACCTTGTAAAGGGAGTGTTATCATTTGACAAATGAGTAACTAAGGCAGAGATGGTAAGTGGCTTGATTAGATGAAATAACAGATTACTGATGGTGCTAGATCTTGAACTGGTTTTCTTGATCCTCTGCTCCTTACTCTTAAGACCATTTATCTGTCATTTGTTGTGTATATTTTAGATGCTACCTTATAAAATAACTGGAAATGATCATCTACTCGAGAGTAAGCTGATTGATAAATATGCTTGACTGCCCAAAAAGGGGAGAAACTTCAGATTGGTCAGGGCTTGAGGGGGTATTTTGTTGTGTAGATATTCATATTCTATAATTAATTTTCTACATATAAAGTGACACTTTGAACTCTACAAAACAGTTAAGTCTTTGGAAAACAGTATTTTTAGAAGCTGAAGTATAAATATATTGCAAGAGTTATTATCTGTAATTGAATCTTGCCTTTTTATCTGAATAACTTTACCATATTCAAGAGATTATTTGCCCTGAATGAGGCTGGCTTCCATGAATAAGCATATGCCAAAAATGTTGGGGCTGATGTCAAATTTATTTGAACTTAGGACTTTGCTCTAATTGCTACTTTGTTTTACCTGTTTCTGGGTAATTTTAATTAAGCTGCGGCCTGAAGAATCTAAAAAGATGAACATGAATGAAATAGAAGTTTTGGGAGCATATTCTTGATGGCCTTATTGTGTCTTTGGCCTCTCTGACTTTATGCAGTTGTTTGGTTTTTGCCTAAACATCCTATTATGTAATCATCCTGCTGGCCCTAGACTGCACATATTCTACAAATGTGCAAATTTTGTTCACTGGTTTTATTCAAATGCAGTTTTCTAAATAACTTTTTTGGAGCTACTTTTGATAAAGTGACTATTAATGCTATCATTATTATTAGACTTTCGCTTTCTGTGTGGTTACATCTGAAATTGGATGTTTTCTCTCGTGGTATACTTAGCTTTTTCATGTTTCATTTCTTTTTTTTAATGCTTTTCTACTACTATTTCATTTATAATGAATGTTTATCAGTTATTCTTTCGATAGTGAGCTATACATAGCATTATGAAAAAAGAAAAGTAAGTTTAGAAAAAATTAAATGAGATAGCTTAAGTTGGTCCCATTCTTCTGTTTAATCTGCTGCCAAGAAGTTCTCCTGCTTAAGCGTAGAGAAACAGACAAAAAAGGCCTTTTTGTATTTGTGAAGGGCTACAATTGTATTACTTCCTGTGCTCTGGCTAGTCATTTTAATACCCTTTTTAAAAGGTTATTAAATGATGAAGTAAGTCCTAAAAAGTAAAGACCATCAGAGAGTATATTAAATTAAACATGAAGAAAAGGAGCCTCATGGAGATTAGGTAAGTACCTAGGATCACTCACATGGGACTCAGATTGCCTGAATCCATATTGGACTCTTCCAATAAGGAAGAATAAAATATTAGATTGATTTTAATTTCATCCAGCATGGAAAGGGTAAGGCCATAGTATGAATTTGTGATAATGGACAAGCATACTGTGTAGATTATTAAAGTAATTGTTCTGAAGACAGTTTTGGTTTTGTTGTGACAATAGAGGAATTCCATAAGCATATTTTTATGTTTTTTGGCCTCTTTTGTCTTTAGCAAGTATTAAAGTTTACCTGAAAGCTTTCCGGCAAATTCAAACAAATCTGAACTTTAAAACTTATTTTTCATGTTTTTTCCTGAAGTATTTTTGTATGTGTTTAAAGTGATTGATTTTCATAAAGAAATGTCCCCTGGACATATAAATTTTTGCTTCTAACATTAAAGATAGAAAGCAGTAGAAGCACAGCCTTGATATGGTAGTTAAAGTGTTTATTATAATAAAATGTAAAGAGATGATTTTAAGAAATCATTAAGCTGGAAAATACCTACAGAAGGCCTTCTTTGCTTAAAATAAGTTTAGAAGGTAATTATTCACCCTTCTTCCTCAATTAAATTGCATAGATCCTAGAAGTACTGAACAGGAAAGTATTAGCTAGAGTTTTCATCATAAACAAATAGGAACTGTAATGAGAATGTGTAAATTTTGATGAAATGAAAGGACAAAGATTTCAAATGAATGTGCTACATATGAAGCTTATATTACTCATGAAAACAAAATATTTTCCACCTTCTTACTATATAAGATTATAGTTTTCTGACATATCAGTGTTATGCAATTGTGGCATAAAGAATCATGCTTTTAAAATGCTTAGAAAATAGTAAGCAAAATTTTGGGAAAGGAAGTTTTATTGCCTGGAACTAAAAATATTATGTTTATAAAATCTTTATGGGAAAATGTACTAATGTTTACATTTTCCTTTGCAATGCAAAACAATAAAAATGAATTGATGTATAGAGGAATAGATAGGTGGAGAGACACGTGATAAAACAATATTATAAAATATAATGATAAAATCCCGAAGTACTTATCTATTTTGTTGTCTTTGCTATATGTTTGAAAATTTTTATAATAAGATATTGGGAGAAAGTAAGAGTAGTCTTTTGGAAATAGCTCTCAGCTTATGTGTAATGTATGATAGCCCCCCCCCCCCCAAAAAAGAAAGAAAGAAAGTCATTTTGTGAGTAAAAATGTTGCTAACCAACTCCATTTCTAGAAGGCCTTTTCATTTACACTTTGTACTAGTGGACCATTCCTGGTAAATAGAATAATTATGTGAAATCAATTCAAAGAATATAAATACTAAGTTAACTAAGGACAATCAGGCAACAACATAGAATGATCTGCAGAGAAAATCTTTATGGATAATACATTTTAAATATTTATTTAAAGCATGGTTAGCCGGGCGCGGTGGCGCACGCCTGTAATCCCAGCACTTTGGGAGGCTGAGGCAGGAGGATCGCGAGTTCAAAGCCAGCCTCAGCAATGGCGAGGCACTTAGCAACTCAGTGAGACCCTGTCTCTAATAAAATACAAAAAAAGGGCTGGGGATGTGGCCCAGTGGTCAAGTGCCCCTGAGTTCAATCCCCGGTACCAAAAAAAAAAAAAAAAAAAAAAAAAAAAAAAAAAAAAAAAAAAAAAAAAAAAAAAAAAAGCATGGTTGATCTGGTAGGAAACTAAGAGAAATACTTAGAGGTTGAAATGTCAAGGATGCTTGATTCCATAAGAGTAAGCAAACTCAAGGTTTGTCATAGGGCATCTGCTGGCACCTGACTGTGAGATGCGTGGTGTACAAAGACTGTGTACTCAGAAGACAGGAGACAAAGCTGAGGGCTAAAGCAGAGGGGAAGATTGGATCAGCTACCCTAAAGAAACCTGGACCTTTGAAGCTCAATATACTTAATATACACAGCATCCTTTCTGAGAAAACTAGAAGAAAGGAAAGTGTGAGATGCAAAAAGGAATGGTAGGCAGAAAATCATGATAAACTTGTAGGAACCTAAACAAAAATTGATCATCTAAAGCATATACACCAATGTCTTAATTCAAGGGGTTAAAAACTCAGGTAAAATAAAATCCTAGACAATAACAATATGTAAATTGGAAGAGGAGTAAAAAAGGTCAAGTTCTAAGGTTCTTATGTTTTTCAAGAGAAGATATTTACTAATTCTAAATTTTGTTAAGTAAAATATAAATGGTAGATTTTCTGGAGTAATCATGAAAAGAAAAGAAATGGAATATGTAATTTTTATACAATTAGTGGGAAAATGTTGGATAAAGAAAAAAATATCCAAAGAAAGGGCAAGCATTAGGGGAAGGTACAGTGTACAGAGAAACGTGCAGCACACAGAGGAAGAAGCATGGAAAATAGTAAACATACAACAAGGCAGTAAAAATGAATCTCCAAAGCCAACATCAGTGTGCTTAATTTTTCATTTGTAAAATCTTAGATTCTTGAAACAGATTTTCCTCTGAAGTTTTTACAAGGCACCTAAAATATAGAAAGTTAAAAACTCAAAGAACTGAAAAAAAGTACCAGATGAATACTCAAAAAAGACCTGATGTAATTATAGTAATGTCATGCAAATAGTATTTTAAAAAATCATTAGTAGAGATTACTGCAGGTAAATACTGACAAAAAAATCCATTCACTGGAAAAATATAGCAATTTTAAATATGTGTAGCATAGCTCAATATACACAAAGCAAAAACTGACAAATCTCTCAAAGTTAAGAAATTTTTAATTCCCTTTGTATGGTAACTGATAGATTGAGCAAATAAAATATCAATAAAGAAATAAAAGATTTGAACAAAATAATTAAAAGTTTGATGCCAGGTGCAGTGGTGTAATGGAATAGATAGAGTACCATGTACAAGAGCTGTAGATTATACTCTCTTTCATGAATAAACAATTATATTAATTGACCATATTCTAGGCCACAAAGTCCATGAGAATTTCAAAGGGTTATTTTTGTTTACTCCACAATTAATTACTGAATGCCACATGCATTATTGTTATAACTACAAAGATAGCAATGAATAACAACAACAAAAATACACACACACACACACACACACACACACACACACACACACACACAAATCCATAGCATCATAGGGTTTATATTATGGTGAAAGAAACAATATGTAAGTAAGTAGGGAAAATATGTCAAGTAATGATATGTACCATGAAGGAGAAGAAGCAGGGAAGGGGTTCAGGGAGTATTGGGTATGTGGACTGCAATTGTAAAATAAACTATCAGGAAAGGCCTCACTAAAAAGGTGAAATATGAGTTAAATCCCAGCAGTTTGGCTGGAGCAGAGGAATAAGAGAATGGGTCAGAGATGTAGCAAGGGGCTAGGTCAGACAGGACTTTGTAGACTATTCTAAGGAACTGAGATTTTTCTCTTGAATGTTAAGGGAAGTCAATAGATTATTTGAAACCAAGTAGTGAATGGATATCTCAGATCCTGTGTTGAAAATAGACAGACTTTAGAAGGTTAAGGACAAGGAGATCAGTTAGAGGCTGTTGCAGTAACTGAGTGAGAAATGGTGGCCATTTAGAGCAGAGTGCTAACAAAAGATGGGAGGATAGAGCGGTTGGGTTTCCACATACTGAAGGTTTTGATGATAGTATTTGTGGATTGATTGGACAAAGAGTATGATAGAGAAGTCAAGGCTGGATGTGCTGGCACACTGCTGTAATCCTAGCAATTTAGGAGTCTAAGGTAGGAGGATTGCAGGTTTGAGGCCAGCCGTAGCAACTTAGCAAGTCTCTCAGCAACGTAGTAATTCCCTGTCTCAAAATAAAAATAAATAAATAGGGCTGAGATCGTAGCTCAGTTGTAAAGTGCCACTGGGTTCAATCCCAAGACAGTGGGGACAGGGTGGGGAGGGAGGGAGGGAAAGTCAAGAGAAGTCAAGGATGGCTTCAAGTGTTTGGTCCTGAACAGTTGGAAAAGTAAGAGTTACCATTGATAAGAACAGTGACTGCAAAAAGAACAGATATGTGGGAAAAGATCCAGGTGTATATTTGGAGGCATGTTAAGTTTAAGTGTATTCAGAAATGAGTTTTGGAACAGAAATAAGAAGGGAATTATATATCCTTAAAATGTTTACATTGGAAAAGAAGAAAGACTCAAAATTAATGAGCCATGCAGTTTTTAAGTTTTAAAAATCAATAAGATGAAGCAAGTAGAAGGAAGAAAATAAAGATATGTTTAGAATTTAATGTGACAAAGACCAAAATTTATAAAAGAATAGTAATAATGCTAAACATTTGTTCTTTGACAAGATTAGCAAAACAAAAGCATAGTGAAGAGAATATGAAGAACCACTTTATGACAACAAAACTTGAAAAATTAGGAAATTCTTAGAAAAATAAAAATATCCAAAACTGACTGAAAAGGAAATAGAATACTTGAATAGCCATATAACCACTAAAGAAATTGGCAATTAATATTTATCCCTAAAATGCACCAAAGTCCTGAGATAATTTTAACAAGTCCCATCTCTATATTTACACAACTGTTTTCTTGTTTAGTCCCTTTTTTTCAAATGCACTTTTTATAAAGTTGTAAACATTGAGTACCTGAAATTTTAATATCTTTAAAAAATCCTGAGGGTTGATTTGTTATGATGGCATTCCAAGGGACTGTTACTCTCTTTCATCTGGTACTTAGATTTAAAGATCTTTTATGTCTGGAGAGTGGTCTACACACGTCTGTACAGACCCTTGTTTAGGGATAGAATGACAGAACAACAATGAAAATAAACAGGGGGGAACAACTGTAAATCCTCAAGCCCTTTAACTGAAAGCATCTGGAAAGGTGTGCTCTTACAGATGAAAGAGTTGGTTTTCATGTGAGCCCAGTTAGGGCTGGTTGGGGAGGAATACCTTGAGTAGTGGAGCTTTTTTGATTCCTGCCAAGGGTGGAGGATAGGATGTGGGGAGTCCTCTGCCATAAAGGCAATTTTTAAAAAGTTGTGATGCTAACCAATAAATTAGGAAGCCAAGCAAAATTGACAGAATATAGATACAAATCACATAAAGGCCATGCCATGCAAAAATTTTGTATACCTGTTCCTTTTCATCAAGGCTTCCCTTTCACAGCTAATCAGGTGTGTGAGCCCCCAGTGGGAGGGTGGGCAAAGTATCCAAACTGTGTGCATCTAGTAGTCTAGTTTTCCTGCAGAGAAAATACCATAAAGAATTTATTAGGCAAATTTATTACATCTGCAGATATCACAGCTCAAGGAACAATCATGGTATATAAAACATGAGCATTAATAACAAAGTAGACTGTCTACCTCTATGAGATATATCCATTTCCATTGTGTTTTTACAGTGTAGAAACGATAATCCTTTGTTTTATTATGTATTTAAACTTAACAGAACTATGTTCTATTTAAAAAAAAAATATGAACTGATGATGTAACCTTATTTCTAGTTATAGATAGCCCTCAAGCATCTGTCTCCTAGAGAAGGATAAGTACCATTTGATATTTTTTTAACTACCCCCTAATGTCTTCTTCTTCCCCACAGATAAGCATGTTCAAATAACAAAGGATTCAGTTTGCTGTAGATTCTGATTCTTATTATTTATCTCATTATGTTTTATAGAAAAAGATACTTCAGTTTTGTCAGTACCTGGGGAACTGAGAATCATCTGTCTAAATTATAGACAGATGGAGGAAAAAATAGTAGATTTTCTCAGAGACTTCCTAGTTTTTGGACCTCAGAGTGTTGAAGTGGTTGGAAAAAAGAGCTTTATTTTTGTAAAATCTTTAATGAGCACTCTGATTACATGTGGTTATTGCTGTGCAAGGAGACATGTTTGTCTTTCAGTTATTAATTTCATAAATAAAAGTTGTTTAAACCCAAAGCCTTCCCATTAATTTAAGTTTTCCTGATCCTCATAACTATTCATGGCCATTACCATTGTTTGGAACATAAAACTGCATTTTTTTTTCAAAACAAAAATAGCTTTCTGATTGTAGACATATGATTTTTTCCTGCAATTTAAATATCATGACCCTCTTGTCACGTTAATAAATATAGATCTACATTCTCCTGTAAACAGATATGGACTATTTCCTTTTTTTGTTGTTTTTATAAACATTGCTTCAAGAAACATTTCATGTACATAGTTGATATATTTATACCATGCACCCTCATACAAAACTATATATACCTATACATATATATAGATGTTTTATATACATATGTATACATATATATATATACATACATACACACTATATATATCACATACTTATCTTGACAGATTTTCAAGATTCTTGATACTTATTGTACAATTTTCCTGTCATCATTCTGTGAAATCACCAGTCTCATCAGTTTCTTAAATCTAATCAGTTTCCTAAAACATTAACAATTGAATATGTGAAAATTGGCACCTCATGGCTTTGATTTGTTTTAATGTATGATTTTTTCCCTCATTTTTTTCTGGTTATTTGTTTTATAATTAATAAACATTATTTTTAGAACAGTGTTAGGCTCACAGCAAAGTTGAATGAAAAGTACTGAGTGCCTATATACTCCCTGTCCCCAGTGGTTTTAGTTCCTTTTTTAAATTAATGATTATTATGTACATTTGTAGAGAGAGGGTATTTGTATCATTACGTGAATAGCTACTATTTATTAAGTACTACTATTTAAATCTAAGGACTTTTAGAAGCATGATCACATTTAAAAAAAATTCTTTTTAGTTGTAGATGGACATAATACCTTTATTTATTTATTTTTATGTGGTGCTGAGAATCTAACCCAGTGCCTCACATGAGCTAGGCAAGCGCTTTACCACTGAGCCACAACCCCAGCCCCAGAAGCATGATCACATTTAATCCTCACATCTCAGTATGAAGACATTTTTATTTCTGTTTTCTAGATGAGGACACTTAGATTAATTAACTTGCTCATAAACAATAAGTGGAACAGAATTTTTGCATGGGTCCAGCTGACCTCAAAATCCTTTCTCTTCACCTCACACTATGAAGTAAACCTCCTCGGGAGATAAGGAGTTCTTCTCCAGAGGTACTTTGTAAAAAGGAGGGGTACATACTGCAGTCTAATATAGTGAATAACAAGTTTGAATGTGGGCACATTCTTAGTATCCTTTAGCTCCCATTTCTTGATTTATAAATAAGGATAATCATGATATCACTGCAGCATATTGTGAGAATTAATGTAATAATGCATGTAACTAGAGTCTAAAATACAGGTTGGCACATTATTAGTAAGGGCACAATGAATGCTTAATGATATTGATTATGGTATTGTGAGATTTTTAAAAATTAGGTAAAGGTGGACTAAATTATCTTTAAAACTTTATTTCTTGACCTTTTTTTTCCAAAAATTAAAAAGAAATCTTTGGGAGGCTGAGGCAGGAGGATTGCGAGTTCAAAGCCAGCCTCAGCAAAGGCGAGGTGCTAAGCAACTCAGTGAGACCTTGTCTCTAAATAAAATACAAAAAAGGTCTGGGGATGTGACCCAGTGGTCGAGTGCCCCTGAGTTCAATCCCCGGCACTACAAAAAAAAAAAAAAAAAAAAAAAAAAAAAGAAATTTTCATTCCTATAGTACATTAGGACCAGGACCTAGAACTACAGTCTTTTGATCTCTTAGGACTGACTTTCTTTGGGTAGCCCTTCTTTTTCCCTAATGGAAGGACTAATTGAGAGTTCCTGGCTATCAGCTCACTCAGTCTAAAGTGAGAGAAAATGGCCTGGGGCAGACATTGGGCAACTTTGGCAATGGCTTAATGCAGAGCAGCACCTTCAGTTGATGTAAGACTCTGAATTCATCTCACACTACCAGAATAAGTTTCACCGTAAAAAATGTAAGATCATTTATACCTTATATGTTACCAGACAGTGGTTGTGAGTATTATTAACTGGGTCAGGTAAATCTTCTGGCAAATGTTATTTGAACCTAAACAGAACTGTTTTGTGTGCCATTCTTTATAATTTACTACTATATTTCATAATTTTTCCCTTAGACTTGGAAAATGTAGAACCCAGTAAGTAGGAAAAGTTTAGCTTAGGTAACAGGGATTTGAATCTTCTATTTAAAAGATCCTGAGTAACAGCATTATGGAAATTCAGGGTTGAAGAGAGCCTAAAAATATCGGGAAATCTCACATGACTGCCCTCACTCCCCCAAACCAGGAAGATTGTCTTCCTGGTTTGATGGTCAGATTTTCGTTTAATTTTTAAAGAAAGCATCTCCTTCTAAAAATGCATTTTCAGTGGGGCAGTATTGCCCTTAAAGGGGCAAAAGTTGGTTCTTAGGGATCGAAAAAAAATATTAGATATTACAATAATTTGTGGCCTTCCAAATTTTATTCCTTAGTATTTGATTTATCTTGTTAAAAAATTTAATTAATTTAACCTGAATTTAAATATAATATTCAACAATAATATTGTACTAATTCAGAAATGAGAGTTTGTTGAGTAAATGTACTTCATAGATCTTATTGCTAGGGCAATAAGAAGTTGGGAGTTAGGAGTTCCCATTATATAGGAATGGGGAGGCAATTCTTGACATACCAATCATAATAGAGATGGGATCAACCCAGGTGTGCCAACACAGCAGTGGATTTAGGTCCATATATGATACCATTCAGCTTCTGTGACAGTGGGGGAAGGGGTGGGGAAAGATAACAGGGAATAAAGAACTTACAGCAGTGTGCAAGAGATGCCAAAAAGGCAACTTTGTCTATTAGGCTCTAGGTTATCTTTCAAACAGAAGCAGCCCTCAAGCACACAACAGAGTTATTATTTTTAAAAATTAAACTTAATTTTGAGAAAATTATAGACTCATGCAAATGTGAGAAATAATAGAGAGATTCTAGTACCCTGACATAATTCCCTCAATGGTAAGATTTTACAAAATGACAGTAATATATCACACACAGCTGATTGACATTAATGCAGTCAAGATACAGAGAATTTTTATCACCATAGGATTTCTCATTTGCCCTTTTATAGCCACACCCACTTTCCTCACACTCCACCCCCTTTCTAAGTCCTTGGCAACCACCAATTTGTGCATTTTTATAATTTTGTCATTTCAAGAATGTTATATAAGTGGAATTATATAGTATATAACCTTTTGGGATTGGCTTTTTTCACTCAGCACTAATACTGTAGAAATGGATCCAAATTGTTACATATATCAGTAGTTCATTCCTATCACTGAGTAGTACTCCATGATATGGATATACCACACTTAGTTTAACCATTCACTCACTGAAGGATTCTGGGTTGTTTTCAACTTTTGCCTATTATAACTAACATGGCTATAAACATATACTGGTTTTTATGTGAAGTATATACTGGTTTTTATGTGAACATAAATTTTCATTTCTCTGGGATAAATGCCTGGGAGTGCATAAATGCTGGGTTATAGGATAATTGCATGTTTAGTTGTTTTTGTTTTGTTTTGTTTTGTTTTTAAGAAAATGCCAAACTTATCCAAACTCATTGTATTTGATGGTTCCACCAGTAGTATGAACAATTCTTTATCTCTACATTTCTGCCAGTATTTAGTGCTGCCATTTTAAAAAATTATTTTAGCCATTCTCAGAGATGTGTAGTGATATTTCATTGTGGCTTTAATGTCCACAACCCTAATGGATAATAATGTTGAACATCTTTTCATACAATTATTTGCCATTAATATATTCTTTTGGTGAAATATTTTAATAACTTTTTCCTATTTTCTAATTTGTATTTTTTTTTTTTTTTTTTACTGTTAAGTTTGTAGTCTTCCTCGTGTATTCTAAATACTCATCGTTTGTCAGATAGGTGGTTTGCAGTATTTTCTTCCAATCTGTAACTTGTATTTGGAGCTACACATATTATCATCTTTTCACATATTATTACTATCATTGTGATTATCATACTTAATACCACCTAACGGATCTATCTTTGGAGAATGGCTAAAATGCTTCCAACATTTACACCAACCACTACCATACTTTTTTCTCCCTTGCATTGTTGTGGTGGCTTGACGGAAACAGCAAAGTACAGGTCTGTGATTCTTTTTTTTTTTTTTTTTTTAAAGCTTTACTGTTTTAGTTTTATAAAACTTCTTTTTTTTACACACACATATATACACACATGGTTATGCTTATTTTTAATACAGCTAGCAACAGATAATATTTCTTTTTTAACATTTTTAGTTGTTGTTGTATTTTTTTTAATGTGGTGCTGAGGATCAAACCCAGTGCCTCACACATGTAGGCAAACACTCCACCACTGAGCTGCAACCCCAGCCCAAGATAATATTAATATACTGCTTTTTCCCCAATATTTTTTATTTGTTCTTTTTAGATATACATGACAGTAGAGTATATTTTGAAATATTATGCATACATGGAGTATAACATTCTAATTGGGATTCCATTCTTGTGGTTGAACATGATGTAGAGTTTCACGGGTCATGTATTCATATATGAAAATAGGAAAGTTGTATCTGACTCATTCTACGGTCTTTCTTACTCCTATTCTGCCTCACTTCCCTTTATTCCCCCTTTTCTAATCCAATCTTAAGTGGCACAGTGGACCTGTTACAAGTGTTTTACCAAACTTTGACCAACATGTAAAATTTATTTTGCTAAACTGTATAGACATGCTCTTACCATGTTATTTATTAACTGGAGCATTGAGAAAAGTGAGTGATGTAATGTTATATAGGTGGGTTTTTTTTTTTTTTTTCAAACAAGATCAAGCTTGTTAGAGAAAAAGTAAATGTTTTTTGTATTATTTGAGAATCTGACCTTAGAGCATGTGTGGTAGCAGAGTCAGTTTAGTAAATAATTCTGCAGAAGAAGATGTAGTGCTGAAAGGTGATTGCTGAGAATGCTTTTATACACACTGTAAGACAGATGTAGTAGAGGGGCAAAATTGCATGTAGTATTGGTTTGTTTGCTATTTTTTGTTTTGCTCATTGTTTTTCTTTCCCCCAAACAATTGCTTTTTTAAAAACTTTTATTGCCTTAACATAGTGAGAAAAATTATAAGTGTCCAACTCATTAAATTATCACATTCATCAAAAGTAAACACAACCTTTGAACCAGTGCCCCAATAAAGAAATGGAACATTACCAGCACTTCAGGTCTTCCTTCGTGACCTCCCAATTACTCTCTTTCCTTTTTCAGATGTAACCACTGCCCTGCATTCTAGTACTGTAGAATGGTTTACTGATTTTTTTTTCAAGTTGTTGGTTTTATAAAAAGTATTTTTACAACAATTGTGTCTTCATACATGTATTTAGGGTAATCATGGATAACTCAGTCTGCCATTATTCCTATCCCCTTTTCTCCTCCCCTCCCTCCCCCCTCTTTGTTCTATTTAAAGCTCTTTCATTCCTCTCATTCCCTCTCTTTTGCCTTTATAAGTTAGTATCTTCATATCAAAGAGATCATTCCACCGACCTTTGGTTTTTTGGGATTGGCTAACTTCACTTAGCATTATTTTATCCAACTCCATCCATTTACCTGCAAATGCCATGATTTTATTCTCTTTTAGTGCTAAGTGTTCTATTGTGTATATATACCAAAGTTTCCCTACCCATTCATCTGCTGATGGGCATCGGGGTTGGTTCCACAATCTAGCTATAGTGAATTGTGCTGCTATAAACATTGATGTGGCTGTGTCCTTGTAGCAATCTGTTTTTGATTCCTTTGGGAACAGGCCAAGGAGTGGGATAGCTGGGTCAAATGCTGGTTCCATTCCAAGTTTTCCTAGGAATCTCCATACTACTTTCCAGTTTGGCTTCACCAATTTGCAGTTTCACCAGCAATGTAAGAGTGTGCCTTTTCCCCCACATCCTTGCCAGCATTTATTTATTTATTTATTTATGTATTTATTTATTTTTATTTATTTATTTTTAATAGCTGCCATTCTGACTGGAGTAAGATGAAATCTTAGAGTTGTTTTGATTTACATTTCTCTAATCGCTAGAAATGTTGAACATTTTTTCATATATTTGTTGATTGATTGTATGTCATCTTCTGAGAAGTATCTGTTTAATTCCTTGGCCCATTTATTGGTTGGGCTTTTGGGGGGGGGGGGGGTTTGGTGTCAAGGCTTTTTTACCAATTTTTGAACTTTTTTTTCCCCCTTAAGTATCAGGGATTGAGCCCAGGGGTACATAACCACTGAGCCACATCCCTAGCCCTTTGTATTTTTTATTTTGAGACATGGTCTTGCTAAATTGCTTTGGGTCTTTGCTAAATTGCTGAAGCTGGTTTTGAACTTGGGATCTTCCCACCTCAGCCTCCTGAGCCAGTGGTACTTTTGAACTTTATATGAATGAAGTTATATAGTATCTTTTCTTTTGTGTTTGCCTTTTTTTCCCACATTATATTTGTGAAAATAGCATGTATTGTTGCATATGGCAGAAGTATGCCTATATTTATTACTGAATATTATAATTTCATGACAAATGCTGTAGGTATATATTATAATTTACATATCTATTTAACTTTTGTGTGACATTTCTGTTACATACTGATTTGTTATTGTTGTTGTTCCAAGAGAACTTTTTGTAAGGGTAATTAATATATTAGTGGTCTCCATTATGGTTTTTTGTTTGTCATAGATCTTGTCTTCTGAGAATTATAAAAATTAGTCACCCTTATTTATTTCAGTTATCTTTATGACTTGATATTTTAAATATAAATTTTTCTCTCTTAAAAATAATTTTAGTATAGGAAGTATTTTCAACTTTAGCTTTGTTTTCTCCCAATTATCTGACCAGTTGTCCTAACATCATTTTCACAATTTTCTCTTGCTCCATTAGCCCATTTTTTCCACACTCATAATTTTGGAACAAATTTTGGCAGCAGTCAGAAAGTCAAGCTTATCCATTAGATTCTATACACATACATTCACATAGACACATGTGTGTACATTTTATGGATTTGAGTCAATATTTGAAGATTAAGATATCAGAGAAAAGCATAATTTCTGATTTTTTCTTGAACCCAGATCATTTGTTAATCTTGAGCCTGGGTTTTTGAGAGTGATCATCTAGGGTTTCATTGGATATGTGCCCTCTTATAACAGGCTTATGTTCTCCAGTTTGCCATAGCCCCATCAATTCTTGTTGCTTTTTACACCTGGCCCATTAAATATATTTCTGTTGGCTTCTTGGTCCTGTAGACATTTAAATTATGAGCTCTATTTATTTCTAATAATTCCTGTGCCATACTGCTTCATTTACTATGTAACTTTGTATATCATACAAAGAACTCATTCAAGATATTTCTACTTTGTAATAAGTTTTTAATTTTTCAGAGGAATTCGAGGGCCTAACCATACAAAAGAGGTCTCCTAAGGATTTTTTATTATAATTTTAGGAAGAATCAACATGTTTATAATACTGCATTCTTCTGTTGAAAATTGAGTTCTTTCCCTTTAATTCAATTTTCCTTTATATAACTAATTTTATATACATATATTGTTGTAGGTGGACACAATACCTTTTTAAAAAAATATTTATTTATTTGCTTTAGTTGTACACAATGCATTTGTTTTCACGTGGTGCTGAGGATCGAACCTGGGTCACCCTTGCTAGACGAGCAATCTACCACTGAGCCACAATCCCAGCCCCACACAATACCTTTTTTAAAAAAAATTTTATTTTTATGTGGTGCTGAGGATAGAACCCAGAGCTATGCGAGCACCCTACCACTGATTCCCAGCCCCAGCCCATCACTATATATTTTTTGTGCATGTTTCTTGTTTAGTTTTTCCTGAATATTTTGTTTTTGTTTTTTATTAATTTTTTTTAGTTGTAGATGGACACAATACCTTTATTTTGTTTGTTTATTTTTATGTGGTGCTGGGGATTGAACCCAGTGTCTCACTCATGCTAGACAAGCACTCTACCACTGAGCCACAACCCCAGCCCCGTTTTTATTTTTTTATATTTTGGCTGGGACTTCTTTTCAATTTCCTAAGTGATGGTTCCTGGTATATAAGAAACTACTGATGTTTGTATATTAATTTTGTACTGTATTACTTTTTTGAAAATTAAAAAATTATTTCTAATAATTTTGTAGTTTATGGTTTTGGCCTTTCAAGGTGAATATTTATTTATTGTCTACTAATAGTCATCATTTTCCCCCTTACTTCCACATGTACACTTAATTTTTGTCTAGTAAAGAATAATGGTAAGATAACTTTGTCTTATTTGTGACATCAGTGAAAATGCTGCTATTCTTTCCTAGTTTAGCACAATATTATCACTGTTTTTAAATACATTTTTTAAAAAAATCTAATAACCAAGCATTTGTCTCTTCCTAACTTACTAAGTATTTGAAATACATTTTGAATCTTTTAGAATGCTTTCTGAGGATCTTTAAGTAGGATTATATATAGTTCTTTTTCCTTTACTACAAGGATAGCCCACTTTATTAACAGATTTTTCTAATAATAAATCATTACATTGTTGGAAGGTAATACTATAACCACAACTACTGAATTAGTTGTAAACAGTAATGTGATGCAAAATTGCATGCTATGTCAAGATGCTTACTTTAAGGACATTTCTGTTTTGCAGATGTGAATGAGCCTCAACTTTGACGTTTCTTATGTCTTGAGCAGTAATTTTTTGAAACCATTATTCTTGTATTTAAAACCTTAGGCTCAAGCTGGGGATATATGCATAAGGCCCTGGGTTCAATTCCCAGCACCACAACCAAAAAATCCCTTTAGGTTCATTCTTGGAATATAAGAGGAAAAAACATCTTGATAATGATCAAGGAGATAGAATGAAATCATTAAAAATACTTGGTCCAAAGGTCAGACAAGTGGAGAAAAGAAGAATAAATGGAACAATAGAAAACAGTAAGGTTAATATATGAAAAAATGTTCAACATCTCTAGTGATTAGAGAAATGCAAATCAAAATAACTCTAAGATTTCATCT
The DNA here is from genome assembly GCA_025594165.1 of Tamias sibiricus. NCBI lineage: Eukaryota > Metazoa > Chordata > Mammalia > Rodentia > Sciuridae > Tamias > Tamias sibiricus. Next base: position 43,142,116 of record CM046670.1, read on the forward strand.
TACTCCAGTCAGAATGGCAGCTATCAAAAAAAACAAACAACAATAAATGCTGGCAAGGATGTGGGGGAAAAGGCACACTCTTACATTGCTGGTGGAACTGCAAATTGGTGAAGCCAAACTGGAAAGTAATATGGAGATTCCTAGGAAAACTTGGAATGGAACCAGCATTTGACCCAGCTATCCCACTCCTTGGCCTGTTCCCAAAGGAATTAAAAAAAGATTACTACAAGGACACAGCCACATCAATGTTTATAGCAGCACAATTCACTATAGCTAGATTGTGGAACCAACCCCGATGCCCATCAGCAGATGAATGGGTAGGGAAACTTTGGTATATATACACAATAGAACACTTAGCACTAAAAGAGAATAAAATCATGGCATTTGCAGGTAAATGGATGGAGTTGGATAAAATAATGCTAAGTGAAGTTAGCCAATCCCAAAAAACCAAAGGTCGGTGGAATGATCTCTTTGATATGAAGATACTAACTTATAAAGGCAAAAGAGAGGGAATGAGAGGAATGAAAGAGCTTTAAATAGAACAAAGAGGGGGGAGGGAGGGGAGGAGAAAAGGGGATAGGAATAATGGCAGACTGAGTTATCCATGATTACCCTAAATACATGTATGAAGACACAATTGTTGTAAAAATACTTTATGTTAAACCAGCAACTTGGAAAATATATATATACTAAGTGCATGTATAAAAACTCAAATGGTATGAAAATACTTTGTGTAAAACCAATGACTTGGAAAACTGTGCTCTTTATGTGTAATATGAAAGGAATTGCACTCTAAAAGCATGTATAACAAATTTAAAAATTAAAAAAAAGAAAACAGTAGGGTTGTATATTTATTTATTTTTAATATTTTTATTTATTTGCTTTAGTTGTACACAATGCATTTTATTCAATGCATTTTATTTGTACGTGGTGCTGAGGATCGAACCCGGGTCGCCCACGCGCTAGGCGAGCGATCTACCCCTGAGCCGCAATCCCAGCCCCAGGGTTGTATATTTAAACCCAAACTTAATAATCATGTTATATGAAGTGGTCTAAACACTCCAAATCAATAAAATAGGGACAGCATAAAACAGAGTAGACAAACACCCCTGAAAATCAGAACAGAGTTCAGTTAATTTGCACAGTTAATGCAAATGAAAGACCGAGATTAAGGCAATTGGAAATATGTATTAGATATAGAAGACTGATGATTCAACATTGGATAAAGGAAATAGAAGATGTATTCAAATACATAATGCCAAAGAGAAGTCCCTGAAATAAAGAAAAGAATTTTGCATTGTGGCTCAAAAATATTATGCTCAGTGAACATTTCTGTCAAGCTGAGAGTCAACAAGCAAATATTCCCAAACATAAAAGTCTTCAGTAAAGCATCTGTGAGTCCTTCAGGAAAAAACTGCTTAACAATGAATTTAAACCAAAGGCTTCTCAGAAATGGAGACTGAATTATGAAACACAGAGGCATGGCAGAGAATAATCTGTTTGTGAGTATCTAAACTAAGCAGCTATAGAAATTATCATTCACTTCAAAAACAGGAAGTTAAGGAATACTGTTTGAGAGTAATGTAAGTAGTTAAAAAACTGAATGTTTTTTATAGTCCCTAAAAAATATATGTGGTCAAAAAACAAGTATTTGCTTGGTGCAGTGTTGCATTCCTGTCATCCCAGAAACTCCGGAGGCTGAGGCAGGAGGATTGCAAGTTTGAGGCCACTCGTGGCATCTTAGACCCTATCAAAATAAAAAATAAAAAGGATTGGGGATGTAGCTCAGTGGTAAAGAGCCCTGAATTCAATCCCCCAGTACTAAAGGGGGAAAAAAAAAAGTAGTTCATTCTTAATCAGAACAGTGACTTTGAGCTGACTGTGTATAATCATCCTGATAGTTTTGCTTAATAAAACATGGCTTTCCTGTTAAGTTTTAAATGATCACCACAGTGAAAGACCTACAGCTGGAATGGAAGAAAAGCTGCAGAGAATTATTGAAATAAAGGATAGGATTGAGCATACTGGAGCTTGAGCAAAAGAAGAGAAACAACAGGTGCCATGGGCTGTTATCAGCATTTTTTAATTAACATCTGTTTTTAGCCTGAAGCACTTTGCTGGAAAGAGCCACGTGCCTGTATTCAGAGATAAACACAGGCTATTGAGAAGCAGCTAAGTAGTAAGAGGTTAGTACAACGTGAAGGTTTTCATTGGGAGGAGATAAAACTGGAGGTTACTCACTGGATATAGACATTGAAGGGAAACCTCTGCTAAAACTGAATATTTAGAATAAGGTATAATGGCAATTTAAGACTTTTTCATGTTGGAAAAAATGGAAATCAACGGGGGTTTGTGGGAGTAAAATATCTTCCTTGACTAGTTTTTGTTTGATGGAAAAACATTCTCTTGTGTCATCGGCAACGAAGACTTTCTGCTGAAATTTCTCTGAAAGTAAGTGCATCACTAAAGTTATACCACAACAGATTCCATATCGACTTATTCAAAGCTGAGGTTTGTTTTGTTTTGCATTGTTTTGGGGAAGGATTTTTTTAGAAATATTTTCATGAATGTGCTTTTTGACATACATAAAAGCTGCCAGTCTGACTCTGCCAAGAAGTGTTATTTTATAAAGTGTAATTTTTAAGAATCATAGAATTCTCTTATTAAGGGATATCTTTAGTGTTTCAAGTTTGGGGCTGTTACAGAAAAGTTACCTTGAACATTTGTGTTCAGGTTTTTGTATGGATGTGAATTTTCATTTCTCTAGGATAAATCCCAGAAGCGTGATTCCTAAGTTGTGTGGTAGGTCATATGTGCTTAGTTGTATAGGAAAACTGCCACTGGGCGTGGTGACACACTCTTCTAATCTCAGCAACTTGGGACGCTGAGGTAGGAGGATCACAAATTTGAGGCCAGCCTAAGTAATTTTAGTGTGACCCTGTGTCAAAAAATAAAAAGGGCTAAAGATGTACAGCTTAGTGGTAGAGTGCCCATAGGTTCATTCTCAGTACTGGGTTGGTGGGGCTGGGGGAACTGTTACACTGTTTTCCAAAATGACGTTAACTGCTTCCCACAGTGTATGAGAGATCTGGTTTCTTCTTGTCTTGCCAGCAGTGTCAATTTTTTATTTTAGTTGTTATAATCCACATTGGTTATAGCTCATTGGAGTTTTCGGTTGCATTTTTGTGATGGCTAATGATATTGAGCATCTTTTCATGAGTTTATTTTCGATCCGTATACTTTCTGGTGAAATATTTTTTCATTTTTCTTTGCCTATCAGGGTTCTGACCATGGGAATATACAGGACAGTGTTTCTGTGGTGAGCAAACTCCCGGGAAATAACAGGCGCCCTGTTTCCCATGGCTGGAATATTCTGCAGTTTTTCCCAAGCACTCTTAAGATAAGGAATGCATATTTGGCTGGAGCACATATCTAACCATAAACAAAAACATCTTACATTGTAACCTGCTATAACCTACTTGCCAATATAATAAACAATAATGTACTACTGATGCCAGTGACCAAATGTAACCTATTGATATAAATAAAGCCAGCAGCTCGGAGGAGTAGCCATTTTGCCATTTGGCCATTCTGCCTTTGCACCTTGCTTTTGTCTCCTTTGATTTCTTTAAATTTGCCTGCTTTCTGATTGGATTTTTTTTGTTGTTGTTGTTGTTGTTTTTTTGTGTGTGTGTGGTACCAGGGATTTAACTCAGGGGCACTCGACCACTGGGCCACATCCCCGGCCCTTTTTGTATTTTATTTAAAGACAGGGTCTCACTAAGTTGCTAAGTGCCTCGCCATTGCTGAGGCTGGCTTTGAACTTGCGATCCTCCTGCCTCAGCCTCCCAAAGTGCTGGGATTACAGGCGTGCGCCACCACGCCGGCCTCTGATTGGATTGTTTGAACATTACTTTTTAAAAGTTAATGTATTTGCTTTGGAAATGCAAGTTTTTATTTCATAAGCAGGAGGAATTTTACAAGACTATTTGATGCTGTTGTGGATATTTAAATGTAATTGTAGGAACCAGAATGATGTGGTTGGATTTTGCCAAGACTCAAACACTGGGTAGGAGGGAGAAGTAGTATAGAGATATGAACATAAAAGGGAAGGAGAGAGAAGGAAGAAAAAGAAGAGAGAGAGGAAGTGGAAAAAGCAAGAGAGAGAAAGGAAAAAGATCATGTTAGAACTGGGGAAGATATAGGCATAGAAAGAAAAAATTGGGAAGAATGAAGAAAGGGGATAAGTTAGAGATAGAGTGGCTTAAGGGGGAAAAAAAGAAAAGAAATATATCAAGGCTGAGTACAATCTTAGGAATAAGGGCTTTTGCCAGGGACTAGAAAGTATCTGTTTCCAGGACTAATGAGCAGTGGAGACTGGGTTGTCCACACAGAAGTTCCTGGAATTTAAAAAATGAGTGTACTTTACTGTGAAGTAAAGAATTTGACTTCTTTTAAATTGCATCTAAACTATTAGTGGTGGAGCTGAAAGAGCACTGGAGTCAAGGGATATGATTTTCAATCCCAGTTCTACCAAAAACAGGAGACATTTAACAAACTTTTAAACTATATATTGGGAAATCAAATCACCTGTCCTCCTATCTCTCCAGAGTGTTGTATCTAATAAGACAATTGCTAGAAAATACTTTTGTTCCTATAAGATGTTCTACAAATAAAAGCTGTGATTGATAATTAAAAAAAAAAAAAAAAAAAAAAAAAACCTGTGGAATATGGGAACCAGACTCAAATAATACATAAATGGAAGTACAATTATTATAAAAATATTTTACTAGTTTTCATTAAAAGAACTAGAAGGTTACAGGGTTCTTATTAGTATAATCATTACTGCATGCCAATTAGGACATAGCTGGAGTCACCAAATTCATGTCAGATTTATCTTATTTGTGGAGAATGAATATCAGCTTCCAAGACACAGCTTGCACCCTGAAGCTACAGAGTGTGTCATCCCTTTATGTGTCTCCCTAGACTTGTGGGAGACTAAGGAAGGAGTCTGGCACACAGAGGTCATGTGGTCAACACCTTCTTTTCACCATAGGAGACGTGAAGCTGGCTCCAGGTTCTTCTTCTCTTAGCTTTTGAACCCAGATTAAATAAAAAACATTGAACTGTGTTCAGGCTTCCAGCTCCTGTCTTTTCAAGTACAACTTTCTGTGATTCTCTGAATTTATTTATCCAATGATAAACTGAACAGATGTTTAATTATATCTTTTGTCATACTATCAGCTTGTAATATTAAAAGATATCAGCACTGAACATTGAAAATAGTTTCATGTTGATTTTTAGAAGCATATTTATTGTTACATATTAACTTAATTATCACTGTACTCCCTAAAGTTGGTTGGGAGAAGAAATTGTATTTTCTCATCCTTAAATAAAAAATAGGGAAAACTGAAAGTGTTAAATACTTAACACTGTTCCAACATTTTTATAAATGATACAGACACAGATACTTAGGAATCGCTATTGTTTTAAAACAATATTTTATTATTTAACCAGATTTCAGGCTGGAGAGCAAAGGAGGGAGACAGGTCTAAAAACATATATAAATGGGCCCTTTGCATTTATGCAGGTATCTTGGAAGCTTGTAGTTTGTGTGACTGTCATAAAAAAAATGCCTGCAAATTGCCAGAAGACCTCCAAAGTCTCATATAAGTGCTTGGGTCAAAATGGAGCAGGCAGGCAGAGTTACACTCTTTGCACCACAATCCCTTCTGTTTAACATACATTGTACCGGGCTCTACAGAGACAGGGCTAAGACTTCAAAGCAGATTCACAGTAGCCTCTCAGCTGCTCACAGTGTAAGCCTTAAACCTACACCCACACCAGGGACTGGGGGCTCAGATACAGCTGTTTGAGACCAGAGGTGCAGAAGAAAAACACAGTGTAAGGGGAGAAGATCTTCTACCTGTAACTTCCTCCATTTCAGTCATTTGCAAAAGAAGGCTTGAATGTGGCCTATGCCCTGAATGTGATGCAAGAGAGCTTACTACTAAACTGGAATGATCTTGTTATTTTCTTGTTAAGCAGAAATGAGCACTGCTGTGAGAAGCTAGGGGTTCACAGGTGTTCTAGTCAGCCACAGTTTTTATTAGCCTTCTCTGTCTAAGTGCATTTTTCTCCTCAGAGGATGAAAATAAGACAATTTATTCCTAAGTCAAATGACTTCAAACTTTAAATGTGTTCTTTTACTAAAGGGTATATAAACCTACATATGTGAGATAGGAAAGAAACCAATTTAGGGTTTTCTTTCTAGTGGATTATGACTGCCATTCAGTATTAATGAAAAATGCTAATAAAAACTTTTTTGCATAATGTTTTTTTTTTTGTGTGTGTGTGTGTGTGTGTGTGTGGTACTGGGGATTGAACTCAGGGGCACTCGACCACTGGGCCACATCACCAGCCCTTTTTTTTGTATTTTATTTAGAGACAGGGTCTCACTGAGTTGCTAAGTGCCTTGCCATTGCTGAGGTTGGCTTTGAACTCGCGATCCTCCTGTCTCAGCCTCCCAAAGTGCTGGGATTACAGGCATGCGCCACCACGCCCAGCTGCATAATGTTTTTATTTTGTGCTGTAATAATTAATCAGAAATAGTTTATCTTTGGAAAGAATTCATATAGAAAGAGATCATCTGGGATAGAAAACAGTTCTATTCAAGGGTTAAACTGAAACAATACAGGTTAGAGGGAAATTTTAGTTGGGTTTCACATTAACTGAAATAATAAAATTATAGGAAACTAAATGTTTAGTATTTTGTGACAGAAGTAATAAAATTGCATTGTATACATTTAAAATAATATCTAAATTATTTTAGTTTTGACATTTATACTCTGCATAAAAATCCTCAGTTATGATTTCCAGTAAAGCACCAGGCACTTCTAATAAACTAATGGCTCTAGAATAAACGAGGAACTTTGAACTAGATCATTATTGCTATTTATACTTCACAGGTAAAATTTAACATAAATAACCAATTCATATAAATTTTTATTTTTATTTACTTATTATTTTTGCAGTACTAGGAATGGCAAATGGCAGTACTGGTCCACATCTCCAGCCCTCAAACTTGTATCTTTCTGCCTCAACTTCCCAATTTTCTGGGATTACAGGCATGTGCCACCACACCTAGCATGTGTAGATTTTTTTTTCGTTGTTGATGGACCTTTATTTTATTCATTTATTTATATGTGGTGCTGAGAATCAAACCCAGTGCCTCACACACGTGAGGCAAATGATCTACCACTGAGCCACAACCCCAGTCCACATGTGTAGATTTTTAACACATTATTAATACAAACTTTCATCCCTATACTGAACATGCAGGTATACAGATTTCTCCTCTGTATTCAATGAGAGGCAAACTCAGTTGTTTCCAGGAAGTGGCCCCAAGAAATATTTCTCAATTCTTTCATAGACATCTCAGTCTCTGAGCATGCTTTCAGTGCCACAGTTTTTACTAGTATTTCATTAACTCACCTTTAATGTCAAGTCCCAATACCAATAGAGCTAGAATAGGTTCACACACATGTAATTCAGATATCCTGGCTGAACCATTTTCTCCGGAGTATCCTTAATGAAACAGCACTGTTGAACCTCTCCTTTGTCAGGCCCTATCTTTTCACTTGTGCTCTTTATTTTAAAATATACCCATTGCTAATTAGATTAGGATTTTGTATTTCAGTTTATTTTGGACTGATTTATTGGCATAGAATTATTCTTCAACAGTATTATTTTTATGTAACTATATTAGTATGTTGTGATATGACTACTATCATCAATACCCATTTAAATGCAATTACATATGTCTGAATGACTTTTACCACTATGTTATGGTGTTTATCATGCCATTACCAGTTTACTCATCAGAAGATCTTAAAAGTAATAGCTTTAATAAAAATAACATCAACAATTAATAATCAGCTATCAGCAGTAATTATGATGAATAATCCCTCTATTAAGTATTAAGTTCTAAATATTTCCCTAACTCAGTTGACAGCTTTGCTACAGCAGTTATCATTTGAGGCTTAGTCTAGTTTTCTGTAGGTAGCATGCAACTGGTTTTGAAAAGCCCATACTCTGGAATCAAACAGAACTAAGTTTGAGTTCCAACCTCATAATTTAACTTTGGGCAGGTTATTTAAGCCTCTACTATTATTCCTATTTTACATATGGAATATTAACCAACCTTGAGTTAAAGTGTTATAACTGTCTCTTCTATATATTGTGAGTTGCTTACGGTCAAAGACTCATATCATTGGTTTTCCTCCTTTTTAGTCCCAACACAGGACCTCAAGTATTAGGGGTATTCTGAAAGCGCCCTATAAAAGTAAGTATAGTTACAGCCAACAGTCTGGCTGATGATAACTTTTGATATTAATTTGAGAACTGGAAGGGTCCTAAATGATGGAATTTGTATCGCTAACATTACTATGGGTGATCTTGTTCACTCCCCTCTTCTCTGGTATAACAGCCAAACACGGGAGTCACCTGATCATTCCTTTTTAATAACTTCAGCATGGCATGTCTGATCCTGAATTTAGAAAACCTAAAAACCAGGCATCTGAATTGAAGAAAGATCTGTAAGCCTACAGCAAGTAGTTAATCTTTTCTAATGATAGAGCACCACTATGGTAAAGGGTATGAGTTTGGAGTCAGACTGCTGGTTTCCAAGTCCTCCTAAAGAAGTGAGTAGCCATGTGTCGGGACCTTGGGCAAGTTTAAGGTTGCCAGAATTAGCAAAAATATAAGATAACAATTAAATTTGAATTTCAGATAACAATTACTTAGTGTAAATATGTCCCAAATATTGCATATGATATGCTTATACTAAAAATAATTACTTATCTGAAACACAAATTTAATTGGATAATCTGTATTTCATCTGACAGCCATTAGTTAACCTCTCTAAATGTGAGTTTTCTCATTAGTTGAATGGGGTAATAGTATTATCAACCTGATAAGGTTGTTGTGAAGATAATATATGTGGTGACTTGATATATGTAAAGTACTCTGATTAGTAAACAGTATAGAGAAAATCTCAATAAATGTTAATTACTCTTATTGATACTCCCAAGTATTATTGCTAAGGTTATAAATATTTGTTGAATATATTATTTCTGGAGCTTCCTGCTATGATGATTAGCTTGTAAGGGATTGAACATACTGTCATAGACAACTATTGAACTGGACAAAATGCATTTGAAATTTGTTTTTTAGAGATTAAATGATTGGCAGTACAGGATTTGTTCTAGTCAATTTGTTTTGTTACTGTGACCAAAAGACCTGATAAGACAACCTAGAGGAGGAAAAGTTTATTTTGGCTCACAGTTTCAGAGGTTCACTCCATGGTTGGCTGACTATTTAGCTTGACTCACCATGGACAAAATATAAACCCCAAAGGCATACCCCCAGTGATATACTTCCTCCAGCCATACCCTCACTGCTTACAGTTACTGCCCAATTAGCATATATCTGTGGATTAATCCACTAATTAGATTATGCCTCCTATAATCTAATCATTTCACCTCTGAAAACTTTTGTGTTGTCTTACACATGAGGTTTTGGGGGATACCTATATCTAAATCTTTTTTTAAAAAATATCTAAATCTTAATAGGATTCTAATACCTGAGAGTGAAAAACAAAAGAACTCAACCTTTGATCTTCCAGTTTTCTGATGGAAGGTACCTTTTAGACTAGACAACAAGAAAAGGGAACTCACACAAATAGGTCAATTTGATGGATTAGTCAGAGTTCAGGGAAGCTGAGGCAGCTGAAATTTGTGGGTTTGTGTACTGGAGAAGCAGGTACTATGCGAAGAAACAACTCCACAATACGTGTGTCACCTTGAATCTTTGGGTGAACACTAAAACTATCCACCAGGCTGGACTGAGAACAATGATGGACAGTTCCATGTTTTATAGGAATGGACCTGCCTTAGAATTTTTATTCCTCCATTCACTAGCTGGAAGCAGCCTATGTGGGAAATATATCCTCAATGCAGATGTAGTAGTGAATTTCAGATCACAAAAGTGAGGGCTATTTGCCTGTTTTTTCCTTGAAGTTAGAAATCTGAGAAGTGCATTCTTATCACCATATCCAACTGTCAACTGCATATAAAAGTCACATGGATTATGGTTAGGGTAATGTTCCAATGAACATTTGTTTAAACTCTTTGGACTAGTTACTTAAAATGAGTGAATCTTATTGTAAATAAATTGTACCTCAATAGGTGGTAAAAACATTCAATATATCTTTCCTGGAATAAATGACTTAAATTTACATATTCAAAGAGCCCACAGTTCCAGAAAATATCTTAGTAAAATAGACTTTCAAGATAAAGTATCCTCTGAGCCTCAAGGCAAAAACATCTCATCATTTTGAAAGGGCCTAGGGGTATAGAGGGGTATAGTTCAGAGGTAAAGTACTTGTCTAGCCATGTGCAAGTTTAGGTTAACAATAGATAGAGACATTCAATGCAATCCCTATTAAAATTCTAATAGCATTTTTCACAGAAACAGAAAAAATAATTGAAAAATTTCTTGGGAAATCAGAAAGATTCCAAATGGCTAAAGCAACCTTGAAAAAGAAAATAAACAAAGCTAGAAGCATCTTACTTGTTGGTTTCAAATTATATTACAAAGGCAAAATAATAAAAATAGATTGATACTGGTATAAAAACAGACACATGAACCTACAGAACAGAATTGAAAGCCCAGAAATAAATCCACACATACATATACAATCGACTAATTTTCAAAAAAGATACCCAGAATACATAATTGGGAAGGGATAGTCTCTTTACTAAATATTGGGGAAACTGGATGTCCACATGCAAGAGAATGAAGCTGGATCCTTATACTGTGCACAAAAGTCAACTCAAACTGGATTAAAGACTTAGATATAAAACCTGATACGTCAAACTCTAGAATACAACAAATAGGTAAATCTCCTTGACATTGGTTTTGGCAATAGATTTGACATCAGAAGAACAGGCAACAAAAATGAAAATAATTAAATGGGACTACATCAAATCAGAAAGTTTTTGTGCTCCAGTGGAAACAGCCAACAAAATGAGAAGACAAGTTACTGAATGGAGAAAATATTGGCAAACCATATATTTCATAAGGGGTTAATATCCAAAATATACGTAGAACTCATTACAACCCAATAGCCCCCCCCCCACAAAAAAAAATAAATGGAAAAATGACTTGAATAGCCATTCTTCCAGAGAAGATATACAAATAGCCAACAGGTATTTGAAAGGGTGTTTAATATCACTAATCGTTAGGGAAAGGCAAATTAAAACCACAGTGAGAGTTTACCTCAAGCCTATTAGGATGTCTCTTATCAAAAACTCAGAACAATAACAGGAGTTGGCAGGAATTTGGATAAAAGTACATTTCAGATGGGAATGTAAACTGGTATAGCCACCATAGAAAATGGTATGATAGTTCTTCAAAAAATTAGAAATAAAACTACCCTATAGTCCAGCATTGCACTTCTGGATATAAGTCCAAAGGAAATTACTGTCTTGAAAAGACATTATTATAGCCAAGATGTAGAAACAATCTAATTGATAACAAATGAATAAGGAAAATTTAAAATATACATGGAATGTAATATTATTCAGGCTTTATTAAGAAAGAAATTTGCCATTTGCAACCAGGATGAGCTTGTAGAGCATTATGCTAAGTGAAATAAATGAGACACAGAGTATGATCTCACCTACGTGTGAAACCTAAAAAAAAAAAAAAATCATATTAATAAAGAGTAGAATGGGGGCTGGGGTTGTGGCTCAGCAATAGAGCACTCACCTAGTACATGTGCAGCCCGGGTTTGATCCTCAGCACCATGTAAAAATAAAAAGGCATTGTGTACAACTAAAATAAATAAATATTAAAAAAAAATAGAATAGGGGCTGGGGTTGTGGCTCAGTGGTGGAGCGCTCGCCTAGCACATGCGCGGCCCAGGTTCGATCCTCAGCACCATGTAAAAACAAAGGCATTGTGTACAACTAAAGCAAATAAATAAATATTAAAAAAAAAAAAAGTAGAATGGTTGTCACCAGAGGCCAGAAAGTAGGGGAAAAAGATGTTAGTCAAAGGGTACTAAAACTGTTTATTTTAGCCAACATTTGAAAATTTGGAGAGTTCACAATATACAACGTGTGTGTGTGTGTGTGTGTGTGTGTGTGTGTGTGTGTGTTCTACCTTTCTCTTTAAAGAGCCTTGGGGGAAGAAGGAAACAATGAAACAAAAATTTTGAGAAACACTGCAACAGAAACAGTATCTGAATATCTCTAAAATTCATAGTACTAAGCTCATTTACAAAGCAAATTAGGAAGTTCCATGAAGATTAACTAATCTCAATTTCTCAACAGAATTAAGAAAAAATCAAATACTTCTGAAGTTCTAATATCATCTGCATCATTCATTACATTGCAGTATGATCAATAAAATTGATTTACTTGCCAAAGACTGTGTGATATTTACTTACAATGGAATGTCATTTTTCTTTGAATGGGGGGCGAGGTACGGGTGAGATATATCGAGATCCTTCTTTTGACAACATGGATGAATCTGGAGGGTGTTATGCTAAGTAAAATAAGCCATACAACAGGACTAATACTAATCATTCCACTTACATAAGGAATCTGTAGTCAAACTCTTAGAAAAGCATGGAGTAGATGGTTGCTGCTGGGCCTAGGGGAGAAGAGCAGAGAGTGCATCAAAAAGTATAAAATTTACTATGTGCAGGATGAATAAGTCCTAGAGACCTAAGATGCAGCATTCTTTTTTTTCCCAAATTTATTTTTTACTCTAAGTTGTTAGAAATGACAGCAGGATATTACATTTCATATCATACTTGTAGAGCACATTTTTACATATCTCTGGTTGTATACAAAGTATAGTCACACCATTCGTGACTTCATACATGCACTTAGAGTAATGATATCCATCTCATTTTACCATCTTTTTTTTTTCCTTCACCCTTTTGCCCCCTCCCCATTGGCCATTCTAGTGTTCCTCTAATCCTCCTATGCTCCCCAACCCAACCCCACTGTGAATCGGCCTCCTTATATCAGAGAAAACATTCTGCATTTGGCTTTTTGGGATTGGCTAACTTCACTTAGCATTATATTCTCTAACTTCATCCATTTACCTGCAAATGCCATGATTTTATTCTCTCATTGATGAGTAATACTCCATTGTGTATATATACCACATTTTCTTTATCCATTCATCTACTGAAGGGCATCAAGTTTGGTTCCACAGTTTAGCTATTGTGAATTGTGCTGCTATAAACATTGATGTAGCTGTGTCTCGGTAGCATGCTGTTTTTAAGTCATTTGGGTATAGACCGAGGCGTGGGATAGCTGGGTCATAAGGTGGTTCCATTCCCAGTTTTCCAAGGAATCTCCATACTGCTTTCTAGATTGGCTGCACCATTTTGCAGTCCCACCAACGATGTATGAGCATGCCTTTTTCTCCACATCCCCACCAACATTTATTGTTGTTTGTGTTCTTAATAGCTGCCATTCTGACTGGTGTGAGATGTGGTTTTGATTTGCATTTCCCTAATTGCCAGAGATGTCGAACATTTTTTCAAGTATTTGTTAATTGATTGTATGTTTTCTTCTGAGAAGTGTCTGTTCAGTTCCTTGGCCCATTTATTGATTGGGTTATTTGTTTTTTTGGTGTTAAGATTTTTTAGCTCTTTATATATTCTAGAGATTAGTGCTCTATCTGATGTGCTTGTGGTAAAAATTTGTTCCCAATTAGTAGGCTCTCTGTTCACCTCACTGATTGTTTCTTTTGCTGAGAAGATTTGTAATTTGAATTTATCCCATTTATTTATTCTTGATATTAATTCTTGTGCTACAGGATTCTTATTAAGGAACTTGGGGCCTAATCCTACATGTTGGAGATTAGAGCTTACTTTTTATTCTATTAGGTGTAGTGTCTCTGGTCTAATTCCTAGATCCTTGATCCACTTTGAGTTGAATTTTATGCATGGTGAGAGATAGAGGTTTAATTTCATTTTGTTGCATATGGATTTCCAGTTTTCCCAGCACCATATGTTAAAGAGGCTATCTTTTCTCCAATGTACATTTTTGGTGCCTTCGTCTAATATAAGATAACTGAAATTATATGTGTTAGTCTCTGTGTCCTCTATTCTGTACCATTGGTCTGCCAGCCTATTTTGGTGCCAATACCATGCTGTTTCTGTTACTGTTGCTCTGTAGTATAATTTAAGGGTCTGGTATAGGGATGCCACCTGCTTCACTCCTCTTGCTAAGAATTGCTTTAGATATTCTGGGTCTCTTATTTTTCCAGATGAATTTCATGACTGCTTTTTCTATTTTGATGAGGAATGTCATTGGGATTTTGATTGGAATTGCATTAAATCTGTATAGTGCTTTTGGTAATATGGTCATTTTGACAATATTAATTCTTCCTATCCAAGAACAAGGTAGATCTTTCCATCATCTAAGGTCTTCTATAATTTCTTTCTTTAATGTTCTGTAGTTTTCATTATAGAGGTCTTTCACATCTTTGGTTAAGTTGATTCCCAAGTATTTTATATTTTTTGATGCTATTGTAAATGGGGTAGTTTTCCTCATTTCCCTTTCAGAGGATTTGTCACTGATATATAGAAATGCCTTAGATTTATGGGTGTTGATTTTGTATCCTGGTACTTTCCTGAATTCATTTATGGGTTCTAGAAGTTTTCTGGTGGGATTTTTTGGGTCTTCTAGGTATAAAATCATATCATCAGCAGATAATGATAATTTGAGTTCAACTTTACCTATCTATATCCCTTTAATTTCTTTCGTCTGTCTTATTGCTCTGGACAGCATTTCAATTACTATGTTGAATAGAAGTGGTGAAAGAGGGCATGCCTGTCTTGTTCTGGTTTTTAGAGGGAATGCTTTCAATTTTTCTCCACTTAGAATAATGTTGGCCTGGGGATTAGCATATATAGCTTTTATGATGTTGAGATATGTTCCTGTTATCCCTAGTTTTTCTAGTGTTTTGAACATGAGGGGGTGCTGTATTTTGTCAAATGCTTTCTCTGCATCTATTGAGATAATCATATGGTTCTTATCTTTGAGTCTATTGATGTGATGAATTACATTTATTGATTTCTGTATGGTGTCCTTCTTTATCCCTCTTGATTGACTTTTGCTTAAGTCTACTTTATTTGATGTGAGGATGGAAACCCCTGCTTGTTTCCTCAGTCCATGTGAGTGGTAGGATTTCTCCCAACCTTTCACCCTCAGCCTATGGATGTCTTTTCCTATGAGATGAGTCTCTTGGAGGCAGCATATTGCTGAGTCTGGTTTTTTTGATCCAGTTTGCTAGTCTATGTCTTTTAATTGGTGGTTTTAGGCCATTAAAATTTAGAGTTATTATTGAGATGTGTTTTGTATTCCCAGCCATTTTTGTTTATTTTTGGTATTTGCCTTGACATGGTTTCTCTTCTGATTGTTTTTTCCTTTAGTGTAATACCTCCCTCTGTTGATTTTCATCATTGTTTTTCTTTTCCTCTTCATGGAATATTTTGCCAAGGATGTTCTGTAGTGCCAGCTTTCTACTTGTAAATTCTTTTAACTTTTGTTTATCATGGAAGGTTTTTATTTTGTCCTCAAATCTAAAGCTTAATTTTGCTGGGTATAAGATTCTTGGTTGGCATCCCTTTTCTTTCAGAGCTTGGAATATGTTGTTCCATGATCTCCTAGCTTTCAGTGTCTGAGTTGAAAAATCTGCTGTGATATGAATTGGTCTCCCCCTATATGTGATCTGATTCCTCTCTTGTTGCGGCCTTTAAAATTCTCTCCTTGTTTTGTATGCTAGGCATTTTCATTATAATGTGTCTTGGTATAGATCTGTTGTAATTTTGTACATTTGGTGTCCTATAAGCCTCTTGTATTTGGTTTTCCAATTCATTTTTCTTGCTTGGGAAATTTTCTGATATCTCATTGAAGAGGTTGTGTATTCCTTTGGTTTGAAACTCGGTGCCTTCCTCTATCCCAATTACTCTTAGATTTGGTCTTTTGATGCTGTCCCATACTTCTTGGATATTCTGTTCATGGTTTATTACTATCTTCATTGTGTGGTCAACTTTATTTTCAAGATTATATACTTTGTCTTCATTGTCTGAAGTTCTTTCTTTCAGTTGATCTAGTCTGTTGGTGATGCCTTCAATTATGTTTTTTATTTGGCTAATTGTTTTCTTCATTTCAAGGATTTCTGACTGGTTTTTTTCAGAGTTTCTATCTCTTTTTTGAAGTAATCTTTTGCTACCTGTATTTGCTCTCTTATATCTTTGTTGTAGTGGTCAGTTTTTGCCTGTATTTGTTCATTTAGGTTATTCTTTGATTCACAGATCATTTTAATTATGAACCTTCTGACCTCCTTCTCTGACATTTCATCAACTTTGCTGAGCATGGGTTCTGTTATTATAGAATCCTGGTTTGTTTGGGGTACTTTCCTCCCTTGTTTTTTGATGTTGTCTATTTGCCTTACTTTCTTGCAGTGTAGATCTGAGTTATTACAATTTCTTCCCTATATTCTTATAATATCCTTGCAGGTTGTCTGTGCCTCCCCTTAGTGTTGGGCTATCAGAACCTGCTACTCTCCCTCAAAGTATGCTACCTGGGGCTGGGTCCATGCTGGTTGGTGTGGGTCGAACTGGTTGAGTCTGAGCTCCTGTGGTGGTCTGCTGGTTGGAAGAGGCAGTCCTCTGAGCAGAGGTCAGTGAAGCTATCCTAGACTCGCCTGAGCTCTGTGGGTGTGGGCTGGGCTGACCTGGGCCCGCTTGTGCTTGGGCAGAGGTTGGTGGAACTTCCCTGAGTGTGGCCACACTGGAGGGAATGTCAGCAGCACTGACCTGGGGATGGCTGCACTGGGCTGAAGGTCAGTGGGACTGACGTGGGTCTGTCAGCTCGCCAATGTAGCTCTCCGGGACTGTCCTCAGCCTGCTTGAACTCAAGCAGAGTTGGCGGGTCTGTCCTTGCTATCTCCTGCTCTGGGGTGGAGGTTGGCGGGACTGGCTGGATCCTGGTTGCACACCAGTGGGGTGGAGGGGGGGAGCGGGACTGACCTGGGGCTGAATGCGCTGGGGTGGAGGTCACTGAGCTGTTTCTATTGTTTAAAATACTGTATTATAAAAAAATTGCTAAGAGCATAGATTTTATATTAGTGTTCATATCACAAAATAAAAAAGAGGGTGCATGAAAATAATGGGTGTGGAGCTCAAGAAAGAAATGGATCCTAGAGATAAAGTTCTGAGAGTCATGGATATAACTGGTTTTCATTGTCGTGGTAGTGATAATAAGTTGAGGAGATTGGAGTCTGTAGAACACCAACTCTAATGGGAGATTGAGAAATGTGAACTAGAAAAGAAGACTAAGAAGATTTCATCTAAGAAATGAGAAAGCCAAGGAAGTCTAGGGGCAGTTTATAGGATTAGATATGGCCAAAGGGCACATAAGATGACAACTTAAGTTTGATCATTTGAAGATGGATGATTACTGTTGCCAGAATAGTTACAGTGGAGTAGGCCAATGCAAAATGGCAGTGAAGGCATGAACAAGTAGTATAGATGGCTAATTCTCTGACCTCTTCTTGCTAAATTTCACCTCCCCTGAGTACATTATAAATAAGTAAGCTTCCTGGTACAAAACACTCTTCATCCACATAAATAAAAGTAATTTCCTCATGATCTTAAACAGTTGAGAAGCATTCAGGCAAATACTGGAGGAACTGGGGGAAGAATGAGCAAGGAGGAGATGGGGTAAGAGTTATCAAATATAACATGGAAATTGTACCCTTTTTTCAGGTTTTGGACTTAATGGCTCATATATAATATTAAAAGCTATTTATTTGAATTTTATTAAACTAACATGTAATCTATTAATAATAATTAATATTCAATACTTGTTATTTTTATTTGAAATCTCATTATCTTTCCTACTACTGTATTTTACAATATAAAATAGAGAACAGAGAATAACTTATGTACCTGCTTGTTCCTACAGTCAAAGAAACTGACAGTTACAATAAAGACCACCTTTCATTCCAAAATCCTATGCAGTGTATGCATTTATGAGATAATTTTTGTTACAGATCTTAAATTTTCTGTAGAGATAAATCAATTAAACTGTAACTTGTTCTCATCTATATTTGCCTAAAATTAAACTTTCACAAAGAAAATTATCAAAATTTTACTTCAGGGAAAGTATGATAATGGAAAAGTGTAGAAAAGTAATACATATTTTAAAAATTCAGAAAACATTTATGTTGTTCTTTTACAACAGCCTGGAATTTCTTTTGAATAAAGCAACATTTAATTTCCCAACTTTTACCTAAAAACCATAAAATATGATTAGTTGAATAAAATTCAAATAAAATATGATTGCTCTTATCCTGCTTTATTCTCTATATATCCCCATAATTTTCTTTTATAAAGCACAGTGAAGTAAGCCAGGTACAGTGGTGCACGCTTGTAATCCCCACAGCATGGGAGGCTGAGGCAGGAGGATCTCTAGTTCAAAGCCAGCATCAGCAACTTAGTGAGGCCCTAAGCAACTCAGCAGGACCCTCTCTCTAAACAAAATATAAAAAAGGGCTGAAAGATGTGGCTCAGTGGTAAAGTGTCCAGGGTTCAGTCCCTGGTACACAAACACATACACACACGCTTAAGTAAAAATTATGAAAATGTATTTTCCAAGCTGTCATTTCCCATATTTAGCAGTGGCTGCTTGAGTTTGTGCTTCTTAGAAGTTAAACCTATGGCCTCCACAGGCTCTGTGTCTCAGCTCCTCCTAAGTACAATAACATTTCATAAATGGAAGATCCTAGGAGGCCAAATCCCTTCTCTTTGAAAATATTTTTTCCATCAGAAAGAATCAAAACAATACTGAATAAATACCTTAAACAACTCTCTCTTTTTATGTGTTGTTCACAACTAACATACCTTTCTTTTCTTCCTCATAGGTACCAGAGATTTGAAAAGGCATTTCTCCTAGCTGTTGACATTGGTGCTCGAGACCTGTTTATGGTGAGTCATTTCCTGAGATGATTTTGTGCCTTCAGTTCTAAGGCTGAGTAAGTTGTCAGCTTTTGTGACCATTAAAAAGGATTAGTGTCATTTGCAGCCTTAGACACATGGTGTGAAAGCATTATTCCATCTTGGCTTGCAGCTTTGCCTTCGTGAAACTGGTCAATAGCCATCTAGTATCTTTTGACTTGTTGACATTTTTCTTGCCAGGGCCCAAAGGATCTTTTATGTTTTCTAAGAATTTATAATTCTTGAATGTTTCTCCTCATGTACCTTGATGCGAGGGTATGACACCTTTCATATAATAAGCTAAAATGTCTTTCTAATCCATTCTCTGAAGAAGTGGTATACAACTACAGAAGATAGGACACAGGGCAAAAAAATGTCCCATTGATCTTGAAGGTGCACAGTATGTCCCTTAGATTTTAGTGAAAAGTAACAAATTATAAATGTTCTCACAGGTATTTTTAAAGTAATCATAGTACAAAGTGAATCTAAGAAGGTATAAATTCACATATACTTTGGTTCTTTCATTTATTAGTTCAGAACAGTAAAACTGACCAGGATTTCTTACAGATCCTTGTGCTCTCTAACAGATTCTTGTTTTGTAAGATCTTGTGCTACAGTTACGTCAGGTGAACAAATCCTTTCCTGATTTCCCAGCATATTCTACACCACAGCAATTTCATTGTTATCAAAGAAACAATAGAGCAAAAGCTTCTTGAAAACAAGAAAAAATTCTGGAAGGCTCTTTTAGCTGAATCTTTTATATTATGAAGACATTTTGTAGTTTATTAAGCTTTTATGCTCTTTTTGTTTTGTTTGTTTGTTTTGGTATTGGAGATTTAACCCAGGAGCACTTTACCGCTGAGCTACATACTCATTTTTAAAACTTTTTTATTTTGAGACAGGGTCTCACTAAGTTGCTTAGGGCCTTGTTAACTGCTAAGGCTGGTCTTGAGCCTCTGGGATTACAGGCGTGCACTGCCATGCCTAGCTAGCTTTTGTTTTTTATGTTTCTATGAGTTCATCATATTAGCTCACTTGTATTGAGTTTGATAATTAAATTCTAAATTTACATTATTAAGTTACACTTTATGTTCACTGATCATGTAAAAAATCTTTCCAATTTCAAAAGTATGGACATTCTGATATTTGTCATCTGAATTTTGTTATGTCTAATGAGCAGGCATATTAGTATATTGAGGGAAGCTTTATTATTATTAAAATCTATACAAGCAGATATCACAATATTAGAAATTTACTTATAACACTTTTTAGGGTTTCTGACTTCATTTATTTTCCCTCCTTATTTCTGCCTTCTCACCTCTGCTGATTACTCATCCCAATAAAGGTAAATTTTCTATAGTTTTAAATGTCTACAGTCCTGTTTTTTGTTTGTTTGTTTGTTTTTGCCAAGATAAAAAGCTAAAAGGTATTTAAGTGTTTGGTGCCTGGCATAATTTCTCTCTCAAGGTACTATATTGTTCTGTAATTCTGATTTTATTATTAATTAATAAACATGACCATCAAGGCACTAAGCTTCTTTTTTTTTTTTC